>CM063444.1:36499252-37732102 GCA_032191425.1 Lymantria dispar
AGGATACTTTTTATCCCATTTTTTTTCTTTAAATGGTGTTTACAAAATTTTGCCAATAACTCTTTTTATCCCGTTCGATCGCTTTCCGGTGTGACGTGACATAAAATGACACTATGAAACGTAGTATATATGGGCGCATACCGCCCTCTATCGGCAATATTTGTAAATTACACATACATCAACATGTATGTGTTATCAATTATAGTTATAAACATGTTTGAAATATTTGCAACTAATATTTAAATAATTATTTGTAGTAACAATACTGCTATTTACCATGCTATGATATTTAAGACACTTTTTGAAATGTATTTCTAGAAATATTTGATTTAATTTTTTAAATATTTATATAATTGATCAAATTAAAATGGATTAGAATTAATGTAATTATTTGTAACCGTGTTTAGTTGTTTTTGCACAATAAAGATTGTAATTTATTTATAGTTAGAGCGCCGTCTGTTGAACAATATATGAGAACAATATTTCCTTTAATTACATTAATGTAAATTGTGTAAAATTTACTATTTGGAATTATGTTAAATGCATTAGAATATTTATCATTATTATTTAGCTATATTCCGATAGAAAAAGTAGTTGTTTTATTTGTTTATTATAAAAAGTAATTGTAGTTACTAAGATTAGACCGTTTCATTGTAAAGCGGAGGTTATAAAAACATTGTAAGATTAGAATAGAGGACAGTTTTACTTCACTCACTTCTCCAGCAATAACTCCTAATAAATACAGTGATTACATACTCAGTATTTTACTATCAACGTCCAAATTCCTGGCGCAACGCCGACATATACGTAGTGTATAAAAACGCATTTGATATATAATAACAAAACGCAAATGACAGCTAAACGTAATTTTGTCTATGGTTAAGTATGGTTGAAAATTTGATAATTGTAATTTTGTCAGAAATCAATAAACAGTAATTTGTATTCTTTTTGAATCATCATTAACAATGTCGCCACCAAGATGATCGAATCTTTCCCGACAAAGCTGTAAAGGTTCTTCCATTAGAGATTTTCGGCAATTTAAAAAATATATTTACGAAAAATATTATGGTGGTACGAAGTTCGCCGGGTCAACTAGTAAGAAATAATTGTCACATGGTGACAGCCTCAAAAAAGAGCCCCACTGGCGATCCCTTCACTTTCCCGTATTTGTTGAACGAATTAATCAAGGCTAGCACCATCATCATCATCATTCTATCGCCGTCTATTGCTGGACGTAGGCCTCTCTCATATTTCGCCACAGAATGCGCTTTTATCTAATGCGAATATGAACGGAAGTGTTGGAAGGGGAGAACCGAGGCTGGCGTTCCACAATCAAATCGGAGACGTTCTTAAGAAAGGCCAGTTTAGGAGTACCCTGAACCGAAAAACGTGTATGAGGAGATTAATGAATGTGGAGGAGGCGAAAGTGGTATGTCAAGATCGTAGCAAGTGGAAGGAAGTGGTCTCTGCCTACTCCTATGTGAAAGAGGCGTGATTATATGTATGTATGCGCTTTTGTTCCTCCTGTATCCAACAACGCCCAGACTGGTGATATATATATATATTAAAGCTGAAGAAGTCACTTCATCCTTCACCTTTTAAAAGTCATAATGCAAGAATATTAAATTCTATTCCGCTTATTACTAAGCTCGACTTCCGTGTAATGGTCTACTAAATTCTATGATCCTTTTTTTGTATAGAAACAAACTCGTTAGTACGTATATAGACATGTCCATTAAGTACATATAGGAGGGTAATGGGAAATTGATTCGGTTTGTTATAAGCCTTCGCATGTTTCAATTATTTTTAGGGTAGCCTTATGACGTATATTTGTACGCTTTTATTTTGTTTGTAATTTTTATTTTATTCGTTCGTGTGAGTACATTAATATACATGTTACAGCTCTTTTCTCCTGTGGCAGTTACAAAAACTGCCTAAGGAATCATCAGCAGAATCTCTACTTGAATAGATTGACAGGTAAGTATCACGATGGTTTACTTACTTATGCATATCAAATAGATTTCATTAGTTGTAAATTTTTCATTTCTATTTGATAATATTTTTCCTGGTTTACGAATTAGTTCGGTAATAAAATATTCTCAAATTAGAAATTAATTCTTAATTATCCATAAGTACATAGACGTCTACTGTCAGGCATAGGCTTCCCCAGGAGAATTCCGGCCCTATGCCACCTACATCCAACGGATCTCGGCGGCTTTCAAGGTTTCGCCAGTCCACCTAGTCTCGTAAGGTCGTAGGGAGTCGACCAACGTCGTCTGAATCGTAATCGCCACTCGAAAACCTCTCTTCCCAACGCTCGTTGGTTTGAAAAGCGATGTGGCCTGTCCATTTCCATTTCAACGTACTAATTTTGTTGCTATGTCGGTTACACTCGTTTTTATACGGATTTTCGTATTCAGAAAATCATAACGTACCGAACATAGCCCTCTTCATGGCACGTTGAGCTATTTTGAACCTTTTTATGAGGTTCACATTCGCGAATCCTTAATAATGGCACGAATCCATAATTATAATATCAATTAATTCAAACTGTCATCATAATCATCGCAGCCCACATAAGTCCCACTGTTGGGCTCGGGCTTCCTCCACAATGGAAGCGAATTTGATCTACTATACTATGCTGGTCAGATATGTTGGTATAGGGTTTCGTTTCGAGTTTTCCTTCTCTTGTACAGATGTTATGTGCATGTTATATCCCATAGTCGTCTTAGACGACATCCACGGACAAAATAGGGAGTGGTGAATTGTATTCTTACTCCGTCACCACACGGATAACTGTAAACTGTTAAAATTATCATCATCCGTGGAATCTATTTCTAAACCATTTTTCAGTTCGTAAATGTTTTTTTATATAATTTTGGTAATATTCCAAATTTAACATCAACAAAAGTAATGAAGCATTTATTATAATTCTATGAAATAATGGAAGGCTTGACAAATGATAGTTATCTATTATTTGGCGATAAATACATTAAGCAGCACTACGGAGGGCGTGAAAGGTTGAAGGCAAAGGGCTTAAGTACTCATGATTTCACTGTCAGCCTCATTGTAATGTTCTCAGCGTGGAATTTAGGTACAAGTGGCGTGTTTTCGCGACGTGAAGTGCCATTAAATTTGCGTTGCTGGGTTCTAAAAGTTTGATTGGAAGTTAATGGCACATTATGGTGAAATTATGTACCATGAGAGAACTCCATATATATATTACTACTATATTCGTTGTTAAATTACCCATTTGTTACTCTTAAGAACTCCAGACAATATCCACTTCTTACAACACTCTTGGAATAAAATACAGTTTAAATAATGTGACTGCACAAATGGCGGATTGGTTAAGATACCGACCTACGAGTGCCAATATCGGAGATTCGAATTCTACGCAGGACAACACTTTGTGCGATCCACAGATTGTTGTTCTGAGTCTGGATGTAATTTGGGTCCGTTATTTATATCTTTAAGAAATCCTCCGCAATACAAGGGTTATTTCCTTAGTGAAGGGTCTTTAAAAAAAATGTAGCTTATTTCAAACTTTGATAAATACAGTACAAGTCAGTTTTTCTTTATGTCATTCGCATCGTGTAGGAGGAAAGTGGACTCTTTTCCTACTGCTACTGTTTAACTTTTAGTAATAAGGGGTAGTCATCATCTTGCTCTTATCCCAATTACTTGGGGTCGACGCAATATGTCATCTGTTTTGACATATTGCAAAAAGTTTCGGCAATGACTTTTATGACCGGCCGCCTGCCTGACGTCAACCCTCCTTGGGAATGTAATCGTTGACCCAAATGGTACCAGATGGAGTTGGTCCGGGTCAATCTAGGGCTCTTAGTCGTCTTTTACGACACCCACAAGCAAAGCAAGGGTTGGTAGTATTCGAAGCCGCTACCACACAGCAGTTTGTTAATAAGGGGTAGTAATATGTATTTTCTTAATCTACCCCCGCACAGGCAATTAATTAAAAAATATTTATATTTACTTATATCCTCTTTACATACATATGTGTTAGGACCACATTGTCAACAGTTTTCTGTCCAAAGCCGTAAGCTGATCCGTCCGCAATAGTACCACACTCTATCAAAAAATTGACGTCTGAATAGAAACAATTTGTGAGCAAGTATAATAAACACTTCTTTCGGTGAATGAAAAAACCTGAAACTCATGGTGAGTTTTGGTGACATTACGCATTCACAGTCCCTTAATTTTCTTCACGGTAGACACCAACAACAGCAATAAAATAACAACTGATTTGTAAAGGACACGAAGTAGTCGCATTGGTGTGCTGTGTGTGGTGTATTTAATCGATCACTATACGAATATTTAAACGGAAAATTGCGGAAATTATGGTAATAGATGTCACAGAGTACATAAAAAAATCCCCTAAAACCGCTAATAAAATTTACTGTCATTGTTATATATCTTACAAATTTTATGTTCGTGATCTATCGAGAGCGCCGTCTTGCCGTTTTTATTAACAATAGCACCATTCAACATCGTAAATTGATAAATTATTAAGATTAAAATCCAATTTTCGTGACTATTTAAATATTAATCGAAATAAACGGTTACAATGTTTCTTTGTAACGATAATTCGGTTTTATTTCGAGAGACAGTTATAGAAAATGTTCTTAACATACAAATGTTTTATAAGTGATTTTGTAAAGAAGAAATTGAACGCGTAGTGGGTGTTAGCGATTTTGTTTCTTTATTTCATCAGCATTTCAGCTCATGTATATCCCACTTTTGGGTTCGAGCTTCCTCCACAATAGGAGGGCAATTAACCTATTATACCACGCTTGTCAGACGTGTTGGTTTCATTTCAAATTTTCCTTCTCTTGCTACTATATGCATAGTTAATGCCTCTCTTTATTTATTTGCTAGTTTTTGTCAGTGAGTTTGTTCGCGTAGAAATCATGTCTGCCTCTGGCAAACAGAAAAAGCCATACGGAGTAATCAAAATATACATTCAGTCTATATACTAAACGCTGTTACAAGTACAAAACAAAATTTAACAAAAAAGAAAATTTTAGAATTAAACATGCATCAACATCATCATCATCGCAGCCCACATACGTCCCAATGTTGGACTCGGGCCTCCTGTACAATGGGAGGGAATTTAACCTACTATACCATGCTGGTCAGACATGTTGGTATAGGGTTTCATTTCGAGTTCTCTCTTGCACAGATGTTATGTGCATATTTTATCCCTTAGTCATCTTTTAAGACATCCACAGGCAACATAGGGAGTGGTGAATTGTATTCTTACTCCATCACCTCATGGAACATGCATACTGCATTCAAACAAAATTATATCTCTTACAACTAAGCAAAGAAATAAATAGTATCTTCGCTCACAATATTTCCAAACTAAAGACAATACACAATACAGAGCGAGCAGTAACATTTTCAAATGATATTCGTTATCCGTCGCGATCCGATTTGATCCATACTAAGCCCCATGATCCCTCAATCACGAGGGATTATATGTCCGCCCGGAATGGCTGAACAATGCAACGCAATTGTTTCGTGTACAATACTTGCATTTATATGTATAATATTGTATATAGAAGTTTTGATACAGAATTCTGAGTACTGTCAAGACAATGATATTTAATTATATCACGTGATTGGGAGACATCCGCTATGGGATTAGTTAAGGTAGTTTTGTGAGACAGTCTTCAACCCGTTTTAATTCTAATGCGTAGATAGGATGACTAAAATTGCACTAAGTTTTGCTTAAATTCCGTGTGGTGACGAAGTAAGAATACAATTCACTAGCTCCCGTGTTGCCCATAGACGTTATATAAGGCCTTAAATATGCATATATCATCTATGCAAGAGAAGGAAACCTCGAAATAAAACCCTATAACAACCTGTCTGACTAGTGTGGTATAGTAAATCTATTTCCTTCCTATTGTGGAGGAGATTCGAGCATATCAGTGGGACGTGTATGAGCTGTACTGATGATAATAGACCCACTAGATAGTTCACTAGAGACAAATACATTTATTAGGGGCTGGATATGGTGCAGCCACACCCTCTCCAGTCCGTTCGGGGTGATGAAAGGAACGGCGAGCAACTCCATAACCTGCCGTACACGTAATTCTGTGTGCTTACTCTTGAATCTCGATTGAAATTCTAAATTCAATCACAGCTCGAATTTGAGCAATTTCGTACTCTTGAAAGCGACACTTGCGCACGATTGGAATAAAATTCGGTAGATTTTTTTAAACTAAATGAAATTGATCCTAGTTGATTAATTGTTTACAATTTCAATTTCATTCTCGACTTTGTTTAAGAATACCAAATATCAGTTTGATGAGTTTGGAATTGAATCGGATTCGAAATAGAATTGATTTCAAGAGTAAGCCCACTGTTCTCATTACTGACCAGAAAGAAAAAGATAAGGTAACTTTTAGAGCCTCATGGCCCCTTCACAACGGATAGAAAAATGATCTGCTATATCAGCTTATATAAGTCTCACTGTTGGGTTCGAGCCTCCTCCAGAAAAGAAGGGATATTGACCTACTATACCACGCTTGTCAGATGGGTTATTATAGGGTTCTATTACGAGTATAAAAAAATCGCCATAAAGTGAGGTTATTATAATTAATTTAAAAATATAAAAAATCTGTGAATAATTCTTTCTTTTTCAAAGTACGAAAAAGACTTTTGAAATGTTTACTCAAAAGTGGTAAAGAATAAAACAAAACATGTGAAATTATTTGCAGTAACATTAAAAAGTACTAAACTTATTTACGCTCTGTATAATTTTCTTCCTTTAAGAAATACGAATTACCACAATAAACTAAAAACATGAAAATTTAAAGCAACCGCAGATATTTCAAATCCGGAATATCTTTAGCGATGAGAGGTAGTGTAGCAAGTCTTAAATGAATTATGCTGCAGAAATAATTTTGAGTTATAATAAGTTATTCCTTGGAGATTGCAAAGACACCGCCAGTATTTCTGTTACGTTATGAATTAAATGCAAGATTTTCATTGAATTAACAACAGAAACACTTTTGAGAATGCTTTAAGTGAATTTTGTGCTAGTTTATAAAAGGAAACGAGGGATAGAAGTTGGAACTAGTAATAACATTATTATAACTACAAGTAGATCGCTACCAGATAATTTTTATTTCATTTCAGCTAATACACGTTCCACTGCTGGGCTCGAGCCTCCTCCATAATAGGAGGGAAATTGATCTTACTATATCATGTTGGTGAGACAGGTTGGTATAGGGTTTTGTTTAGAGTTTTCCATTTCTTGCATAGAGGATATATGCATATTCGTTTTTTACGACACCTATAAGGCAACACGGGAGTTAGTGAATTGTATTCTTACTCCGTCACTACACGGAATTTAAGCAAAACTTAGTGCAATTTGGAGTTTCTTTTTTGAAATGACTATGAACTTTTAAGATTACTAAGAATTTTTCATTGATCTATGCCAAATCTTGCTGATACTATTAGGTCAACAATTACGTGTACATTCCTAAGGAAAGTTGATGCCAAGCAGGTGGTCCTACTTTTTTTTTTGCTCCAAATTTTTTCCAGTACTTATTGCAAAAGTTCTTTCATGATACATTATATAAAATAAGAGTTCATATCAAGTCCAAGTAATTGAGTTGAGAGCAGGATGACGATGATGAGTACATCCATATGCGTGATCTCTCTTTCCTTCAATCGACGAGATTATGCATACACGAGAGGTATATATGTATTGTATTTTTTTTTTGGGGTCTGATATGGTCCCCCACCGGCCAGCTCTGCCCGGGGCGACGAAGGGGCGGCGCGCGGCCCTGTAACCAGCTTTAGTAGGTCAATTTCCCTCCTATTATGGAGAAGGCTCGAGCTCAGTAAGACTTCTATGAGCTCATATGATGATGATGATTCATTGAGAAAAATTTACTTAGAATTCATAATTAGGAGGAATAGTCTTCAAAATTGCATAACTCTGCCCTGTACAATGCCCTTTATAGACCTCTCTGATTAGAATGGTATAGTTGGACAATTTCCTCTCTATTATGGAGAATATTTGAGCTCTCGTGAGATCTGATGATAATATTTTTCTTTTTTATTGCAAACGGTGGCAAACGAGCAAACAGTACACCTGGTGGTAAGTGTTGCTGCCGCTCATGGACTTTTACAAGGCCGTTGCCTACCGTGAAGAAAACGAAGGGAGTGTGAATGCGTGCATTGAGGCTCGGTGATACCAAGGGCACCACCAAAACCCTCCACACGCAATCACCCTCAGAAAATTGGCCTTAATATGAGTCAGAAGCATTAATTTATAACATTATATTTAAAAACCGTACAGCTTTAAGATAAATTTAAATATATCAAGTCGAAACCTAGTCGATAATTCGTTGCGCTGTCGCCAGTAGTCGGTTGGGTCTCGTTAGACTACCCCCGCAGTTTTATGGCGCGGTCTAAGATTTACTGCTATACTCAATCGACAAGCGAATTTAAATCCTGAAGCTTTTGGCTGAAAAACGAATTTCTTTGTAACTTTAATTTAAAGTGCACTTTTATTGAAGACGAAGTACGGTTTTAGAAAAACCGATGAAATGATACGGACTCGGTAATGAAGGATTAGTGACAATGGAATGGATAGTTCTACCACGGTAGAAGGTTTCATCCATCGTTCAAATTATCGACGTTGAAAACCTCCAAGTGAACGGCGAAATTATTAAACAAAATATTTTTATGTATTTTATCGCGTTTGTATTTGCTTTTTTATTGCCCGACGTTTCAAACATTTCACGTTCTCATTCATGGTCAGGGTGGTTTTACAAATTTGTATCAAAATGTGGTGCAAAATTTAATAACTAATACTGTAGTGGGTAGATATAAATATCTGTAATAACGATGACTTGTTGGACGTGAGACATCTTAGTCCGCCTGTGACCATGAACGTTCTAAAGTGTTCGAAATGTCAAACAATCAAAAATCCAATACAAACACGATAAAATCCATAATGTATCACACATACAAATCTATATATATAAAAGAAAGTCGTGTTAGTTACACTATTTATAACTCATGAACAGCTGTACCGATTTGGCTGAAAATTGGTGGCGATGTAGCTTAGAACCAGGAGATGTACATAGGATACTTTTTATCCCGTTTAATTTTTTAATGGTGTTTACAAGATTTTACCAACAACGCTTTTATCCCGTTCGATCGTGTTCCTGTGTGACGTAACATAAAATGTCAAAGAGAATACAAGTCACTATGAAACGTAGTATAAAAAAATGAATTTAATATGTAATAATAAAACACAAATGACAGCTAAACGTAATTTTGTCTATTGTTAAGTATGGTTGAAAATTTGATAATTATAATTTTGTCAGAAAACAGTAATGAGTAATTTGTATTCTTTTTGAATCATCATTAACAATGCCGTGACCAAGACGATCGAATCTTTCCCGATAAAGCTGTAATGGTTCTTCCATTATAGACTATATTATCGGAAATTTAGAAAATATATTTACGAAAAAAATTATGGTGATACGAAGTTCGCCAGGTCAGCTAGTAAAACTATATTTATGGATTCGCGTAAACATTAGAAATAATTATGGGAGAAATGATTTTATAATTGCCATGATTAGATCAGCAAGTGCAATTGGAGCTTTACAGGAGAGCTTTCCTACTCACTCTCGTAAATGCTTCTTTAGCCAAATTTAACAACTTTTACGGGAAAGTAAAAAGTGACCACACCAGTATTGTCATCTCGTCACCACTTGACTTAAAAAAACAAATACTTTATATTTATTACATTATTTTGCGAAACAAAAAAATAAAAAAAATTTTTCTTAAGATTTGTGCGGTGAGGTTGAAATCCCACATTCGTCCCCTTCGCTATTGAGCCGATGATTGCCACCGACTCTTTAACGTCCTTGGTAATGTGTTGGAATAGGGTTTTGTATCTAGTTTTCCTTCTCTTTTATCAATATTACCTGCATATATCTCTTAGTCTTCTTTAATTACACCCACGGGCAAGAGAGGAAATGGTTAATTGTATTTTTACACCATAATCACACGAACAATAATACTTAACATAGCTATACTTATAATGTTACTTAACAATACTGTGGTTTAGGCAAACGTATGACTCACCCTTGTCATTACAAAGCCCGTGGCATAATTAAGTACTTCTTGTAGCCACACGTTGATTCAGCATTACGTAGATAAGTCCTGTTATTTCGTTTTAGAATCCAAACGCTTTGCCCAACAGCTTGGCAACGGTAAAGCGTAGGAATTCTAAAGCGAAAAGACAGAAGATGTTTTCTCTTCCTCTTTCCAATAGATAAGCCTTCTTTTAAATGAGCCATTTGTTGATGGACACAGTCCGTGTAAGAGTTAACATTTCCGTCTGTTACAACTAATTGTCTTAAGATAGACACGTACCTGTAAAGAAGAAAAAATATTGTTAATTAAATTTGTATTTTAGTAAACCTCGATCAGAGATAATTCATAATCATCATAATCTTATATCTTTAAACGAGCAATTCTTGTATATAAAATGTCAATAGAATAGGTATTTAAATTTTGCCGTCGCCGTTAAAAGGGACAATAGCTCAGTTGGGAAGTTGTCCAGTCGCATTTCAACGGCGTGAGATCGATTGTCGGTGTTATTATTATTATTTTTTTGTAATTTTTGATATTTTTTTCATTATTTTATCATTTTTACTATTTATTAATATAAAAAAGCTCGGTCAACCAGATATTTATTTTATTATTTCAAGAACCGTTAAATAAATTATAAACTTTTTTTTTTTAGTAAGTAGTGTAAAATAATCTAAGAAAGGTAATACATTTTATCCTAAATTTTATCATCTTATCATTTCAGCTTATTTACAGGCCTACTGTTTGGCACGGGCATCTTTCTAATAGGTAGGCAACTGACCTACCACGCTTTTTAGACGTGTTGGTATAGATAGGGATTTTTTTCGAGTTTCTCTTTTCCTGCTTAGATGTTATAAGCATATTAGGCAAGAGAGGTGATGGTGAATTTTATTCTTTCTCTGTCACCACACGGAAATCTAAAAATAAATTAAAATTAAATAAATAATAACCATAACATGCATATAACATCTGTACAAGAGAAGGAAAACTCTAAATAAAACCCTATACCAATCTATCTGACCAGCTCGGTATAGTAAGGTCAATTTCACTTCTATTGTGGAGGAAGCTCGAGCCCAGCAGTGGGACGTTTATGAGCTGAAATGATGAATGAATGACAATTTAGTAGTAGTTTTTACGACATCCACGGACATAATAGAAAGTAGTGAATTGTATTATTACAAAAAAAGCGTATTTTGATTACATAACTTTTTTAAAAATAATATCAATATATAGAAAATATTTCATTAAGCTTTTCCATAGAAAATGTCGTACATATCTTCGGCACAAATTCAACTTAAAAGATACAATGTAAAATGTCATATAAATATTTATGTATTGTATCAAACTACAAATTGAATTTCAATAAAATACATCAAAATACTTTGTAAACTTAAGGAGAAAATGTTTATAATTTAATAAGGCACTTGGTCCCATATGGATCCTAATGTTGGACTACAAAATGGACGTATAAAATATTGCTTTTAGTAGAGATACGAAACTTCAGTTAAAAAGTAAATGAATTTATTTTGTTTTTTATTGCAAACGGTGGCAAACGAGCAAACAGTACACCTGATGGTAAGTGTTGCTGCCGCTCATAGACCTTTACAAGGCCGTTGCCTACGGCGAAGAAAGTTTTTTTTTTGTTTTTTATTTCAAACGGTGGCAAACGAGCAAACAGTACACCTGATGGTAAGTGTTGCTGCCGCTCATGGACCTCTGCAAGGCCGCTGCCTACCGCGAAGAATTTGAAGGGAGTGTGAATGCGTGCATTGAGGCTCGGTGATACCAAGGGCACCACCAAAACCCTCTACACGCAAACACCCTCAGAAAATTGGGCTTCCGGCTCTCTCGCTCACCGAACGAAGCACAGTAACAAATCGCTACTACTCAGACGTCGATTTTCTGCGAGAGTGTGGTACTGCTCCGGACGGACCGGCCCGCGGCTTTAGACAGATAACTGTCGACAGTGTGGTCCTACCACTCCAAAGTGAAGTGAAGGGAGTGTGAATGCGTGCATTGAGGCTCGGTGATACCAAGGGCATTACCAAAACCCTCCACACGCAAACACCCTCAAAAAGTTGGGCTTCCGGCTCTCACCCTCACAAATCGCTACTACTCAGACGTCGATTTTCTGCAAGAGTGTGGTACTACCCCGGACGGACCGGCCCGCGGCTGTAGACAGATAACTGTCGACAGTGTGGTTCTACCACTCTTATATTAATAATGATTTGATTATAATAGCGTTATAACCAATTATAGGTTCCGTGTGGTGACGGAGTAAGAATACAATTCACCACTCCCTATGTTGTCCGTGGATGTCGTAAAAACTAAGAGATAAAATATGCATATAACATCTATGTTAGAGAAAACTCGAAATTAAACCCTATACCAACCTGTCTGACCAGCATGGTATAGTAAGGTCAATTTCCCTCCTACGGCGGAGGAGGCTCGAGCCTAACAGTAGAACGTGTATGGGCTGAAATGATGATAATGAATGAAGCAATTATGTTTCGTGTGATGACGGAGTAAGAATATAATTTATGTAATGGACGTCGTAAAGACCATTAAAGATATGTGCAGGTAAAGATATCTGTGCAAGAGAAGAAAGACTGGAAATAAAACCACACATCTGATAAGTGCGGTCATTTTCTCCCTTATTTTATAGGACGTTCGAGTTCAGTAGTAGAACGTATATAAGGTGAGATGATGATGAGATTTTGGTAATGAATCAAATTGGTAGATTTTAGAAACTTGCTCTTTCAAAGCGAATAAAAATGTTATAAGGAAACAGTCGACTAATTTTGACTTTGTAAAGCCACTATTCTTCGTCGCACACTACCTGTGTGACATCGCACGAAATACCAAGAGTCTTGTACCAATTTGGAGTTGTCAAACAAATTATAATATGATTTTTTGTTATTGAATTAAATACACCTACTTTACAAATTCTTGTTTTTTTTTTTTTCATTTTTAGGTTTCCGTACTCAAAGGGTAAAAACGGGACCCAATGATTAAGACTTCGCTGTCTGTCCGTCGCCAGGCTGGATCTCAAAACCGCCATAGCGAGACACTTGAATTTTTTACAAATTATGTATTTCTGTTGCCGCTATAACAACAAATACTAAAAACAAAATAAAATAAATATTTAAAGGGGGTTCCCGTACAACAAACGCGATTTTTTTTTTTTTATGGATAATGGTACGGAACCTTACGTTCGCGACTCCGACTCGCACTTAGCTGGTTTTTTGTAGTTTAAACACCTGGCGGCAAATTATACTGCCTCACTTGTACCAGTTATTACTGACACAAACGTCACACAGATAGTGTGCGACAGAGACAGCGCTAGGGAGCCGAAATTAATTATCTCTTTCAAAAAATCGATGTGCATTATTTATTGCGGTGTACTGTAGGGCAGGGATGTTGGCTAGCTTTCCTTAGCCTTACTTTTAACATTTTCATATTTAGGCTGACCGCGCGAGGGCGATTGAGATTCCGGGAGGGATGTTGGAAAGGAAGGATACCCCACAGGGTACCTCATAGAGAAAAAAAGGATAATTGCAAGCTTTCCTCAATATTATAAAAATAGTAATTTCCATTATGTAATGATAGCAGGTTACAGCGGTATAGCATTCCGTGAATACTTATATTTGGATGTTTTGTCAATACTAATATTTCTATATATGAATTATCTACTCTATTTTAGCCAGATTATTCCCTCCCTAGTATAGTATTAGGTTTAAGAATTTTTCAATTCGAAACAGTAGTGCAACAAAACAAACTGTAAAAATACTTAAATATTTAAAAATACTTAATTATTATAATAATCTGTAATAACATTGACTTGTTTGGATGTCAGACATCTTAGTCTGCCCGTGACCATGAATGCTGTAAAGTATCTGAAACGTCGGGCAATCATAAATCAAATACAAACGCGATAAAATCCATAAAAGTAGTTCTATTTACAATGTATAGTGCTCGCGGAAACATCAAAAATCATTATATCTAGTACTATAGATATAAGTACACCAAGAATTAATTCTCTCGTAGCCGGTAATAAAATTCAAATATCACACAGTACAGTTAACAAATTAATACAAAAAATATTAATAAGTTATCCTCGAATAATGTTTTACAAAACAATATTTTCGAAATAAACCGTCATACAACGCCATTTGCTGTCACCTTTTTACGTGCGCAGATAATATTCAGTGCCACAGATAAAAAAGGGACCGTTTACGGAGCTCGCCAATTACAAACCGCTGCGTTTAAATGAAATTATAAATTTATACAAAAACGTATTTATTACGGACACTGATAACATCAGAACGGCTTGAGTAACGACCTCCGTGAATGTTATTTTGTGCAGGTGGTAATTTTCTTGATTTTTCTTTGCAATATAGCGCGTTTTGTAAGTTTTTTTTACTTTCGTAACTATATATTGGGTTATGTAGTTGAGTCTATCTATTATCTAATACTTAGAATGATTTAGCTTATGATGGCAAAAGAGTTAGTAGTATAATTAATGGTAAGTGATACTGCCGCTCGTGGACCTCGAGTAATACTAGGCCACTGCCTAATGTAAAGAAAGTGTTCTTCTTAAACCAAGTGGTAGGACCACACTGTCGACAGTTATCTGTCTACAGTCGTGGGCCGGTCCGTCCGGGGTAGTACCACACTCTCGCAGAAAATCAACATCTGAGTAGTAGCAATTTGTTACTGCGCTTCGTTCGGTGAGCGAGAGAGCCTGGAGCCCAACTTGCTGAGGGTATTTGCGTGTGGAGGGTTTTGGTGGTGCCCTTGGTATCACCGACCCTCAATGCACGCATTCACACTCCTTTCACTTTCTTCAGGGTAGACTGCGGCCTTGTAAAGGTCCATGAGCGGCAGCAACACTTACCATCAGGTGTACTGTTTGCTCGTTTGCCACCGTTTGCAATAAAAAAAATCATTATACGGGTATTTATAAAGATTTTGAAGTGAAAATTTCTTTAGACAGGTCAGCCTGGGGAGTATATTCATATAAGTTGTCAGCGACATGGTAACGTGACGTGTTAAGGCTAACACTATATCTGTAGCTATACCAATATCAGTATGTCTGTAACGTGGTAGGACCACACTGTTAACAGTCGTCTGTCTGCAGTCGTAGGCCGGTCCGTCCGGGGTAGTACCACACCGAGTAGAAAATCGACGTCCGAGTAGTAGCAATTTGTTATTGCGCTTCGTTCGGTGATCGAGAGAGCTAGCAGCCCAACTTTCTGAGGATGTTTGCGTATGGGGGGTTTTAATGATGCCTTCAGTATCACCGAACTTCATTGCACGCATTTACACTCCCTTCACTTTTTTTTTGGACAGCGGCCTTGCAACTGTCCATGAGTGTCAGCTACACTTACTATCAGGTGTACCGTTTGCTCGACTTGCAATAAAAAAAAAATCAATTGATCGTAAAAAGTTATAATTTACAAATTTTAATTTAAGATCATATAATTAATTTGAACATTTAAATATAACTGTTTGTTTTTAGTTTTCCCATCTCCTCACTTGCCCGTGTATCGTAAAATACAACTAAGAGAAGGTAAACTCGGCATCAAGCTATGCCAACACTTGTAACCAGCGTGTTATGGTTTGTCAATTTCCCTTCCACAGTGCCGGAGGTCTGAGCCCAATAGGGCGACTTATGCCCCAAAAAAAAAAAAGGGCGACTTATGTGGCCTGCAATGTTGATGATGTTTATAGTTTTAAGTTTTCACTTTCCATGATTACTTTGTGTTTTTTTTATAAGAAAAGAATTGTTATTTATACGCTACATTTTCCGTGTGGTTACTGGTTAACAGAACAGTGATCCCCTATAGTCAATACGTAAAGAATCTCGGCCTATTCCTAGACTCGACGATGGAGTGGCAAACGCAGATCACTACCATATCGAATAAAGTAACAGGAACGCTTCGCTCGCTATTTCGCTTAAAAATTTTCTTCCTGTGAAGACCAAGACAGCGCTGTTTCAAACCTTAATCCTTCCTATCATCGATTATGCTGATGTGTGCTACCTCGACCTGAATGCAGATCTGCTCAATAAACTGGACCGACTTCTCAACAATTGCATTCGATTCATTTTTAACCTGCGTAAATTCGACCACGTATCCACATTTCGGTCTTGGCTTAATTGGCTATCGATAAGGCAAAGACGGAGCTTGCGAACTTTTTCTTTACTGTATTCTATTTTAAACTCTCCTAATGCTCCTCCCTACTTAAAACTTCACTTTCAACTTCTTTGCACTACTCACGACCGTAATCTCCGTTCCTCCAAAAATCTTCTTCTTCACTGTCCTTCTCACTCCTCCAGTCTGGTACATTCTTCCTTTTATATCCAGGCCATTCTTCTCTGAAATGCGCTACCATTAGAGATCAAAATGGCCGCTACTCGTGATAGTTTTAAGGCTATGGTCAAACGACTATAACTAGGCCTTCTGACGGAATGAACTCATCATTGAGGAATCACCTCCGCTGTTTATAAAATTTATATATATATATATATATATATATGTATTGTTTGCTTGTATTAGATATAAGATTATATAGATTTGCCACATTTATACAACCAAATTTCAGAAATTATTGCTCGCATTGCATTGCACCTGCCGAATTTATTTCTATTCCTCCCTAGGTCGACTGCCAGAAAATGCCTAAGGCATTACGTCCACCTTGTACCTTTTTTGTGTGCAAAAGTTTTCGTCACGTCACGTCACGATCACGTCTAACCAGCGTGGTATAGTAGGTCAAATTTCCTCCCATTGTGTAGGAGGCCCAAGCCTGACAACGTGACTTACATAAGCTGCAATGATGATAATGATGATTATGTTTACCAGGCTGAGAGCCCTCACCCATAGTCCAGGCAAAGCTGTGAAAACCATCTGCAGCTAACAGCTATATACACACACAAAAAAAAAGATGAGTATGTTAATAGTTTTAAGTTTTCACTCCAGTCATCAGTTCTTATGATTACTTGATGTTATTTTTATGAAACGTTAGTTATAAGCTTCATTCTACGTATAAATATCTAAAGTTCAACATTCTCACTCTAATCTTGTATCATGCTAGCTTAGTTTGTGTCTATTCCTATATACTAATCTATATATTTATAATGACAGTACATTGCCACGTAGAGGCACTCCTTTGTACTCCGATCTACATACCAAGAGGCTTTAATAAAGGTTGTCCTAAATTGAGCTTTAGATTATAAATGTACTAGAATATATGAAGAGAATGTGTCTGCTAACAATTATTTGTTTAGGACATCGTACAAAACGAGTATAACGCTTATGTTATAAATGTAATATAATTGTAGAGATATTATTTATCACTAGCAACCCGCCCTCGCTTCGCTTCGGTTATAGGTTATAATCGTTTTACCCGCGTAGTTCCCGTGCCCGTGGGAATACCGGGATAAAATATAGCCTAGTTTACGCCCTGATATTATAGCTTTCCATTGGTGAAAGAATTTTTGAAATCGGTCCAGCCGTTTTGAAGATTACCCGGAACAAACAGACAGACAGACAGACAGACAAAAATTTTTTAATCGCTATTTTAGGCATAGGTGTCGTGCAAATAACCGTGTGAGCATAAAAAAAGCCTATTATTTTGACATTACAAACAGACACTCCAATTTTATTTATTGGTATAGATTGAAACAGTTGTGTATGTATGATTTCTGATTTTTACGCGAGATTTATGAGTAGTGGCAGCAAAGAATGATGCCTATATTGAACACCTATATCAAGTGGTGGACGTCTACAGGCTAACGGATGGATGGATTCAGTAGTTTAATAGATATACATGCGTAGGTATGCAGGGTAAAATATCCAATCTTGAATATTGTAGCCTTAAAGAAGTCAAGTATCGGAAGATCAAAGATTTATTTATACAAACTACCTAATTCTATATTTACCCTCATCCAAAAACGAAGCATACACTATCAATAGTCAACAATCTATCCAAAAAAAACCGTTTTGATATTCAAATTTCAAAAATTCTTATTCCGAATTCAAATTATGGCACAGATACCGAATTCCGAGCGAGCCAATATCAGGTTATGAATAAAGGTAAGTGGTGAAATTTAGAGACAGAGGCGATTCAGACAGCCGGGTTCTCATTCGGATACGCTCGGGTAGGTTCGGGATTTAATCTTGCTCAAATTGCCTCCGTTGTCGCTCTAAAAAAAATTTAAGGCTTGTAGACATTTCAAGATGCGAAATTTTACCCTCGATTTTTCTTCGCCGTTTTTCCTATTACGATGTCTTCTGTCAGTTATTAATGACTTTTTGTTATTAAAAATCAGTTTTTTTTATCTTTAACTATAGAATTACTCGTATATACAATACTTTTTTTGACACCAGTCACTAATTCTAGTGTCTTCTTTAACTTACTTTTTTTTTTACCTGGATGATAGTAATTTTAATACAACAATTGAAAGTAATAATTGTAGTTTGTTTTTAACTGGTCAAGGCAAGGAAGCGTTTCCAACATGGTGGACAGATTTTAAGAACGTGAAAGCGTCATATGTTGGTCTTGTATTCTATTATATTCAACATTTTAATATTTTAAGTAATGTAATGCAGAGGAAGTACTAAAATTTAGTGGATAAGATGTAATAATGTTTATTTTTATGTTTACAGCAACACTTAATCACCTTCTGGATCCTATGACTAATGAACAAAATTTTCCTCAAAATCTTGCCAGAAATTCACTGAAATATACATGGAAAACATTTACACATGTAAGGTAAAAGATGTATAAAATAATAAAACCAGAAAAAGGAAAATGATCTTGGCATAAGTAAATGTCATCAAGTGATGATTCTTAACAAAAAAATATTATTTAAATTTTAGAAGTAAAACATCATTAACCGCAACTTAGGATTAAGTCAGATGTTTTTTTTTCAGATGGACGTGACGTACATTAAAATAAAGTGTAGTTATATTGCGGTAGTAGTCTACCTAAAGCTATTTTTTTTTCTGTGTGTTGGCGAGGTAAGAAAATAATTCACCAGCCCCCTTTCTTGCCCTTGGTTGTCGTAAAAGACAACTAAGGCGTTTAATATGCATATAGTATCTATATAAAAGAAGGCAAACTCAAAATGAAACTCTGTACCAATACGTTTGACCAGCAATTCAATTTTCCTCGCAATGTTTAGGGTAACTCGAACCCAACATTCGGGAGTAATAAAAGTTAAAGAAATTTTACTGCAACCGCGAATAAAGGTCACACTTTTTTTTTATTACATTAATATGCTAAGAGAAGTTCAGTTATTCTAGTTCAGAGGGTGCCACTACCAGTTGACTGTCCGTTAACTGATTAGTGTCGCTACGGCCACGCGATCCTGGACTGCTCCAGCTACTTCTGTCATACTCCTATCCCATATCTCATGGCAGTAGTGTCCCCTAACCCAGTTCCCACCATATACATCCGCCATATCTCCATCCCATTCCCATTAACGAAAATTCCTGAGGAGGGTTGATGTCGGGAAGGCGGCCGGTCATAAAACAAATAGCCGGAACTGTAGACAACAAGAACTTAAGGAAGGTATGTTCATGTTGTGCCGACCCCACTTAGCGTGGGATGAGGGCAGGCAAATGATGAATATGCTAAGAAAAGGAAAACTCGAAATAAAACCCTACAGCAACACGTCTGATCAGCAGTAGGTCAATTTCTTTTCTATTGTGGAGAAGGCTCGAGACCAACAATGGGTCGTAGTAGAGCTGAAATTATATCAATGCTTAAAATAATCATCATCATCATTACAACTTAAAAATGTCCCATTGTTGGGCTCGAGCCTTCTCACCCATGGGAGTGAAATTTACTATACCACTGGTCAAACGAGTTGATTAGGTGTTATTTCAAGTTTCCCTCTGTTATTTTTCTCTGATGTTATTTTTTCATTCATTCAATCATCCTCTGTCATGTTACGCCACAGAGTGCGGTCTTGTGCCGCCTGCATCCAACGACGCTTAGCAACTTTCACCAGGTCGTCGGTCCACCTAGTTGCGTCCTACACTGCGTCGTCCGATACGTGGTCGCCACTCGAGAACTTTTCTTCCCCAGTGGTTTTCGGTTCGTCGAGCGATGTGGCCTGCCCGTTGTCACTTCAGCGTGCTAATTCTTCGTGCTCTGTCGGTTACACCCATTTTTCTGCGGATTTTCGTATTTCGGATTCTATCTCGCAGAGAAATCCCGAGCATAGCCCGCCCCATAGATGTTATATGAATATTATAATCCCATAGTCGTCTTTTACGACATGCAAGAAAGGGAGTGGTGAATTGTATTCTTACTCCGTCACCACAGGGAGAAAGGAAGCTATAAATAATGTTCAGTTTATTTTCTCACAGCAATTTGTGAGGAACCAAGTAAATTATTATTATTATAGCTTTACGGTGATAAAAGAGGGTGAATATTTAATAAAATATACGTATATTTTACCAAATATTCGACGGGGAACTATCGGGCATTTAAAATAAATAGGAAAGGTATCTTTGTGATCATCGTAAATTAACTATCTTGTTATTTCCCCGGAGAGTTGTAAAAGCGAATGTTTGCAAGAGACGACCAATTTATTACGGCTAAAAATTATAGAATATACTCCATCAAATACAGGATTAAATATAAATATATTTTATTTATTTAAATATAATAAAACAGAAAGGTTAATTTTATTATTGGTAATTCGATTGCGCTTATCTCAGGAATCACTTCTTCAACTTAAATCATTCAAGGTTAAATAGCTTGTTTGAATAGTCAGTTTATGGTTTACATAATGATTTCTGATGTTTACGCGAGTATTATACATTGTAAATAAAACTACTTTACGGATTTTATAGCGTTTCTATTTAATTTTTAACCGACTTCAGAGGAGGAGGAGGAGACTTTAAAAGGAGGTTCTCAATTCGTCGGAATATTTTTTTTTGTAAAAAAATCTATATACATACTAGCTGACCCAACAGACCCTGTTCTGTTCAAATTAAAAAAAAAGAATTCTCTTTCAAATCGATCGCAACGCCACCAAATATCAATCTAAACCATTTTCGAACCCACTTCCAATTCCCAAATTTTTATTTATGTGGGAACACATACAAAAACACATTTTTTGTATGTGTTCCTACATACAAAAAAAAATATGCTACTAATAGTTAAAAAAATAATTAAAAAGATTTTCCAGTGGGCCAAACTGTGAACCTAATCAAAAAAAGGATCCATTAGAAAATTTTAAATGTCGAAAAAAGGTTACATTATATTTGTATGTAGTCGTAAAGTTTTCTTAAATTTTCTAATTGATTGTCCGAAGTTTAGAACACTTTACAGTGTTCATGGTCACGGGCGGACTAAGATGTCTGAAGTACACGGTTTATGAAATAAAAATTAGCAACTTTATTTCATGTGGTGACGGAGTAAGAATACAATTCACCACCCCCTTACCCGTCGGTATCGTATGAGATGAATAAGGGATATAATACCCATATAATATATCTGAAAGAGAATGAAAACTCGACATAGAATCCTATGCCAACACATTTAGCCAGCATAGTATGGTAAGCCAATTTCCATCCTATTATGTAGGAGACTCGAGCCCAGCAGTGGGACGTATATCAGCCAAGATAAAATGAATATTGTAAATAAAACTACTTTACGAATTTTATCGCATTTTTTTTTTCGTTTATTTTTGATTGCCCGACATTTCGAACATTTTACAGCTATAAAGTGTTCAACACATCGGGCAATCAGAAATCAAATACAAATGAAAGCGGGAAAAACATTTTTGAAACATTCTTCATTGCTACTCCGCTGCTCTTGGTCTTAGAGTAAAATAATCCTTGATAAATAAGCTATCTAACACTAAAAGAACTTTTCAAATCGGACCAGTAGTTTCTGAAATTAGAGCGTTCAAACAAATAAACTATTTTGCTTTATATATTAGTATAGATATATATGTGTAATTCTCGCGTAAATATCAGAAATCAGGATGAATATTGGTAGCAGCTAACACACCACAAACATAAACTTCTAATTACTTCTATGGGAAATTACGGGATTACAAATAAAATTGTAAAGCTTCAGCAATATCTCAATTAAAAGGCAATGAGCAATACGGCAAACCACGTAGGCATTTGGCTACATTTTGTTTCATTAGTAGTTCAGTCACGTATTGCAGACGCCCGAGTGTTATACTCGCTCTACAAGCGCTTATACCACACCGCCTCACTGATGAAGTCTTCGCCTAACATTATAATAATAACCTTTCATAGTTAAACATTTCCGTGTGGTGACGGAGTAAGAATACAATTCACCACTCTCTATCTTACCCGTGGGTGATCGTACGAGATGACTAAGGGTTAAAAAATCCGTCGGGCCGACCACTGATGTCAAATAACCCTGTTCCGGTGGTCGGCCCAACGACGAAGGCGATGTGGTGTTCGGGTGGGTTACGGCTGTTGCGTGCTTACGCCCTCTGTCGCCCTGGACGGAGTGGTGCGAGGAGCGCGCCGACCGCAGAACACCCCAAAAAAAAGGGATAAAAAAAGGATATAACATATATGCGAGAGAAGGAAAACTCGAAATAAAACCCTATATCAACACGTCTGACCAGCGTGGTATAGTAGGTCAATTACCCTTCCATTATGGAGGAGGCCCGAGTCCAATAGTGGGACAAATATGGGCTGAGATGATGATGATGATAGTTAAACATGTAATTTTTATTGTTATCTATACTAATAAATAAAATTGGAGTATCTGTTTGTAATGTCAAAATTTTCATGCTCACACGGTTATTTGCACGACACCTATGCCTAAAATAGCAATTAAAAAATTTTTGTCTGTCTGTCTGTCTGTCTGTTTGTTCCGGATAATCTTTAAAACGGCTGGACCGATTTTAAAAATTCTTTCACCAATAGAAAGCTATAATATCAGGGCGTAAACTAGGCTATATTTTATCCCGGTATTGCCACGGGAACGGGAACTACGCGGGTAAAACGACTATAACCTATAACCGAAGCGAAGCGAGGGCGGGTTGCTAGTTTATTTATATTTTTCGTGTGGTGACGAAGTAAGAATACAATTCACCAGCCCCTATCTGCATCATTATCTCAGCCCATATACGTCCCACTGTTGGGCTAAGACCTCCTTCATAATAGAAGGGTAATGGTCAGACGTGTTGGAATAGGGTTGGGTCGAGTTTTCCTTTTCTTGCACAGTTTGATATGCTTATTATTGGTTATTATATCCCTTAATCGTCTTTTACGACATCCACGAGCAAGATAGGGAGTGGTGAATTGTATTTTTACTCCGTCACCACATGAAGCAGTCCCTATCTCAACTGTGGATTTTGTAAAAGACGACTAAGGGATATAATATGCATATACCATCTGTGCAAGATAAAGAAAATTCGAAATAAAACCCTATACCAACATGTCTGATCGGCTGGAGAGTCCTCGGTACGGTGTGAGGACCGTCGAGGCCCTCCGGCCGGTGCTGATGGAGTGGTTGGAGCGGACGCACGGGGTGCTTTCTTTCCGACTGGTGCAGGTGCTGACGGGGCACGGTTGCTTCGGGAAGTACCTGCACAAGATTGTCAGGAGAGAGAGCACACCGTCCTGCCACCACTGCAGTTGCGACGAGGACACGGCGCAGCACACGCTCGAGGAGTGTGCTGCATGGGAGGGGGATCGCCGTGAACTCGTCGCAATTATCGGTGCCGACCTGGCGCTGTCGACCATCGCCAGGGAGATGCTCGTCAGCGTCAGGAACTGGGACGCGGTCGCCGCCTTCTGTGAGGCCGTAATCTCACGCAAGGAGGCGGCGGATCGTGTGCGAGTAGAGCTCCTATTCAGCGACACGTTCCGCCGCCGGCGACTCGGGCGGCGCAGGCGCGAGTATCTGCGCCTGCGCCGCCCTAGCCGAGGCCGCGGGTGATCGGACCGGGGAATTGTCCGTCACCCGCGGAGAGGCTAACCGCGCGACGGCGATCGACGTCCCAGGACGTCGAGAGGTGAGGGTACCCGAAAGGGTATTCCGTCGGGCCGACCACTGACGACAAGTCACATCTGCTCCGGTGGTCGGCCCAACAACGAGGTGACGTGGGTACGGGTGGGTAAAAAAAAAAAAAAAATTCCAACATGTCTGATGCCATACCCTATGCCAGCATGGTATTGTAGGTCAATTTCCTTCCAATTGTGGAGGAGGCTCAATCCCAGCAGTGGGACGTGTATCAGCTAAGTTGATGATGAGATGAGCAAATGCCTACTGAAACCGCATGTGAATCCCATATAGTTCCCGTTCTCTTAAGAATCATCTCAGCCCACATAAGTCATAATATTGGGCACGAGCCTCCTTCATAATAGGAGGGAAATTGACCTACTATACGACGCAAGGTAGATGTCTTGGTATAGAGTTTTATGTCGATGAAATCTTTAAAAACAACACGCAACACTACTGCTACTTGAAATATTAAACGCAATTTAGCGTCACGAAGATGTGCAGCGTTTTTATCGAAGAAGAGGGAGAGAGCGATTGAGACCGATTGAGAGAGAGTGAGAAAGGGTTAACATAGCACGACATTTTTTTTAAAGATGCCTACCCTGCAGACTAAGGCAATAATCCTTGTATTGCGGGGGACTTACAAATATATAATTAATGGACACAAATTACATTTAGACTCAGAGCAAGAATTAGTGGATTGAACTAACTATTGTCCTGCTGGGGAATCGAACCTGCGACAGGGGAACAGTAGGTCTGTATCTTAACCACTAAGCCATCTGTACAGTGAACTCTATATACTTAAATTAAATATTATCAATTACTAGCAACCCGGCCTCGCTTCGCTTCGGTTTCAGTTGTCTTACCCGCGTAGCTCCCGTTTCCGTGGAAATACCGGGCAAAAATTTAGCCTATGTTACTCCCTGATATTATAGCTACCCATTGGTGAAAGAATTTTTGAAATCGGTTCAGTGGTTCAAGCGTGAAAGCGTAACAAGCAAACAAATAAACAAACTTACTTTCGCATTTATAATATTAAGTAAGGAAGTAAGGATATTAGTAAGGATTAGTTACACAATTTCACCTCATAATTCCACTCATGCCTAAACTTTAATACAATTTGCGTTATGATTTCTGGTGTTTACGCGATTGTAAATACCACGATTTTTACGGATTTTATCGACCAATCCACCCGTGATCATGAACGCTGTAAACTGTTCGTAACGTCGGGCAATTATAAAAATTATATGGTATGCTGCAAATCATTCTCTGTTTACTATGTATTTCTAAATTGTGTTTTATTTATTATGTTATAATTCATTATGTATTTTGATGTGTATTTTACTATGTTTGCTAAATATATTTTTATACTGTTCATATCATCCAATATTTTTTAAATTTTGACAATTAAAATATGTATACAGCGTGTCATGGCGGCCCGTACTCAATAAATGGCTTTACCTGAAAACCAGCGCTGTAACACTTTTGTGCTACAGCTTATGCTGAGGTGGAACCTTTTTGGTGTAATACGGTATCGTTGTTGTTCTTTTTCTTTAATATTATTGTGTTTCTTAATTTTGTATAAAATAATAGCTGTCAATTGATATTTTTTTACTCTTAGAAAATAATGTTGTATAACCCAAATAAATAATTTTCTTTCTTTCTTTCTTTCTTCTTTCTTTCTTCTATATATATTCAGGATCTCGGAAACGGCTCCAACGATTTTGATGAAATTTGGCATGCTAAAGGTTTCGGGGCCAAAAAATCGATCTAGCTAATTTTTATTTATAGAAAATGTTGTTTAGTCGGTGTTTTTAGCAAATAAATATAATGGCATTAAATTTTAAATGAATAAGAATTCAAATTTCGCCGTCGACGTCAAGCGTGACAATAGCTCAGTTGGGAAGTAGTCCAGTTTCTTTTTGTTTTGGCATTCAAACAGCTTAGGATCGAATCTCGGTGTTATTATTATTTTCTTTTTGTAATTTATGATATTTTTTTCATTATTTCCATCATTTTAGTTTTCATTAATATATAAAATATTAAAAAAAATATACCGAGCAAAGCTCGGTCAACCAGGTATATTGCATTATTACTCAAGAGAGGGTATGCAAAACAAACACTACCAACGATACATCATCATCATCATCATCACAGCCCACATACTTCCCACTGTTGGGCTCGGGCCTCCTTCACAATAGGCCCTCCCATTTGACCTACTATACCACGCTGGTCAGACTTATTGGTATAGGGTTTAATTTCGAGTATTCCTTCTCTTGCACAGTTGCTATGTGCATATTATATCCCATAGTCGTCTTATACGACATCCACGGGTAAGATAGAGAGTGGCGAATTGTATTCTTACTCCGTCACCACACGGAAAACGATACCTTATAATTTCGTTCATAATTCTGCCCATCTCCATATGCAATAAGCGTATATGTATCAATATATCTTGGTCCTATAGAGAGTTAGTTACAATTTGAGTCACGTACGAACCCATTTATGTGTGAACCCAATCCATGTATCACTTCATAACTATGACTATTGTCGAGATATTTTATTCTTAAAATAGTTCGGGTCAACCTTTTACATAGTCCGTTTTAGATAAGTTTATTCTAGCGAGGTATTTGTAAATCTTATTTAATATTAGAAGGGTGGAGGTTAGCGAATGGATATTTGTTTAACAGTTTTACAAATGAATGAGTTTTTGATCATCCGTGTATTGACTGAATAAGAAAACAATTCATCACTTTCTGTATTATGGGTGGATATCATAAAGATGACTGATTTATATAATACTAGCAACCCGCCCTCGCTTCGCTTCCGTTATAGGTTATAGTCGTTTTACCCACGTAGTTCCCGTTCCTGTGGGAATACCGGGATAAAATATAGCCTAGTTTACGCCCTGATATTATAGCTTTCCATTAGTGTAAGAATTTTTGAAATCGGTCCAGTCGTTTTGAAAATTACCCGGAACAAACAGACAGACAGACAGACAAAAATTTTTTAATTGCTATTTTAGGCATAGGTGTCGTGCAAATAACCGTGTGAGCATGAAAAAAACCTATTATTTTGACATTACAAACAGACACTCCAATTTTATTTATTGGTATAGACTAGCTGTCCCAACAGACGTTGTTCTGTTCAAATAAAATAAAAGGAATTCTCCTAGACATCGACAGCAGCGCCACCTACCGGATCCAAATGTGAATCTAAACCATTCTTGAATCCCCTTGAATATGCACAAAAAATTTCATCAATATCGGATCAGCCGTTTAGGAAGAGTTTAGTGACATACACACGTATATAAGAAATATAAAGATAAAGATACATGTTGTATATAACATATATGTAAAAGAAGAAACACTCGATATGAAATTTAAAAAAAGTAAATTTGAAAATTTTGTATAAGCCTCGACACAAACTATAATAATAATAATAAAAAGAATTGCGTTCTTTTCAACACATTTAACGAATATACTGGCCCGCGTGAAGCATTAATCAAACGCCATACTCCATTACATGATTTTGGAAAAGAGCTGTTACTCTTACACAAATGGACCGATATTAACCAAACATAGCTAAAAACCAAGGAAACTGACTTTTAAATAAAAAACCGCATCGAAATCAGTCCATCCATTTGAGAGCTATGATTCCACAGACATATACACATACAAAGACAGACAGACACATCGACATCAAACGTCGTATACCGCCCCTCTTTTTGCATTACGAGTTAATGAATAGAGGCTACGGGTGACCGGACCGGGGATTTAGTCCAGCACCCGTGGAGAGGTTAGCTTCGCGTTGGCGATCGGCGTCCCGGGCAGGGGACACCGACGAGAGAGACTCCCTTGGGGTATTCCGTCGGGCCGACCACTGAAGTCAAGGAACTCTGCACCGGTGGTCGGCCCAACGACGAAGGCGACGTGCTATATGGGTTACGGGGTTGCGCGCCGCCCCTCTGTCGCCCTGGATGGAACCGGACTGCGGTTGCGCTGACCGTAGCCTACCACAAAAAGAAAAAGCAGTTAATAAATACATCAATGCTAGAAAAAAATGTCGTCCGTTTAATTCATAGTTATGTATTTGTCAGTTAATAAGTTCTTGCAATAGACAAAATGTAGTTATAAGCGTGTGTTAATATATTCTTGTAAGTTTACTGCGTGCTCAAGCATGCTCCGTTTGTACTGTTTAAGTGCGTACCTACATGCGTACGTGCACATGTGCTTGCGTGTGCATGACTAGCCGAGGCCGCGGGTGACGTGACCGCGGAGTTAGTCCGTTACCCGCCGAGAGGCCGACCGTGTGAGGAAAGACCGACATCCTCCCCGGTGGGGGGACGTCGGTCGATGAGAGGGTATCCCCAAATAGGGGGTACCCTCTCAAATAACCCTGCTCCGGTGGTCGGCCCAACGACGAAGGCGACGTGGTGTTCGGGTGGGTTGCGGGTGTGCGTGCTTATGCCCTCTGTCGCCTCGAACGGAGTGGTGCAAAAAAAAGCGTGTGCGTGACTACTTACTTAACACGTTGAACGTCATGGGGGTTAACATGTGGGCCTTACTTATCTAGTATAAGCAGCCAGCATAAAATCGCTTGTTTCTAAAATTTTAATGATAAGTTTTTATTGCTTTAGGGGCTTTAAAATGTGATGAATCACGTAATAAACACCGAAGAAAAGTAAAGTGACGTAATTTGCCTTAAAGTCGCTCCTGGTTCGCGGTCATATGGTATTTCCTACGACTCAAATGGAGCAACTGTATATCGGCTACATAGTGTCCCCCATGGCCGAAATAGAAAACTGAAAAATCATGCCGGCGTTTAACATGTTAAGGAAATTTTAATCTTACTCTGTTATTATGCAAATATTCCCCTAATCTAGTACTTATAGATATTTCCAAGCGCGTAATTCCAGCCCGAATAACAAGTTCCATGTAATAAATATGACACTTAAAATTGTATCCACGTACCATTAAATAATAAAATAATAACAACTATGTATTTTATTCTCTTAAATCCAGCGTTTGTGACGAAATTTCAATTTGCCGCCATAATACGTCGTTCCGTTTTACGATACACCTTTAATGGCAGTTAAAAACATTGTTGACTCGACAGTACGTAGTTTAACTGACTTGTTAACTTTTAATAGCCTTTGATGGGCCTTAGTTTATTCGTAAAGTTTAAAATGCTATTTCCATGAGCGATACATGTTGGGAATTGTTATTTTATGAAGTTTCATGAGTTCTTCTTTTATTTTCGCAATTAGTGAATCAGTAGAACATTTGAATTAAAGTTATGGATGTTATAATGTTTTTTTTTTATTGTTGTTGATGGCTGCCGTTCATGAATTTTGTTAAACCGCTTCCTACCATGAAGACAGTGAAGGGAGAGCGAATGCATGCAATGAGGTTCGGTAATATTAAAGGTGTCACCAAAACCCACTACACACAAACACCTTTAGAAATTTGGACTGCCAGCTCTCTCGCTCACCGAAAGAACTACCTACGGTAATAAATTGCTGCTACTCAGATGTTGATTTTCTGCAAAAATGTGGTACTACCGCAGACGACCGGCCCGCGGCTGTAGACAGAAATAGTATTTTTTTCGACATTTTTTTTTCTTTGCTGGAGTATACTTCAGAGGTGGTTCTACAAAATTTGATCAAGGTCTGACCAATTGACTAGGGGTTTGCCTTTCAAATCTCTCTCTTGCGTAGATATTAAATGCTTGTTTAATCTCTAGGTCGTCTTTTGAGGCTCGAGCCTCCTCCATAATAGGAGGGTAATTGATCTGATCTGCCACGCTGGTCAGACACATAGGGTTTCATTTCGTGTTTTCCTTCTCTTGCATTTATTTTATATGCATATTTAATTCCTAAGTCGTCTTTTACGACACCCACGAGTAACAGAGAAGGTGATGAACTGTATTCTAATACTGTCACAATAGTGGTCTAAGTGGTGGCGTCCTATTCCGAGGTTCCTATTCCAATATTTTTTTTTTAAGACAACACCATGCACTAAGGAAATAACCCTTGTATTGCTGGGAACTTTACAAACATATAATTAACGGACACAAATTACATCCAGACTTAGAACAACAAGTTGTGGATCACACAAAGTGTTGTCCCCCGTGGGATTCGAACCCACGACACTGGCGTTGTAAGTCGCTATCTTAAACACTACGCCATCTGTGCAGCAATATGACTGTCGTGTGTAGATTTCTAAATCAATCTATTCTGCAATGGACAAATGATTGTTTAAATCAAATCATTCATTCTGCATAAGCCCTTTTCGAGCTTCAGCACTTCGATATTGTCAAATTTACACATCATTTAAAACAATCCAATAATCTACCACTAGATCGGAACGCGGCTACAAGCTGAGAAGAGCCGGAAACTCAGTGAGCTGTCATTTAAAAAAGTTTTAATTAAAACTATCTATTATTTATTGTATTAGCTCCAGTGTGAAGCCCTTCGTAGTAGGATATAAATATTCTTATTTAAAAATTTTGAAATAAATAAAAAAGAAAGAAAATATGCCTGGAACAGATCTTCAAGCAGCACCCGGTCGAATTAACTGCTAGAGTAACCGTCAGCCGAGTTTAACTCCTGAAGGAGGAGTAACACCTTTAATTGTATATTTATAAAGTTCTCCACCATCTTGAGTGTTGTCTTAAAAAAATTGTAAAGAGTTAAGAAAAACTTAAAACTATGCAATACATAGTTACTATTTTTGGATCTTTAATTAAACGATTCAAATAATAATCGAACAAAAACACTATTTCAACAATGCACATTGAAGTTTTCACTAAATCCATACAATTTTACTTATAAGATATATACAGCACTATACGCCAGCTGTATAGCTGCAGATATGCTGCTAGAAGCGTGTCGGTGACGCGAACGCACGAGATTTCACTCATACAAAAAGTGTCTAAGATGCACAGCACGCTGCGCGTACGCCGGTCATGAGCATATCGGTGACGTGATCCTATAAGATTAACAACAACAACAAACACGGCTAAATAAGTTTTCACTTTAAAAATGTGTCTAAGCAAACATGAGATAGAAATAGATCTAGCTGCTGCATTCAGCAAAGGGGAACATTTGCATCGGCGATTCAATAAGCCGCTTACAATAATGTAAGCCTCATAGAGAACGCGGAGCCTGAGTTAGCATAACTATGTTGGGTATGCCGCTTCTGGCGAAATTGTTTATACAATATTTATACAAGTGTTGGATATTGAACATTTTGCTTGATATAAATAAGACTAGAATAAATAAACTTATTCTTAATCTCTATCAACAAACGGACATATTTGCCCGTGTGATAACGGAGTAAGAATACAATTCTCCACCCCATCTCTTGCCCATAGGTGTTGTAAAAGACGATTAAGGGATAAAATATGCATAGATGTTATGCAAGAGAAGGAAAACTTGAAATAAAACCTTATTTTTTTCTATGGTCAGCACACCCGCCGTCTGGCTCCGTCGGGGGTGACAGAGGGGCGGTGCGCAGTCTCATAACCCACCCGCAGCACGTCGCCTTCATCATGGGGCCATCCACCGGTACCGAGTACCTTGACCTTCGTGGTCGGCCCGACGGCATACCCTCTCCTCTCGTCGTCCCTTTCCCGGAACGTCGGGCGCCGTCGCGCGCTCAGCCTCTCTGCGGTTGACAGACTAAAACCTCCGCTCCGGTCACCCGCGACCTCAGGTATGGAAATAAAACCCTATGCCAACACGTCTGATTACCACACAGCATATACTTATTCTACAAATAAAAAAAAATATATATATAGATATATTTTATTGCAAATAGAAATAAAAATTGGGAATAGACAAATGTCGAAATGTTTACATTTAATTTGGCAACAAATATGAACCGAAGCATATTTATTGAAATGATCAATTATTTTTTCAAGCAAAATGGTAGTTATTTATTCATATGAAACAATCTATCTATCTTCGATTTACGTCAATAATATAATTAAGATATAAGGTTCACCATTTCAAAATAGGCTATTTATTACAGAAACCGTGTTCTAGCTAACATCCGACCCAATCGGGCATTGCAATAATGGTATAATTCTATTCATCATTTCAGTTCGTCGCACTGTTGGACTCGAGGCTCCCCCACAATAGGAGGGTAATTGACCTAACTGGTTATTAACCATGCTGGTTAGACAGGTTAGTATAGGGTTTTCTTTTAAGTTTTTCTTCTCTTACACAGATGCTATATGCGTATTATATCCCTCAGTCGACATCCATGGACAGGAGAGGGGGTGGTGAGAGGAGATAGGGTGGTATTCTTACTCCGTCACCAAACGGATAACATCAGCTAAATTCAAATAAGTTGTTATCCGTTAATTTGTACTATAATATTTTTTTCTACAATAACGATGATTTGTTGGACGTGAGACATCTTAGTCCGCCCATGACCATGAACGCTGCAGAGTGTTCGAAACGTCGGGCAGTCAAAAATACAAACGCGATAAAATCCGTAAAGTAGTTTTATTTCACTGACGTCAAGTCACCCTGCTCCGGTGGTCGGCCCAACGACGAAGGTGACGTGCATCGTGGGTGGGTTGCGGGTGTGCGTGCTTACGCCCCTCTGTCGCCCCGGACGGAGTGGTGCGAGGAGCGCGCCGACCGCAACCCACACCCAAAAAAGAAAAGTAGTTTTATTTAAAATGTGTAATACTCGCGTAAACATCAGAAATCAAGATGATATCTGCTGAATGATATTGTCTACTCGTGTTCCTTAGTCGTCTCTTACCACGACTAAGAAAGGTGATGGTAAACTCTATTTTTACTCCAGCACCACACGGACCTAATACCCACTTTATGATATACAAATATAATATGTCATCTTAATTTCCTCTATCTGAAACGTCTTTAAAAGACGATTACAGTTCATAAGCAGATGAAAGAAATGTCTGTGCAGTAAAAAAAAATTCAGTTTATACACGTCCCACTGTTGGGCTCGAGCCTCCTCCAAAACATGAGGGAAATCGACCTTACTATACCATGCTAGTCAAACAGATTGATATAGGGTTTTATTTCGAGTTTTTCTTCACTTGCTATATATTACATCCAAATTTAATACCTTAGTTGTCTTTTACGATACCCACGGACGAGAATGGGGGTGGTGAATTGTATTCTTACTCCGTTACCATATGGAAAAATAATTATATCAAACCTTAGAATAATAACGTATAGAAGGATAGTAGTAGTCCATACGTAAGCTATCAAAAATGTGAAGCAAACAATACTACATGCGCGCAAGCGATTACACACGTACACACGCACACCACTATACAAATTATGAAATCTAATTTTGTTTTTATTAACATAAATCGTCGGCATACTTTTAAAAGTAATGTTAATATACTTTTTATGTTTTTAAAATGTGTTGTGACACCATTTGAATGCACTAATCGTCATAGTTATCTATTTATTTTTTAAGAGTTGCGTACGTACATACAGTACAGTGACCTACACTACGGAACGTTCCAGTGCACGTCCAGCGTAATGGAGCTTACTCCATTACGCTACAATTTAAATGCTTCATTTTTTGTGCGTGGACTTACCTTTTTTACGTTATTATTCTAAGTATCAAACCTTAATCAAACCCATTCATTTAAAATAATATAAAAAAAAATATGTACTCTGTGGAACAGAAAGCGGATTGCAAAGAAATAAGAAATTTCTATAATAATATATGTAACAATTAACATATTAATTCTAACATGTTTCGTGGGCCATTCATTTTGTATTTTCCTTTGAAAATGTTATTAAACCATTTGAATAAACGTGAGTGTATATATATTTGAGGTACTGTTCGCTGTTATTTTTATTTTACACGTATTTACCCAAAGGGCAACAGCGTCCATTACTTGAGTAAATATTTGTCTTACTGAGAGCCCATCTAGGTTGTTCGTATTTTAACGCATTATTATATTGTTTTATCGGTACGAAAGATTTCTCTATCTAGGTAAATGTTTATATTACTCTTAAATGTAAGCATGATCTTTCAAAGGCTTTGGTATTTTAAGTTTTCATCGTATTTTCTTTTGTTTCTATTCTGTGGCAGACGGTTTATAGTACTTTTTATTTTTATTAAACCACTAGACGAATTTACTATATTGAAACTTCAAAAATACTTAGTTTTATAAAAAATATATACTGGCATAATTTAAAGTATTATATCGATTTGCTTGAGTAACTTGCACAGATGGCGTAGTGGTTAAGATACCGACCTACCGTGCAAATATCGTGGGTTCGAATCCCACGTAAGATAACACTTTTTATCTGCGCCTAATGCCGCCCGAGCCGAAGCTGTAGGTGTCTGGACCGGGGATTTAGTCCGTCACCTGCAGAGAGGCTGACCGCACGACGGTGACCGATGTCACCGAGGGGGAACGTCGAGAGAGAACTCACTCTCACTATTACTCTTAAATGTAAGCATGATCTTTCAAAGGCTTTGGTATTTTAAGTTTTCATCGTATTTTCTTTTGTTTCTATTCTGTGGCAGACGGTTTATAGTACTTTTTATTTTTATTAAACCACTAGACGAATTTACTATATTGAAACTTCAAAAATACTTAGTTTTATAAAAAATATATACTGGCATAATTTAAAGTATTATATCGATTTGCTTGAGTAACTTGCACAGATGGCGTAGTGGTTAAGATACCGACCTACCGTGCAAATATCGTGGGTTCGAATCCCACGTAAGATAACACTTTTTATCTGCGCCTAATGCCGCCCGAGCCGAAGCTGTAGGTGTCTGGACCGGGGATTTAGTCCGTCACCTGCAGAGAGGCTGACCGCACGACGGTGACCGATGTCACCGAGGGGGAACGTCGAGAGAGAACTGAAGACAAGTTATCCTGCACCGGTGGTCGTCCCAACGACGAAGGCGACGTGTCACGGATGGGTCATGAGGCCGCGCGCCGCCCCTCTATCGCCCCGTACGGAGCTGGGCGGCGGGAGGACTGACCATGGCCCACCCTAAAAAAAAGGGGTAGCATTTTGTGCGATCGTCAAATCGTTCTTTTGATTTTGGATGTAATATGTGTCTGTTTGTTATATGTTTGTAAAGTCCACCGCAACGCAAGGAGTCTTTCCTTATACTTGCTGAGTATTTATATAAGAAAAAAATATAAATTCATCATCAACTTGCTCTTATCCCAATTACTTGGGGTCGACGCAATATGTCATCTGTTTTGACATATTGCAAAAAGTTTCGGTAATGACTTTTATGACCGGCCGCCTGTCTGATGTCAACCCTCCTTGGGAATGTAATCGTTGACCCAAATGGTACCAGATGGAGTTGGTCCATGTCAATCTAGGGCTCTTAGTCGTCTTTCACGACACCCACGAGCAAAACAAGGGTTGGTAGTATTCGAAGCCGCTACCACACAGCATTAGAAGAAGACAAGCACAGTAAGAAAAAAATATAAATTGGATAAAAAATATTATTTAGTAGTAGTAAACTTTAACAGTAACAGCAGACGTCTGCCTACACTCGCAAGCCGCTTCACGGGGTGGTACCACACTCTTAGCGAAAATCGACGTCTGAGTAATAGCAATTTGTTACTGGACCTTCTTCCGTGACCGTGAGAGCCCAAAGCCCTGAGGAACTGTTTGACTTGGTACCACCGTCACCGTTTTACCAATGTACCACTCGACACCGCAGCAGGGTTCATCCATTTCACCTGGAAACGATATGGTCTTCAACTGTACGTTTCCAACGATCATGTATTGCAAATGATTGATGATGATAACTCAGACTGGCAATGAGCAGCTCCTCATACAGGAATTTCCTCATTATTATAATGATAGAAATTACGCACATGTTTATTATTATTTTTTTATTGTTGCTACTATAGTTGTAAAGTGTAGCGTGTATTGCCAAACGATTTTTTTATTGGATCTGTGTTTTCTTTATGGCAAATGGTATTGGTCATGCTCACTGAAAGGTCTGCTAGTAGTAGCTATGAGCAGCGGCTCACTCCCTTCCCTCCATTATGGTTGAGGGGAGTGATGGCTACTCTAGTAGTTAACTCGTGATCGGGTGCCGCTTGTGGGATCTAGTCCAATCATAATTTTCCCATTATATTTGTGATTATTATTATATTTGTGAACTATATTATATACACCTAAATATTGGCCACATGGTAACCAATCCCGTAAGTCATTGGGATTACACATATTGTTAGCCTGAATTTTCGTGTGACGAATTTTCTTTTTTGGGGTGGGCTATGGTCAACGCAGTCACCGTTCGGCTCCATCCAGGGCGACAGAGGGGCGGCGTGTAGCCCCGTAACAGCGCAGAGTTACTTGACTTCAGTGGTCGACCCGGTGGAATACCCCGAGGGAGTACCCTCTCCAATGGACGTCCCCCCGGGACGCCGATCGCCGTCGCGAGGCTAACCCCATCGCGGACACCGGATTAAATTCACAGTCCGGTCACACGCAGCCTCTGTTAGGGCGGCATCAGGCCCATTGGTGTGGCGATGAAGTAAGAATACTATTCACCAACCCATTTCTAGCCCGTGGGTATTGTAATAACTAAAGAATTATAATATGCATATAACATCTTTGGAAGAGAAAGAAAACTCGAAATAAAACCTTCTATCAAAACGTTTGACCAGCGTGGTATAGTAGATCACTTTCCTTCCCATTGTGGAAGAGGTTTGAGCTCAGCTGTGGGACGTATATGAGCTGTGATGATGATGATGATAGAAGTGAAATAGCTAGTACTGATAACTAAAAGGATAACATTGGAAACGAAACGCATCAGTTGTCGACCACAGTCGTCATACATTTTTTTTTATTGTCGATGGTGGAAAACGAGCAGGCAGCGCACCTGATGGTAAGTGATGCTGCCGCACATGGACCAATGCAATACCAGGGGCACAGCCAGGCCATTGCCTACCGTGAAGTAAATGCTCTTAATGATTTCTGATGTTTACGCGAGTATTATACATTTAAATAAAACTACTTTATGGATTTTATCGCGTTTTTATCAGTATTTTATCAGTCTGTGAACATAGTCAGGACCGCGCCCACCATAACATCAGGTTTGATAAACCACAAATCCTCGCAAAAGAACACCGATACCTGCCTAGAATGGTACGCGAGGCTATTGAGATTAAAAAACACAAAAATTTCAATAGAGAGGATGGCTGGGTGTTACCATCAAGCTGGGATCCTGTAATAAACATTATTAAAAACAAATCCAAAAAGACCACCACAAGACTGCAAGACACCGTGAGCTCATATTGTATAGATTTGACCCACAATAATAATAACTAAAGATAATTTTATAAATTAAAACCTTTTAGTAACATAAAGTAAGCCGCCTTCAAAATTAACTTTAATTTAGCATCGTGTTACCTGAGTTTTCTTGCCGGATCTTTCTCAGTGTGACCGTGTTCCGATCCGGTGGTAGTATACTAGATTATTAGTTAGTTTTAAAATATAATTACTATTAATTTTAATGTTTAATTATTACTAACCATAAACAATATAATTTTTTCATATAGAATCATTTTCTTCTTACACTGGCAATAAATTTTGTATCAAAATATGGGTCAATATTTAATAACTAATTTCTGTATCGGGTAGATAATTATAAATTTTCTGCAGTAACGATGACTTGTTGGACGTGAGACACCTTAGTCCACCCGTGACCATGAACGCTGTAAAGTGTTCGAAACGTCGGGTAATCAAAAATCAAATACAAACGCGATAAAATCAGTAAAGTAGTAGTTATTTAAAATGTAAATGCTCTTCTTAAACCTCGTTTAAAGAAGGACATGTCATAGCACTCGGGAAACACAGCAGCAGGTAGTTCATTCCAGAGCCTGCACGTACGTGGGAGAAATGATGGCTGGAAACGTACAATTGAAGACCATATCGTTTGCAGGGAAATGGATGAACTCTGCTGCGGTGTCGAGTAGTACGTTGGTAAAACGGTGACGGTGGTACCAAGTCAAACAGTTCCTCGGAGCACTCCCCGTGAAAGAGTCGGTACAGTACACATACATTTTCCTAGACAGTGTTAATGTAACTTCCACGGTGACCTATCGGCCGGTCTTTACCCATTAAAAAATAATGAATATTAACAAATTGTATTCTTAAATCACGTAAACTTTTGATGGAATTACCAAAGCCAGTTTACTAAAATCTTTATCAATCTCGAGATGGTTTGATTTCATCATCGCAGCCCACACACATCCCACTGTTGGGCTCGGGCCTCTTCCACAATGGGAGGAAATTTGACCTACTATACCATGCTGGTCAGACATGTTGGTATAGGGTTTCATTTTGAGATTTCCTTCTCTTGCACAGATGTTATATGCATATTATATCGCATAGTCGTCTTGTACGACATCCACAGGCAAGATAGGGAGTGGTGAATTGTATTCTTACTCCGTCACCACACGGAAATTGAATTGTTGATGATTGATTTATTGGTCACATATTGTTATATCAGATTATATCTGGTCCACTCCACTAGGGGGTATTCCGTCGGGCCAACCACTGATGACAAGTCACCTCTGCTCCGGTGGTCGGCCCAACAATGAGGTGACGTACCCGCGTGCCGTCCTTTCATCGCCCCGGATCGAATGGACCGTGCACGCGCTTACCATAGCCCACCCATAAAAAAGAAAAAAACATTATATTTGGTCATATTCATTTGGCAAACTCTCACTAGGTGAATAGATAATCTGGTAAAACTTGCTGAGCGTTGTTGGATGCAAGCGGCACAGGACCGCACTTTATGGTGAAACGTGAAGGAGGCCTAATAATGATGAAAAAACAAATTTTATAATGAACTTTCATCTACTAAATTAATAAAAAAAAAATTTAAACTAAAACACTTTTTATTACATTTACAAAAATAAAACGGACGCATCTTTTTGTAACATAAAAAGGTGCATATCTTTTAACACAGATTACTTATTTTACATCCGTTAATAAGAAAGCAACGGTGCGCAACGGCACAAAACAACATCTACATAATAACTGTCATTCTTCGTAAACTTCCGACCACATCAAACTTTAAGTACACATTTCCTTTAAAATTGTCATAAATTATCATTACAACTCCCATTTGACTATTTCCACCACACATTTCAAAATGACAATGGACGTACCGTACAGAAAATTACCCAGAAAATTGGGAAAACCGCGGCTTTGAAAAAACTTTTTTATCGTCAACAAAGGGCGTAACTCCGAATTAGTTTTTAAATGAGAACATACCCAATTTTCTGAATGATAAAGTGCATTTTCGTTTGCCGTTGCTTGTGACATATGAGGGTCGTCTATGGGAAGGGTGGCCTCCGAAGGCTCCTCACGTCTCGTGTCGGGCACGTCACGTACTTAGGGCTGGCACAACGTTTATTATTCAATAGCTAAACTGTTACAGACATGTATAAACCTACAGGAACATCTAAGTGTTTCTACAGGAGAAACAGCTTAGTCAGATTTGGCTTGAATTATAAATTTATGTCTAAATACGTAAGCCTATTTTTTTTTTATTACAGAAAACAGCATGAACGAGTGTCTTATTTTAATAACATATGGCGAATGGACATTATTTACATCCAGATGCAAAACAATTACTAATAAAGTAAAAAACAGTGATATTCAGTGGATTATGGAGCCTCACGCCATTCTTCGATCACCCTTGATCATCATACCATAGCTGCTAAAAATAAGTATATAAAACTAAACGGCGTAGGAATCAAATCTACAACACCTGTTACGGGAGGTGATTATTATATCATTACGTCAGCCGTGCAGTCAAAATTCAAATATATAATGTAGGAATTTTAGTATATATTATAAATCATTATTTATATAGTAATAATATAAAAATAGAATTTGTTGCTATCACTTATCTTCCTGTGATAAAGAGATAAAGTAATTCAAAGAATAGGAAAAATTAAAAAGTGTTGTAACATTATTTGCTTCGTGAAATATAATAAACAAATTTCGTTTCCATAACAGAAAAGATTTATACCCAGTGATGATTCATAGGATGAAAAACTAATAGAATAAACACCATGTTAAAAGTTATGTTACTTAATTTAAATTTTTTTCGACAAAATCCTTCATAAATCCAAATTTATTACACGATTTTTCTACGCCATTTTAACAAGCAGCAACTTATTTATTTTAAGACTTCCTATACTAATCAACTACCCAATTTTCACAACATGGTCATCAATATTTTAAAGAACTCTCGATTAAATTTGGTGCAAAATACGGGGACATAAGTTTTACGCCGAGTTATCAATAGACAATTTGGAAAAGTCTATTGCCTGCACACCATTAAACCAAAGACGACTGCTTTTTCGCCATAAAATCAATAACATCTTTGCCGCAAATTTTGTCTAAAATTTTACTTAACTGAGCGGAAATTAAGTCTTTAATAAATTAACCCTTACTTTAAATCACTAATGATTATTTCGGCTCATCAATATTAAGAAGTTACTGAGATATAATCGTAGGGATGCTTGGGGTATCTCAATTTACCAACATACCCCAAGGGATGAAATAATCAAGGGAAATTGGCTAACACTCCTTGAGGATAAATATATCGCGAACGAAACCCTCACCCTCGTCTTAGTGGGATAGAAAGTATTATTTAGAAGTTTAGGGTAAGCTTGGCTTTGGTCGATGGCAATTTTTTTAGATGTTTTGAAAAGTTAGACAGCAGCAGGAAGCTTCATGCGGAAATTAGATTTGAGGGCTGTTGAAAAAATAATCAGTTAAAACTTTGGCATTATATACTTTGGCTATAGCCGTAGTTGTTTCCTTGTTTGTGTAAACATACAATTACATGATTAATAATTGTGATAATGAATTCTGATGTTTACGCGAGTATTATTTTATGGATTTTATCGCATTTGTATTTGATTTTTGATTGCTCGATGTTACCACGTACCACTAACGCTGTTAAGTGTTCATGACATCGGGCATTCAAAAATCAAATACAAACGCAATAAAATCTGTAAAATAGTTTTATTTACAACTAGCAACCCGCCCTCGCTTCGCTTCGGTTATAGGTTATAGTCGTTTTACCAGCGTAATTTCCCTTCCCGTGAGAATACCGGGATAAAATATAGCTTAGTTTACGCCCTGATATTATAGCTTTCCATTGGTGAAAGAATTTTTGAAATCGGTCCAGCCGTTTTAAAGATTACCCGGAACAAACAGACAGACAGACAGACAAAAATTTTTTAATTGCTATTTTAGGCATAGGTGTCGTGCAAATAACCGCGTGAGTATGAAAAAAGCCTATTATTTTGACATTACAAACAGACACTCCAATTTTATTTATTGGTATAGATATATTACTTGTTGTGTGGTAGCGGCTTCGAATACTACCAACCCTTGCTTTGCTCGTGGGTGTCGTAAAAGACGACTAAGAGCCATAGATTGACCCGGACCAACTCCATCTGGTACCATTTGGGTCAACGATTACATTCCCAAAGAGGGTTGACGTCAGGCAGGCGGCCGGTCATAAAATTCATTGCCGAAACTTTATACAATATGTCAAAACAGATGACATATTGCGTCGACCCCAAGTAATTGGGATAAGAGCAAGATGATGATGATGATATATTAATAAAAAATAAATAATGAAAATAATATAAAAAACTACAAAAAGAAAATAATAATAACACCGAGATTCGAACCGACGCTGTTTAAATGTCACATAATCCAAAATTAAAACCGCCCGTCTCCCCAACTGAGCTATCGTAACTCATGACGTTGACAACGAAATTTTAATTCATATTCTTTTAAAATTTAATGTCATTATATTGTTTTACTAAAAACACGGACAAAACAATATTTTCTATAAATAAAACCTAGCTAGATCGATTTTTTGGACCCGAAACCTCTAGTATGCCAAGTTTCAACTATATGATTTTTAGGTATAATCATATTGAACTTGGCTGCCTTTTCTCAAAAACAATAAAGTTTTTGCCGGGATATAATTTTTTGTCCGCGTTCACGGTGTATTTAGCACTATTTTCTACATTTTCTTGAATATACATATGTTCGTATGTCAATTGTAATATTATATTTAAGGAGTGAGTACACAAGAAACATTACTTTATCAATAAACTAAGAATACAATTGACCAGTCCTTTCTCATCGTCGGTTGATCCTCATCTCAAATGAGTGTGATAAAAGACAACTATTAGATAGAAGAAGATAGCACTATAAGAGAAAAAGAATTGGAAATTAAACTCGTTCTATCAGTGTGGTTAAAAGAAGGCTCGTTTCCTTCCCTTGCAGAGGATACAATAAAGAGGTACATATGTATCTACATTAGGCTGTGCCAAAAAATCGATTTTGCTTTTAATATATACATTGACTTTTTGGGATACTAATGTTTATATGAATTGCAAAATGCCAAAGTTTAAAAATCAAATTGTAAATTCTTACTATTGTTCAAGATATGGCTATAAGAAAACATTTTTTCTGACATAAAGAAAACGTTTTTTTGAGAGGATGTACTTTAAAAAATTTGTATACAATATTGGGTCGGTGGTTTGAGAATTAAAAGCCAAAAACCTGCTCAATGAAAAAAATAACAATGATAGACCTCTTAATATTTAATGTAAGGTGCTCAAATTTTCACAACAATTTTATATTTTCATTAGTTTTATTATATTTTATCGAAAATACCTGCTTTGAAAAAAGTAATCAAGATATTTTTGGTCTAGTGTTATATGCATATATCCTTTTGTCGTCTTTTACGACATCTACGAACAAAAAAAAGCAGGAGAAAAGGTGAATGGTATCCATAATCCTTCACCACATTATTAGCTGAATATATTAACAGACCATCGTCATAGAGATTAGTGATTCATGAAATGTAAATGAGAATTTCACTATTAATTAAAGCATGAAATACAAAAGCCTTTATCTATCCAAAATAACAAAACCATGCGCTGAAAATTAACTAACCTTTGCAAATTCAGTTCCATTAAATCAAATATGACGTATATTCTGTTAAATAAATGTCATTGGACATACTGAAGTATGTTTGTGAACAAAAGGTTCAACGCTGAAACGATCGGTGCCCGGATATCCGGTCAAATTGGTCCTGTAACAAAGACGCTGTGCCTGGATGAGAAGACCATTGATACAGGGTCACTAACGAACGCTATTAAGGCGCAGTACTTTTGTAAAGGACATTATTTTTTTTTTTTTAATTTTTCGTCTTTATAGGATTAGAATTAAATTTTAATGATAGTTTTCTTGTCAAACATGGTCACTAAATGTAGGCCTCATAACAAGGCTCAAAGTCGCTCAGCGTGCTATGAAGTGGCCTATGCTCGGGATTTCTCTGCGAGATAAAATCCGGAGTGTGGCAATTCACAGAAGAATGGGTGTAACCGACATAGCACGAAGAATTAGCACGCTGAAGTGGCAATGGGCAGGCCACATCGCTAGACGAACTGACAACCGCTGGCGAAAAAAGTTCCCGGGTGGCGACCACGTATCGGATGACGCAGTTTAGGAGGCCCCCCACCAGGTGGATAGACGACCTGGTGAAAGTAGCTGGGTGTCGTTGGATGCAGGCGGCACAGGACCGCACTTTCTTGCGTAACATGAGGGACGCCTACCCGTATCAGTGGACGGCGATAGGCTGAAATGATGAATGATGATCGGAATAAGAATACAATTCTTCTTTATAGATGTCGTAAAGGACTACTTAGGAATTATGATATGCAGATAACATATATTCAAAAGAACGTGTGATTCAAAGGGACGTGTTGATATCGATTTTATTTCGAGTTTACCAACTCGAAGTATAGTATGTACTAACACGTCTGACAAGCGTGGTATAATAGCTCAATTTCCCTCCCACTGTGGAGGAGGCTTAAGCCCAACAGTAAAACATGATGGATGACTGAAATGATGATGATTTAATAATACCATCCTTCTTCTTCAGTACATATTTATTCCATTATTGGGCACTTGTTTTTTCCACAATTAGAAGAAATGTGACGTGGCTGCGAATACTACCAACTTTTGCTTTGCTCGTGGGTGTCGTAAAAGACGACTAAGAGCCCTAGATTGACCCGGACCAACTCCATCTGGTACCATTTGGGTCAACGATTACATTCCCAAGGAGGGTTGACGTCAGGCAGGCGGCCGGTCGTAAAAGTCATTGCCGAAACTTTTTGCAATATGTCAAAACAGATGACATATTGCGTCGACCCCAAGTAATTGGAATAAGAGCAAGATGATGATGATGAGAAGAAATGTGACGTATTGGCCCACGCACTAGGAAGATTGGCATTGGATTTAATGTTAAGGATTCCTTACTTTGCAATGACTTTATATGCTTACATCCCTTAGTCATTTCTATCGCACGGGAAGAAATGAGTGGTATTTTTACTCCGTTATCACACAGAATACGTCCATCAACATTCTTTGCACACCATACTTCCTATCCTCTTGCTGATTCTACAACTAGATTAACTCAAATTTATACATTTCTCTGATGTTATTTTAGGAATCTACCACCGAAACGGAATGCGATTGTAACTTGAGGAGATTTGGGAAGAAAATCAACGGGCTTACTTCTTTTAAATAAAATTGTATACAATACGTTTAGTGATTATTAATAATGGTTTAACTGGTTCATCGAAGTTCAGAAAAGCTGTGTAGTGGAGGCTATAAATACCATTATATTGCTCGTAGGTATGTACGATAGTATTTTTTATTATGAAATAAGAGTACCTACATAGAGCAGGGTGATGAATGCGTAGGGATTATTAGCTTCAATGTGAACCAGTATATATATATATGTATATACACTCTATATATATATATATACATATATATACACACCTATATATCTATATAGGTGTGTATATATATATCTACATATATATATATATATATCACCTATATATCTATATATACACATACATATCTATATATATATATATACACTCTTATTTTATAGTAAATACTATAGTAATTACCCACGAGCAATGTACTGGTATTTATAGTCTCCACTTCACAACTTTGCTGAACTTCAAACCCAGTTAAACTATTGTATATATACATATATTTTAAATAAAACTACTTTACGGATTTTATCGCGTTTGTATTTGATTTTTGATTACCCGACGTTTCGAACACTTTACAGCGTTCATGATCACGGGTGGACTAAGATGTCTCACGTCCAACAAGTCATCGTTACTGCAGAAAATTTATAATTATCTACCCGATACAGAAAATTTTCTGTATCGGGTAGATAATTATAAATTTTCTGTACCGGGTAGATAATTATAAATTTTCTGCAGTAACAATGACTTGTTGGACGTGAGACATCTTAGTCCACCCGTGATCATGAACGCTGTAAAGTGTTCGAAACGTCGGGTAATCAAAAATCAAATACAAACGCGATAAAATCCGTAAAGTAGTTTTATTTATAATGTATAATACTCGCGTAAACATCAGAATTCATTATATATACATATATATATATATTTCAAAGAAAATTATGGTTACACAAGATCCCACAAGCGGCATCTAAACACGAGCTATCTACTAGAGTAGCCATCACTCTCGTGCCCCACAATAGAGAAAAGGAGACCTTTTTAGTGAGCCAACCTCCAATTTTTACTACCCCTACAGGTAAGAAATGAGTGATGATATTTTGTATTCATATCCATTCCCCACGAAGGGAGTGATTATGAAGAAATATTTTATTATACGCTACCCACTTATATATCCGTATATAATATTACTTTCAGGGTGATGTTGCCTCTTAAAACGCCCTCCGGAAACTGTGTACTAGTTTCGTGTCGCAAACACTTACTAAACTAGGACAAATTTATTTTTTGTACGGAGAAACTTGTTTACTGAGATTTCTTCCTCACCTTACGACAGGAAAATGACACAAAAATAAGTCTGACTTCATAAAATATTAATGCGACGAGTATCGAAGCTTGCTGAGGAGGAAATACATTAAATGTATGTATTAGTAAATTTTTATGGATTCCGTCCATTTCCCTATCGACGTCCATCTCGTTTCGCCAAGGGGATATAATGCCATAATTGCTATACTTCGTTGATGTTTGACGGTCGCAGTTGGTGATAAATATAGATTTCTTTCCGTTTGGTGATAAAGTAAGAATACAATTCCCCGTTTCTTATCTGTCGGTATCGTAAACTATGGGATATGATATGCTAATGACACCTGACAAGGAAAACACGAAATAAATCATATACCAACGCGTCTGACCATTGTGGTACAGGAGGTTGATTTCACTTCTGTTATGGAAGAAGCTCAAGTCCCACATCGTAACTTTAACAAACTGATACGATATTACGTTCACTAGAAGAATGCTGACGCCTCTAAGCCGGTATTTGCGATTAATATTTACTTTAACAGGGAATACTATAGATTACGATTTTTTTTATATTCCTGTTGGTAGCAAACAAGCAAACAGCACACCTGATGGTAAGTGATACTGCCGCTTATGGACTTTTGGTAGGCTGTTGCCTACCATGAAGAATGTGAAGGGAGTATAAAGGCGTGCAATGAGGTTCGGTAATGTTTAAATATATAAAGATTAGTAGTCTAAATATCGTATTGTCGGCCAACATTACTCTGAGTGTGATTAGAATCCGTTAATTTTTCTAAGCTCGCCATTGCATATAATGATAAATACACAAACACGAAGTGTCGCTTTAAAAAAATAAATAGCATACCAATCATCCTCCTTATTTCTGAGATAAACATGTATATAGCTCATGTGATAAAAAAAGAATCCTATACATAGCTTTTTTTTATTTTCTGTTGGAGTCCTTAGAAACTACTAAACGTATACAGGTAAAGTGAAGGTGCCTTGGACAAGTTCGAACATCAGATTCGGTTAGCAAATCGTCAATAAAGCGATTTTTACATTATGACCCTTGTGGGATATAGACCTCTAGGCAAAATAGTTTACCTTTATTAGCAGATTATAGAAGAATGGAAACTTAAAAACCTTGCACCCCTCTAACCATGCAATGTATTAGGCTAATTCCTGTCCCACTGCAAAGAAAACTTGTGCTTAAAATATATACATGGGTTGCGGGGAGTGATGGCTGCTCTAGTAGTTAACTCGTGATCGGGTGCCGCTTGTGGGATTTGGTCCAGCCATAATCGTTTGAATTATATTAAGTATCTTTCGGTTCGAAGGGCATCACACTGGAACTAGTTCTTACAAAACATGTAAGAAGAAGAAGAAAAAAATAATAATTAAAAATAATATACAAGCCCGCTGAGTTTCTTGCCGGAACTTCTCAGTAGCGGTCGCGTTTCGATCCGGTGGTAGTATATTTTTTTTGAAAATTGTAAACTTGGCAATATGTAAGTGCCCTCTCGGGGTTTATACATAATAAATGATTTGAATTTGAATTTGTTGCAAAGGAAAAAGAAACATTCCTTCTAATGGCAATAGCCCTCTATACAAGGGGATTCTCTTTAATATTACAGTTGGATCTGCTTCAAAAGGATTCTTTCTGGCAGCCTCTGAATCCCTGACCCATTTACATCAGTTGAAACTTTACGTTATACACTGTACATCGAAGCTATACTTCGTGATTTCCCCGGAGCATGCCAGCGATTACGTAAAGTGAATTGCGTCCAATTTTTATCATCCACTTACATATCTGTTTCGGCTTTTTGTTAAATTGCCGTAGAGTTGCGAATGATTCACTCAGCTTTACCGTCAATTTTTACGACAATTACCATTCCAGTGAAATACGGCACCATTTTTTTACCATCAACATTCAATGCTACCATTACAATTGTATTAAGAACTGGAGTTTCAGTATAAAATGGTCGTTGTTAAATGGCTATAAATTCGTGGTAAAAGATCCATCCAAAGCTATTTATACGGTTATGTGTTCTCTTTTTTACTTTTATTTATATCGTTGCTTGTTTTTCTGCGAGATGAGGGAGTAAGAATACAATTAACAGAATGTCTTATTAAAAATATTACTGTGTTTATAGATTTTATTGCGTTTCTATATGATTACTGATAGCCCGACGTTTTGAACACTTTACAGCGATCATGGTGATGGGCGGATTAAGATGTCTCACGTCTAAGAAGTCATTATTATTACAAAGATTTATATTATTTTTATTATTTTTGACTTTTAATCTACTTAATTACCTATATCTATTTAAAAATGTTAGTTATAAAGCGGGTCAAAAGTGGTCCAACATAGCGGAATATAACCTACGATTAGTATATCACTTTCCTGGTTTGCAAAACTTACTAATACAGTGCCGTGTATCTAGAACCCAAAGAAAACAAACAAAAAAAAACATTATTCTGTCATCATCAAATATGTTAGAAAATCTTATACATAAAAATATTAAGATTATCCTTCAAATTTTACTATTTGAATCTCATATTTACGCAGCCTAATAGCATTGTAAACCTATTCGTTACGATAAACTGTTCAAAAGACCTGTTGCGAATGAAACTATTCGAAAAAAATATGTTTGTATAGGACTTGTTTGTCCAATACTCGCAGTAAATTTCTCTCTGCTCGATAAACTATGTCGCCTAACATTATATCTTCCAATAGTATCGTATCAGCGATCCTTATTTCACTATACTTAGAAGATTGTCCGGATTATAAGGCTAGTATAAGACTTGCTATATTTGCAATTTCACAATGAGACTATGGTCCCATTCTCCCTTCAACATAAAGCTCATACGTCCAATATTGCATTACTTATTCTGGTTTCAAGAGCCCTGAAGATATTTTTTTATGACTGGCTTTTATTTAATAGCAAGTGATACGGTAAATATGCCTCTGATGAATCTTAAAATCAGTATAGCTGAATCTTTGTACGATAATAAGTTTGTTGTAATATTATGTAATCTCAAAAACTTTCGTTATTTATTAGTAGGCACTAATCTCAAGATCTAATAGTTGCATTTCGAAAATGAAATCATAAGAGATAGCTTGTCAATCGCATATGTATAGGATATAAAAAATATCGTTGCAACAAACATGAATGAAGCATATCTTGCAATATCTACATGTAAGCAAATGGAGCAAAATATATCAAGCATTTTATGCTAGCGTCATTGTCATGACAACTGCTCAGATAACAAAAATAGTGAATTATATATTAAAAGCGACCAATGTGTTTAAATAAAATAATAATATTAATGCTGTAAGTAATCGATACCAGCGAAGCTGCTGACGCAGCTACTAAATGACGCAGCTATTAATAATTCAGACAAAAGTTTTATGTCACTGAGAATGAATTGTTCCGTGTGGCGGCGGAGCAAGAATACAATTCACCACTAACTATCTTACACGAGGATCTTAGGGAGGATAAAAGACGGCTAAGAATATAGAAAAAAAGAAAGAAAGAATAGTTTATTGATACATTTCGTTAACATAATTATACAAACTATAATCAAAGGATATACAATGTGTGTTTGAAATGTATCAACCAGGAGTCCATTTCAGCATATGCCAGGTACAAAGTCCTGGCGCTGATTTTCAAATGGAACCTGTGAGTGAAATTACGGATGCCCATAGGGACTATAAAAAAAAAATCTTAAAAAGAATATTACACTGCTAATTTAAATGAATAAAGATTACAATAAGAAAAAACATACCTAAGAACTTATAGTAGTATTTTATATACTTATAATTTGTTTTATAATATATGAGATATTTATCTGTTAATTTTTGTGTTTATTTATGTGCATATTACTCATCATCATCATCATCATCATCTCAGCCCACATACGTCCCACTGTTGGGTTCGGGCCTCCTCCATAATAAGGGTAATTGACCTACTATACCACGCTGGTCAGACGTGTTGGTATAGGGTTTTATTTCGAGTTTTCCTTCTCTCGCATAGATGTTATATGCGTTTTACATCCCTTAGTCGTCTCGTACGATCACCCACGGGTAAGATAGGGGGTGGTGAATTGTATTCTTACTCCGTCACCACACGGAAAACATTACTACAATTACTACAATACATATATTGCTATAATGGAAGAATATACCCACTTATCATATTACTAAGACTATTAAAATTTGTTTATATTTAATAACTAGCAATCCGCCCTCTCTTCGCTTCGGTTATAGGTTATAGTCGTTTTACCCGCGTAGTTCCCGTTCCCGTGGGAATACAGGGATATAATATAGCCTAGTTTACGCCCTGATATTATAGCTTTCCATTGGTGAAAGAATTTTTGAAATTGGTCCAGTCGTTTTGAAGATTACCCGGAACAAACAGACAGACAGACAAAAATTTTTTAATTGCTATTTTAGGCATAGGTGTCGTGCAAATAACCGTGTGAGCATGAAAAAATCCTATTATTTTGACATTACAAACAGACACTCCAATTTTATTTATTGGTATAGATATAAAGATATGAATACAAAAAAATATTCGAAGTTTTGTATAGACGGAAAAATTATTAGGTTATAAAGTGTAATGGTATATGTGTAATATTGTATAGACTGAAATATATACAAACAGATTTTTATATGCATATTTAGATATTTATATTATTATTATTATAAAGTGAACACAATGATATTACAAAAATACAAAAACTAAGGGAAAGTAACCAAAGAATATTATTAAAATATGTTAACTGACAACTGTCCGTGTGGTGACGGAGTAAGAATACAATTCACCACCGCCTAACTTGCCCGTGGGTGATCGTACGAGACGACTAAGGGGTATAAAACGCATATAACATCTATGCGAGAGAAGGAAAACTCGAAATAAAACCCTATACCAACACGTCTGACCAGCGTGGTATAGTAGGTCAATGACCCTTCCATTATGGAGGAGGCCCGAGCCCAACAGTGGGACGTATATGGGCTGAGATGATGATGATGATGATGAACTGACAAAAATTAGTATGAAAAAAATATATGTTAAGATGAGCTAGGTTCAAATACATTACGAATATCTTTCTCTAATCGTTTACGTTTCACGTGTTCTCCTTCACCCTTACGAACTAGTATATTGCCGTTTTTTGTCCATACGTATTTCCAACTAAAATCGCGTGCGTTTCTTCTTACGTGATAAAATAATAATAGTAAGCATGTAACATCTATGCAAGAGAAGGAAAACTCGAAACTAAACCTTGTATCCACCTGTCTAATCAGCATGGTATAATAAGGTCAATTTTCCTCCTATTGTGGAGGAGGCTTGAGCCAATAGTGAGTCTTATATGAGCCGCGATGATACAAGAAACATTTTGTAGCATGTAAATCTAATATTAATTAAACAACAATTCTTAAAAATGCTGTTATTTTTTTTATATCTATACCAATAAATAAAATTGGAATGTCTGTTTGTAATGTCAAAATAATAGGCTTTTTTCATGCTCACACGGTTATTTGCACGACACTTATGCCTAAAATAGCAATTAAAAAATTTTTGTCTGTCTGTCTGTTTGTTCCGGGTAATCTTCAAAACGGCTGGACCGATTTCAAAAATTCTTTCACCAATGGAAAGCTATAATATCAGGGCGTAAATTAGGTTATATATAATCCCGGTATTCCCATGGGAACGGGAACTACGCGGGTAAAACGATTATAACCTATAACCGAAGCGAAGCGAGGGCGGGTTGCTAGTATATCTATAAACTTAGATATAAATAACATTTTTAATTCTCTTTGAACATTAATACATTACACAAAGTAGATAACTTTATATTTCGAAACGTCAAGCACATTACATTGTTTTACAAAGAAAATTTTATTTTTTGTGACTTGCTATTACGATGTTATTTATTACTAACTTGCTAGTAGACAAAGTGTCCGTGTGGTGACGGAGTAAGAATACAATTCACCACTCTCTATCTTGCCCGTGGATGTCGTATAAGACGACTATGGGATATAATGTGCACATAACATCTGTGCAAGAGAAGGAAAACTCGAAATGAAACCCTATACCAACATGTCTGACCAGCATGGTATAGTAGGTCAAATTCCTTCCCATTGTGGAGGAGGCCCGAGCCCAACAGTGGGACGTATGTGGGCTGCGATGATGATGACGATGATGAGTAGACAAAACTGCACAAACGACGGAGTGATCTTGAAGTTTCTAATATACAAAAAAAAAAATAATGAGTAAATTTTTATATAATGATAATATAAAAATGAATTGCTGTTTGTTAGTCTCCTAAAACTCGAGAACGGCTGGACCGATTCGGCTAATTTTGGTCTTGCATTATTTGCGGAAGTCAAGGGAAGGTATATACGGTGAGAAAATATGGAAAATTGCGAGTAAAATACTAAAAAACAAAACAATTTTATTTTTCCATACAAACTGATCTTACCTGTCAAACATTTGATGTCTCAGCCCATACACGTCCAACTGTTGGGCTCGCACCTCCTCCACTATGGGAGAGAAATCGACCTACTATACCACGCTAGTCAGACGTGTTTATATAGGGATTTGTTTCAGTTTTCCTTCTCTTGTATAGATATTATATGCATATTATATCCCTTAGTCAGCTTTTACGACACCAACGCGTGATGAATTTTATTCTTACTCCGTCAACACACTAATCTATATTTATACCAATAAATAAAATTGGAGTGTCTGTTTGTAATGTCAAAAGAATAGGCTTTTTTCATGCTCACACGGTTATTTGCACGACACCTATGCCTAAAATAGCAATTAAAAAATTTTTGTCTGTCTGTCTGTCTTTCTGTCTGTCTGTCTGTCTGTTTGTTCCGGGTAATCTTCAAAACGGCTGGACCGATTTCAAAAATTCTTTCACCAATGGAAAGCTATAATATCAGGGCGTAAACTAGGCTATATTTTATCCCGGTATTCCCACGGGAACGGGAACTACGCGGGTAAAACGACTATAACCTAAAACCGAAGCGAAGCGAGGGCGGATTGCTAGTTATATATATAACTATGCTAGTTATATAGCAGACAGACAGACAAAATTTTTTTAATTGCTATTTTATAGATGTCGTGAAAAAAATCGTGTGAGCATGAAAAAAGCCTATTATTTTGACATTACAAACAGACACTCCAATTTTATTTATTGGTATAGACTAGTAACCCGCTCTCGCTTCGCTTCGGTTTTAGTCGTTATACCCGCGTAGTTCCAGTCCCCGTGGGCATACCGGGATAAAATATAGCCTACCTTACGCCCTGATATTATAGCTTTCCATTGGTGAAAGAATTTTTGAAATCGGTCCAGCCGTTTGAAGATCACCCGGAACAAACAGACAGACAAACAAAAATTTTTAATCGCTATTTTAGGCATAGGTGTCGTGTAAATAACCATGTGAGCATGAAAAAAGCCTATTCTTTTGACATTACAAACAGACACTCCAATTTTATTTATTGGTATAGATACTAAAACCAAACTGATAAATATTAAACAACATAATTATAAAAACAGGCGGTACGAAATTCGCCGGGCCAGCTAGTATAATGATAATTCCTTGTGGTGACGGAGTAAGAATACAATTCGCTACCCCTCTCTTGACCGTGGATGTCGTAAAAGTCGACTGAGGGATTAGAAAACGCAAATAACATCTATGCAAGAGAAGGAAAACTCGAAGTAAAACCCTGTAACCAACCCGTCTGACCAGCATGGTATGATAGATCAAATTCTCATTGTGGATGAGGTCCGAGACGAACATTGGGACGTATGAAGGCTGCAATGACGATGACAGATTATTTGGTTATTTGTAAATTTTATTTATTTCATGTGTCTAAAAAGTCTTTAAAAACTTCTATTTAAGAAAAAAATCTATTACACAAAACTAAATTGCTTGTCGAAGCCACACTGGCAAGATAATTAAAAAAATTTCGATTTAATTTATAGAATGACAGCGACAATCAAATACAGTACATAATAATTTCAGTCAAAGGTTGAAATGTCAAAGTATAAGTTCTAGGGGCTACTCGACACTCAAAGCAACGGCATATAATTAAACCCCAAATAGATTTAGGTCACGTCTGACACAGAAGTGAAACCAATCGTAGCGCTTTCCGAATAGACCTGGCGGGTTTGAATTGGGCCGCAAATCGGATGGAAAGCTGATCGCATAGGCATTGCAGGAATTCTGGCTAAGCGCCAAAATACATTACGTGACGAACACGTAGCGTATACCTTATTACGGTCTTAGTGTAGTTATAGATGCGGTTTGAGACACTGCTTAATATAACCGATCATTATTTTCAACAGGCTTCTAATTTAACTTAAAAAAAAAATCTAAGTGTTTTTGATTTTAAAAGCTAATAGTTAAATTGTGCTTTGTAAGATAGACATTTCACTTTTGTTTTTCGTAAAATCTTGAAGGCACCCTGCACCATGCTTTTAATCGCAATATTTTCTTACATGGTTGAAACAACGTTTATATTTTTGAATTTGTAATATATACCTAACATTATCAAATTATATGACGTCTAAGTCTTAGAACTTTTTCTTTTCACTGAAATTCATTTTTCATATGTATTTTTTTTTTATTTTCAACTTTTAAATATTAAGATTCAACGTGCTAGGTTAATTATAAAAACTTGTCTTATTTATTTAGATATCATCTAGAAAACACCTTAATAATTTAAATCCTGCAATATCTTTCTCTATCCGTGCGGTGACGGAATAAGAATACAATTCATCACTCCCTATCTTACCTGTGGATGTCGTGAACGACGACTAAGGGATATAATATGCATATAACATCTATGCAAGAGAAGGAAAACTCTAATCAAAACCCTATCTGACCAGCCTGGTATAGTAGGGTAATTTTTCTCCCTCTGTGGAGTATGCTCAATCCCAGCAGTGGGACATATTTGAGCCGAGATAATGATGATAATGAATATCCCTTTTATTATTTGTAAAGAGAGATTACTAAGTTTTTAATTATTTATTTTTAAGCAGGTTTCTTTTTTATACCTTTATAATAATAATCGATACAATGATGTTATCTTCAGCGGTTTATAAGTACATATCCATTCTCCTCGCGCTTTCTCTTCTCAATCTATATACGCCCCAATGCTGAGCATGAGTCTTTTTCACGTTAGGAGTAAAATTAACCTACATTACTACGCTTTTATTGGGAAGTAAGAATCCAATTCAACATCCCTTTCGTATAAACGACTAATGTGTTACAGTATGCAGATAACATTTACGCAAGAAATCAAAAACTTTAAATAAAACCCTATACCAACCTGGCTATAGTAGATCATCATTATCATTACCATCATCGCAGCTCACATAGGTCCCACTGCTGGGCTCGGGCTTCCTATATAATGCTATGCTGATCAGACATATTGGTATAGGGTTTCATTTCGAGTTTTCCTTCTCTGGTACAAATCTTATATGCACATTATATCCCTTAGTCGTATCTTACGACATCCACGGGTAATATAGGGAGTGGGGAAGATAGGAAAGGGTGAATTGTATTCTTACTCCGCCACCACACGGACATAGTGGATAGTAGATAGATCAATTTTCCTAGTATTGTGGAGGAAGCTCGAGCCCAGCAGTGGGACATATATGAGTTGTGACAATGATGACGATGATTACGCTTGTCAAACGGTGGGCTAAGGGATTTATGTCTTTCCCTAAAATATATACTTACTACAGATAAATAATCATATTAATTACTATAAAGCTATATTTTATTTTGATAGAAACATGTTGTAATAAACTATAAACTTGAAGGATTTCGTATTTGAGAAAGGTAGCGGCCTCCCATCTTTGTTGGACGGCAACTTTTAACTTGGCGAAAAAGGGGGTAAGCTAACAGCGCAGATTATTAGCTTGAGGCAGTTCTTGGCTTCTTAGAAAGGGAACTGAAGTTTCAAAGCAAAATGAACGTTGAAGTTTAATAATATAATATAGTCTCATTGAAGATTATGGAACGGATAATGGAACGTAGTTTTATGTAATACTAGCAACCCGCCCTCGCTTCGCTTCGGTTTTACTCGCTTTACCCGCGGCATAGTTCCTGTTCTTGTGGGAATATCGGGATAAAATATAGCCTATGTTACTCCCTGATATTATAGCTTTCCATTGGTGAAAGAATTTTTGAAATCGGTTCAGTGGTTTAAGCGTGAAAGCGTTACAAACAAACAAACAAACATCCTTACTTTCGTATTTATAATATTAGTATGGATTATCAATGATTTGCTATTATTTCTATCTTATGTGACTTCAATTTTGAATACTGTGTGGTAGTGACTACTAATACTATCAAAACTGCTCATAGGGTGTCGTGAAAGACGAGTAAGAGCTTGACCTCGACCATAGAAGTATTTACATAAATCCTTATGTGGTAGGACAATACTATCGACAATTGTTTAGCTATATACGCGAGTCGGTGAGGCCGAGATAGTACCATACTCTCGCAAAACATCGACGTTTGAGTAGCAGAAAATTCAAATTCGAATCATTTATTATGCATAAACCCCGAAAGGGCACTTACATATTGTCAAATTTATAAAATTAAATTATCCCAAAAATAAACTACCACCGGATCGGAACGCGACTGCTACCGACAAGACCTGGTAAGAAACTCAGCGGGTTTGTCTATTATTTTTAATTTTTTTTTCTTCTTACTAGATATAAAATTGTGTACAACATATTTTGTAAGAACTAGTTCCAGTGTGATGCCCTTCGAACCACAAGATACGTAATATAATTCAAACAATTATGGCTGGACCAGATCCCACAAGCGGCACCTGATCACGAGTAACTACTAGAGTAGCTATCACTCCCCTCAACCACCACCTCCAGCAATTTGTTACTGCACTTCTGCACGCTTTCACACTTTCTTCACGGCAAATGTCTATGAGCAGCAGGATCACTTACCAACAGGTATGCTATTTGCAAAAGAAACATCTTGGCCAGCTCCATCCGATGTCGTCCGGATAACTATTGCATTCCCAAAGAGTTTTGAGAATTTACCACCCCTTATCTTGTCTGTGGATGTCGTTCAAGACGACTAATAGACCTGTAAACCCCAGACCTTCGTTATTTTCACCATCGCCAAGGCGATGCTCGACAGCGTCAGGAACTGGGACGCGGTCGTAGCCTTCTGCGAGGCAGTAGTCTCGCGAAAGGAGGCGGCAGAGCGCGTGTGCGAGGAGTGTCTCCTCGACGACGCAACCCGCCATCAGCGACTGGGCTGGCGTAGGCACGAATACCTGCGCCTGATGCCGCCCTAGCCGAGGCCGCGAGTGACTGGACCGGGGAGTTAGTCCGTCACCCACCGAGAGGCCGACCGCGTGAGGAAAGACCGACGTCCTCCCCGATGGAGGGACGTCGGTCGAGAAGAGGGTACTCCTCAAGGGGTATTCCGTCGGACCGACCACTGACGACAAGTCAACCTGCTCCGGTGGGCAATCCAACGACGAAAGCGACGTGACGCGGGTGGGTTACAGGTGTGCGTGCTTCCGCCCCTCTGTCGCTCCGGACGGAGTGCACTATTGCCAAAAAAATTGATCTAATATATATGATGCCAGAAGAACAACTATTAATATTGTATCGTCTAGAACGCATAATAGTGTTAGGATCATACTGTTGACAGTTGTCTGTCTACAGCCGTGGGCCGGTCCGTCCGGAGTAGTATCACAATCTCGCAGAAAATCGACGTCTGAGTAGTAACAAATTGTTACTGCGCTTCGTTTGGTGAGCGAAAGAGCCGGTAGCCCAACTTTCTGAGGGTGTTTGCGTGTGGAGGGTTTTGGTGGTGCCTTTAGTATCACCGAGCCTCAATGCACGCATTCACACTCCCTTCACTTTCTTCACGGTAGGCAGCGGCCTTGTAAAGGTCCATGAGCGGCAGCAACACTTATCATCAGGTGTACTGTTTGCTCGTTTGCCACAACTTGCAATAAAAAAAAAAAAAACCCAACTTTCTGAAGGTGTTTGCGTGTGATGGGTCTTGGTGATGCCTTTAGTATCACTGAACCTCGCATTCACACTCGCTTCAATTTCTCATGGTTGGCAGTGGCCTAGCAAAGCTTCATGAGCGGCAGCAACACTTACCATCAGGTGTACTGTTTGCTCGTTTGCCACCGTTTGCAAAACTAAAATAGTTTTTTTTTGTTAATAAATATTGACCTACATTTTTAATCACAGAAGAATAATATTCTATACAAAATGTATATTGCTTTTGATTAGTTATTATTTATATAAAACTTTACGGTATTTAATATATGATCTTTTTACTTATCCTTATTGGCGGCCAAATTTATTCTAATGATCTTCTAGTAACACTAACTTTTTCCATCTATGTCCGAGTAAGAATAAAATTTACCATCGCTTTTCTTACCCATAAGCATTATAAATGATCATTAACTGATATGCAGATAGCTCATACAATAGGAGGGAAACTAGAAACAAAACTGTATAACAACCCGTTTGAACAATATGATAGATTAATTGCCCACCCATTATGAAAGAGGTTCGAGCTTAACAGAAGGGCGTATATGAGCTTTTCTTTCAAAAAAGTACAATTTCATCGCAGCCCACATAAGTCCCACTGTTGGGTTCGGACCTCCTCCACAATGGGAGAATTTGACCTACTATACCCTGCTGTATAGGGTTTCATTTCGATTTTTCATTCTCTCATACAATTCTTATGTGCATATTATATCCCTTAGTCGTATACACGACATACACGGGCAAGATAGGGAGTGGTGAATGATATTCGTAATCCGTCACCACACGGAAAGTATAATTTATTTTAGTAAAAATACTTTTTAATTATATTATTAAAACTACAGCTCATCATAAATTTGAAGATAATTTAAATAAACGTTGAGAAACGCAACATTTAACACCAGTTTCAATGACAAGTTATAAAAAAGTATCAAAACAAAAACATAATTAAATTTATTCCAACAAGGTGCGCTATAATTTAAATAAAAAAAAGAAATGGAGATCTCGAATAAAGGCGACGAAAAAAAAAAATTAATAAGCTATACAACTGTTGAGGTGTTAGAGTGTTGATGATAATCCCCCCCTTTAGTATCCGGCTTGGGTGGGTGTAGTGACGTAATCTGGCACTGAACAATCGTAATAATAGTCAAAATGTTTACTTACTGTTAAAATAATTTAATTAAGTTTGAACAATTTTATTAATTTCGTGTGTATCTTGTAAATATTTGAAATCGTAATTAATTGGAGTGTTATTATCATGTTTTTCCCGTGTGGATAGAGATAGGATAGAATTACCGTCACCCCTTATTTTCCCGTGGGAATCGACTAAGTATCTCACTAGGACTAGTTGAGGCTGCGGGTGATTGGACTGGAGAAAAGTCCGTCACAGCAGAGAAGCTGATCGTGTGAGGGCGATTGACGTCCCGAGCGGGACATCAGGGAGTGACGAAGGTGAGAGAATGCGCTAGATTATGGGGCCGCTCGTCGCCCTTTCGTCCCCTTGAGGGGTCTTACCAGGAGAATGGGCAGCAGTTATCTCGATCTGGTTATCAAAATTAGAATGATGATAATTGCCAACTTAATTACTGATATAATCCTTCTAATTTTATAAACGCGAAAGTTTGTGAGTATGTATGTGCGGATGTTTGTCGCTCTTTCACGCAAAAGCTACTAAATGGATTTTGATGATATTTCACAATATATAGCTTACATACTAGAATAACACATAGGCTATAATTTATTACGATATTCCTACGGGAAGGAGAACTATGCAGGCAATCCGCAGGGTACTACTAGTTGAAATATAAAATCGTAATTTGCTTCATCTGTTAATTTTTCGTTAATGTTTTCGATTTATAATTAATTAATTTATATAAGTGTTTTATAATCATAACGTCCCGCGTTAGAATTCTGTTTCGGACACATTCTGAATAGTAAGTATGATGTCACAAATGTTGTTTTATATTTAACATTAAAATAGCGCTATTTTACGTGAAACTTAAAACTATCTAACAAAATGAAGGTATGTTACCAATCAGCTTAGTAAATTGATCATAAAACCTGGGCAATTAATAAAAATAATACTCAAACCCTCTCATTAACCTACCTCACGGCTCACAAGACTCTCATTTTACATTTTAATCCCTTTTTATAACAGCATATAAAACAACCAAGTCACTAAAATGCAACCCAAGATTCTCCCAAACATCTTATTTACTTAAAAAATAGTAATGTAAACTCGTGTAGTGAAAGAGTATAAATACAATTCACCGTACCTTCTCTTGCCCGTGAGTGTCGTAAAAGACGACTAAGGGGTTAAATAAGTATATAACATCTGTGTAAGAAAGGATAACTGGAAATAAAATCCTATAGCAACACGTTTAACCAGCGTGGTAGGTCTATTTAAGGCTGATGGTTCTTAGCTATCATTTATGAATATTCTGAAACGTTCTGAAGTCATCAAGTCGTCAAGCTCTTATTTTTAGCTGTCTTTGATATCTCAGACGTCTAATGGCATTTACATTACTTTCAAATATATGAGACCCTTTTTGGGAGGTGGGCCATGGTCAGGAGGGGCGGCGCGCAGCCCCATGACCCACCCGTAGCAGGTCCCTTTGTCGTTGAGCCGACCACCGGTGGCGAGTTCCTTGTCGTCAGTGGTCGGCCCGACGGCATACTCCCGCGGGGTAACCTCTCCTCACGAGGTCCCCTTTCCGAGACGTCGATCGCCTTCTCGTGGTCAGCCTTTCTGCGGGTGACGGTGTAATCTCCGGACCCGTCACCCGCGGGCAAACACCCATTTATAATGGTACCACTCAGCTACTCTGATGAAGGAGTTCGAAGTTAGAAAATGAAATCCCGGATAACCCATAGTAAACTTATGAATTTTCCGTATGATGATAGAGTAAGAATACAATTTACCAACCCATCTTGTCTTGCTAAGGGATATAAAATACATAAAATTCTTATTTATGTAAGAGAAGACAAACTCGAAATAAAATAACATATATGAAACTACTAGCGACCCGCCCCGGCTTCGCACGGGTACAATACTCTACAGAAAAACTGTGAACGTTGTATATAATAAATTATAGGTTAAAAAACTAAAAAACACGATTTTAAAATTGATTGAATTAAAAAATTAAAAATGAAACTGTAGTAATCAATTGAAAAATTGATATTATTGAACAAAACACGTGGGGTGCTTGTGATAATAACTACAGATATAATAAACTATTGATAAAATATTAACAACAGTTAAAATCAAGGCCCCCACGCTTTTTGCACAATAACATCAATTTTTCAATTGATTACTACAGTTTTATTTTTAATTTTTTAATTCAATAAATTTTAAAAGTGTTTTTTTTTTAGTTTTTTTTACTATAATTTATTTTTTACTTTTTAGTTTGGTTTATTAGATTTTGAGAACGCAGCTACTTTGAAAAAGTCTCTGGCTCTGTTGTGCCGAGCCGAGTGCCACATCAACGCTACATCCCGCAATTTTTAAATCTGTAATATCTTCGAAAATATTCATTTAAATCATACGCTGTAACCCTTTACAGCGTATGATTTAAATGAATATTTATGGCCCTCCATATAGATCTATATTAAATCTACAATGTATTTAAGGTATTTAATTGGATAAGGATTAATACTATATTGGTTAAAATCGCTTCGAAAATTAGCCATTATTTGTCGTAAAAAGTAAATGACAAAAAAATGTTATTGTGGGATATCCATAAGAGATAGACATATACCATCGCGTAGTTTTCTGTAGACTTTTTCAATGTGTACAAACTACTACTACAAACTTAGTAAATTATTTTGATAAATCTCGTAGGGTTCAGCCTGCGTTTGCAATGTAAGCGGAAAAAATGTAATTATTTACGACATCACATTAGAAACCTCAAAAATAACAGTATTTCTCCACTATTTAATGGATGTTATTATACATATAAACCTTCCTCTTCAATCACTCTATCTATTAAAAAAAATCCGCATCAAAATCCGTTGCGTAGTTTTGAAGATTTAAGCATACATAGGGACATGGGGACAGAGAAAGTGACTTTGTTTTATACTATGTAGTGATATATAGCAAGCAGCACATCTGACTAGCTTGACGTCGTAGGTCTATTTTCCTCCTATTTTGAAGGAAGCTCAGACCCATACGTGTGACATTTATGAGATGAAATAATTTTAAATGATCAGAAGAAGAAGAAAGAGATACATTATAAGTGTTTGATATTGACAATATATTTTTTTTGAAATAAATGTATCTTATTGCCTCTACTCTACATCTTCTTTATTCCAAAGATTTTGTAATTTATTCGAAAAATTATGTTGTTTTAGATAATTAATACAGCTTGCGTTTTAAATTAGTTTTAGGATTGCTTGCACGATTTAAAACCAAAGTATATTAAAATATTATGAATGTTTTATGGCGATGTTTTTTATACATTAATGTTTGTTCTGAAACATCGATGTGTCGATATTTGCACTTCTAGTGAACAGTTCAAGTTCAGTTTCCTTCGTCACTACACGGAAAATATCTTCTAAATATCACTGTAATAAATTTCATCTAATTTTAAATCATCCCACTGCCAAAACGACTCTCCAAAAACCGTTTAATATCACAAGAGGAAATGAAACAGTGAACTTTCGATATTTACACGGGGGCAACACAGTTAAATGAGGATCAAGCTATGTTTGAACAAGTTGTGTTACAATTTGTTGTATGCAAACAAAAGCTATAATCATAGGGGATTTTGCAGCGTGATATTAAGTTTTTATTTGTGTTATGCGAGTCGGTAATTGAACGATACTGTATTATTGTGTTCATACTCCATATAGTTATAATAAAGATATTTCTATGTGATCACGGAGTAAGCAGTTCATCACTCCCTATATTGCCTGTGGAGATCGCAACAATGACTAAGGGATATGAAATACATGTAACAGAAGGAAAACTCGAAATAAAATCCTATATCAACGCATCTGACCAACGTGATATAGTAAGTCAATTTCCCTCCCAATATGAAGGAGGCTGGAGTTCAGTAGTAGGACGTATATGAGCTGTGATGATGATGATGAATGAACCGTTTACTTAGGATAAAACTTAGAATAATAACGTATAGAAGGATAGTGCCAATACTTAAGCGATCAAAAACATGAAGCCAAAAATATTACATGCGCGCAGGGTATTATACACATGAAATCAACTTTTGTTTTGATTAACATCATCATCATCGCAGTCCAGATACGTCCCACTGTTGGGCTCGGGCCTCCTCCATAATGGGAGGGAATTTGACCTACTATACCATGCTGGTCAGACATGTTGGTATAGGGTTTCATTTCGAGATTTCCTTCTCTTGCACAGATGTTTTGTGCAATTATATCCCATAGTCGTCTTATACGACATCCACGGGCAAGGTAGGGAGTGATGAATTGTATTCTTACTCCGTCATCACACGGATTTATTAACATGAATCGTCGAAATACTTTTAAAAGTAACGTTAATACACTTTTTATGTTTTTCAAATGTTGTTGTGACACCATTTAAATGCACAAACCGTCATAATTACCTATTTATTTTTAAGAGTTGCAGCAGCACATACATACGCAACAGTGACCTAGTATACTACGGAACGGTCTGGCAAAGCTTCATTAGGCTCCAATTTAAATGCTTCATTTTTTGTGCGCGGACTTACCTTCTATAAGTTACTATTCTAAGGGATAAAAGCAGGAATACGATGAGTTATCATTGCATTTTGTGAAACTAAGACATTTGATTTCCACGTAGAACAATTCTTGTTGACTGAAGATAATGATCCGATGTTCACAAATGATTGTTTCAACACTGAGCTTTAAATGCGAGCTGGCGTTTAACATCATCATTCACCCTACCGCTATCCATTGCTGGACGTAGTCGTACCTTATATTTCGCTACAAAATGCGGTCCTGTGCCGCCTTGCTCCAGCGATACCGTTTAAATATAATGTACTGTTCTTTCATAGTAGGTATTACTAAAGTTATTGGCAATAATTTTATGACCAGCCGCCTGTAGACGTCAACCCACTTTGGGAATGTAATTGAAGAGCACATCCAATCAAAAGGTTTGTTTAGCCTAATTCGATGTAAAGGTCTTAGTTACACGAACAATCTAAGGGTTAATAATATTCGTAGCCGCTACCACACAGCAAAAATGTAACAAATAACCTTTTGTACTGGTAATAAATTTATATCAAAAGGTGGGTCAAAATTTAATAACTAATTCTGTAGCGGGGCGATATAAATCTATGTAATAACGATGACTTATAACACATGAGACATCTTAGTCCGCCCGCGATCATGAACGCTGTAAAATATTTGTAACGTCGGGTAATCAAAAATCAAATACATATGCGATAAAATTCTGATACTCGCGTTAACATCAAAAATCATTATAAATCATACAAGTTATTATCAAAATTTAAATTTACTCTATCGTATATATCCCAATCGGCCCAGACAAAGTTACTAAAACTCTATATCCGTTGTGTTAGCCAGAAGCACCTTTATTTCCTATTTGTGCATCCATTTGCCAGATTATCATGTTACAATTCGTGATAACGTTTATTTTGTTATTTGAATAAAACTGAAAGAGAATATAGGCAATAATTGACCGCATAAAACAGAGGTTCCTAAACTTTAAAGATAATGGAAACCCCAACCGAATACATTTTATTTTATGGAACCCCATATCAAATGATATCAAATAATGAATGGTTCTGTGCCATACTCAGTCCTAATTCTTGCTATCTGGCTAGTTATATAATAGTCATGAGTTCTTCTCATCACTCATTTTATTGGAGAGGTATCCTAGTGGTAGGATCACACTGACGACAGTTATCTGTCTACAGCCGCGGGCTGGTCCGCCCGGGGTAGTACCATGCTCTCGCAGAGAATCGACGTCTGAGTACTCGTAGTAACAATTTGTTACTGCGCTTCGTTCGGTGAGCGAGAGAGCCGGAAGCCCAACTTTCTGAGGGTGTTTGCGTGTGGAGGATTTTGGTGGTGCCTTTAGTATCACCGAGCCACAATGCACGCGTTCACACTCCCTTCACTTTCTTCGCGGTAGGCAGCGGCCTTGTAAAAGTCCATGAGCGGCAGCAACACCTACCATCAGGTGTACTATTTGCTCGTTTGCCACTGCTTGCAATAAAAAAAAAGAGGGTAGGGGTTTCCGTCGGGTCGACCACTGAAGTCAAGAAACTCTGCACTGGTGGTCGACCCAACGACGAAGGCGACATGCTATACGGGTGTGCGTGCTTACGCCCCTCTGTCGCCCCGGACGGAGTGCGCCAACCGTAACCCACCCCAAAAATTAAAAAAAAAAACACTCATTTTATTATTTCACAGCCAAATTACTAAAATCAAAAGCTATTTAATTTTGGCGGCACTCATGACTATTCTACGGATCCCCTAGGTTCCGCGGCACACACTTTGGGAATCCCTAGCATAGAGTATTTATTTAAATAATATTGCATGCTGAGGTCTGTATAGTAATAGAATTCATAACGAATTCTATTACTATACAGGATAGAAATTATTTGTGTACATTCATTATTGTGAACTTTCTTGCAAAACTATGTCTTTTTGCTCAGTCAAGCTGACACATTTTTGTAAAGATGATTAAAGTAGATAAATGATTTTTAAAGTTTACACGTGCATTGAACTATCATTTTAATTCAATAAGTATTTAAGTAGGCTGCAGCTGAAAATCAGCGCTGCAAGTTTATGTAGCATATGCTGAGCTGTTGCCTTGTATATTATACTACGATTATTTTAATCATCAATATTTTTTCGTTTTCGTTTTTTATATCATATTGTGTATATTTATATGTCAAGCATGTAACTATAGTGTCCAATAAATCTTATTTTCTTTCATTCATTCTTTATTTCTTTAAAACATCGTTAGGTAAGCAAAAACAATATTTATAAAGGGATAATTCATAAAAAATGCTTAATTTCAAGAATTAGAATATTGTTTCATTTGTTTACAGAATAAGAATTCAATAGTTTCTTGGGGAAAAATAAAACTTGTAAACAAAACTATTCAAGGCGGCGTCCGCCCTTGATCATGAACAAACGAAACAATCAAAAACAAACGCAATAAAATCCGTTAAAAAAAATTTTAGTTATAACTAGCAACCCGCCCTCGCTTCGCATCGGTTTTAATTGTTTTTCCCGCGTAGTTCCCGTTCCCGTGGGAATGCCGGGATAAAATATAGCCTAGTTTACTCGCTGATATTATATCTTTCCATTGGTGAATGAATTTTTGAAATCGGTCCAGCCGTTTTGAAGATTACCCGGAACAAACAGAAAGACAGACAAAAAGTTTTTAATCTGTATTTTAGGCATAGGTGTCGTGCAAATAACCGTGTGAGTATGAAAAAATAAAAAAAGCCTATTATTTTGACATTACAAACAGACACTTCAATTTTATTTATTGGTATAGATAAGATATGTAATACTTTCGTCATCATCATCATAATTTCAGCTCGTACACGATCCACTGTTAGACTCGAGCCTCCTTCACAATAGCAGGAATATACTTATTAAGTACTTATTATTAATACTTACTATAAGACGTGTTTAAATTAGGTTTTATTTCGAGTCCTCCTTCTCTTGCATAGATGTTATATGCATATTTAATTCTCTAATCATCTTTAATGACGAGTAAGAGAGGGGTGGTGAATTGTATTCTTACTCCGTCGATGTATTATCAAACTATATTGCCAACGTGTTGTAGAATTAGTAGGTATCGTTAAATAAATATTTCCAAATAGAAATAAATATACTTTCTAAAACAAAAACACTCAGAACATAAATGGTTAACGATCTAAGTCCAAATATTAGAGAATATACCCCCCCCACTAAACATACCACCATCACCATTAAATAGGAGAAATGATTATGCCTCTTATAATACATTTTAAGACAAACTGCCAAATAAAAAGGTACGCAGCTCACTCGAAACGTTATCGTAACCTTTACAGCGGCCATCAAGTTACCAACGAGATGTCATAAACCTTAGTAGGGGATATGTGGAGCTAAATGTGAGGGGCGTTTTGTGAGTTAAGCGTTGCGAAAGGTATGGGAAGCTGATGGCAGTTTTGATGGGACGTTATTTTGTTGTTTTAAGTTTGGCTGTAAAATGTTTAACTTTACTTTTCATGTATTAAATTGTTGTTATCTAGTTTTACATTTTTATAGTTTTAATCCTTTGTCTTTGTAGAAGCGTTCTAATATTTTTTTTTTGTATTTGCGTCAAACGAGCAAAGAGTACACCTGATGGTAAGTGACAGTGCCGTTTGTGGAACTTTGCTAGCTGCCTACCCTGAGGAATCTGAAAAGTATGTGATTGCATGCAATGAGGATTAGTGATAGTAAAGGCATAACCAAAACCTCACAAGAAAAGGCATATTAAATTTTTTATTGCATCTTTTCACGGGAGTGAAGCCACTGGCAGAAGCAGAGCAATTCTTGTATATTTCTATCGTCATCATAATCATCATTTAGTCTATTCACGTCCACTGCTGGACATAAGTCCCACCCATAAATGAAAGGAACGCATCATAATTAACACGGTTGGCAAGCTAGTTGCGAATCGCCACATAGGGAAGGGTCAGAGTGAATTATGTAATCAATCTTTATTTCACGAAGTGTTTTACAAATATACATTTTAAAAACTCTCTTGTCCGTGGGTGTCGTAAAAAACAACTAAGATATATCTTGCGCATATAATAAGTATCCAAGAAAAGGAAAACTAGAAATAAAATTCTATATCAACCCCCTGACCATCGTGGTTAAATTTTTCTCTCATTGTGAAGGAGACTCGAGCCCAGCTGTGGGACATATTTCGATGGCTCCTACGAATAGTGAGTCGTTTAAAAAATTCCAATTTTTTAGGGGAGCCTGTCAAAGATAGAATATTTACATATTTTCAAATTCTTGTTCCAGGATTTTTAAGTTTTTGTATTGATTACGACCTGATTCATTGGACATTTAAATAGTTAACGGGATTAAACCATTCTTTAGAGGTCAAACATCTTAGGGAACGACAAGGATCCATCCAAATATTTACAATTTGTATCTTGCTGGGTTCAATGAGATTCCATAGGTGAAAAAGCTTCATTGATTTTCTGCAATGATTTTTTTTTTCATTTTTATGACCGAGATTGATAAATAAGGTTTTTTTTTTTCATTTCATCAAACAAGTTAAAATACCTAAAAATGTTAGTTGACTCACTATACTTAAGAGCCATCGATATGATGACTATATTGGAGTATAAAACAATTATAAATCCTTGTGAAATGATATCTAGTTATACCTGTTATATCTTTACGCTTCAATAGTACAAAGTTGGCATAGTTCCAATCGTGACAATTAACGATGTTGTCACACTTCGCCTCCAATCAAATATTATTGTTGTTCGTGTTGCCAATAATAAATTGGAAAAATTGTCGATATTTGAAATTTTAAACTGATATTTTTCATTTTAAAAATGTTAGCAATATTTATATTAATATTAAGTGATTTCGTGAACCGTAAACGTGTTCTGAGTTGTGACGGAGTAAGAATACAATTCACCAATACTTTTTTCCCGTGGATGTCGCAGAAGACGACTACGGGATTAAACACGCATATAACATCTATGCAAGAGAAGAAAAATTAGAAATAAAACCCTTTACCAACCTTTTTGACCAGCATGGTATAGTAACGTCAATTTCCCCCTCATTTTGGAGGAGGCTCGAGCCCAACAGTGTAACGTATATGAGCAGTGATGATGATGATTTTTGTGATGTTCCCAGAAACAAAAAAATATTCCTAAAAGCTGACCTGACCAGCGTGGGAGCAAGGAAGGAGGAAGCTCAACAGTGGGACGTAAATAAACTGAAATGAATGAATGAATGATATCGTGAAATTTTGAACTGCCTGATAGCGGCTATAAATACAGCACAGCTCGTCGTCCCGCTACCAGGTACGAGCCTCCCCCACAAAGGGAATGAAATTGAGCTATATCCACGCTGGTCAGACGGATTGGTATAGAGTTTTGCTTCAAGTTTTCCTTCTCTTGCATAGATGTTATATGCGTATTATATTCCTTAGTCGTCTTTTACGACATCCACGGGCAAGATGAATGAATCCATCCACGGGAATGGTGAATTCTATTCTTACTCCGTCAACACACGGATTTTTTTTAACAGTAATTCAAAATTTTAAACAAATCCTTATATTGCGTGGTACTTTAGCAATATATAAAGCATATGATTTAAATTTCACATAAATTCGTGTTAATAATTCGGCAATTCAACAAATATTTTGGTAAGCCCCTAGTCTTATGGTGGACGTCCATATCAATATAATGTACTCTTTTTATTTTTTCTTCTTCTTTATGGCAACTGATCTCCCTTAGAGGGTTGGAGACATTACTGCCAGTGTCAAGTTACGTTATTCATGGGTAAACTATTGTTATTAATTTTAAGTTTTGTTACAAAGATACTAAACGAGTAATTGTTGCTGATACCTGAAAGGACAAATTATAATACTTTAAGTACCAGTTGTTAGTAAAAGTAGCGAGGGTGATTAGAACAGTGTTAGAATACGAGATGGACGGCAAAGGAAGCAAGTTATAAAAAAATTGTGGTTACGCCAATAACATAATGTACTCAAAAGGTCACTGTTTAATTATTTACGCCACACCATTATTTCTACAAATAAATAAATTTACAGTGTCTGTTTGCAATGTCAAAATAATAGGTGTTTTCATACTGATACGGTAATTGCGTGGAAACAAAATATTGTAAGACACATATGTCTTAAAACCAGCTTAAACATTTTTTGTCTGAGTATCTGATGGTTTGTGGCAGGTAATTTCAAAACGACAGGAGCGATTTTAACTATATTTTACCACCAGGTAGCTGTCTATATAAGGAGTAACTTAAGCTGTATTGCATCCCGGTATTCCCACGGGAACTATGCGGTAGAGCGACTGAAACCGAAGCGGGGGCGGGTTGCTAGTTCTATATGTATCTTTCCATCCATGTAAAATCGATGTAACAAAACGCAACGTGAATTCAATACAGCTATCCGTATAATCCAGCTAATTCTCCTCGCAAAAAAAAATCCTATAAAATTTTAGGTCGAGAATTGAACACAGAGACCTCATGGTCTGCAATCGCGTAATAACTGAAAACTAAGCTAAGCTAGACGGATCGCTAGATTTAGAATAAGAAACGTGAGTACAATATAAAATATGTGAGGTCAACAGCCTTTATATTGCACTTTTACTAGTATAAGAAATAAATTTTCGTCAAATCCCCTTGCAGCACTAATATCGTTCTCATTTTCTCTTTCAAACTACAAAAGATAAAGTCAACGTTATTACTGAAGCTCATCTGAAGAGAAATGAAGGGACTTCATAATGGAATAATTTAAATTATACACCGTCAAAACCTCAGAGAAAACTGCTATAAAGAAAGACGCAGATATCTAAGGACTTAATCCTGTAGGCTGTGAATTTATAACCGCTGAAATCGCGTTTCGCTCTGCAAGTCCACGAAATTCATGGATAATAACGTAATTGTACTGGTTTTGAGAAAGCTATAGGATTATTGACTTACGCTTCATGATTTCGCTTTTAGTCTGGAACTGGACTTAAACGGGCAATTTAATTGTTAACATAATTAATGCTTTTGATGTTTTTTAACAAGTAATAATTTAACAAATGTAAAGTGATAAATTAATAACTAATTTCTGTAGCTGGTAGTAAATCTCTGTAATAACGATGTCTTGTTAAACGTGAGATATCCTAGTCCATCCGTGACCATGATCGCGGTAGTATTCAAAACGTTGGGCAATTAAAAAACAAATACAAACGTGTTATGGCCCATCGAAAGGTGGCAACTAAGAGTATGTGCTGACAACAATTGTAGCTGCGGATCGACACGCTTTTTTTTTATGGGTGGGCTATGGTAAGCGCACACGTGGTCCATTCCGTCCGGGGCGATGAAAGGACGGCGTGCTGGCCCATAACCCACCCATACCCACGTCACCTCGTTGTTGGGCCGACCACCGGAGCAGAGCGACTTGTCGTCAGTGGTCGGCCCGACGGAATACCCTTTCGGGTACCCTAACCTCTCGACGTCCTAGGACGTCGGTCGCCGTCGCGCGGACTGCCTCTCTGCGGGTGATGGACAATTGGCGGCCTCGACTAGGGAGGCATTAGGCGCAGAAACTCGCACCTGCGCCACCCGAGTCGCCGGCGGCGGAACGTATCGCCAAAGAGGAGCTCTACTCGCACACGATCCGCCGCCTCCTCCCGGGAGATTACAGCCTCACAGAAGGCGGCGACCGCGTCCCAGTTTCTGACGTTGTCGAGCATCTCCCTGGCGATAGTCGACAGCGTCAGCTCGCCACCGATAATCGCGACGAGTTCACGGCGGTCCCCCGCCCACGCGGTACACACCTCGAGCATGTGATGCGCCGTGTCCTCGTCAAAATTGCAGTGGAGGCAGGACGGTGTGCTCTCCCTCCTGACAATCTTGTGCAGGTACTTCGTGAAGCAACCGTGCCCCGTCAGTACCTGCACCAGTCGGAAGGAAAGCACCCCGTGCGTCCGTTCCAACACTCCATCAGCACCGGCCGGAAGACCTCGACGGTCCTGATACCGTACAGAGGCCTCTCCAGCCGGACTGCCCAACGGGCAATGACTTCTCAGCGGGCGTTGACCCGCCAGGCGGTAATCTCCTGAACTGAGACCATACCGCCGCGGGCGCACGTCTCCAAGACCCGTCGGTAAATCCCGGCGAGCATCTGCGCCTCCAGATCCCACGGGGGAGTTCCGGCCAGGAAGCACGCTACCTTCGTTGCCATCGTGCGGTAGCCGCGTATGGCCCTGATCGCCATGACCCTCTGTGGCCGCCACAAGAGGGCCCTCAGACGGACGGTCAGGGACTCCGTCCACACCAGTGCGCGGATCGACACGCTAGAGTGGTTTATTAGCAAAAAGCAGGTATAAATAGATGGTCTCGAATGAGTAGAGAAATACCGGGTTGAGAACCCTCAGCGCTCACCCATAGTTCGGGCTAAGCTATGAAAGCCATCTGCGGCTAACAGCTACACTGCTACACACACACAAAACAAAAAAGAGTAGCGAACATTCGGTAGTTGGATTCAGCAACAGCAAGGAAGCAGTGAAATAGTTGGATATTGCAAGTGCATATTAAGGTTTTGCTACTAAGGGTGTATTTATGAATATGTAATTGAAGAGACATGCGTGTAACGTGCATGGTATAATGTATTTCACTGGAGTGATGTGACGCTATTACGCTATAAAAGCCGTAAAAATAGTTTTATTTATAATGTGTAATATTCGTGAAAATATCAGAAATCATTAAATAATAATTAATTTGATTTGATATTTTGATTTTACGGAGTAAAAATACAATTTACCATCTCACTTTCTTACAAAGGGGTATCCTAAAAGACGATTAAAGGTATATAATATGCAAATAACTTCTATGCAATAGAAGTCTAACTCAAAATGAAAGTTTACTACGTCTGACCGGCGTGATAAAGTTGGTAAATTTCATCCTATTGTGAATGAGGGTCAGTGATGCCCCGTCAGGTGCTTGCCGGACATGGGTCTTCGGTAAGTACCTGCACAAAATTGGAAGAGAAGAGGCCCCAGGATGCCATGAGTGTGGCGCGGCAATTGACGATGCGCGCCACACACTGGAAGTATGCCCCGCCTAGAGGCCTCAGCGCCACGTCCTGAAAACGGAAATAGGAACAACAGACCTGTCGTTGCCGACCATCATCTCCAAGATGCATGGCAGCGACAGCTGCTGGTCGTAAATGGCCTCCTTCTGTGAGGCTATCATAACAAGGCAGGAGGCCGCGGGGCGGGCACGCGAGGGGCTTGCGTCCGCTGATTCACTCCGCCGACGGCGGCCAGGGTGAAGGAGACGCCGCTACGCGCTGCTCCTCCCACCGCCCTTATTGATGATAGGACGTAGCCAGACGGCCAAGCATTGGGGTTTCGGGGATAGAATGTCATCAGACGATCTCTCCGACATCCCGTAAAAGCGTGGAAGGGGCCGCTGTGGTTTTAGTGGGTATTCCGGTCGCTTATGTGGCCGACGAGTCCCACACACACACTCCCCTCGTCTATCACCGGCGGAGGGATAGTACGTAAATGCATTTCCACAGCGTAAAAATAAAAAAGTGGGGCCCAACAGTGGCACTAATGGTATATGATAATGATTAAATCGCTGTCGGCCTCCTTTACAGAAGAGAAGTTGACCAACTATGTCACACTGATCACATGTATTAAAACTTACTCTTGTATAGAGAGTATCTATATATTTCATCTATAAATGAAATAAATTTAAATTCGAACTCTCACTAAAACACAATCGAAATGCGTCACTCCTAAAATCCATGTAACAAAACGCAACGTGAATTCAATACAGCTATCCGTATAATCCAGCTGAGTTGAAAAGCTGAGAGTCCAACTGGCGCCCGGCCAACGGTCGCCAACTCAATTAGCTGCATAATAGCTACCCCCGAAAGCGTATTGATTTTCATATTATTGAAAATTACTCATTAACTTTGATATTCGGCAGGTGTATAATTTAATTCGTGGGGCATACGTGGTATTATATTAATGTCGACGAGTCAATCTTTATTGCAATGTGATATGTGTTTTATGGTTATTATAATATTATATAAAAATTTCTAGCATACGTTTGTATGTCACTGAACTTCTCCTAAATGGCTGGACCGATGTTGACGAAATTTTTTGTGTGTATTCAAGAGGATTCGAGGATGGTTTAGATTTACAATTGGACACGTTAAGTGGCGCTGGTATCGATTTCAAGGAGAATTTCTTTTCATTTATTTGAACAGAACAACGTCTGTTGGATCAACTAGTTATATATAAACTGCCGTGTGGTAACGGAATAGTAATAAAATTCATCTCTCCCGGTCTTACCCCTGGGTGTTGTAAAAGACAACTAAGGGATATAATATACATCTATACCAATAAATAAAATTGGAGTGTCTGTTTGTAATGTCAAAATAATAGGCTTTTTTCATGCTCACACGGTTATTTGCACGACACCTATGCCTAAAATAGCAATTAAAAAATTTTGTCTGTCTGTCTGTCTGTTTGTTCCGGGTAATCTTCAAAACAGCTCGTCCGATTTAAAAAATTCTTTCACCAATGGAAAGCTTATAATATTAGGGCGTAAACTAGGCTATATTTTATCCCGGTATTCCCACGGGAACGGGAACTACGCGGGTAAAACGGCTATAATCTATAACCGAAGCGAAGCGAGGGCGGGTTGCTAGTAATAAATAATATCTATGCAAGAGAAGGAACACTCGAAACAAAATCTTATACTAACACATCTGGCGGGTGATCGGACCGGGGAATTGTCCGTCACTCGCAGAGAGGCTGACCGCGCGACGGCGACCGACGTCCCAGGACGTCGAGAGGTGACGTTACCCGAAAGGGTATTCCGTCGGGCCGATCACTGACGACCAGTCACATCTGCTCCGGTGGTCGGCCCAACAACGAGGTGACGTAGGTACGGGTGGGTTATAGGCCCGGGCGCCGTCCTTTCATCGCCCCGGACGGATTGAACCGCGCGTGCGCTTACCATCTCTCCTATTGTGGAGGAAGCTCGAGACCAAGAGTGGGAACTAGCTTTTGCCCGCAACTACGTCGGCATAAAAATTATATACCTACGACGTCTCCGTTTAATATGATTTTTAAACGACTTCGAAAAAGGAGTAGGTTTTCTTAACGATCTTCTGTTTTTTTTTTTTGAACATTCACTGATTATTTGAAGATGCTTGGTGTTGCCTTTCTCTCTCTCGGGTCGTTCCCTCATGACTGAGGATCGTGGTCATCATTGGCGAATGCTGGTGCAGTGGTGCACCTAGATTTTATGATTTGCCTCCATCGGTGCCTATCCATCGTGTCTCTGACAACAGAACAGAATTTGGCTGAAGATGATGCCTTTACTTGATCGCTCCACCTGGTTGGGGACCGTCCACGGCCTCGTTTGCCCTCCGTGTTCCCAACAACGATCAGTTTTTCTAGGCATTGCCTTTCTAGGTTTTGCCTTTAAAAAGCAAATAACAATTACACAAGAGAACAAAATGAGACTGTTTTTGTTGTTGCATGGAATTTTATGACTGATGTTTACTAATTTGAGGTCGCTGATTTTAAATCTACCCGCATTTTTTCTCTAGCAGCATTTATTTTTGAGATACAGCTATTGACCGTATTTTCTCAATAGCTATATTTAACTTTCATAAAACAAAGCAGTTTATTTCAAAAGTATATATTTTTTACCATGTCCATGTCGCGAAATATCTGTAAAAATGATCCTATTTCTGTAATATATGTGGTAAATATACATTTAAAGATTGTAGACTAAGTATGTCGGAGTTCGTAAAACGGGTGTACTTTGATTACTTTGGATTTTCTTTGGGTACCCGTGACAGATATTGGGTGTCTAAAATTTTGAGTGCCATTAGTGCCTAGGGATCTCATAATACTTCCACCTTTGCACATCAAACTTGGGCTCATGAAACCATTTTGTTAAAGCTCTGAACAAATATGGCGATTGTTTTCAATACATCACAAAAAAGTTCCATAACTTGAGTTCAAAGAAATTGAAAGTCGGAATTTTTGATGGTCCACAAATAAGAAGGTTGATAAAGGATGAAAACTTTCATAGTTACATGACCGATATTAAAAAAAATGCCTGGACTGAGTTCGTTTGGATAGCACAAAATTTTCTGGGCAACAAAGAGTTTGAAAGCTATGCGAAGCACATTGAAGAGATGTTGTCGCACTTCCAGCAGCTTGGCTGTAATATGAGTATTAAGGTGCACTTCCTCCATAGCCATTTGGACCGTTTCCCTGAAAATCTAGGTGATCTCAGTGAAGAACAAGGTGAACGGTTACATCAAGATATCCGGACTATGAAAGAGCGGTACCAGGGTCAATGGAATGCCAACATGATGGCGGACTACTGTTGGAGCATTAAGAACAGCCCTAGTGAACCAAGTCAAGCAAGAAAATCTTATAAAAGAAAGTTTTTTGATATATAGTGGTTGTATTTCTGATGTTTTTTTTTTGTTAATTAAATTATTTGTTTCTTGAAAATCACGTTTACTTCATATCCCAAAAACTAAAGCTGATACAAAAAATCCGACTTCAGATCTGAAATCAGCACCTCGAAAATATACAATCATCATCATCTTGCTCTTATCCCAATTACTTGGGGCCGACGCAATATGTCATCTGTTTTGACATATTGCAAAAAGTTTCGGCAATGACTTTTACGACTGGCCGCCTGCCTGACGTCAACCCTCCTTGGGAATGTAATCGTTGACCCAAATGGTACCAGATGGAGTTGGTCCGGGTCAATCTAGGGCTCTTAGTTATCTTTTACGACACCCACGAGCAAAGCAAGAGTTGGTAGTATTGGAAGCCGCTACCACACAGCACCCCGAAAATATACAATATTAGTTGTAATATTTCATGCAACAAAAATTATGTTCCCTTGTGTTATTTTTAAGTAATAAAGAATATCCGTGTGGTGACGGAGTAAGAATACAATTCACCACCCTCTATCTTAACCACGAATGTCGTAAAAGACGATTAAGGGATATTATAATATGCACATAAGATCTATGCAAGAGAAGGAAAACTCGACATGAAACCCTATACCAACATGTCTGACCAGCATGGTATAGTAGGTCGAATTCCCTCTCGTTGTGGAGGAGGCCCGAGACTAACAGTAAGTATGTGGGCTGTGATGATGATGAATACAAAAAATTCCTTAGATAAAAGTTCGCATATGTTAGGTGGTAGTTTATAGGAGGCAACTACTTGAAATTATATTTTACTCTTTAGTTGCTTGGTGTTTTTTGAAGGCGATTTTATTTTTAACAGACTTCAAAAAAGGATTTTTTGTGTTTGTTACCTCAAAACTTTCGTGTGGAAGATTCTTAATAATTCTTTTTTCATTTGAAAACTGTTGCTACTCCTGTGGTTCCATTTGTTGCAGTTTTAATAACGGTATCCATGAGAAAATGATTGAAGTTGGTTTTATTTTGTTCAGAATTATTTCATCATCATCATCATTTCAGCCTATCGCCGTCCACTGCTGGACGTAGGCCTCTCTCATGTTACGACACAAAGTGCGGTCCTATGCCGCCTGTATCCAACGACGCCCAGCAACTTTCACCAGATCGTCGGTCCATCTGGTGGGGGAACGTCCTACATTGCATCGACCGATACGTGGTCGCCACTCGAGAACCTTTCTTCCCCAGCGGTTGTCGGTTCGTCGAGCGATGTGGCCTGCCCATTGGCATTTCAGAATTATTTACTTATAAATAATTTATCATAATCTGGGTTGTAAGGTAGAATATATCGAAGCAGAATTCGCCACCTATATTGTGTTTTGTGCTAACTTTTAGATTATTCTTCTTATTAAATCTCTATATCACAAACGTGAGACGTTGTCTATTATTAATTTCTGTTGTTTTTAACGTTGCAAACGCAAAGCGCAAAAACGAGACCCTATTACTAAGGATTTGCTATCTGTCTGTCCGTCTGTCTGTCACCAGGCTGTACCTCAAGAACCGTAATAGCTAGACAGTTGAAATTTTTCCAAATTATGTATTTTTGTTGCCGCTATAATAACAAATACTAAAAACAAAATAAAATAAATATTTAATGGAGGCTCTCATACCACAAACGCGGTTGTTTTGCCATTTTTTGCTCGATATCAATAATAGTAATAGGTAGGCACTTGAAATATTCACAAAATACTCAGTTGTATTATTTATTTTAATAATAAATAATAAAATTAGAATAAAATGAATATTTAAGTGGGGCTCTCATACGAAAAAATGCCATTTTTTGCCTATTTTTTATAGATAATGGTACGGAAACATTCGTGCGCGACACCGACTCTCACTTAGCCAGTTTTTTAATTCAATGAAAAATCAACCATAAAATTTAATCTCCTATATTACATCATTACAAGATGAAAAGTAAAAGAAATAATATTGAATACTGGATATTTATGATTGATAGAACCTTTACTACAGCACTGCACCTTGTTTCAGTTTGATTTCCTTAAAATCCTTTCGTATTAACTATACGTCCCAAAGGAAAATTATTGTCAAATTTTTGAAGTAAACGTTTCTATAGGCAGGTTTTCGATAGGGATTAAACAGACGTTGTTTTATTCAAATCTAAAAAAATAAATAAAAGGAATTTGCCTTGAAATCGATGGCAGCGTCACCTACCGAATCCAATTATTAATCTAAACCATTATCATATCCATCGGAACAACACGAAAAAAAGTCGTCAACATTGGTCTAGCCGTTTAGAAGGAGTACAATTACAAACACTCGAATGGAAGTTTATATGTATAAAGATAATACTAACAAAGAGAATAAACAACGAACTTAGGTAGATAACGTAATTTTAATGATATCACTTTGAAAACTATCGCTATTACCCTATTTCACCCCTCGACAGGCTGCATCGCTAATCCCCAATGCCTCCGCAATTTACTTCGAACAAACAGGTGTGCAAACTACGATATTTCAAACGTTATTACAGGCTAATTTAGCATACAAATAACACACGTTTAGGCGGTCAATTGTTTAAATTTAATTATAGGAAATATTCACATTGTAACATCAATTAATTATCTTTTAGTTTTTGTTCTATTTCTTTTAGTTTTCATGTAGTGGCGGAGTAAGAATACAATAAACTACGCCCACACTTGCTCGTGGATGTCGTAAAAGATGACTAAGGGATATATGCAGATAAAATCGGTGCAAGAGAAGGTAAACTCGATACCAAACCCTACTCCAATACGTCTGACTAGGGTTCAATAATAGGTCAATTTCTCTCGCATTGTGAAGGAGGCTCGGGCCCAGCAGCGGGACATATATGAGCTGAGATGATGATGATGTAATTTATAGTAAAACATAAAATTTCAGATTGTGAGTATTTTAAATGTAAAGATGGATCAGGAAAAAATTATTGTTGAAATTGTTGATTTTTATACCTAAATCGGCTAACACTGGCGTTCATGATACGGTAGATTATGGGATCGGACGTCACCCTTCTGTTGCCTCTAACAGAGTAGAGGGTGTATGTAAAACATAGCTTAATGATTTCTGATGTTTACGAGAGTATTACAAATTATAAATAAAAGTATATTACGGACTTTATCGAAAGTATACTTAATGTTTGATTGTCCAACGTTTCGAACACTTTACAGCGTTCATGATCCGCCCATTACCATGAACACTGTAAAGTGTTTGAAACGTCGGGCAATCAAATGACCATAATCATTATAGCCTATCTCAGCCTATATAAGATAGGAGGGCGTTCAATTACCGCGTTGGTCAGACATGTTAGCATAGGGTTTTACGTCGAGTTTTCATTCTCTTCTATAGATCTGCATGTAATAGACGCCATTAGACGTCTTTTACGACACCCACGGGAAGAGAATGGGGTAGTGAATAGTATTCTTACTACGTCACCACACGGAAATGGCTTAGACCAGGAATGCCCAAGGTACGTGCCGCGGAACCCGGGGGTTCCGTAGAATAGTCACCAGGGTTCCGCCAAAATGAAATAGCTTTTAGCTATAGCAACTCCGGCTATAGCAAGAATTCAACTCCGACTATGGTATTTGATATAAGGGTTCCATAATATATAAGGTATTTGGTTGGTGTTCCGTTACTTTTAAAGTTTAGGAATCCCTGGCTGAGACCATAGCTTGCTATAAATTTTTTAGTCTTATATTGGGAGACTAAAAAATTATGAAATTCAAATCGATCTATTAATTCTCGCCATTTTAAAATACTTCATATACTATTAATCGGAAATATTTGCAGAAATATTCATTGAACATCATTTAAACATAACGCTGTCTAGGCAATTTCATATTTCATTCAAATAGCGTAGATGCTTCAGGCAAATTTTCGTTTGATCTGCAGGATATGACACCACCTGACCACAGTTTACAAAACCAGTCGAAATGTCAATCAATATAAAAATATTTATAGTGTAAATCAGTTTAACCTCTGTGGGTTAACCAATGAATATTTACAGTATTTCAATATTATTTATCACTAGCAATCCGCCCTCGCTTCGCTTCGGTTATAGGTTATAGTCGTTTTACCCGCGTAGTTCCCGTTCCCGTGGCAATACCGGGATAAAATATAGCCTAGTTTACGCCCTGATATTATAGCTTTCCATTGGTGAAAGAATTTTTGAAATCGGTCCAGCCGTTTTGAAGATTATCCGGAACAAACAGACAGACAGACACACAAAAATTTTTTAATTGCTATTTTAGCCATAGGTGTCGTGCAAATAACCGTGTGAGCATGAAAAAAGCCTATTATTTTGACATTACAAACAGACACTCCAATTTTATTTATTGGTATAGATTATATCGTCCATTCATCTTAATATTGGTCATTGACGGAGTAAGAATACAATTCCACACACCCCTTTCTTGCTCATGGGTATCGTAAAATATGATTAAAGGATCATAATATGTATTCAACATTTATGCAAGAGAAAAAAACTCGAAATAAACCCTTTACCAACCCGTTTGTTCAGCGTATAGTAGGTTAATTTACCTCCAATTATGCAGAAGGCTCGAGCCCACCAGTGGGACTTATATCACTTGATGAATATAAAATATCATCTAATAATCATGCCACTTCCACAAGTAATAAAATACATGGCGTAAATCTCGTAACCATAATTTCCTTCATTTCAGCTCATATACGTCCCACTGCTGGGCTCAAGGCTTCTCCTCAATAGGAATGAAATTGACCTACTATACCACGCTGATCAGACGGGATGGTATAGGGTTATATTTTGAGTATTCCCTCTCTTGCATAGATATTATATGCGATATGTTTTTTAGAAGTCTTTTACGACACCCACGGGTAAGTATCCCCTCGGTGCTGAATTGTATTTTACTCCATCACCACACAGAGGCCATAGTGTCATCATCATCATTATTTCAGCCTATTGCCGTCCACTGCTGGACGTAGGCCTCCCTCATGTTGCATCACAATGTGCGGTCCTATGCCGCCTGCATCCAACGACGCCCAGCGACTTTCACTAGACCATAGTTTAGTAAAATACTATTCTATTAAAAAATTTAGTAAAATTATATTCTATTTTATATTCCATCCATCACGATACGGATAATTACTAAGGTATAAATACAATATAGTATTCTATATCTTACCTATATTAGTATCTCATTGATACTCCCAACACGAAACAGTAACATATATTAAAAGCAGCTTCATTAACCATTGAGGGGTAGACAGGGTGAATCCAATTCTACCTCCGTTCTTACGGGTAATGAAAACGTACCGCCATTTGCTCAGCGATAATGGCTATTAGTTTCTTTAATGTGCTTTCTTTTGGTCGGCGGGGAATGTATTTTGTACAGATATACAAATATATACCTATACATTGCTTGCTGAATACCAAAAATACTAAAATTACTGTTACGTTCATGTTTTTTATCTTGTGTTGACGATAGGTTAAAAGTAAATCTATACCAATAAATAAAATTGGAGTGTTTGTTTGTAATGTCAAAATAATAGGCTTTTTTCATGCTCACACTTTTATTTGCACTATACATATGCCTAAAATACAATTTATATATTTTTTGTCTGTCTGTCTGTTTGTTCCGAGTAATCTTCAAAACGGCTGGACCGATTTCAAAAATTCTTTCACCAATGGAAAGCTATAATATCAGGGAGTAACATAGGCTATATTTTATTCCGATATTCCCACGGGAACGGGTACTATGCAGTAAAGACGACTGAAACAGCAGCGAAGCGAGGGCGAGTTGCTATTAGCTAAATAATTACTAGGGGATTGGCCGTAAATTCCTAAAAACGTAAAGTCGTTTTGGGACAAATATCTTTCAATGAAGGCTTGAAATGAAAACTATTGTTTTGGGGCAAATAGGGGATTATTCATTGAGCATCCTTAAGGCTTGAAATGAAAACTAATAATTTTATTAAATAAAAACAATATTTTTTTAGTAGGCTGGGCATACCCCGCCTAATCTGTCCGGGGCGATGAATGAGAAGCATGCGACCCTATAACCTACCGTGTTCCGTCCCTACTGCCATTGAGTTGACCTGGTACCATTGCTTGACATCCGTAGCCTGACTGGCGGGTTACTCTTTCGGGTACCCTCCCCTTTAGGGTCAGGCAACATTGCAGTGCTGCCGGCGGGTGCGTCGCGCTCACGCAATTGGCCTCTCTGCGACCTTGGCTAAGGCGGCCTAGCTCGGAAAAAAACAATTCTGAGGGATAAATGTTATCTTGAATAATCCCTTAGTCGTCTTTTACGACAACCATGGCCTAGAAAGGGGGTGGTGAATTGTATTCTTACTCCGTCATCACACGGAAATATCAATACCTATATCGTTCTAAATAGTAAAATGAACCTATAGGAGGGAGGACCTTTTTTAATCCGAAACTGTCAACCAAAATTAAATATATACAGAAAATATATAACTGAAAATATCCATTAACACCGTCTAATAATTGCATGTAGGCCGTCAGTCGAGAAGTCGGTTCAAATCCGGTTCCTTACTGGTTTTTGTGACGTCACGGTCAGCTTCTGTCATGGCGCATGTCGACCCGCGTCAATCCGTTGCGAATCAGACGTGTGGTGAGTTTTTTATGCGTTTCTTATGTTCATCTCATTAGTAACAAGTATTTACGTGTTTGAGTATTAGGAATTTTGGTTAACGGATTTTTCGACCTGATTTTGGTCATTAAAATAGATGTTTAACTATTTTATAGAAATATATCTTATATCTTTACTTTAAACGAGCAATTCTTGTATATATATATATATATATATATATATATATATATATATATATATATATATATATATATATATATATATATATATATATATATATATATATATATATATATATATATATTATTATATGTATATTCAGGATCTCGGAAACGGCTCCAACGATTTTGTTGAAACTTGGCATACTAGAGGTTTCAGGTCCAAAAAATCGATCTAGCTAGGTTTTATTTATAGAAAATGTTGTTTTGTCCGTGTTTTTAGCAAAACAATACAGCGACATTAAATTTTAAAAGAATATGATTTCAAATTTCGTTGTCAACGTCATGAGTTATGATAGCTCAATTGGGAAGTTGACCGGTTCTAATTTTGGTTTTTTTGGCATTCAAACAGCGTCGGTTCGAATCTCGGTGTTATTATTATTCCCTTTTTGTATTTTTTTATATATTTTTCATTATTTATTTTTTATTAATATACTACATAAATTCGACAAAAATATTCCGAGCGAAGCTCGATTAACCAGATATTAGTTTATGTATCAGCAGCTTCATTCCATTTGATACTTTGTTTTAAAGTGTTTTATTGAGTAATTTTATTGCTATTATTTTAATTATAGAGAAAGAGTTAAAGGGTAATAAATATTTTGCGATAGTTGTTTACGTGTAAATTCATACTCTTTTTTTTGCGGTTGGTTTTGGTTAGCGCGTCCGCAGTCCGGCTCCGCTCGGGACAACAGAGGGGTGGCGCGCGGCCCTGTAACCCACTTGTGGCACGTCACCTACATCGTTGGGCTGACCACCGGTGCAGGGTGACTTGTCGTCAATGGTCGGCCCAACGGAATACCCTTGAGGAGTACCCTCTCCTCGACCGACGTCCCCCTTGAGGACGTCGGCGTTCGTCGCGCGGTCAGCCTCTCGGCGGGTGACGATTAGTTCGTCATCTCCAGTCCAATTACCCGCGGCCTCGGCTAGAGTAAATTCATGCACTACCAAAATTCCCAGAGAAATAATTAATTTGATTATGAATGTTGGAAGGAGAAAGAGTTAGAAGGAGAATTTCAATACTATTGTAGAACACGTATATCTCTGTGGTAATGATATAAAAATAAAATGCATCACCTCCTCTCTTAGTGGTGATGGGTGTCGTAAAAGACGACAGGGGAATTTAATATGCAGACAATATTAAAATATTAAAGCAAGAAAAACTTGAAATAAAACCTTATGCCGACACGTTTTAGCAAGGTGGTATAGTAGGTCATATTCCCTCTCATTAAGAAGGAGGACCATCCCCATTAGTAGGAGAAGATGATGATATGGAATGAGATATTGATGATGATTGCTATATAATACCATAATCACCAGGATTGGTGAATGTTGGTGTGGCAAATTTATATTGAGAGTCTGTTTTTGCTGATACAATTTTTTTTTTCATACTTATTTATATGTATAGTAACAATTTCTTTATCTTCTTAAACGGTCGCTAATTCCAAAAATACGCAAAAAACACATTTACCATCGAATACTTTATGAATTGTCAGCCTTCAAAAAATATTTGTGCTGTAAGCAAAAACTGACAATAATGAGAAATAAGGGGCAACATTTATAAATTTCGGAGTAAGCCGTACGGACCCGTGTCAACGGCATAATGCGCTGGGGCCCCGAGAGCGATAGGACCACAAGTAATAAGCTCTAGCGTATTTTTGAGGAAACTAATTTATGAAACAGTAATTTCTATGTGAATTATTATTTATTTTTATTCGGGACAATACTACAATATCTGGAAATGGAGTAATTGAAGGGTAGTGCGAATTAGAAGAAATGAGGCCTGACCACAACTGGCTTCATAAAATAAGAATGTATAAGATATACTTGTAAAACATGCTCCTTCACATTGTTACATTATATTATTCTGAATCTAAATATTTATTTATAAATAAATGCTTTAAATGTGCTGCAACGCACTGCTGGAACGTACTATCTCCTCCACAACGCCAACTGAAAACAAAACAAAGTTTTATTAATAACATAAAAAAACATTTTATGTTTATGCAAACACAACTCTAAACACAACTCTTTTATTTATTTATTTTTTTCTCAAATACATATTTGTAGACTAAATACCCAATTACATAGATTAAACTTACCCTTGGGTCCTTAGCGTATAAGCAGTAATCGGATGTACCCAGCAATGTGTTGCTACAATCAGGCTTATTATGGTCAATCGCGTATGTGTGCTTGGCTAATACAGGTTTCATTGGTCACAGTGTGTGGCCTTCCGTCTATATCACTGACATGGACTTTTAGTTTGTCATAGATTTCATATAACAATTGGCAATTGGTGACTTTTAAATTATTACAAACACTTATATGTACGTAAACAATCGTAGATAATATTCACCAATGAGTCACTCATCCACTGACATAAAAGATCTCTATGACATTCACAGACTAGTAAGTAAGGGTTACCACAGCAGTATTGAACATTAATTATGCCACAGATTAATAACATATATATTTTTTCTTTTTGTTTTTGTATTCTTATGTAATTTTAAATCACGGTGTTACAAAGACCATATTTTTTTTCTTGTTTTATACTCTTTTTAAAAGTATGTCTGGTAACAAAATGCTTGTTATCGTTCAGTAGTGTGTATTATACTATAATGTCATCATTGATCTTCACATTCATGAAACTTCAGCACCTTCTCTTATTACATCACATAAAATACCACCTATTAGTTATTATGTTATTGTAAATTGCATATCCTTTTGTTTTGTTTGTTGAATGTTATTTTTGTTTGTTAAATGTTATTTTTGTTTATTTTATTATTTTTTATTTTTACTTATACGCGTAAGATTAGATAACTTAGTACCGCACCTAATCCGTATGTTTATTATTATTATTTTTCTATTATTTACAAAAGCAGCTGTAATTTGTTAGTTTAATTATATTCGTCTGCTACCTGTACTTTGCTGACAGACGTCGCAGGACGCTGCAGAATAACAGCGTTGCGGTATCTCTCTTAAAATAGATGCCTCAACATTATGCTGAGCAGCGATCCTTTTTCTCTTTCACGAAGGGAAAACCAATGTTGATATCAATTTCTTTTTGTATTTTTTTTTATTATAATTTATTGTTTTTCTATATTGTACTCACTGTTTGAGCTTTTGTGATGTTGCCCTCCCGTGAAGGAGTAATAAATTATTTTTCTTTCTTTCTTTCTTTCTATACAGTTTTTTTTAGTGCCTAGAAGTACTTTATATTTAACTAAGTGAACTTATAGGCACCTAAAAAAAAGCTAGCCGAAGACTTGGATTAACGGACCAAGGATAATCGCCACCCATAGAGATGAGGACAGTGTGAGGGTAACGCCTCAGCATTAAAAAGGACGGCACTCAAAAGAGTAATCCACCGGGCCGGCCACGAATGTCAAGGCATGAGGCAAGGTGACCAAATGGTTGTTCAGACTAAATGGCGATTGGGAGGTTATACTGTAGGTTATAGGGCCGCACACCGCCCATTCATCGCCCCGGACAGATTGCGCGGATAATTGCCATAAAGTAAATAAACGAATAAATGTCGATACTTGATGAAAGTTTTAAATTAAGATAAGATTTAGAAGGGGATGAAAATCACGATAAAAATTTGCTTACATATAAACCAACTTAAAAATACTACTTCTCCGTGTGATAACAGAATAAGAATACAATTCAACACTCCCTTTCCTACCCATGGATGTCATAAAAAGCGACTGAAGGATACAATAATAGGAGCAGGTTTTAATCCCACGTGTGGCAATAATTTTACGCTCGTACAACACGTTTTTATAGCTTCCCTAACTCAAAATCAGTAGGTACCAGTAATCCAATAGGCAGAGAGAAAACTGACGGTGCATTGAGTTTCATAGTCCACAGTCTACCTTTCCTTTAGACTGCTGAATAGATTAGAACTGCGTCATAATATTCCGAAGAAAAAGTAAAGCCGCGCGCTTTCTTAACTTGCACCCTAAATCATATTTTCTTATAGTTCACCTTTATTTTATCAGCGCTTGAAAAATTTCAAGTAGCTAAATAATATACATAGTAAGTTTATAAACAGTAAATATTTTACAAAATCTTTTAAGACTATTGCAGAGTTGGAAAGAAAGAACAGCGTTTGTTCTGCTCGGGTTATATCTATGCTTACTAATATTATAAATGCGAAAGTAAGTTTTTTTTTGAAGTTATACTTCTTTAGGCGCGTTATGAAAAAATGATGAGAGTGAAATTTTAATTATGTGACACAAAATTAAAAGTATGAAGTTAACTTAACCGCTCATTAAGTCTCGAAAAAAAGCTACCAACAAAATAGAAATTGAACCTCGATATTAGTCGCGCATGTTGGTACGCTCGTCACCTCTGATCACTGTTTGTCTTTTTTTCTTTTTCTTTATTTTTTTTTATTATTTTTTTTTTCTTTTTTTTTCTTTTTTTATATATTTTTTTATTTTTTTTGTTTTTTATTTTTTTTATTTTTCTTTTATTTTTTTTCTTTTTTTTATTTTTTTTTTTCATTTTTTTATATATTGTTATTATTTTTTTTCTTTTTTTTTTTTATATTTTTTTCTTTTTTCTTTATTTTTAATTTTTTTTTTTATTTTTTTTTCTTTTTTTTATTTTTTTTTATTTTGTTTCTTCTTTTTATTTTTTTTTTTAATTTTTTTTTTTATTTAGATTATTCTCTAAATTTGGTTTTTAATAATTATATATATATATATATATATATATTTTAATGATGCCAAAGAAGTATAACTTCTCACGCGCGTACATAAGTACACGCACCCATTTTTTTTTTGTTATTTGTTTGTTTGCTACCCTTTCACGTTTAAACCACAGAACCAATTTCAATAATTCTATCACCAATGGAAAGCTATAACATCGGGGAGTAACATAGGCTATATTTTATCCCGGTATTCTCACGGGAACGGGAGCTACGCGGGTAAGGCGACTACAACCGAACCGAAGCGAAGGCGGGTTGCTAGTAAATAATAATAATAACGAAAAAAGAATTTCTTACATAAAATTATCAAATTTTAATAAGGAACAGAAGCTCGTGCTACTTCTTTTTAAAGAAATAGCGCTGGTATTTTGCCAACACCTGGTATATACATTTTAAACATAATTATCAAAATTTATCTAGTGTGTAAACGAACTCGTGTGTATTTATCCTTGCGTGCACACAAGAAGCTGCAGTCGTTTAATTAGTGAGCTGTTGCACTATGTCCGATTGTAAATTGCGCCTCATGCCGCCCTAGCCGAGGCCGTGGGTGACGTGACCGGGGATTAGTCCGTCACCCGCCGAGAGGCCGACCGCGGGAGGAAAGACCGACGTCCTCCTCGAGGGGGGGACGTCGGTCGATGGGAGGGTACCCCACGTAGGGGGTATTCCGTCGGGCCGACCACTGACGACAAGTAAACCTGCTCCGGTGGTCGGCCCAATGACAAAGGCGAGGTGGTTTTCGGGTGGGTTGCGGGAGTTGCGTGCTTAAGCCCCTCTGTCGCCCCGGACGGAGTGGTGCGGAGGCGCGCCGACCGCAGCCCACCCACAAAAAAAAAAAAATTTCCGATTATAAAAAAATAAAAAGAACACTTTTGTATTATGGGGCATTTACAAACATATAACTAACGGACACAAATAACATCCAGACTCAGAAAAACAATCTGTGGATCGCACAAAGTGTTGTCTTGCGTGGGATTGGAACCAACGACACTGGCACTGTAGGCAACTATCTTAACCACCATGCAGTGGCGGCCCTACCCATTGCGAGGCTCCGGGCGGCAGGTCTTTGCGAGGCCCCGGGCGACAGGTCTTTGCGAGGCCCTTTGTCCTTCGTGAAAAGTATGAGATACGAAAGTAGGTCTGGTTGTTTGGTTTAGGGAGTTGTCATGTTTGATGAAAAATATTAAAGTTGTACAAATAAATAAAATTTAAGTTTTATAATATTGAAAACAAAGTGAAAAATATAATTAATAAGTAAAAATGTAATTTAAAATCTATATTTTTTTAAATTTACTTGGGTTGTTGCGTGAGGCCGCTGTAAGCGCGAGGGCCCTGTAAGCGCGAGGCCCCGGGCGATTGCCCTGTTCGCCACCCCCTTAGGCCGCCACTGCCACCATGCCATCTGTGCAATGATTATTTTAATCATACACGACAATTCACAGGTCGCTAAAAAGAAATTCGGATCTACTATTTCATAATTTTCTGGTAATTTTTTAAGTTAAATTTGTGCTTAAGCATCTGTTTTCATCACAGCATCATTTCAACCCACAAAACTCTCACTGTTGGGTTCGAGCCTCGTCCCCAATAGGAGTGAAATGGACTTACTATGCCATGCTAGTCGGACCTATTGGTATAGGTTTTTTTTTGAGTTTGCCTTCTCTTGGATAAATATTATATGCATATTACATCCCTTAGTCATCTTTTACGACATCCACAGACAAAATAGGGAGTGGTGAATTGTATTCTTACTACGTCATCACATAGAATATTTAAAGCTCATCAAAATCCTCATTCTAGTGTACATACTATTTTCATCCTATACAAGCATCAAGTTTATAGACTTTTGTCGGACAAATTTCCTTTCTATAAAAATTGCTAACTAAAGGAAATATAACCAGAAATTAACCTGGAGACCCCACTATATTAAGTTGCATAAAAAATCTAATCTTTTTTTTTTGGGGGGGTGGGTTACGTCGGTCGATGCGCTCCTCGCTCCACTGGAGCACGGTGATTTGTCGTCAGCAGTCAGATAAAAAATGTAATTTAGAATGATTTTATAATATAAGGAAATTAAAATCTCAAAATGGTTTAAAATGGCTGACTCATTACACTAAACAAGAACAATACTAGCACGTATTAATTAAAAGATCAATAAACAATATAATATTGTGTACTCGATGGTACTTTAAAAAGTAAACTTAGCAATTGCTTGCAATAACTAATGATACACTCGTATTGAAGTGCCTGTACAGTCGAGCGCACAAAGCTCTGTTGTGAAACGATGTATAGTGGAGGGGATGCGTTAAAAATATACATTGAATTTTTCATTTTTTTACTATACTCTTAATTTATGAATACGATTCTCTATTTCTACATACGAGTGCAAACATCTCTTTGCCTAGTTTTTATTTTTATATTTAATTAGCTGACCTACACAAACTTATCTACATCATATAAGAGAGAGAGAGAGAGCATTAGATAGAGAGAAAGAGTGTTAGAGAAAGTAGCACCTATAAAGCACAGCTTAATAGCAACTCACTAAAGGATTAAATGTCCGGGTTTTCACAACATTTTTAATTGATCATATCGATTGTAGCGTGATGTTATATTATCTATAAGCCTTCTTCGATTAATGGACTATCCAAAACTAAAATAATTTTTAAATTAGGATCAGTAGTTCTTGAGATTAGCGCGTTCAACCAAACAAATTTTTCAGTTTTACTATATAATTATAGATTAAGTAAATGATGTATCTAGAAGAAAAATTAGTTACCTATATCACTCTGGGTAGCCGAGTTATTACGGTATTTTAATTATCTGCTTACGTTCTTTAGCCGTAATTACGCCACCATTCGGAAATTATTCTTCTTAAGGTGCGGTATGAAAAAAAGATTAAAATGTTTTTTATTCACTCGCAAATAGTTCAATAGAGTTACTTTAACCCATAGCTGATGTACAAACTCTGTCATTACCTGCACAGGTAGCATAGTGATACTGACGTATTGTGCCAGTACACACAAAAAGATACTTTATGCGATTCATAAAATGTTGTTCTGAGTGCAGGTGTAATTCGTTTCCGTTAAATGTATGTTTCTAAAGTCCTCATAAGAATTATTTCCTTAGTGCTGGGAGTTATGGTAATGCTATGGACATAATTTAAAAATAACTCTTTTTTTTGAAAAGTTGATTACACTTTTAGGGCGATAGAAAAACGAAATCCATGGCTTGTGACTTCATAACTTTCTTTCTTAGCCCTCATCACCTATTTGAGCAAGCCACTGGTATAATTCTTTTGACTCCATTAAACCGTTGAACAGGTACCGTCAACAACCGGCAACAAAACACTGGAGAATCGTTAGACAGTCATTGCGCTGGCGCGTCACTTTTATGCAGACAGATTATCCTCCAGGTGGCGGCCTAATCCTCAATCCCATTGGCCATGACTTCAAATATGTCTGCTTAATACACTAAACACATTTAAAAAAAAATTGCGAGTCGAAGTCACGCACAAAGGTTTACAAAGGGCACCATTATGTATAAAAAGGGCAAAAAAATCGCGTTCTTTGTATGGGAGCCCCCCTTAAATATTTATTTTATTTTGATTTTAGTATTTGTTGTGATAGCGGCAACAGAAATACATAATTTGTAAAAATTCCAATTATCTAGCTATTGTGGCTCTTCAGATACAGCCTGGTGACAGACAGACGGGCGGACAGACAGTGAAGTCTTAGTAATAGGGTCCCGTTTTTACCCTTTGTGTACGGAACCCTAAAAATGTATGTAGCATATGTTTTTTTTTCTTTTTGTGACATTATCTCCATGGGATTAACTACATATTTTTTTTCACTTTTATCACACCCGTGAGAAGGAAATAGCACTATACATATATTTTTATTTCAAAGCATCACAGACAGTGACTTAAACGATTATTACGTAAATATTTTATGACGCATCTAGTATTTGCAGCTAGTATAATGTCTTTAGCCACTTTAGTTATAGCAATATTAAATTTAATATTGAAACATAAACTAATAATGTATGAAACATAAAATATAACCGTAAATGACCACAATACTCGTAAAACTAGGGTCTGGTACACACCAAGATTGAAGGGCTATGAAATGACTTTATCAGTCACTACATTCTAAGACGATGAGTTTTTAATTTCTATTGTGAAAATTTGTTTTTGATAGTATATGCCTCATGCTACGGGGATGATAAAAAATTATATTATCAGGTAATGAATTATATTAGGAATGGATTTGAAGTTTGAAATCTGCAAAGATGTACAAAATACCCTTTACAAAGTATCTGAAATACAAAATGCAAGATACTTTTAAATTAAGTATTTCAGATACCAAATACTTTTGACTTATTTCAGATACAAAATACTTTCGAGAATGGTATCTGAAATACTAGATATTAAATTAGTATCTTCTAAATGTTTTTTAAGAGGCAAATACTTTTGTAAGAAAATTAAATTTTATTTAAATGGATTTTTTTTAATATATTTTTAAACAAAAACGGTTAATAGAACACTTGATGAATTGAAAAAATTCAGGCCAATAATTTTTATTGAAAAATTTATTATTATTATAAAATTGCTCAATCATCGAGATAAGTTACACTTTTTTTTTTATTGCAAACGGTGGCAAACGAGCAAACAGTACACCTGATAGTAAATGTTGCTGCCGCTCATGGACCTTTACAAGGCCGCTGCCTACCGCCAAGAAAGTGAAGGGAGTGTGAATGTGTGCATTGAGGCTCGGTGATACCAAGGTCACCACCAAAACCCTCCACACACAAACACCCTCAGAAAGTTGGGTTTCCGGCTCTCTCGCTCACCAAACGAAGCGCAGTAACAAATTGCTACTACTCAGACGTTGATTTTCTACTCATTGTGGTACTACCCCGCACGGACCGGCCCGCGGCTGTAGACAGATAACTGTCAAATGTGGATACGGTTATTAGAATAATATTATATCGGTTTCTGTTACAGATATCGATTTTTTAAGATATTGTATAAGAAACAATGCTAATTGTAGTGATATTCGTTTTACTTCATTTCGAAGAGGCTTAAATTAAGACTGTAAGTTTAATTGGTTGGTTGAAGAAAAGCCTGTCGTATCGTATTCAGTACAGACACAGGCTAAGCACGAAATAATTCAAAACTTTTACATGAATTATGGTTATGATTTCGGATACATCTTCATTTCGGATATCTGATAATTTCGGTTACGATTATAGAACTATCCTTTTCTTTGACGTGGATGATGAATTCCTATAATGATTTGAAACTTATTGCTAATAAGGGTAAAAAATTAATAACAAAATATGTCCTCAAAATTCTGCTTACGTTCAATAATGTTAGAAAAAGTATCTTAAATTATACATTAGTTACGTTTTTGTATTCAATAACTACGTTTAAATAAAAATTCACTATCATCACAGCTCATATACGTCCGAAGGCTGAGCTCAAGCCTCCTCTACAATTAAGGGAACTCGACTATACCGCGCTGATCACACGAGTTGGTATTTTTTTTTTTTTTTTTTTTTTTTTTTTTATGGGTGGGCTATGGTAAGCGCACGCGCGGTCCTGTCCGTCCGGGGCGATGAAAGGACGGCGCGCGGGCCCATAACCCACCCGTACCCACGTCACCTCGTTGTTGGGCCGACCACCGGAGCAGATGTGACTTGTCGTCAGTGGCCGGCCGACGGAATACCCTTTCGGGTACCCTCACCTCTCGACGTCCTGGGACGTCAGTCGCCGTCGCGCGGTCAGCCTCTCTGCGGGTGACGGACAATTCCCCGGTCCAATCACCCGCGGCCTCGGCTAGGGCGGCATTAGGCGCAAATACTCGCGCCTGCGCCGCCCGAGTCGCCGGCGGCGGAACGTGTCGCCGAATAGGAGCTCTACTCGCACACGATCCGCCGCCTCCTTCCGTGAGATTACGGCCTCACAGAAGGCGGTGACCGCGTCCCAGTTCCTGACGCTGACGAGCATCTCCCTGGCGATGGTCGGCAGCGCCAGGTCAGCACCGATAATTGCGACGAGTTCACGGCGATCCCCCTCCCATGCAGCACACTCCTCGAGCGTGTGCTGCGCCGTGTCCTCGTCGCAACTGCAGTGGTGGCAGGACGGTGTGCTCTCCCTCCTGACAATCTTGTGCAGGTACTTCCCGAAGCAACCGTGCCCCGTCAGCACCTGCACCAGTCGGAAGGAAAGCACCCCGTGCGTCCGCTCCAACCACTCCATCAGCACCGGCCGGAAGGCCTCGACGGTCCTGACACCGTACCGAGGACTCTCCAGCCGGACTGCCCAACGGGCAATGACTTCTCGGCGGGCGTCGACCCGCCAGGCGGTGATCTCTTTGATGGAGACCATGCCGCCGCGGGCGCGCGTCTCCGACACCCGCCGATAAATTTCGGCGAGCATCTCCGCCTCCAGGTCCCACGGGGGAGTTCCGGCCAGGAGGCACGCTGCCTCCGTCGCCACCGTGCGGTAACCCCGTATGGCCCTGATCGCCATGACCCTCTGTGGTCGCCACAGGAGGGCCCTAAGACGAACGGTCAGGGACCCCGCCCACACCGGTGCGCCGTACAGGGCCATCGACCGGATCACCCCCACGTACAGCTGTCGGCACGTAGCGCTGGGTCCGCCCACATTCGGCATCAGCCGCGAAAGGGCGGACGCCGCGCCGACAAGCCGGGGAACAAGTCGATGGAGATGCTCCCGGAACCAAAAATGCCCGTCGAGCACCAGGCCCAAGTACTTCATGTGGGCCTGGATGCTGATGGTGACCGACTTCACGGTGATCGAAGCGCCGGCGGGAGGCCCGGCAGTACGGAGGCCATGGAACAAAAGGGCCTCCGTCTTTTCCAGGGCTACCCTCAACCCCAGCGCTTCGATCCGCCTGACAATCTCCTCGGTGCCGAGAGTTGCCAGGCGTGCCGCCTCCTCTAGCGTCCCACCCCGGGCTGTGACGAGTGTATCGTCGGCGTAGCAAATTACGCCCAGCCCGGGTGGGAGGCTTCCTCTCAACGCCCAGTCGTAGCCGATGTTCCACAGGGTCGGACCCAGAACCGACCCCTGTGGGACACCGCATGTCATGGGCGTTCGCACAACGTCCCCTACTCGGTCAACGTAGAGGACGCTGCGCCCCTCCAAGTAGTCTGCCACCAGCCGCCTGAGGTACACGGGCACCCTGTGATACCTCAGCCCCTCCCTGATGCAGCTGAATGGCAGACTGTTGAAGGCGTTGGCGATGTCCAGGGACACCGCCAACAGAGTGCGGTCCCCTGGTGGTCCCGAGAATTGGCAGACCTTCGGGCCGCTTGCATACGTGCCCGGAGGGCCTACACCCGCAGCCGAGCGCGTCACCGCGACGCTGAGCGGGAGGGCCAGCTGTACGAGGCTTACCGCAGTGCGCGGTCTGCCTTCAGGCTGGCCGTCCGTATTGCCAAGGACGTTAGTCGGCGGGAGATGCTGGACAGTCTCGAGCGTGACCCCTGGGGTCGCCCCTATCTCGCGGCGCTGAGCAAGCTCCGCGGGCGGGGCCCCCCCCTCACCGAGACTCTCCAGCCCAGCCTCCTCACCAGAGTTGTCGAGGACCTCTTTCCACGGCGGGCGGAACACACGCCCCCGGTCATGGCTTCGCCGGACAGCGACCGGGAGGCCGAAGATGAAAGTGCTCCGCCCATCACGGAGCCGGAAATGGGGGCGGCAGTGGCGCGTATGCGAGTGAAATCCACCGCCCCGGGGCCCGACGGTATTCCGAACCGTGCGCTGGCCCTGGTCCTCGAGCACCTGGGACCACGCCTCAGGGGACTGTTCGACGCCTGTTTGACGTCCGGGCAGTTCCCTGGATGCTGGAAAGAGGGGAGGCTGGTTCTCCTGCCGAAGCCGGGTCGGTCTCCCGAGTCGGCCTCGGCCTACAGCGATGTTACGGCGATGTCCAGGGACACCGCCAACAGGACTCCTCCGCCGGTGACGGCCTCCGCTACCACGGCCTTCAGGCGAAGCAGGGCCGCGATCGTCGAACGCCCTCTCCGAAAACCAAACTGGGCGTCCGACAGATCGGGCCCGACCCCGACGAGGTGCCGCTCGATGCGGGCAGCCAACACCCTCTCCAGCAGCTTGCCCGCATCATCGAGCAGCACGATGGGCCTGTAGGCCGAGGCCGACTCGGGAGACCGACCCGGCTTCGGCAGGAGAACCAGCCTCCCCTCTTTCCAGCATCCAGGGAACTGCCCGGACGTCAAACAGGCGTCGAACAGTCCCCTGAGGCGTGGTCCCAGGTGCTCGAGGACCAGGGCCAGCGCACGGTTCGGAATACCGTCGGGCCCCGGGGCGGTGGATTTCACTCGCATACGCGCCACTGCCGCCCCCATTTCCGGCTCCGTGATGGGCGGAGCACTTTCATCTTCGGCCTCCCGGTCGCTGTCCGGCGAAGCCATGACCGGGGGCGTGTGTTCCGCCCGCCGTGGAAAGAGGTCCTCGACAACTCTGGTGAGGAGGCTGGGCTGGAGAGTCTCGGTGAGGGGGGGGCCCCGCCCGCGGAGCTTGCTCAGCGCCGCGAGATAGGGGCGACCCCAGGGGTCACGCTCGAGACTGTCCAGCATCTCCCGCCGACTAACGTCCTTGGCAATACGGACGGCCAGCCTGAAGGCAGACCGCGCACTGCGGTAAGCCTCGTACAGCTGGCCCTCCCGCTCAGCGTCGCGGTGACGTGCTCGGCTGCGGGTGTAGGCCCTCCGGGCACGTATGCAAGCGGCCCGAAGGTCTGCCAATTCTCGGGACCACCAGGGGACCGCACTCTTCGGGGGCAGACGCCTCACACGGGGCATGGCCGCATCGCAGATCTGCGTTAACGCACAGCGGATGCGGCCAGCCTCGGCATCAACCCCGTCCACCTGGGGCGGTGAGGACAGCCACGACTGAACGATGGCTGCCTCCGCCAACAGGTCCCGATCCAATCGACCCACAGCCCACCGCGGAAACGCGGGAGCTCCGTCCGCCGTGTGACCCCTGCTGGGCTGCAGGAGGGTCCGGGAGACCTCTATCCGGATGTATCGGTGGTCAGATAGGGTCTCAACCTCCTCCTGAACGCACCAGCTCCTCACACGTGCTGCGACATTAGGGCTAGCGAACGACAAGTCCACTATCGACCCGCCCTGCTGCCGCACGCACGTTTGCACCGAGCCCCTGTTCAGCAAACAGAGGCCCAGTGCCGCCGCCCACTCTTCGACCGCCCGCCCGCGGTCATTCGTCCTGGGGGACCCCCACGCCGTGGACTTGGCGTTGTAGTCCCCCAGAACGAAGACTTGGCGCGGTGCCAGTCGCCGTATCGAGGCCCCCAGGATGGTGAGGAAGGCCCCGAAATCCGTCGCGCTCCTGTTAGGGGAGAAGTAGACACCAAATAGCGTAACCTCTCCCCATTCCGCCGCAACATACCCATCGCCCCTGTCCTTGAGCAACAAAGGCGGGGAATGCCACGACGTGGAGGCGACGATTGCCACAGAGCCGTCACTGCTGCCCAGCCAATTGGGCCGGTCAGGCACCACGTACGGCTCCGCGGCTACGGCTGCACCGATCAACCACTCCGCCATGGCTTGCAGGAAAACGTCCTGTGCCTCGGCGGCGTGGTTTAGGTTGGCCTGCAGGAGGTGGTAAGATTCGGCCGCCATTAGTGGGCCGTATCCATTACCTCCTCCACGCTGGCGGGCGTTCGGGTCGCGCTAGGGGCGGGAGCAGCCGGGGTCGTCGGGCCGCTCCGCCCCTTTGGGGCCGAAGCCGGGGGTCTGCACTCCCTGCCCCCCATGCGGTGCTTGGCGGGCCTATTGCCCGCCGCACACGCGGGGCAGTGGGGAGTGGCGGCGCACGATGCCGCCTTATGCCCGGGTTGACCGCAGCGGAAACAAAGGTCGCTGCAGTCAAAGCAGTTAGTGCATGTCGGCCGAGTGTGTCCGACCGCCATGCACTTGTAGCACCTCGCAGGCCGGGACTCCAGCACGGTCACCCGCGCCGAGCTCCAGCCCACGAGGAGCCTGCCTGAGCCGGCCAATTGCTTGGCCGACTCCACCGGGCACTGCACCCAGGCAGCACCGACGCCGCCCGGACCAGGGCGGATAGCGCCAATTCGGACGGTTTCCACGGGACATCCGGTTTTCGAGACGATGGCCTCCCGGATGTCATCCACCGTCACCGAGTCGTCCAGACCCGTGACCCGCAGTTCCGCACACTTGACGGGTCTGGCGATTTTGACGCCATCCACTGCAGTAAACAGACCCCTCAGCTTGGCGGCCATGCTATCGGCCGTCTTGGCGCCCTCGGCCCCAGGGAACTCTAAAATTCGAGCCCCTGTCCGGGCCTTGCGGGTCCTGGCTTCGACGCCTCCTAAATCGGAGACGTCAAGCTCCCGCCGGGCGCGACGTAAGACGGCCTCATAGCTGAGGCCGTTTTCGGCCGCCTCAGGCAGCACGGTGATCACCACCGCGGCTGACTTCGGCGGTCGAAGCCTCCTGCGCGACCTCTTCTTACCGGCTCCTGCCTTGGGAGCGGAGGCTTTGGCGGCACTTTTGGCCTCCGCTCTCCTCTTTTGACCGCGACTCTTCCGGCTGCGCTCAGCCGTCTGCCAGCCGTCTTCGGGCGCAACAGTCGCGACGCTAGGCGCAGCAGTCGCCGTCGCGGCTGCGTTGGCCGCCGCCGACGGTGCAGTTGCCGGCGGCGGCTTGGGTCCGGTTTTGGCAGGAGCCGGTGCCGCCTTCTTCTTGGCGGCGGGCCCCTTCGGCTTCGGTCCAGCAACGACCGCGGCGTAGCTCCCTACGCGCCCGCCCTGGCAGGGTAGCGCGGCAGGAGCTGGCGCCACGACCTTCGGCCTGTCCGCAGCAAGCGGCGGCCGGAGACGGGGCTCCGGAGGCAGAGGCAATCTCTCCTCCAGAGCCGCCATGCGCGCGTCGAGCATTTTGCCCACCACCTCCACTATGGCGCGCATGGTTAGGTCCGACACGCCGTCCACTGCGGGCAGCGGGACCGCTTCGGCCGGCTGGGCCGTCCTAGGGCTCGGCGCCGCGCGAGTTGGCGCAACGGGGACGGCAGGGGCGGCGGCAGGGCCAGCGCTTGCCGGCGGCGCAGTCTTCATCAGCTGCGCGACCTGGCGCCGCAAGTCGGCCATTTGCTGGGCCAACTCGCGGTTCGCCTTCTGCACCGCCGACAGTTCCTTCGCCAAGGCCTTGTTCTCCTCCTGCAGGCCTGAAACTTCGCCACCAAGACGGGCGTTTTCGGCCTGCAGGGTGGCCACATTAGGGGCGACGCTTGTCGCAGCGGGCTTGGCAGCCGCCGCACCAGAGGGAGGGATGTCTTTCAACACCCTCATCATTCTCGCGGCTGCCGCCTCGTTGGCCCGCTTGCAAGCCTCAGCCTCTCGCTCCAGCATTACAGGCGAAGGAGTCGCAGTTCTCGCCGCTGCCGCAGCCCCACGCCCTCCGCGCCCTCTGCGTGAGGTCGCCACCTTGGGAGGGGGCATTAGGTCTCCGCTCCCCTCCGAATCGGATGAGGAGCTGCCACTCTTGTGCAGAGGACGCTTCCGCACCTGTGGGGGGAGGGTCTCCTCCCTCACTGTTTCGGCTGCCGCCAGGATTGATGGCGCAGGCCCCCCGGCGGCCTGAGCGGCCGGGCTCTCCTTTGTCTTGGACGGCCCTGCGGCACTGCCGCCCTCGTCCATCGACTGCTCCGCGGTCGCATCTGTCTCCATGGCCGCGGAGCTGTCCGCCTCAGAGGCGCCAACATCACTGGGCGGAACGTCGGCAGCCTCCAGTAATTTCTGCGCCGCCTGTCGCAGCTTTGCAGCGCGCCGTCTTGCGCGCGCCGTTTCAGGGGCGATTTTGCTGCCGCTTTTCTTCTTACGGGCCCCTATTTTCGCCGGGCCCTTGGCTGATTTTGGAGCCTCCAGTACCGGACTAGCAGCCGAGCTGCAGTCGGACGAGGCCCCTCCTTCTTCTGTGCCAGTTTTGCCGTAGCTTGGCAAGGCTTTTGGGTGGGAACAATGTGAATTTTCGTTCTCCGTGGTGTTTTTGGGCGTCTCACCCCTCCTTTCTACGTCAGGTGTGCGTGAACAATTTTCCATCTAGTTCCCACGAGTATGGGAGAAGTAAACGGTCGACCCGGGCAGAGATCCCGATACCCGGGCAAGCGTAAATTTGTATCCCAACACAGGGGGTCCGCAGGTACCCTGGCTGGGGGCGCGCTAACGACTGAACAACCCATCAGCCATGCATCCTCTCGCCGCGCGCCAGAACTTAGGATTCTGGGTGATTGTTTTATAGAGGTTTTCTTCCTCGCGGTCCAGGCGGTTAAGCCAAGACCCTCGCTCCTGAATCTAGGCCTCAAGATAAATGTCCCGAAGCAAGAATCAGGTCTACGATTTGTCGCGGTTGGCAAATGCCTGCCCAGTCCTCAAACGAATGAGTGACTGGGCCCGTCGAATTTTCGCGTCCAATACCCTCTACAATTAGAGGGCATGGAGCGAATTTGGGGCATCCCACAAACAGGGCCCCCCCTCGGGCCAGATATTTGCCACGAGCGACAATTCCAGAGAGCAGTCCAAGGAATTGTCGCTCGTGCCCAGGGTACACCACGCGGAGGTTTCTGGCGTAGCACCCCACACGAGTTGGTATAGGGATTTATTTCAAGTTTTCCTTCTCTTGCATACATATAACGATCTGTATTCTATAATTTCTTAGATGTGTTTTACGACACCCTGGGCAAGATAGGGGAAGGTCAATAGCATTATTTCTCCGTCACCACATAGAAATGACAGTTAAACTCTTATAATTAATTATAACAAACTAATGAGTCACTGAAACGGCCTATGGTAATTATAACTAGCCATTGATATGCCACTTTTTAATACATGTAAATTTGAAAAGATAAAAATTATTTTGAATTCTTTTTCACATAATCAATTCAAAATGTAAATATTCATTGCTGAAAAGTCAAATATGAAAACCATGTATTAAAAATAAGTACATTAAAAAAATGTCCATTAATAAGAAAAATAAATACAATAACGTATGAGCAAGCTGTAGAGACAGTGCAGCGAACGATAAAAGCGATGCGGAAGTACAGAGCGCGCGGTAAACGACAGCCGGTGTCCGTTTCCTGCGCGGTGCGCGAGGTGACGTTGTGCCCGACTTGTACTTTTGTTGCAAGTTAGTTATGTACACGGCTGTACATAGTAATACTCGAATATTTATATAAGTATTTTCTTAAGAATATTTTATTTAAAGCGTAGTACGCTTTGTAAGAAATAGTGATGCAAAAAATATTATATACTTTTTACCAAGTATACGTAAAATTTAAGTGTCTGTTTGTAACGTCACAATAGTAAAATTATGGATATTTGCACGTCTATTACTAAAAATGAGTTTAATCCTCTTTTTTTGTCTTTTAATCTTAAAAAAAAGGTTGGACCGATTTTGAGAATAAATAACTACTATGTAGCTGTCCATATAAGGAATAACTTAGTTCATATTTGACCAAGAAGTAACGGAAACGTTTTTTTTTTAATTATGTTCAATTTAAATAAAATCTTAATTCAATTATAATCTGACATATTTTCTGTGTGGTGACAGAGTAAGAATACAATTCACCACTCCCTATTTTGCTCGAGAATATTGTAAAAGACGACTAAGGGATATAATATGCACATTACATCTGTGCAAGAGAAGAAAAACTCGAAATGAAACCCTGTACCAATATATCTTACCAGCATGGTACCTATAGTAAGTCAAATTCTCTCCCATTGTAGAGGAGGCCTGAGCCCAACAGTGGAACGTATGCGGGCTGTGATGATGATGATGATCATTAGTATAAACATGAAGAATAAAATAAATTTCGTAATTAATTTCTATACTATTGAAAAGCCCACTAGGACGTATAAGTGGCAAGAAAAAAACATAAGCCGTATGCTTAAGGGCAGTTATAATATAAAAAAACTTAAACTAGTTCAAAGAATCATTGTAAGATCAAGTTAGAATAAAGTTTTAAGTAGTATTTCTCTTAAGCACCTAAGTGAACGTACCTAACTTGTCATAAGAAACGAGTTCGGAACACGTCTTCGGGGAAATCTAAGTGTTCTTGAACTTTTTTTGACACTATTGCTGATATAATTGTTAGGTATTATTTTTTGAAGTGATAAATTCTTATGGGAGGGTAAATAGCTTCGTTACGTAACGCGTTATGGCACCAGACTGTCTGGCTTCCTATTCTCTCATGCACACTGCAGCGGTAGGTTGCATACACAAAATTCTAATGTACATATGCAAGAACTGTAACTAAGAATAAAATATCTATACTAATATATAAAGCGGAAGAGTTGGTTTGTTTGAACGCGCTGATCTCTTGAACTACTGGTCTGATTTGAAAAATTCTTTCATTGTTAGATAGCCCATTTATTGAGGCAGGCTATAGGCTATATATCATCACGCTAAGACCAATAGGAGCGGAGCAACAATGAAAAATGTTTCAAAATCGGGTTTTTTTCCTTTTCAGAACTTCCGCTGCGTGCACTACATAAACGGTTAGGTTTCGCAAAAATCATATGTGACAGAATTGTATTATCTATACCAATAAATAAAATTGGAGTGTCTGTTTGTAATGTCAAAATAATAGGCTTTTTTCATGCTCACACGGTTATTTGCACGACACCTATGCCTAAATTAGCAATTAAAAAATTTTTGTCTGTCTGTCTGTCTGTCTGTTTGTTCCGGGTAATCTTCAAAACGGCTGGGCTGGCGGGTAAAACGACTATAACCTATAACCGAAGCGAAGCGAGGGCGGATTGCTAGTTTAAAAATATTTTCACCTTCTACGTTAACAACGTCGCGGGTTAAAGTAAGAATTAGGCCAAAGTAACTGTTCCACGCAGGCGAAGTAGCAGGCATAAGTTAGTATTTTACACGGAAGAAAAAACGAAATATGATGTGCATTTAAGATTTATGTAAGACTAGCAACCCGCCCTCGCTTCACTTCGGTTTCATTCGTCTTTCCTGAATAGTTCTCGTTCCCGTGGGAATACCGGGATAAAATATACGCTAGTTCACGCCCTGATAGTATAGCTTTCCATTGGTGAAAGAATTTTTGAAATCGGTCCAGCCGTTTTGAAGATTACCTGGAACAAACAGACAGACAGACAAGCAAAAATTTTTTAATTGCTATTTTAGGCATAAGTATCGTGCAAATAACCGTGTGAGCATGAAAAAAGCCTATTGTTTTGACATTACAAACAGACACTCCAATTTTATTTATTGGTATAGTTAAACTCGAAATAAAGCCCCACATCACCACTTCCGACTAGGGTGGTAAATTGGGTCAATTTCACTTCTATAGTGGAAGCGTCTCGAGCCGAACAGTGGGCCGTATATAGGCTGAGATGATGATGTTGTTAAAGCATTGTCATCATCATCATCATCATCACATCTCCTCCACAATAAGAGGGAAATTGATCTACTACACCACTCTGGTCAGATGTGTTGGTATAGGGTTTTACTTCGAGTTTTGCTTCTCTTGCACAGATGTTATATGCATATTATATCCCATAGTCGTCTTTTACGACATCCACGGGCAAGATAAGGAGTGGTGAATCTCTCTCTTGCATGCCGATGTTATATGCATATGCCTTAGTCATCTCTCATGATATTCATAGGCAAGAAATGAAGAAATGGGGGGGTGGTGAATTGTATTCTTCCTCCGTCACCACACAGGAAAAATCTATACCAATAAATAAAATTGGAGTGTCTGTTTGTAATGTCAAAATATGCTTTTTTCATGCTCACACGGTTATTTGTACGACACCTATGCCTAAAATAGCAATTAAAAGATGTTTGTCTGTCTGTCTGTCTGTTTGTTCCGGGTAATCTTCAAAACGGTTGGACCGATTTCAAAAATTCTTTCACCAATGGAAAGCTATAATATCAGGGCGTAAACTAGGCTATATTTTATCCCGGTATTCCCACGGGAACGGGAACTACGCGGGTAAAACGACTATAACCTATAACCGAAGCGAAGCGAGGGCGGGTTGCTAGTTTTAATATATAAGGAATGGAAAGGAACGAATTTACTTCAATTAAATCGTCGTAAGGACATCTGGAGGGGTTTTATTAATTAAACAGTGGTACTTGACGCGTTGTCCTTGAGAGCCCTTGTCATCCTTCATTCGAAATTATCGCCGTCCGAAATTATTCCGTTTGATTGTCTATAAAAGCTTCTTTGTGTTATAATTGCTTTGGATTATGTTGGATTACACGTGCGTATAAGAATTATTGGATTAAGTACTATAACTACATTGAATTGGGGTCATTATCGTTGAATATTAGAATGTATTTCTTCTTGTATTTTGTTATTGACGAGCGAAATTGTGTTTTATTTATATATAACAGAAGGTTTAGTATTGGATTTTATTTGGAGTTTTCCTTCTTTTTGTGGTCGAGTTGAGATAACAATGTGCTACCATTTTAATGCATTAGTCTTAGAATAATGTATAGAAGGATAGTGGCCATACGTAAGCCATCAAAAATATGAAGTAAACAATACTACATACCTGCGTGCAAGCGATTATAATTTACACACGTACACACGCACACCACTATACAAATTATGAAATCAAATTTTGTTTTTATTAACATAAATCGTCGAAATACTTTTAAAAGTAATGTTAAAAACCTTTTTATATTTTTCAAATGTGTTGTGACATCATTTGAATTTACAAACCGTGATAATTAGCTATTTATTTTTTAAGAGTTGCGTACGTACGTGCAGTACAGTGACACTACGGAACGGGCCGGTGTAAGCTCCATTAGGCTCCAATTTAATGCATCATCTTTTTGTGCGCGGACTTACCTTCTATACGTATTATTCTAAGGTTGGTATTTAAATATGTAAATATACAAAAAAAAATACTGCAGTTAGTGGGCGTTCATAAAATACGTGAGATGTTTAAGGGAAGCAGGGGGTCGAGTCAAATCTCATCTAATCTTACGTTGGAGAGAGGGGGGGGTCTCAGCAAATATCACGCAATTTTTTTTCTGATTGAGACATAAAAAAATTGTAAAATTTTTATTACACTTATAATTAAACTCTCAGCAATATTGATTACTAGTCTTAACTAGTCGTAAATAAAAGCACGAAGCATTTTTTTTCTTTTTACAATAACAATCCAACGCGTTTACGTAAGAAACCCACATTTTGAAAAATCTCACGTGAGATTGGGGGATGGGGGAGGGGGTTGAATAAAATCTCACGACATCTCACCAGGGGGGGAGGGAGGTACAGAAAATTTAAAAAACACCTCACGTAATTTATGGACGCCCTCTTATTAAGGATTTTTGTGGAATAGTGGCGGCGAGTATTTATTTATCAAATATGAATTAGAAGTAATTGTCAAATCGTCGCCTTTAATAGTACTTCTACTACTACTACTATTAATAGTATCTTCATAGTATTTTGAAGATAAATGAAAACATAAATATAACACTATTGTACCGTACTAACTAAAGTTTAATACCCTTTCTGTATTACATTACTATAATTACCACCAAAATTTCAATATAACAAGTGAAAACACTGAAATATTGAATCCAATATAAATCATGACGCTCAAGCGCCCGCCAAAACCGCTAAATAACAAACAAACTAAAAAATTGTCTTTACTCATAAATAAAAATAAATAACTGGCCTCCACAAAGAAAAACTTCTTCGTTACAAAAACGACTAAAGAGATTATCCTTATAATGTAACTACTTAAATATGAAACAGCCCAGTCTCTTTTTCCCTCAGGATAAAACCGACATTAGAACAGCACTTTCTCGTGAGAAATGTAATTTGACGGGCATTTTGAGTAAGCGTGAATAAAATAATGTTTTTGGACAGTCATTTGTGTGTTTTTTTTTTATTATAAACTTGTAACTTTATTCCTGAAAAGGAAAAATAACTCGCACTTCTTTAAGGTGATGCTCAACGTAATAAAGAACAAATCTATTCAAACATCATCCGAATATAAATTCTTATTTATTTATATTTTTTACTAGCAACCCACCCTCGCTTCGCTTCGGTTTTAGGCGTTTTACCCGTGTAGTTACCGTTCCCGTGGGAATACCGGGATAAAATATAGCCTAGGTTACTCCCTGATATTATAGCTTTCCATTGGTGAAGGAATTTTTTAAATCGGTCCAGCCGTTTTGAAGATTACCCGAAACAAACAGATAGACGAAAAAAATATAAAGTGATTTTTAGGCATATGTATGCAAATAACCGTGTGAGCATGAAAAAAGCCTATTATTTTGACATTACAAACAGACACTCCAATTTCATTTATTGGTATAAATTATTATTACTGAACCTCTCCATCACCTTCTTCGGCGTGATTAATTGCCTCACAGAACGTCGATCGCGATTCCCAACGCCGTTGAGCATAGTTTGAGCGATGGTCGACAGTGCGAGTTCGGCACCGATGATCGCGATGAGTTCACGGCGTTGTTCTATCCAAGTCGCATACGCATCAAGCATGTACAGCGCTGTGTCTACGTCTCAATCGCAGTGATGGCAGGATAACCTGATCTTCCTCGTTACGACTCAGTGTAAATACTTGGTGGGGCAACCATGCTCCGTCAAGACCTGCACCAGTCGGAGGGAAATAATCTTATGCTGCCGACCCAAGCACTTCATCCGGCCGGAAGGCCTTGATACTGAGGTCTTTCCAGCCGGACTGTCTGACGGGCAATGACGTCACGCCCACCATGCAGCGATCGCGCTGAGTGAGACTTGCGAAATCAGTCCTATCATCGAGTATGATAGCGGTACGGTATCAGCTTCTTCCCGCTCTTCTTCATTTCGCTAATGCATTCTCCAAGCGACTTCGCAAGGCGTACTGTATATCGGGCATTAGGCTTGGAAGACAACAAATTCTTTCACTATTTATAATCTGGGTTAAACGAATCAATCACCAATATATATAATTGAGAACCTTGTATCTTTAAAATCGTAAACTAACTTATTCTCTTGAAAATAGAAGTCTCTAAAATCCTTCATTCCAAGTAACATTCTATACGTCTGATATTTTTAAAACTTTACTACAGACTTTCACGGTTTACCTTCTTGGTAAGATTTTAAAAATTCTTATAGTCGCACTACTTTGTTGCATCAAGCATTTTTATATTATCTATAGTTTTAACTCGAGCGTGACTGAATTTAAGATTGCGTTTTAAAAGTATTACTTTGAAAAATTTCCAGAGGGAAATTTTTATGAGTTTCACTTTTGTTGATTTAAAGTTTGGTATGAGATGATTAATTCATCATCATCATCTCAGCCTATAAAAGTCCCACTGTGGGGCTCAGACCTCCTCCGTAATGTGTGACTTCCTGTTCCGCGCTGGTCTGACGTGTTGGAATAGGTTTTTTGTATCGAGTTTTCCTTCTCTTGCATCCCTGTTATCTGCATATATCCCTTAGTTGTTTTTGGGGTTCTGTATCCAAAGGGTAAAAACAGGACCCTATTACTAAGACTTCGCTGTTTGTCCATCCGTTTGTCTGTCACCAGGCTGTATCTCAAGAACCGCGATAGCTTGGCAGTTGAAATTTTTACAAATTATGTATTTCTGTTGCCGCTATAACAACCAATACTGTAAACAAAATAAAATAAATATTTAATGGTGACTCCCATACAACAAATGCGATTTTTTGGTCCTTTTTTGCTCAATGGTATGCTAATGGTATGGACTCGCACTTGGCCGTTTTTTACGACACCCACGAGCAAGAGGTGATTAATTGTATTTTTACTCCGTCACCACACGCATTAAGTGATTTATAAGTTATAAAGTATGGTAACGTTTGGTATTAGTCATTCGTCAATCTCAGTGCATATATGTCCGTGCCGGTCTCGAGCCTCCTCCATAAAAGGAGGGATTGGGAGGGACCTATTATGTCACGCTGGTCAGACGGATTAGTATAGGTTTTTATTTTGAATTTTCCTTCCCGTCCGTCTATCCAATAGACGTTATTTACATATTATTCCTTAGTAGTCTTCAACAACATTTTCTACATGCTACATGACTGGTGAATTGTATTCTAACTCTATCAGCACACGGACTGCCCGTGCTCCTCACTCAGTCCACTCCATAAAGGTAAACTAAATATTGCTATAGTTTTTTTGTAGTTTTAAACAGCTTCAAGCTGCAATTGATACTATAATATAGTCCATAAAATATAGCTTGATCTCTGTGACAGATGTCAACGAAACCAACGAAGTAACTTTGAACGAGCGACATGTTTACAATTTCATTTTGTATCAAATATATTTTCGTTCTTTGAATGAATTGCAATATATTATAAATATAAAAATATTAATATTCATGCCTAAAATGTACCTGGTAAGTACTGGAATACCTAGTAAACATTTTATACATAAATGACGCTTACGTACGTACAAAATCATACTGGACTAAAAATAAAAAAGAGATGGGACAGTCGATATACGTAAATCGATAACCGATCTTTATTAAATTATTCATAAAAGAAATAAACAAAATGCAGTACCTATTTAAAACGTTCAACATATTTTTTACAATTAAAACAGACCGTTACATTACAAAATACAAATAAAGTGAATTAATTAAACATTAAAAAACTACTTTTCGTCTTAGAGTAAATGATAATATTATGTACGCATTATTGTCAATATACTAGACATATTTATTTATAAAACAGTCATAAAACAGTTTTTGTTTAAAATAAATTCAAAAAGATTTTCATTGATTGTATTTTAATTATAATATAAAATCACAATTATAAAAATAAAGAGTTTTATCGATAAAGAACTGCGAACTTTATCGTAAGCGTGACAGCACTAGGAATAACTGTCACAGAGATCATCCTATATTTTATGGACTATAGATTCATCTATTCAGCTTCCATGTACGTATTTTTTTCCGTCGTTGAATGTAGATCGCCACGTAGGTCGCCGTAGCCATCACATGAGTATCAAATTGTTATATCCTTACTAATATTATAAACGTGAAAGTAAGAATGTTTGTTTGTTTGTTTGTTACGCTTTCACGCTTAAACCACCGAGCCGATTTCAAAAATTCTTTCACCAATGTAAAGCTATAATATCAGGGAGTAACATAGGCTATATTTTATCCCGGTATTCCCACGGGAACGGGCATTACACCGCGGGTAAGGCGACTGAAACCGAAGCGAAGCGAGGGCGGGTTGCTAATATAATATAAAATGCATATAACATCTATGCAGCAGAAGGTAAACTCGACATAAAACCCTTAGTCGTCTTATACAACACCTTCAGGCATGAAAGGGGCTGTAAAATTGTATTCTTAGTTATACTTCCTTTTATCCGCATGTTCTTTTTTTTCAATTCATTCAATTCAAATCATGTATTATGCATAAACCCTTAGAATAATAACGTATAGAAGGATAGTGTCAATACTTCGAACTTTCAAAATTTGAATCTGAAAATACTAATGGCGCGCAGATGATTACACACGTACACACGCACACCACTATACAAATTATGAAATCAAATTTTGTTTTTATTAACATAAATCGTCGAAATACTTTTAAAAGTAATGTTAAAAACCTTTTTAAGTTTTTCAAATGTGTTGTGACACCATTTGAATGCACAAACCGTCATAATTGTCAATTTATTTTTTAAGAGTTGCGTACGTTCGTGCAGTACAATGACTTGTACATTACGGAACGGTTCCGGTGTAAGCTCCATTAGGCTCCAATTGAAATGCCTCACTTTTGAGCATGAACTTACCTTCTATACGTTATTATTCTAAGACATAAACCCCAAGAGGGCACTTACATATTTTCAAGTTTACAAAATTAAATTATCCAAAAAAATAAACTACCACCGGATTGGAACGCGATCGCTACTGAAAAGATCCGGCAAGAAACTCAGCGGGCTTGTCTATTATTTTTAATTTTTTTTCTGTCTTCTTACTAGGCATAAAATAGTGTACAATATGTTTTGTAAGAACTAGCTCCAGTGTGATGCCCTTCGAACCACAAGATACGTAATATAATTCAAACGATTACGGCTGGAGCAGTGTGCCTACTCTTGAATCTCAATTCCAATCCTAAATCCAATCGCAGCTCGAATTTGAGCAAATTTGGTACTCTTGAAAGCGACACTAGCGTCCGATTGGAATCAAATTAGGTGGAACGTTTCTAAACTAAATGAATTCGACTCTCGTCGATTAAATCAAATATTTGCTACTCCCGACGGAATTTTGACGTAGTTTAAAATCGTTAATATTACACAATTTCAAGAAAGCGTCTTTGTGGTGATCGAGTTCGATAACGTTATTAATTTAAAGTAAGAAAACATGGCACATTTGGTGAAAATAACAACGACGAACGCGTAAAATTCATTCTCGATTTTGTTCAAGAGTACCAAATATAAGTTTGGTGAGATTGGAATCGAATCGGATTCGAAATTAGAATTGATTTCAAGAGTAGGCCTACAGATCCCACAAGCGCCACCCAATCATGAGTTATGATTATCCATATGTATTCTTAATGTATTATTTTAAAGCAGTTACGATATAAACTCAGATAATATTCACAAAAGTACTATTGAAAACATCTGCTGAAAAAGGGACAACCCAAAATAAATTGTAACATTTTAATATCCGATCAGTGATCTCCATCCGACCTGATAAGCAAATTCGTTTCCGATCCCATATTTGATTTTTTTGCCAGTAACATCTGATTCAATAAAAGGGAGACAGGTAAGGCCGGCGGATAACAAGATTCCCGACATTTCCACGTCCTCCTTTTTTTTTTCATAATAAAATTGGAAATCCCACTCAATAAGACCCAGGACGAGCTGTCTTCAAAACTTGGTCCAATTAAACAAGCTGAAGATAGGAATGCGATAGAAAAAAATGTTTCAAACGTTAATTCCCTTTTGATGTATAAAGGTTTTATTCGCCTTTGAATTTTTTATTAGCTTCAGAAGTATTCTTTGTTTTCATCGATTTGAGAGTAAAAGGTTCCTATTAAAATTAATAATGGGCTAGAAACGCTGGATCTTATTCGTTGGCTGTCACTCAAAGAACGTCTTGGTGAATTTGCTAATACTTTAAAACTAAAACTTTAATGATTGTTAAATAAAGCTTGATATTTACGCGAATATTAAACGATGAAATGAAATTGAATTCTGAAAAAAGAGTTGTTCTTAATTACTAGCTGTCACTTAAAGAACGAAATGGAAAATTCAACAAACAAACTTAGCAGAACAGCGTACTGTCTGTATATGAATATCCCTTCCATTATGGAGCAGTTTAGAGCTGAAGAAGAACAAATAATTACTTAATTGACAGTTTCTCTTTCTCTATTCATTTCAATAAATAATATCTCGACAAAAAATAGACTGGAGCACAATTCAATAGCACACTAATTTTATGTTTAAAAATTGTATGCATGCATGCATGTATGCATACGTCGCAAAGATCTATTTATATTTTTGTAATTACTTTTTATATGATAACTTTTTCTACAAGAAAAAAAAAACTCCTTTCAGCGAATCTTTATACGAGATACTATTAGTTGCTATTTTAATTGAAAAATATATAATCGATAAAATATTTTAGTTTTTCATCATCATCATCACAGCCCACATACGTCCCACTGTTGGGCTCGGGCCTCCTCCACAATGGGAGGGCATTTGACCTACTATACCGTGCTGGTCAGACATGTTGGTATCGGGTTTTATTTCGAGTTTTTCTTCTCTTGCATAGATGTTATGTGCATATTATATCCTATAGTCGTCTTTTACGACATCCACGGACAAGATAGGGAGTGGTGAATTGTATTCTTACTTCGTATTCTTACTCCGTCACCATACGAGTGTATAGTAATGTAGTATTATAATTTCCAAAAAGACGGCAGTGACCCTATCTGAAATGATCTTTCTTTAGGAGTGGTAGGACCACACTGTCGACAGTTATCTGTCTACAGCCGCGGGCCGGTCCGTCCGGGGCAGTACCACACTCTCGCAGAAAATCGACGTCTGAGTAGTAGCAATTTGTTACTGCGCTTCATTCGGTGAGCGAGAGAGCCGGCAGCCCAACTTTCTGAGAGTGTTTGTGTGTGGAGGGTTTTGGTAGTGCCTTTGGTATTATCGAGCCTTAATGCACGCATCCACACTCCCTTCAATTTCTTCGCGGTAGACAGCGACCTTGTAGAAGTCCATGAGCGACAGCAACACTTACCATCATGTGTACTGTTTGCTCGTTTGCCACCATTTGCAATAAAAAAAAAATCTATTTTTTGCAACTTTTATACAATTTTTCAGCTACTTTTTATGACCACACTGTCTACAGTAAGCCTCGGGCCGGTCCGTTCTAAATAGTAACACACTCTCAAAAAAAATCGACGTTTGAATAGAACTAATTTGCTACTGCACTTCGTTCAATGAGGGTAGGAGCCGAAAGCTGAACTTTCGGACGGCGTTAACGTGTGATCCTTTTAGTATCACCAAACTCATTGAACGCATTCACACTCCCTTCACTTTCTTCACGGTAGGCAGTAGCCCAGGAAAGGTCCATGAGCTGCAGTATCATTTACTATAAGGTATGTTGTTTATTCATTTGCTACGAATAATTGCTATTGATGCTAAACAAGATAGAACACTTTACAGGAAACACAACATAAAACTAGCATAGTTTAGAAGACAGAAAATTTTGTATGTCTTGTATATATTTTTTCTAACTACTAAATTATTATTATAAATAAGGGGTGAGGACCAATTGTTTTCTCAACTCGTATCTAATCTCAAAGATAGTACCAAGGTACCAAGGAGTACTAGAAATTAATTAAAAGGCAGCTGATTATATAAAAACCTATTATTTTGTCGAGAGAAAATTTTAAATTTGCATATTAATCTTTAAACATTAACTACGTTTATGTTAGAAGTAAAGTTTTGTCAAGGAAATTTTTACTGTTTGATATTTTTATGACGCCTTTTATGACGCCCTCGTAAGACAAGATGCTGGCTCAGCTAGTTATAAATATAAAATTTGCGTACTATAATCACCGTCAAAACAAAACACGTTAAAGACTGACCCACCGTGCTAAAAATAATACAGCACCCCCGTTACAAACGAATACGTATTATCACAAACGGACGGGGACCCTAATCGTGACGTCACCCCTCATGTTGATATTTGACAAGTTTATTGGTACGGTAATTGAATCTTCACAAGCTTTTATACTGATAAAAATATATTGGAGAATTGCCGCGAGTTCTAATTTTGTCGGACGCTGAGAAGAGAATGGCAATATTGATGGATATATTGGGGAAATATTTGAGACATTTTGTCAAACAGTATAATGAAAATCTTGTTACACAGTTTTATATAATACATATATTTTTTGTATGGTATAATTATAGAATGTTATAATTAAAATGAGGATGTAGATAACATTATATTTAGGGATATTACATTCATTGAAAGAATTATTAATAGAGTGAGCCGTCGCTTAGAACGCCGGGCAGATGTAAAACATCGATATTATTTTGTACAAGTGTATATGCATAAAAGAACAGATTACGACAGGAACAATACGGCGTAACGTATAAATAAAATATTACGTTTTTTTTTCCAGGAAATGATTATTTCTATTCAATAAACATTTATTTTCATTGTCATCATTCTTTTAATCAGTGAATTCTGTAATAATATAATGTAACAGTTATATTCGATGCCTCTGTCAATATTACTGTGACAATTGGTCGGCACTATACTTATTATCATAGAGCGTGGCGAGGTCTCGCCACGGCATGCGTCGCTTAACTCCACAGCCTGTTTACGCTACGCCAACGATCAGGTTTAGTAAATTGACCTACTATACCACGCTGATCAGACGTGTTTGTATAGGGTTTAGCTTTAACTTTTCTTTCTCTTGTATAGATGTTTAATGCATATTTAATACCTTAGTCGTCATTTACGATACCCGGCGGTAGGTGAATGTATTCTTACTCTTTTAGCATACAGAATGTAGTATATATTTACCATTTTTGTAGTAGCATTAAAATTCTCGGTATACTACGCATCCCGCGTTTAGGTTCCAGGTTCTATCATACCTACTATAGCACTGAATCTTACGGCTTAAATATAGGCCCCGTCAAGCCCTCCCATAGCTCCGGTGCATAATTGCACGTCTTCTTATTTATTGACTAACTAGTCAATTTTGCTTCATGTCTCCCGTATTACATAGGAGGAAAGTGGAATCAATCTCTTCCAACTCCTCCTGTTTAACTTTACTAATTAAATTTGTTGCGGATCCTAAGACAATTTAAATCCCGGGACTACCTGAGGTTGAAACCTCGGTGTGATCTATGGAGACCATTGTGAATCCTGGCTTAGAGGAGTTATAATGGTGGGAATGTGCAGTGGGATTAGTCCCAATAAAAAAAAAATACTAAATGATGACAACACACAAATACGATTTGGTGTCACCCATTTCTTTTCTGCAAATGCCAAACGAGACTGTACTATTGTGAAAGGAGCGTATGGTATGTTAGTTATAAACAATATAAAAATGCTGCCAGTTCATATATTTACCGCTGACCAAGCATCAGTATTAAAAACTCAACTACGTTTAAAAATCTCAGGTAAACTGCAGTCTATATCACGAAAGTTTAACAGTGAAGTTGCCAACACAAAACTGTAGTTTCACTTAGTTAAAAATAAAGTCTTAAACTGCGGGTATAGTGAATTTTTTAAAGTTTTTCTAAAGTGATAAAGTTAATGCGCAGTTCCGGGAAGTAAATTTGAAATATGACTTGAGGGTACTTTTTGGATAAATTATGTTCTTTGTTATATGTTTAATATAAAAAATGTATACGCGGTGCAAAAATTACGTAGCCTGTGCTTTTAGTTAAAAATGCATTTCAAAATAAGTTTTGATTAAAACCTATTTTGGTGAAAAAAATATATAATAGTTCACATATATATATATATATATATATATATATATATATATATATATATATATATATATATATATATGTATGTATGTATCTATTTATATATTCTATACATAGTTAAGCAGTACACCGACAACTACCGCTCTTTCCTTACATGTTTTCATCCAAAGGTTGCCTGGTAGAAATCACTTTTAGCGATAAGGCCGCCCATTGTACTATCTCCACTTAGAATAATCATTATAAATGTATTAACTTAGGTGTGCAATAAAGTATAAATAAATAAAATAAAAAAGGAAAGATAACCCTATGCCAACTCATTTGACAGGCTATAATGGTATTTATATTATGTATTTATACTACGTATTTATACTGGCTATTTATACTAGATATTTATACAGGATATATATATTCTTAGTATTTGTACTTATAGTTCATCTAATCAAAGAAGTACATTTTGACGTTTCGCAGTTTTTAATACACAGTAACCTTGGTCAAACGTGTACACATGATTGCAAACAATAAATCTTAAATTTTAAAGCTTTAAGTTCTTTATATAATTAAAGTTACAAGAAAGTCTTATTATTGTACAAGAAAGTTTCTTGTAGAATAATCTAATGTTGAAACTCGTAAAACTAATTTAAAACAAAAATAACATGTAAAATAGTAATTGTTATTGACGATGTTACAATGTCACGTTCTCGCGTTCTATTCAGTGGTGCTTGACAACTTCCATTTCACGAATATCCAAATAATCGGTAAAAATATTAGTATCATATAATTAATCGAATAGACTAAATTCTCGAAATATTTGTATTGAAATAAAACCGTGATTCCACTTTGTCCTTCTTTGGCTGAATTGTAAGCAACGACACCACTTACCATTGAAGAACAACTAAACTGACTTTTTGGTAGAAATTCAGTACCCCTAAAAGCACTCTTCGAGTGAGCCACCAACGCCAAGACTCAGTATCAGTGGCTCGCCCAGTGCCTATGGAAGCTCACCGCCTGGCGCCTCGACGCCAGCCGAGACATCATTGCCCGTTGGACAATTCGGCTGGAGAAGCCTCGGTTCGGGGTGCGAATCGTGGAGGCCTTCCGGCCTTGGAACAGCGGCACGGTGTGCTCTCCATCTGACTGGTGCATGTGTTGACGGGGCATGGATGCTCCGTCAAATACCTGCACAAAGTCGTTAGGAAGGAGAGTACACCGCTCTGCCACCACTGCGATTGCGACGAGGACACGGCGCAGCATACGCTCGAGGTCTGTGACGCTTGGGCAGAGCAGCGCCGTGAACTCGTCGCAATCATCGGTGCCAACCTGACGCTGCCGACTATCGCCAGGGCGATGGTCGGCAGCGTCAGGACCTGGGACGCGGTCGCAGCCATCTGCGAGGCAGTAGTCTCGCGGAAGGAGGCGGCGGGTTGCCTGCGCGAGGAGCGCAGCCTCGATGAGGCGATTCACCGCCCGCGACTGGGGCAGCGTAGACGCGAATACCTGCGCCGGACGTGACCGGAGATTAGTCCGTCACCCGCCAAGAGGCCGACCCCGTGAGGAAAGACCGACGTTCTCCCCGAGGGGGCGACGGCAGTCGATGGGAGGGTACCCCAAATAGGGGGTATTCCGTCGAGCCAACCACTGATGACAAGTAACCCTGCTCCGGTGGTCGGCCCAATGACGAAGGCGACGTGCATCGTGTTAACGATAACACGTATATCTGTAACTATGTCAATGTCGCTACATCTGTGACGATAAATTTCAAAAAAGTATTAATTTACAAATTTTACAATAAATGTGAGTATCCAACAATAACTGCTGCTTATACATAGTTTAAAATTTTCACTCCTGTCGGCAGTATAACTGATTTGTGTTTTTTCTTTATTTTATGACTCGGACATAAAGATTTTCACTTCAGCTTTGTTTCCTAAATATGGTACAGATTATAAACCTTAACACAGAGTAGATAATTTTCTACTATAATATATAAGTAACATAGAGTAATAAACCGAAACAATAACTCAAGGAATCAAGGGAAACATCAGCGCCTCCCGTCTAGGAGACCCCGTCCTTCCGCCCAATTTGTACAGTGTCACTTACGATAACTCGAAGCGTTAATGGCCCATTAAGAATGTTTAAAGGGCGGGCTTATGTTATATATTCCATTTCATTCTTGAATTAGTATTATGAGTGAAACAGAGCATAGATTATGTATGAATATATAAAAGTATTAAATACTATTTTCTTTATTTGCCTACTAGAGTCGTAAGTATTAGCTCTCATCGGAAGAAAGGGAATATACCATGCAATTGGGTTTGATTTCCACTTAGGACAATACTTTGAGCGATAAATTGTTGTTCTGAGCCTGGATATAATTTGCGTCCGTTAATTATGTGTTTAAAGTCGCAATACAATATTTCCTTAGCACAAGGTTTTTTATTTTTTTTAAATAAGCTCCTTAAATTGCATACTACTGCGGTGGCATGGCGTTACATATACTGCTATTATAATGATTTCTGATGTTTACGCGAGTATTACACATTTGAAATAAAACTACTTTACGGATTTTATCGCGTTTGTATTTGATTTTTGATTGCACGACGTTTCGAACACTTTGCAGCGTTCATGGTCACAGGTGGACTAAGATGTCTCACGTCCAACAAGTCTTCGTTATTGCAGAAAATTTATAATTATCTACCCGATACAGAAAATAGTTATTAAATATTGACCCATATTTTGATACAGATTTATTGCCAGTGTAAGAAGAAAATGATTCTATATGAAACAATAAATTGTTTATGGTTAGTAATTATTTAACATTAAAATTATTAATTATATGATATGATAAATGTGGGTCAATATTTAATAACTAATTTCTGTGTGTCGTAAAAGACGACTAAAGGATACGCATATTACATCTATGTAAGTGAAGGAAAACTGGAAATGAAACCCAATACCAACCAATCTGACCAGCATGGTATAGTTAGGTAAATTTCTGTCCTATTATGGAGGAGGCTTTAGCTCAGCAGTTGTATTAAAAACATCCAAAAACAAATTCTATATTATGAATTTTAATTGTCTGTGAACCAAACCTTAAAAAACTGCTTTTAATGTAAATAAAACTTCTTTTAAATGAGCTTCTTCCTCAAAATTAAAATAAAATAAAGTCACGTCCTCAAGATACTTTGTCTCAAGTTATAAAAACGGAGACGTTTGGTTTTGACGTAGAAAAACGCGGCAACAAAAAGTTAAAAATGATCCAAAGATATTATTTTTAAGTTAACGCTTAGGCAGGAGGATCTTGATTTTACGGATTAGTTATTTATTCAAAATTACGTCACTCTCCTACTGAGAATAAATCCCCGTAACAAAGGACTTTCATAAATTACCTACTTAAGTTCGGTTATGAATGGAGGGAAAAAGATTTTTCTTTACAAATAACAACGACGAAATATGATTTATAATATTCGTTCCTGATGGTATCCCAATATGATTATTATTTTCTATATATTTTCCGTGTGGTGAAGGAATAAAAATACAGCTTAACCCCCTCTTTCATCTGTGGGTGTCGTAAAAGAGGACTAAGGGATATGACTAAAAAAAAATTGTGTGAGTACTAAGTACGCATGTCAAAAGTGAAACTGCTTTGGATCCATGTGTTTTTATCAGTATTAAAAAAAAATCTCTGGATCTTTCTCACTCGATTGCTCCCTACTCTCGCCCCATGGCTGTGCTTCGTACTATGTTTGCCCTTTCTCATTCGCTCGATCTCAATCGTTCTCTCCCTCTTCTTCGACAAAAACGCTGCACATCTTCGTGACGCTAAAATAAAAAAATTACCCTTATGCGCACAAAGAAGTTTCACTTCAAAAAAAGAAATGATTTAACACGCTAGTCAGACGTGTTGACATAGAGTTTTGTTACGAGTTTTCATTCTCTTGAATAGATGTTATATACGCTTTTAATCCCTAAGGCGTGTTTTACGACACCCACCGACAAAAGGTAGTAAATTGTATTCTTATCCGTCGTCAAACGAAACAATTTTTTTTTTTAATATTAAGTTCAAAAAACAATCTTATATTTGAAACATGCCTTGGAACTCGATGCGCACAAAAATTCGCATAATATTATAATTTATATGCCAATCGGTTTAAAAGGGGCTTGGCGTGATATTGTTTTGCGAGAAAAAAAAGGGTTACCGCGTAATTGATAACTTGAACACGGCAAGGGTTGAAAATAAAATTATGTTCGGGGAAATGTGCTTCCGGATAAATAATGAACAAAAGGAAAAAGCACTTGAGAATGTCTAATATTCAAAAGGTTTTTGTAAAGGTCAATTTTTATTTCCTTTTCTTAACTAATGAATATAATATGACCTCATAGACTTATATCGGTCACCTCCGGGAACCTCTTCCGGGGTAGTACCAAAATCTTGCAGAAAATTAACGGCTGAGTAATAGCAATTTATTACTACACTTCGTTCGATGAGCGAGGAAGCCGGCAGCTTAATTTTCTGAAGGTTTGCATATGGTGGATTTTGTTGATGACATTAGTATTACTGAATCTCATTGCTGCATTTACGCTTCTTTCGCTTTCTTTACGGTAGGCAGCGGTCTAATTTTTGTTAGACCGCTGTCAATGAGCAGCCCTATCAGTGACCATCAGCTATGCTGATTGCTTGTTTGCCACCAATGTATATTAGAATCTATTATTAATGTTAAGTCTTATAATTGTCCCTGAAACGTATTACCAAAATTATTCCGTGCTGGAGAAAAAACAAATCACCAACCACTATCTTATCCATGAATGTTGTAAAAAACAATTAAGAAATCCATACTAATATTATAAATGCGAAAGTAAGGATGTTTGTTTGTTTGTTTATTTGTTTGTTTATTTGTTTGTTTGTTTGTAACGCTTTCACGCTTAAACCACCGAACCGATTTCAAAAATTCTTTCAGCAATGGAAAGCTATAATATCAGGGAGTAACATAGGCTATATTTTATCCCGGTATTCCCACAGGAACGGGAACTACGCCGCGGGTAAAGCGACTGAAACCGAAGCGAAGCGAGGGCGGGTTGCTAGTATAATATAAAAGAACTAAGGCAAGAGGCAAGGGGATGGTGCATTGTATTCTTAATCCTTAACTAAACGGAGGCTATCACCCCACAGAATAACCCTATGTCCAATATAGCATATCAATTGACCTATAGGTGGATGGATTAACTTGATAACTCATCTATCAGGATGATAACCACTGCTGGATATAAACTTTCTTAAGGAAAAAAACCGACGGAAAAAAGGAAATTTAATTAAGACCTGTGTATGTATTTCATGTAATTGTTGATGTATAAGTATATGTAGTTACATCGGGCCATTTATAAAAATATTATTTTAGCAGGAAAAATAAATCGAAAAAAATATTGCAATCCCTCCAATTCGTGTTTGGCCGTCGTCCAATTTAAGAAAAAAAAAAACAATTATGTGTTCCTACAAACCGTTTTTGTTCACAATGATATCTTCAAAAATTGATTGTATATTTTTACATAGTAATATTTGGAGCGTGAAATTTGTTTTCGAAATTGAAATTTAAATTCCCGATGGTTATTTTTAAACTAATTGTTAAAAGCTGCTTTTAGATTTGAAATAATTGTGAATGGGTGTTGTTATACGGTTATAATGAGGTTTTGAATTATTTATACATTCTAATAACTGCAGTATTTATATTGTGGGTATTCGTATAATTTTTATATAAGTCTACAACTTAGCGCCTGGCGTTATTATTATTTTTTTGAAAATTCAAAATTATTATAATAAATATAATAGTTCAAAAAAACTAAAAAAATACGCTTAAATCGCTAATCCTTATTATCCTAGTAAGGATAACGGGTCAAACTGTTTAAAATATTGAATTGTCATCGGTCCTTAATAAGTATGTCAAATTTCGAGTTAATCCGACGTTTTGAAGGGGGTCAAAATCATGTTCAAAGATTCCGTTACATACTAACATAGATGCATTTGAAGCCAATAAAAGCGTATTAAAAAGCACATTATAAGTACAGTTATGTTTCAAAGTATCGAGGATACCCATATCCCTATGATTTTCGGTGCTTGGGGTTATCGTAAAAGAAATCGATTTTCGTTAGTCATAATGCAATGCAAAAGTCCTTTCCATTTTGGTCTTCAAAACTCTTGAAGCGGTAAAACCACTACCGACATATTCTTTAAACTCATAGCAACCTCACTATAAGCATCTCAGAGTATTCGGTAAGCTTTATTCGCAGATTTTTAATTTAAAACATATCTTTTTTTTTTTTTTTGTGGGTGGGCTGCGGTCGGCGCGCCTCCGCACCACTCCGTCCGGGGCGACAGAGAGGCTTAAGCACGCAACTCCCGCAACCCACCCGAAAACCACGTCGCCTTCGTCGTTGGGCCGACCACCGGAGCAGGGTTACTTGACATCAGTGGTCGGCCCAATTTTAAACATATCTGGCAGTAATGGAAATTCGGCCCCTAACGTTTTTATTATATGGGATGTAAACACAGATCAAATACTTATACTATCAGGTTACGTTCACAAAATACTACAGAGTATTATAAGTCATCTTTAATATAATAAGTACCTACTCAACATCTACTTGTAACTAATACCATTTACAGAAAAAGCGGGAGCAAAGTTATTATCCTTACTAATATTATAAATGCGAAAGTAAGTTTGTTTGTTTGTTACGCTTTCACGCTTAAACAACAGAACCGATTTCAAAAATTTTTTCACCATTGGATAGCTATAATATCAGGGTGTAACATAGGCTATATTTTATCCCGATAAGCCCACGGGAACGGGCACTTCGCGGGTAAGGTGACTGAAACCGAAGCGAAGCGAGGGCGGGTTGCTAGTATATAATAAAATAATGTTGATGGCCTTTTTGGGTCTGTTGACATGCTTAAGGTTTTCTATTATACAGCTCTATTTGACGTGCGATTTAGCAATCGCAATGAAATCGAATTTCAGTAGATAGTAACAAATAACTCCTTGTCTAATCGGAATTCCCAGAGAAAAGCATTGTACTCTTACGCATTATATTCTTAATTCATCATTACATGATCCATTATCCATGTTACAGTTTAAATATATACACATAACATTTAATTCACAAACATTGAAATTAATATGATCCAAACTAATAAGATTTTTATTTATTAATAAAAAATGAACAAAACTCTAATACCAAAGACATTCAAAACAATTAATCTATTAAAAAAAAAATAAAGAGAAACGTTCTTTTATTAAATCTCGTCGAAAGGCTCGCTACATAAAATTCGAGTGTCAAATTTAAAAATGGCGGCGAAAAGAAAAATATAAACTGTAAGCAGTGATTTATAGGTAGACTAGTCATTGCAAAGGACAAAACATTTAGATTGATTTTGAATTTATTGGCAAACTGCTGCCAGACAGGGAGATATAGGGTGCTTTCATCTAAGACAGACGATTTATCTTGCAGTCAGTAGAATGGAATAAAATGTATAGCTGAGATCTTTTTGCGATGCATCTAAACATGATATAAAGGAAACATTTTCGGTTACGGCATTCTTTTAATAAAATTTTGTTTTGATTTTATTTATTTTTATTATGAAAAAATATTTCCGTGTGGTAAGAATACAATTCACCACCCCCTCTCTTCCCCGTGAATAACGTAATAGACGATTAAGGAACAAAATAGAGAAGGAAAATTTTAAATGAAATCTATGCCAACACGTCTGACTTGACAATAGTAAGTCAATTTCCTTTGAATTGTGGATAAGGTTCGAACCCAATAGTGGGACGTATATGAGCTGGAATGATGATTCATCATCATCATCTCAGCCCATATACGTCCCACTGTTGGGCTCGGGCCTCCTCCATAATGGAAGGGTAATTGACCTACTATATCACGCTGGTCAGACGTGTTGGTATATGGTTTTATTTCGAGTTTTCCTTCTCTCGCATAGATGTTATATGCGTTTTATATCCCTTAGTCGTCTCGTACGATCACCCTCGGGTAAGATCTATCTTTAGGTGGTGAATTGTATTCTTACTCCGTCACCACACGAAATGATGATTATGGTGATAATGATTATGAAAGTATAAATATTTTATCATTCAAATAATATATTTTTGGAAAATTGAGTATAAAAATTAATATTAGAATACCGTTCTCTCTTTGGGGATGCAAAAATCAAATAACGCTTTGGAGAAAGATTTTATTCTGTCAAAAATGATCGATTTATAACTCCGACCTAATACAATGGACATCATAGAGGCAATTTTCTCTATATTTTTAACATATTTCCCGTTTGTTTATGTTCGTGGTAAATACAACGTTCTCTTATGGTCTAATAAGGCTTTTTTTTTTTGGGGTGGGCTGTGGTCGGCGCGCCTCCGCACCACTCCATCCGGGGCGACAGAGGGGCTTAAGCACGCAACTCCCGCAACCCACCCGAACACCACGTCGCCTTCGTCATTGGGCCGACCACTGGAGCAGAGTTACTTGTCATCAGTGGCCGGCCCGACGGAATACCCCCTACGTGGGGTACCCTCCCATCGACCGACGTCCTCACCTCGGGGAGGACGTCGGTCTTTCCTCACGCGGTCGGCCTCTCGGCGGGTGACGGACTAATCCCGGTCACGTCACCCGCGGCCTCGGCTAGGGCGGCAATGCACGCAGGTACTCCCGCCTGCGCTGCCTCAGTCGCCGGCGGCGGGTCGCATCATGGTCTAATAAAGCTGAGGAAAATTCAGTATCTATTATAATATTCGTGATTATTTAATCCTATTTTTAAAATTTTACCACTTACCGATCATAACTTCAAATTTTTCTACGTCACTTTTACTTTATGTTGTAACAACTTATTATCAGTAAACTTACCTGAAACAAAAAATAAATAAAGATTAAATAATTATCAAAATATTTTTATGATAATATATTAGTTATGCCCGTAGCGTCATTTGCTATATTACTATAATATAATAGTTGATTTTGTCTATCAAAATTCTATTTGTGTTAACATTCCACAAAAGAGATATATGTTTATTTCTATTGTACTTCTTTTTCAGGATGTGGTTTTCTAGATTAAGGCTTTTTGTGTCCCCTTTTTGTGGTAGGGTAGGCCTGAACATACCCCGCCCAGTCTGTCCGGGTTAACGGATGAGCGGCGTGTGGTCCTATAACATACTATATTTCCTCTCCATGACCACTGGGCAGACCACTTGTACCCGGGCGGGTTACCTTTTTAGGTATCATCCCCTTCGAAGCCCCGACAACAAGGCAGTGTTGCCAGGGCGTCGACCTCGCGCGGTTGGTTTCTTTGCGGATGGCGAAGTAATCCCCAGGTTCGTACGCACGCGACCTCGGCCAGGGTGACATCAATTACAGATACTTTTTTTTGTACATTTTATATGCGATTTTTTTTAAGATGATCAATTTAGTAGTTAAGTTGGAAAAGCAATACAAACCCACAATATTAAGTTATACTAGTGACTTTATTAGCTGTATGTCTTGTGAAAAGTGCTGCAAACATTTTTGAACATTATGCACGTCTACCATTTTGAATAAAAATGGCATAAACTAAATCGATTAAAAATCCAAATAATTTAAAATTCTTCTAACGAAATATCACATAAATCTGTTGATATATGCCACCTAAAGACAAGACACTAAGAACAACCCGACATATGAAAAAAGATCTAAATATTCAGACAGACATTACGAACAAATTTCCAGTCTGGTGATTTCGCGTTCATTGCAACAAATAGAAGCAGATCAGTGTGCCTACTCTTGAATCTCGATTCCAATCCCAAAACCAATTGCAGCTCGAATTTGGTACTCTTGAAAGCGACACTAGCGTACGATTGGAATCAAAATCGGTGGAACGTTTCTAAACTAAATGAATTCGACTCTCATCGATTAAGTCAAATATTTGCTCCGCCCGACGTGATTTTGACGTAGTTTAAAATAGTTAATGTTGCACAATTTCAAGAAAGCGTCTTTGTGGTGATCCAGTTCGATAACGTTATTAATTTAAAGTAAGAAAATACGACACATTTGGTGAAGATAACAATGGCGAACGCGAAGAATTCATTCTCGATTTTGTTCAAGAGTACCAAATATAAGTTTAGTGAGATTAGAATTTAATCGGCTTCGAAATTAGAATTGTTTTTAAGAGTAGGCACACAGATATCCCAAATACCATAAAGCTATAAAAAAAATCAGTCATGAAGACTGTCGACAGAAGTAAAGACTTAAAACTATGATCAAATAGTTATTTTTGAATATTTAAATTCACTATTTGATCTCAAAATTTGGAAAATACTTTTAAATTTATCTGGCTTTAACATCCATCGGCATATAGTGACGTTGACATAGCTATAGATATAGTGTTAGCGTTATCACGTCACGTGACCATGTCAATGAGAACCAAAATTAATTTTACTCTCCATTTAAACCTGCTAAGATTTTAATATATGCCTTAATAGATATTAAGAAATAACAAATTCTGATAAGAACAAAGTGGAATAAAGAAGATGCAAGAAAGATTAAAAAAATAAATCAGTGCATTTCAATCCCTAATTCAACTGATACCGATTCATCACGGAAGGTGATTCGTAAAATGAATTACTGAATCGCGTGCTAACTAACTATTCCTCAGAGCTAATCAAAGAAAGTGTTCTCTCGTTCGATCTAGGACAGAAAATAAATCAGAATAAAAGCAAATTAAACGCGAAACTAATTTTATAGAATTTTATTTTCTAAAGAATTTAGAATTAAAGACCTCATCGTCATCGTCATCTTGGCTCATATGCGTTCCACTGCTGTGGTCGAGCCTCCTCCACAACAGAAGGGAAATTGACTTACTATACCACTCTGGTCAGATGTGTTGGTACAGGTTTTTATTCCGAGTTTTCTACTCTTTCGCGAAACGAAAACGGGTCCCTAGTATTATATATAAATTCTATAATATCGGACATTTAAATAAAAATTTAGCCAATTAAATGTCATATAAAACCTCTGTTATTCGTCGTCTTAGCTCATAGTCTCAGCCCTTCCCACTGCTGGGCTTGAACCTCCTCCTTATTAGGGAAACATATCCACTATAGCATGCTAGTCAAACGTGTTGATATAGGGTTTCATTTCGAATTTTCCTTCTCTTGCACAATCGTTATGTGCATATTATATCTCTTAGATGTCTTTTACGACATCCACCGGCAAGATAGGAAGTGGTGTATTGAATTCTTACTTCATCACCACACGGAAAATCAGTTTATTATTATTTCGACTTATTGAAATCACATTTAATGTATTAAATAACACATCTAAACTAAACATAAATCTGCAACGAATAATACTAAATTACAGAATCTTCAAGTTGCTATCAAACGTCAGTCTCAAAGACCCCGAGGAGTACCACAAACCGTGGCCGTAATACTTGTAGTGTAACCACAAGGTCGACGGACAAACGGAGTGCCTATCATAATAGGATTGAATTCGTTCGTGTATTCATTCGATAATATGATTGTAGATTTAATGAGGCAAATAAAATCAACTAGATTTAAATTTCTTCAATGCCAGTGTCATGGGTTCGACTCCCACGGAGGACAACATTTTGTGCCATTAAAAAATTATTGTTCTGAATCTGGGTGTAATTTCTATCTATTTGTAAAGTCCTCCGCAATATAAGAATTGTTTCCATTGTACAGACTATCGTCTTTATTTAATGTTACAACTTTATTTAAAAGAATTCTATTGTGTTTGTATTTTAATCTTTACTGTCCCGACGTTTTAAGTACAGGCCATGATATCCATAAAAATAGAAATATTTTTATTTCGAATGTAATACTAGCGTTAATATTAGAAATCAATACACAAATATTATATACATTTTATTAATTTTCATTTTATTGAGTACTGGTCATGTTTTAAATTTTAAATAATGAATTTATAAAAACAAAAAAGATTTTAATATCAGTTGAACATGAACTTCAATTTATTGTTATACTTTTTTTTAATCTGTAATAATTTATGTGGGCTTTTGTTCACACGGATACGTATACTCTATTCTATCATGGCCCAAATAACAGTATACCAATTGCTATAAATAAAATAAGAATAAAAATCAGAAAATCAGATCTACATCATTTCATGGGTAGGTACACTAACATAACTCAGTAAAATTATTAAGTTATAGGTACAAATGGTTTGCCTGTTCGGCTGAAAGATATTAGGTATCTTTCAGTCAAATCTATTTACGAATGTCAGTGTTTCGCTTTGGTTTCTTGCGTAATCCAACAGCAAATAATAATAAAAGATATATTTTGACTTTTAATTTATACGGCATTTTAAACGTCGTAAATATCTTTGTATATTATTCTGATTAGTAGATATGTGTCCGTGTGATGATGGGTGAGAATACTATTCTCCACTCCGTAATTTTGCCCATGGAGGTCATAAAAGACAACTGAGGGACATAATACGCATATAACGTAAAGAGTAGGCAAACTCGAAGCAAAATAACTTGTCTGACCATCATGGTATAGTTTTATATAGACTAGCATGGTATGGTTTAGTTAAATACTTTAGATCTTCATAAGTCTATCTTATTAATTGAGTTAGCTGTGGTATTTATAAAATTAAAAAATGGCTTATAGGTACAAGAATTATATGAAGGGATTTATATGTTTTTCACTAAATGTACATGGTTTGTACTCTTTGAACCTATTGAGATCATCGGGATCACTTAGTATTACTCAATATTCAACACAGACACTTTTCACATTGGATTTGTTACAATACACTATTCAAAACATTATTTTATTACAATTTTTATAGTTCATTTACCATACCCATAGATAAATAAAATTCAAGATCTACTTATTTTAGTATTATCTTTTTTTTTTCGTTTTTACATGATTTAGGCAAAATGAATTAAAAAAGGCACAAAGTCAAGAGGACTGCCGACAGAAATGAAAACTCAAAATTATAAATCAAGAGTTGTTATTTTTAGATATACAAATTAATTGCTTGACTTTAAATGAAAATTTGTAAATTAAAACTTTTATATTATTTGCTTTTAATATGGCGCGCCATGTCAATGTTGACTTACATTCAACCTTCCTATAAAAATTAATTATCATTAAAAAAAAAGAAATTGTATTTTCAAACTTAACTAAATCGTGGTTACCCTTCATAGAAGCATACAAAAGCATATACGTAGATGCTATACGTAACTTAAAGGAAACGCTATGATCAAAGGGGAAAATTTCTAATACATTACGTTTTTTTTTGAAGATACTGATAAAATACTCTTAAAAGTAATCGGGTATTGGAGAGACGGATATTTTGATTATTTATAATTCTTTAGTACGCCTTTGATATTTTTATTTGCTATATAACGAAAAAAAAACAACATTAGCCGAGTGGTAAGATGGCTACTGATACGTCTAAGGTTCGCCCAGATCCCTGTGATGAGTCATTAAATGGTAAATAGCTAATTAATGAGGCGGCGGATCGCCTGCGCGAGGAGCGCAGCCTCGATGAGGCGATCCGCCGCCGGCGACTGGGGCGGCGTAGGCGCGACTACCTGCGCCTCATGCCGCCCTAGCCGAGGCCGCGGGTGACGTGACCTGGGATTAGTCCGTCACCCGCCGAGAGGCCGACCGCGTGAGAAAAGACCGACTTCCTCTCCGAGGGGTACTCCGTCGGGCCGACCACTGATGACAAGTAACCCTGCGCCAGTGGTCGGCCCAACGACGAAGGCGACGTGGTTTTCGGGTGGGTTGCGGGTGTTGCGTGCCTACGCCCCTCTGTCGCCCCGGACGGAGTGGTGCGAGGAGCACGCTGACCGCAGCCCACCCCAAAAAAAAAGAAAAAATAGCTAATTATAGCTTGCTTCTTAGAATAATAACGTATAGAAGGATAGTGTCGGTACTTCGAGCGATCAAAAACACGAAACCTGAAATACTACATGCATGCAGGCGATTACACATGCACTATACAATTATTAATTACTAGCAATCCGCCCTCGCTTCGCTTCGGATACAGTCGCCTTACGCGCGTAGTTCCCGTTCCAGTGGGAATACCGGGATAAAATATAGCCTATGTTACTCCCTGATATTATAGCTTTCCAATGGTGAAAGAATTTTTAAAATCGGTCCAGTACTTTTTGAGTTTATTCGTTACATACAAAAATACAAATCTTTCCTCTTTATAATATTAGTTTAGATTATTAAATCAAATTTTGTTTTTATTAACATAAATCGTTAAAATACTTTTGAAAGTAATGTTGAAAATCTTTTTATGTTTTTCAAATGTATTGTGACACCATTTGAATCACAAACCGTCATAATTACCTATGTACGTGCCGTACCTTGTACACTACGGAACGATCCGGTTTATTATTGCTCCATTAGGCACCAATTTAAATGCTTCATTTTTTGTGCGCGGTCTTACCTTCTATACGTTACTATTCTAAGGCTTGCTTTAACAAAAAAGTGGTCGTAAAAACATCGTTAGGAAACTCGTATACCTTCTTCTTTTACTCAGCATATATACATCGTACAATTGAACTTGAGGCTCTTTCAAAAACATGAGAAATTAACATATTATACCACTCTGGACTATTATAAAATCTGGTAGGTATTGGCGTAGGATTTATATCGAACCAGGAATACCGGGATAAAATATAGCCTTAGTTACTCCTTATATAGACAGCTATCTGGTACTAAAATATTATCAAAATCGGTAAAGCCTTTTGGAAGATTACCTCAAACAAACAGATAGACAGACAAAAAATTTACATTGTATTTTGGGTATAGGCGTCATGCAAATAACTGTGTGAGCATGAAAAAGTCCAGTTCTTTGACATTACAAACAGTCTTCAATTTTATTTATTTGTATAGATAAATTTTCTAGTAAAGTTCTGAAATATTTACAAGGCATTTCTAGTTCTATTACTTTCTTAATGCATACAATTTTATTCAAAGAAGAAATAAGTCAACAAAACATAAAACCTATTTCACATATACCTATATCATATAAAATTGCAGAGATGCAACCCTCACTGAACTTCAATACAATTTGATTTTCTATTTCAACGACTTCATACGCAAGGAGCATTTGAAACTAAAATTCACATTTGAAATTGTACCAGAGAGACAATGGATATCATTTCTCACTGTACTCCATTTATTCATACTATAAACGTTTTTAGACGGAAGTAAAAAATTATGTTCTATCCGCGATAGTTTCAGCTATATCATTCTATTTTCTTAGAATAATAAAGTATAGAAGGATAGTGGTGGTACTTTAGCGATGAAAAACGTGAAGCCAAAAATACTACATGCGCGCAAGCGATTACACACGTACACACGCACACCACTATAAAATAGAGTTGCCTTGTACCGTACCGCCGGATCGTGACATAGTGTACAAGGTCACTACGACCTTGTACACTACGTCACGATTAGGTGTAAGAAGCCATTCTGGCTCCAATTTAAATGCCTCAAATTTTAAAATGGAAGGAAGGGAGACCCGCCATTGTGTGACGCCGATCAAGGCTGTGTGACGGCGATCAAAACCTTAATCCTATCCCGTATTCCTTCTATTGTGGTATGCGGTATATTGATTACCGTGGGAAAGTGGCAGTGCTCCCTTCGTTTATTCCATTTTAAAATTAAAATAAAAATGGATTGCCGCTATTTAGCGCCTCATCTCAGCCCATATACGTCCCACTGTTGGGCTCGGGCCTCCTCCATAATGGAAGGATAATTGACCTACTATACCACGCTGGTCAGACGTGTTGGTATAGGGTTTTATTTCGAGTTTTCCTTCTCTCACATAGATGTTATATGCGTTTCATATCCCTTAGTCGTCTCGTACGATCACCCACGGGTAAGATAGGGGGTGGTGAATTGTATTCTTACTCCGTCACCACACGGACTATTTAGCGCCTAATTCAATTAATTAACCTCAAATTTTGTACGCGAATTGAGCTTCTAGGAGTTATTATTCTAAGCCTATTTTATTATAATTACAACTTCATGTAGTGACGAAGTAGGAATACAATTCACCACCCCCTTTCTTGCCCGTGGATGTCATAAAAGAAGACTAAGGGACATAATATGTATATAACATCTATGCAAAAGAAGGTAAACTCGAAATATTTATTTTATTCTTAATTTAATGTTACTATTTCAAATATTACTGTTTATCTTTTTTAAAATATATTTGTTTTGCATATATTGTTGCTTCCGCGACTTGATTGTACGGGCCCATCAGAATATCAGCGGTGTAGTATCATATTTACTGTACCATAAGCTGAGATGGGCACCTTATTTTGGCCTCACATATTCCACTCCTTGTTTTTACTTAGTAGTTCTTATTTCTTTCGTTGGTGTCTATATTGTGTGAGGTTTACAAAATAAAATTTCTTTCTTTCTTTCTTTCTTTAAAAATAAAACCCTATACCAACACGTCTGACCGGCGTAATACAGTAGGTCAATTTCCCTCCCATTATGGATGAGACTCGAGTCCAGAGTCCAATATTGGGACGTATTGAGCTGTGATGATGATGACGACAGTTTCAAGGCCAGGGTCAAGCGATTATACTTGGATTTTCTGGCGGAGTCAAAACATCTGTGACGGCTCACATCCACTTAATTATTATTATTTTATGTATGTATGTATATGTATATATATATATATATTATAGTATATATATGTGTTGTATATTAAAAATTATATATTCTTGTTTAACTCTCTATATATTGCATAATTATTACATTACACGATATTTAATAAATTACCTAGAGACTTAAGGGAGCTCCCGAAGAAATACTTTAAATTAAAACCACGACAATGGTTAATCAGCTACAATTTCTATAATTTATCCGAATTTAAGATATATAAAAATTAATAGTAATTACTTGATATTTAAATGAATTGTAATTTGAGATTTATATGTTATGATATTATTTAATTACACATCTTAAACTACAGTTATTGGTTATAGTGATTAATTAATAATTGAAAATGTGTCAATATTTGCATGTCTTAAAGGCAGAATATGGCAGGAAAATCTACCGTTTTTTTTTTGTTATCTGGTTACACCTGTATTCTTTGCAAATAAAAATGATTTGATTTGATTTGATTAACCTCTTTGTATTGCACCTGCCTCCCATTATTTCTACTCCACCCTAGGTCGACTGGTAGAGAATGCCCAAGGCATTAAGTCCGCCTTGTATCTTTGTTTGTGCAAAAGATATCATCATCATCATCATCATTTCAGCCTATCGCCGTCCACTGCTGAACGTAGGCCTCCCTCATATTGCGCCACAATGAGCGGTCCTGTGCCGCCTACATCCAACGACGCCCAGCTACTTTCACTAGGTCATCGGTCCAAAAGGCAAAAGATATAAATAAATAAAAATCAATAAATGACTATATATAATTTCTGTAAGCCAAGATCTACAATGGTCTTTACAAATGACTCTTAATTGATATCTGGTAGGAGTCGATAGTCTTCTGTCTACAGCTGCAGGCCGTTCCGTACAAAATAGTACCACAATCTCGCAGAAAATCTATGTCTGATTAGTAACGCAGTTGCGACGAGGACACGGCGTAGCACACGCTCGAGGAGTGTGCTGCATGAGAGGGGGATCGCCGTGAACTCGTCGCAATTATCGGTGCCAACCTGGCGCTGCCGACCATCGCCAGGGAGATGCTCGTCAGCGTCAGGAACTGGGACGCGGTCGCCGCCTTCTGTGAGGCCGTAATCTCACGGAAGGAGGCGGCGGATCGTGTGCGAGTAGAGCTCCTATTCGGCGACACGTTCCGCCGCCAGCGACTCGGGCGGCGCAGGCGCGAGTATCTGCGCCTAATGCCGCCCTAGCCGAGGCCGTGGGTGATCGGACCGGGGAATTGTCCATCACCCGCAGAGAGGCTGACCGCGCGACGGCGACTGACGTCCCAGGACGTCAAGAGGTGAGGTTACTCGAAAGGGTATTCCGTTGGGCCGACCACTGACGACAAGTCACATCTGCTCCGGTGGTCGGCCCAACAACGAGGTGACGTACCCGCGTGCTGTCTTTTCATCGCCCCGGACGGACTGGACCGCGCGTGCGCTTACCATAGCCCACCCAAAAAAAAAAAAAAAAATGTCTGATTAGTAACAATTAGTTACAGCACTTCTATAGAGAGCTAGATGGTGACGGACTAAGAATACAATTCACCATTCCCTATCTTGTCCGTGGATGTCGTAAAAGATGTCCTATATGTAACATCTATGCAAGTGAAAGAAACTCAAAATAATAACTCTATACCAACATGTCTGATCAGCATGGTAGGTCAATTGACCTCTTATTGAGGAGGAGGCTTGAGCCCAGCAGTGGAAAATTTATGAGCTGAGACAACGAAACTTATCTTACTTACACACAATTAATTAATCCAATGAACATAAACAGTATAAGTCCAAGGTTTGACTCTCAATGAGGTTTCATACTTTTAATTTGGAATTCGCAACAAATCTTTATTTTTTTTTTTTTTTTTTATTGCAAACGGTGGCAAACGCGCAAACAGTATACCTGATGGTAAGTGTTGCTGCCGCCCATGGACTTTTACAAGACCCTTGCCTACCGCGAAGAAAGTGAAGGGAGTGTGAATGCGTGCATTGAGGCTCGGTGATACCAAGGGCACCACCAAAACCCTCCACACGCAAACACCCTCAGAAAGTTGGGCTTCCGGCTCTCTCAATATCTACTCGTATATCTATACCAATAAATAAAATTGGAGTGTCTGTTTGTAATGTCAAAATAATAAGCTTTTTTCATGCTCACACGGCTATTTACACGACACCTATGCCTAAAATACAGATTAAAAAAATTTTGTCTGTCTGTCTGTTTGTTCCGGGTAATCTTCAAAACGGCTGGACCGATTTCAAAAATTCTTTCACCAATAGAAAGCTATAATATGAGGGAGTAACTTAGGCTATATTTTATGCCGGTATTTCTACGGGAACGGGAACTACGCGGGTAAAACGACTATAACCTATAACCGAAGCGAAGCGAGGGCGGGTTGCTAGTATATATATATATATATATTTTTTGTGTACGTGTGTATGTCACTGAACTCCTCCTAAACGGCTGGACCGATGATGATGAAATTTTTTGTGTGTATTCAAGGTGATTTGAAAATGGTTTAGATTCACAATTGGACCCGGTAGGTGGTGCTGCTATCGATTTCAAGGAGAATCCCTTTTATTTTATTTGAATAGAACACCGTCTATTGAGTCAGCTAGTTTAATTATAAAATTAAAGAAAAGGAGTTGGAAATGATTGATTCCACTTTTCTGCTATGTAATGTGCATATGAAGCAAGTTTAACTGCACAGATGGCGTATTGGTTAAGATACCGACCTAGCTTACCAGTGTCATGGGTTTGAATAACTTTGTACGATCCACAAATTGTTGTTCAGAGTCTGGATGTAATTTGTGTCTGTTAATTATATGTTTGTAAAGTCTCCCGCAATACAAGGATTATTTCCTTAGTGCAGATTATATAGTCTTTCAATGCAGGAATCTTTAAAAAAATTAATTGTTATACAAAACGAAACCATCAATGGACATATCCCTTTATAGTATAATCTTAAATCATCGTGTTAAATAAACGGGATAAAACATGTTTGCTGCCACTTTTTTATGGGAGTGATAAAAATCGACTAAGGGTCACCAGAATAGTGAATACCAGCTTTCTCTCATGGGAAATTTAAAACAATTTACTTCAACGACCAACGCTCCTAGCAGAGCCTTTCATTTATGAGAGAGAACCAGATGAGGCAATGGACAACGAAAGCTTTAATGATGAAGATGAATTTTCTGTCACTAGACTATGAAAATCGTGATATCCAGTTGAGTGATCACCACAAAAGGATAGCAGTAATCTCTTATTAACACCAATTTCAACCTGCCTGCTAACTATGGCGATTATATGATCGTCTCCCCTTGGGAATATCATAATATAATTGATAGATACATACATACATTCACGCCTCTTTCCCATAGGGGTAGGCAGAGACCACTTTTCTTCATTTGTCACGATCTTGACATACCATTTTCGCCTCTGCCACTTTCATTAATCTCCTAATACATGTCCTTCGGTTAAGGGTATTTATAACTTGGCCTTTCTTAAGAACACTCCCGATTTGAAAGTGGAACATCCGCCTTGATATTGTTCTTGATCTGAACGTGAAACGGCCTTGGTCTTTCCTTCCAACACTTTCATTCACATTCGGCCTATAAATTCCACATGTTAATCTCCTTTCATTCATTCTCTCTACATTCCTAACCAATTTAAAATACCTTTCTAAATCCCTGTCACTACATCTACTTTCATACCACAGTTACCTTATAATTGATACTCTTTATAAAATAAATACATTTCTTTGTAACACTAATTGAAATAGTGCCCGTTAAAGAATAAAATAAGCAAAAATAACTTAAACATAACATCGTTGAACAATCTGTATAACTTAGAAAGATAAAACTTATTTAACTGGTTCTAACTTATCTTAAGTGAACTAGAAAATTTAAAATCAAGTTGTAGAGCTCAGACGGTATTTATAAAGAGATATTGCAAATCTCAGACTTAAATAGAGTTTAGTGCGATATATTTAAATAATATTCATATTATGAAACTATTTACATATATATATGCAAACAAACTAGCTTAAATTTAGTATTTTAAATAAAACTACTTTATGGATTTTATCGCGTTTGTATTTGATTTTTGATTACCCGACGTTTCGAACACTTTACAGCGTTCATAGTCACGGGTGGACTAAGATGTCTCACGTCTCAATTTCTGTATCGGGTAGATAATTATAAATTTTCTGCAGTAACGATGACTTGTTGGACGTGAGACATCTTAGTCCACCCGTGACCATGAACGCTGTAAAGTGTTCGAAACGTCGGGTAATCAAAAATCAAATACAAACGCGATAAAATCCGTAAAGAAGTTTTATTTAAAATGTATAATACTCGCGTAAACATCAGAAATCATTAAATTTAGTAAATACTAGCAACCCGCCCTTGCTTCGCTTCGTTTATAGGTTATAGTCGTTGTACCCTCGTAGTTCCCGTTCCCGTGGGATTACCGGGATAAAATATAGCCTAGTTTACGCCCTGATATTATAGCTTTCCATTGGTGAAAGAATTTTTGAAATCGGTCTAGCCGTTTTGAAGATTACCCGGAACAAACAGACAGACAGACAAAAATTTTTTAATTGCTATTTTAGGCATAGTTGTCGTGCAAATAACCGTGTGAGTATGAAAAAAGTCTATTATTTTGACATTACAAACAGACACTCCAATTTTATTTATTGGTATAGATAATCTATGATATAGTAGAATGAATGCAGCTTGGATGAAGTGACGACAGCTCTTGGGAACAATCTGTGACGTACGGATGCCCCTTAGACTTAAGGGGAAAATATACAAGAGTATCATCAGACCTGTCGCTATGTATGGATCTGAACGTTGGACATTGAGAAAGACTAATGATAGAAGATCGTATACTACTGAGATACGTATGCTAGAATATATGGTGTTGCAAGAATAGATAAGATAAGAAATAAGTATATAAGGGGAAGTCTAAAAGTAGTACCAATGATTGACAATATTAGGAGCACGACATTGTCTTGATATGGACATGTGATGAAAAGAAATGAAAGGCATTTGACAAAGAAGGTTATTAATATGATTGTGGATATACTTAAAAATCGTGGGAGGTCGAAAAGAAGACGTATGTATTGTGTAAATGAAGATATGCGTATGAAACCAGTGAGTGCAGATATGATGGTTGACAGGAATCTATGGAGGGTAAGAATATACTGTACCGTCTCCTCTTACTGAGATATCATACCGCTCTGGACAGACACGTCTTGACACAGATTTTTATGTTGAGATTTCCATCTCTTGCATCTATTATCCGCATATCATATCCCTTAGTCGTCTTTTACGACACCCATGGGTAAGACATCACGACACAGAAGAAATAACGTATCAACTATTAAAATTAACGCAGCACCTATTATGAAATATAAAATGATAAAAAACCAGCTTAAAGAAATAATACATAGAGATTATATGTTATCTTATATCTTTAAACAAGCAATTCTTGTAAATATATATATTTTCAGGATCTCGGTAACGGCTCCAACGATTTTGTTGAAACTTGGCATACTAGAGGATTCGGGCCCAAAAAATCGATCTAGCTTGATTTTATGTATAGAAAATGTTGTTTTGTCCGTGTTTTTAGCAAAATAAACAATGACATTAAATTTTAAAAGAATGTGAATTCAAATTTCGATGGCAACGTCATGAGTTACGATAGCTCAGATGGGGAGGTGACAGGTTTTAATTTTGGTATTTTTTCAATCAAACAGCGTCGGTTCGAATCTCGGTGTTATTATTATTCTCTTTTTGTAATTTTTTTATATATTTTTCATTATATATTTTTTATTTTTTAGTAATATATATCTAAATAAATTCGATAAAAATATGCCGAGCGAAGCTCGGTCAACCAGATATTATCAATCTAAATCGTGAAAACGACATTGAATTCAAATCATGCAATTTCCACTGCAGATGGTACCCGTCTTTTAAGGAATAAAATAACGAAGTCCCTACAAAAGTTATCGTTATCAATGTAACATAAATTCACGACCATTCCACTATCTTCATAGTTAAATTCGTCCGCATATATTATTCTTAACCTTATCGACAAGTTTGAATCACAAAATTGCCTTCAAATCTTATCATGCACCTTTTATCCAGAATTTAGGCGTTAAGTGCGGCCTTAACGCCATATTGACCGCAAATTTAGTAGCCATGAAATCAAATGTCTAAACTTTGTGTAAATTATAATAGTTGGATTAGAATCGAAATTTATATAAAGTTAGTTTGATCTTAGTATCTATAAAATGTAGTATAAAGACATTGTTACCGATGAAAAGAGGATATATAAAGTTTTTTGAGGAAAATGGTAAAAATTCTGTAGGTATATTAAGTTTTTTTTTATTTGGTTCTGTTTATCAACTCAAACAGGCAAAGGGAACAAAGCCCATACAGCCAAGTGTTATACAATTTTCTTCACATTATTTAATACTTCTTTATATTGAGTACCTTCCTTTTTTTTTGGGGTGGGCTGCGGTCCGCGCACTCCTCGCACCACTCCGTCCGGGGCGACAGAGGGGCGTAAGCACGCACACCCGCAGCCCACCCGAACACCACGTCGCCTTCGTCGTTGGGCCGACCACCGGAGCAGGGTTACTTGTCATCAGTGGTCGGCCCGACGGAATACTCCCTATTTGGGGTACCCTTTCATCGACTATTTTGAGTACCTTGTTAATAATCAGCGTCCATCAGTGCAACAAGTCAAGTTTAATATTAAGCAAGTCATTAGTCAAGTAGCACTTTGCGGCGTAACATAAGCGAGGCCTACGCCTAGCAGTGAATGGCGATAGGCTGAATGATGATGATGATGAAATGTCTAATATTCGCCGTGTCTTTACTAAATAAAGCATCTATTATCACCGTCATCTTAGTTTATATACATCCCACACTGAGTTTGAGCCTCGTCAGTGCCATGGACATTGACGTCCTATATTATGCCGATAAAAAAGTTTGGTATTAATTTTTTTTAAGTTTTTCCTTTATGGTGTTTGCCGTATGGTGACGAACTATGAACACATTTCACCAGTCCTTTCTTGCCCGTGGGTAAAGAAAACGAAGACAAAAACCAGCATGGTATAATCATCCACGGAAAATGCAGAGTTGATAACCATTTTATTTCTACTAATCACACCCGTTAAAAAGGTCTATAATACAAAACAAAAAACAAAATATTGAAAGCAGTAATTTATTAAACAAAATGCAAATTAATTCGACTAAAATATAAATATCTTAATTATAAAATAAATGAAGGATTGTCGATGAAATAATTTATCGATAAACGTACGCATTACCGAACGAAAACAAATCGAGTTTTAATAATTTGGGTACAAATTGTATCCATTTTTATTCCATCGAAATTATTGAATTGAAAATTGAATTACGTTACTGATGAATGGTTTGGTAAGCAAATTGATAAAATAAATCATCCATACCTAATATTACCTACTCATTTTTTTAAAAGACTATGGTTACATCCCGATCAAAGAATGGTTTGGCCGGGCTGTGCCCAAAAGCGGGGTAAGCGGGGAAAAAGTTAGCTAAGCTTATTTGATGGCATTGTATATATTTATTAAACTTTACAAACATCACTAAGATAGTTCTGTCACTAACTTACATAATACAGACTCTTATTAGAAAGAAAATTATGATTATAATTATAAGAAAGAAAAATAGATGTTTGCTGATGAATAGTGGTAGAACCACACTGTTGCCAGTTGTCTGTCTACAACCGCGGGCCGGTCCGTCCGCGATAGTACCACACTCTCGCAGAAAATCGACGTCCGAGTAGTAGCAATTTGCTACTACGCTTCGTTCGGTGAGCGAGAGAGCCGGCAGCCCAACTTTCGGAGGGTGTTTGCGTGTGTTGGGTGTTAATGATGCCGTTGGTATAACCAAACCACATTGTACGCATTTACACTCCCTTCACTTTCTTCGCGGTAGACAGCGGCTTTGTTAAGCTCCATGAGCGGCAGCAACACTTACCATCAGATGTACTGTTTGCTCGTTGCCCACCTTTTGTAATTTTATCGTCCTTTTTTTTCTTTTGCAATAAAAGAAAAAAAAAGGACAAGAAAATTACAAAAGTACGACTTAATTTTCTAAATCCAAAAACCATCAATTTCAGTGAATAAAAGGATGGCTTTTAAATTCATCCCGTCTTTAATACACTAATTTCAACTGAATAAATAAAGATAAATGAATAAGGCATTCAAGTAAATGTCACAAAAGCCGAATGCCCCAGTTAATTCAATTACAATCTAAAGAATCTTTTTAAAACGAATCATTTTCCTTGCAACACTTAACTCTGCTTTTAACATAAAATGTGAGGCCAATATAGATGATGGGAGCACCGCGAGAGCTCTTGGGATTTTCTAAAGCACCCTTCATATAAAGGGGTTATCTTTAGAAGAGGCCCGCGGTTTACTCTCGATTGTCATAGAATATCCAAGTGAAATGCTGCCGGGACTTTGTGATGCTTTTTTTTATATATATGCCATTGAATTTCTGAAGTGAATCTTCTTTTGGCATAGTAGGATGATCGGCCTGGATTTGGTGCAAAGTTGAAACGGTACAAGCGAAGATTAATAAACCTTTGCTCTGATTTAATATAATATACTAGCTGATCCGACAGACGTTGTTTTGTTCAAGTTTAAAAAATTAGTAAAAGGAATTCTCCTTGAAATCGATTACAGCGCCACCTACCGGTTCCAATTATTAATCTAAACCATTCTCATATCCATCAGAACAGACCTGATCCAACAGACGTTGTTCTGTTCAAATAATATAAAAGCAGCGCCATCTACCGGTTCCAATTGTGAATCTAAACCATCCTCAAATACCCTTGAACACACACAGAAAATTTCGTCAACATCGGTCCAGCCGTTTAGGAGGAATTCAATGACATACACACGTACACAAGAAATTTAAATATAAGCCTAGCTGACCCAACAGACGTTGTTCCACCTACCGGTTCCAAATTACTGATCTAAACCGAATAGTTTGGATGTTCCGAATGGCTATACCGATGAATATGAAGTTTCACACACAAAAATTATCAAAATTGGTCCAGTCGTTTAGAAGAAGTTCAATTACAAACGCACGAACAGAAGATTTATATATACAAAGATAGAAAAGGTTATATAGCTGAAATAAAAAGTCACATTAGAAAAGTATACGTCAAGATTTCTTAATTTTTCTAATTTTCTGCGTAACTTTCCTATTTTACTTTTTTCGTAAATGCCTTTTTTAAAATATTAGAAAACTTAGTTAAGTCGTTCTCAAGTTATGTTATTGTCCTGCCCGAACAGCGCCACCTACCGGGTCCAATTGTGAGTCTAAGCCATCCTCGAATCCCTTTGAATACACACAAAAAATTTCGTCAACATCGGTCCAGCCATTTAGGAGGAGTTCAGTGACATACACACGTACGCTAGAAATTTATATATAAGATTTTATACTAGCAATCCGCCCTCGCTTCGCTTCGGTTTCAGGCGCTTTTCCTGTGTAGTTCCCGTTCGCGTAGGAATACCGGGATAAAATATAGCCTATGTTACTCCCTGATATTATATCTTTCCATCGGTGCAAGAATTTTTGAAATCGGTTCGGTAGTTTAAGCTTGAAAACGTAAACAAACTTACTTTCACATTTATAATATTGGTAAGAACATACTCTAGATTTGCCGTGTCGTGACGGAATAAAAATTCAATTTACCACTCTCCATCTGGCCCATAAATGTTGTAAAAGACGACTAAAGGATATAATATGCATTTAACATCTATGCAAGAGATGTAAAACTCGAAATAAAACCCTATACCAACATGTCTGACCAGCGTATAGAAGATTAATTTCACTTTTATTGTAGAGTAGACTCGAGCGCAGTAGTGGGACATTAAGGAGTTATGATGATGATGAAGCTAGAGTAATATATAATATTAAAAAGTATTACAAAACTTCATTGAATATAAGTACACTTTAAAATGTATATATAGCATTTTGTAAATATATACTTTCATCAACAAATAAGACGAAAATAAAATTCTACATAACGTATAAGTCTCAAATCCGTTAGAATTGTGTACTGAATAAAAATTTGAAAGCGACGCATCGCTAAATCTTAGTACAAATCCGGGTTCAAGCGTTCAGCCTCCAGTTGAAAGTTTTGAGAATAGCAAATGAGATGTTGAAATGCTTGCTACATGAGAAGAATCTGTTTCAGATGAAGCTAATGTTGTTCAACGGAATTGTAAGCTATCGCTCTTAGAGAATGTACGTTTTTTTTCTAAGATTTCATCCAGCACTTAGATACAGTATAACATTCATATTTAAAAAATTACAATTAAGGGTACCATTTAGTGTAAGCAATCTTATGGCATATATGTATGTCGTATATTTCAAAAATAAAAAGAAATAGGCATCAGTATTATTTCGATAGCCTGAAATGATGATAATGATGATGATATTTCAAAAACGGCATAAATGATTTGGTTCAGGGTTTCACTTCAGATACGCTATTTTCAGTTTTTGTAGGATATATTCCGTGTATTGACGGGAATGAAATACAATTCACTACCCCTCTCTTGTCCGTAGATGCCTTAAAAGATGACTAAAAGCTATAATATTAGGTCCTTACATATGAAATTAGCGTTTTGTCGTACTGACCACTTTGATCTAAAATGTCTCCTCTTTGGTTAAGAATTCCAAATTCAAATTCATAAATTCATTTAGCTAGTACATTTGAGTTTTGAAAACAGTCATGCGAGCACACGAGTTCTACCATGGCACCAGTGCTGCAGAAATAGCTCGAAGGATTAATGATATGTAAGGCGCTGGTGTCGTAAAAGAAAGCACGATACGCTTTTGGTTTCAACGTTTTCCTTCTGGAAATTTCGACCTTCAGATCCAAGCCCGTGGACGCCCGGCGACCAAAATGGAAAATTAAGAATTAAAGGCTACTGTGGAAGCGGATCCATCACAAAGCACTTCAGAAATAGCTGCAGGCTTCGGGGTAAGTGACAAAACTGTATTAATCCACTTGAAGCAAATCGGGAAAGTAAAAGAACTTGAACGATGGGTACCTCATGAATTTAATGAATCGAACTTGCAAACACGCGTCGACTGCTGTGTTACTTTGCTCAACCGACACAATAATGAAGGGATTTTAAATCGAATCATTACTTGTGATGAAAAGCGGATATTACACGGTAATCGGAAGCGCTCGTCGCAATAGCTGAACCCTGGAGACCCATCCAAATCCTGCCCTAAATAAAAATTGACTCAGAAAAATTTTATTGTGAGTGTTTGGTGGACTAGCACTGGTATTGTTCACTACAGCTTTCTAAAATCTGACCAAAGGATTACGGCAAATATATATTGTCAGCAACTGCAAACCATGAAGGAAGAACTAGCTGCTAAACAACCGAGATTAGTCAATCGCCCTAAGCTATTGCTGATTCACGACAAAGCAAGGCCACACACTGCACAACAAACAACCACTAAGTTAGATGAGCTACAATTGGAATATCTGCGACCTTCATCGTACTCCCCAGACCTTGCTGCAACAGATTATTATTTTGCCGGAATTTGGACACCTTCTTACAAGGAAAAAAATTCAACTCCTATGCGGCAGCCCAAACCGCCTTCAAAGAGTTTATTTATTCTCGCCCCCATGGTTGTTTTAGTAAAGAGATCAAAGATGAAAAAATTTACTTTATATTCCTCCCGTACAAAACGCCAATTTCATATGTAAGGACCTAATATATAGATAACATCAATGCAACATACCAACACGGTTGGACCATCGTGATATAGTAAGTCACATTCCCTTTCAAAATAGAAGCCCAACAGTGGGACGGATGATGAGATATGGGATATAGGATATGATTATGATGTATATCTATTATACTGATTACCACGAAGTAAGAATACAATTCAAGAATCTTTTTCGTACCTGCGTGCGTAGGAAAGATCTATTAACACACTGGATAGATAACATCTAGGCGGGAGAAGGAAAACTTGATATAAAACTACACAGTCTCTATTTAGTCATCATCATCATCATCTTGCTCTTATCCCAATTATTTGGGGTCGACGCAATATGTCATCTGTTTTGACATATTGCAAAAAGTTTCGGCAATGACTTTTATGACCGGCCGCCTGCCACAGTCTCTATTTAGTATAGTATATAATTTAACTATGTTATCGCCCTTTATTTATCTGTAGAAGCCATAAAAATAACCGCGAAAGAAATAGTGGAAGTAGAATAGAAATTTATAACACCAATTGTAATCGCCAAATCACATGTGAATTGGCGATTATGGTACTAAACTATTGGCTACGTAGCCCGGCATCTGGCAGTGCACAGCAATGGGGTATCAACGATAATAATTAATTAAATTTAAGAAAAATTTCAGTAAAAGAATATATCAAATGTTATTACTTGCCTGACCTTAAAATTATAAAGACCAATCATAACCTTGCTTTTACATATACCTAAAATATAAAACTCATTACCTACTCTTTACGTTAGCGAGATAAATTACCACGTAAAATACTAAAACCTAATATAAATTAACGCTAATAATTTAGTTGAGTGGTTAGTAATTAAGGAGCTAAACATTAATGAACAACAAAGTTTAAGTTCGTAGTTACTAAATTACTCGACTAAATTGTTAGTCTGATCCAGACGTTAGCGTTCCGAGCGCGTATCCGAATTTAAAACGGTAGCGATATTTTTATAATGTATTTTCTGTTCCATCATGGGGAAAGAAACATCTTAAACTCCAAGGCCAACCACACAACGAAGATATTCACAACATATTTTGATATACCTATTTTTGTTTTCATTTTTTATTAGCACATAAAAAATACTTTGCAATTTTTGCCGCGAAAACAATGTACATTGTCTCCGGAAATCTTAAAAGAATCGTTTCACCGATCCTTGTTTTTCCTTCGACCAATGTATATAAAGAATAAAAGAGTCGGAATAGCTTGGTAATACTATTTTCTAATAATCCCTTACAAGGTCCGCTCTTAGGCCATCTTAATTAAAGCGCAAACGACTTTCTTTCAGATGAAATAGGATGTTTTTACGACAACAGGTGAAATGTTAGTTTTATGGCATGTTGTATTCAACAATATGATTAGACTAGTCGTTTTATTTATTACGAAAGTCTTTATTTCTCTGAACCCTTATTATACCTAGTCGTATAAGGTTTTTATCTTATCTCAACACGACTAAAAGCTTTTCATAGACTAGAACCAGCTACATATGATGCCGTCTAGTCTACAATTACTTTGTCAAGGACGGCTGTCGTTTAACAAGCGGCCGGTCATTAAAAAATTTCTAATAACTTTTGCAAAATGTATAATTTTTTTCCCGTCTTGTTATTACCCTTTGGATACTGAACCCTAAAAACTAAATCAAAATCAGTCCATCCGTCAGAAACAGACAGGCACAGACATATACACACATCAAATTTTTAACACTAAATATTATTTAGGAGGTTAAAAAACACTTCCATCGTTTGTCTTTATCACACAGCTTTTCTAGTTATATTAACCGATTTCAATAAAAAGAGTTCACAATTCGACTGTGATTTTTATACTCTATCATTCCGCCATTTATGAATCGACTTTGGTGATTATTATTTTGTATGATAGATCAGGGATAGTTTCCATAGAATATTTATCCATGTGGTGACGTATTAAGTATGCAACTCACCTCCTTTCTTGCCAGTTGTCGGCAAACACAACTAAAGGATATAATATGCATAATATAACATTTGTTTAGGAGAAGGAAAACTCGAAATGAAACAATCCGTCTAACCACTATAGTGTGTGACTTACTGGTCAAATTGCCTTACATTATGGAGGAGACTCGAGCCCAGCAGTGGGACGTATATGAGCTGAAATGGTGATGATTGATAAAGATTCATTTCCACTGATGGCTTAGGTAGTGATTAAGACACCGATCTGCCGTGACTATGTCGTGCGTTGAAGTCCATTTAGGACAAAATTTTGTGCGATCAACAAATTGTTGTCCTGAGTTTGGATGTAGTTTGTGTCTGTTAAAATATGTTTGTGAAGTCCAGGGATTATTTCCTTAATAAAGGGAGTTAAAAATATTAAAAAAATATATCTCGACTATTTCTTTTGAAGTCGGTTTATATATAAAATTTTATTATTCATCATTATTAGCTAATATATCAACAAATAAGGGGTAAAAGGCCTTTTTTTTGGGGTGGACTACGGTCAGTGCACCCGCCGAAAGGCTCCGTCCGGAGCGACGATGGGCGACGCACGGCCCCGTGGCCCCCACCCGTGGCACGTCGCCTTCGTCGTTGAGCCGACCACCGGTTCAGAGTGACTTGTCATCAGTGATCAGCCCGACAGAATACCCTTGCGGAGTACCCTCTCTTCTTGACGTGTCAACTCGGAGACATCGGTGGAATGATAAGCCTAACCAATCATCAGAACGACATAAATAAAACCGATTTAAGAAATAAATACTGTAAACAAAAATGCATTTATACGTAACTGTAATATTGAAATTTATTCCACTGTGAAAATCCAATCTCCATTACAAGTTTCCCTTTATGAGACTCGGTTTTGTAGCGGACAAATGTATATATGATACATGGCAATACGAAGGCACATGATGCGTTTGATAAAACAAGTCTGAGTACACAGATGTTATGGTTTTTGTGAATAAAATGATATAAATTTCTGTATGGTAACTTTCCGTTCGGGCCGACCACTGATGATAAGTCACATCTGCTCCGGTGGTCGGCCTAACAACGAGGTGACGTGGGTACGGGTGGGTTATGGGCCCGCGCGCCGTCCTTCCATCGCCCCGGACGGACAGGACCGCGCATCCATAGCCCACCCATAAAAAAAAAATGGTAACTTTCCGTGTGGTGACGGAATAAGAATACAATTCACCATTATGTATCTTACTCGTGGGCTTCGTAAAAGACGACTAAGGTATATGATATGCAGAAAACACCTATACATGAAACGGAAAACTCGACATAAAACACGGCTGACCAGCGTGGTATAGTAGATCAAATACCCTCCCATTGTAGAGGAGACCCGAGCCTAACTGTGAGGTTTATTATGTGGGACTCATCTCAATGAATGAATGAATGAAACTGAGTATTTGTTTTGTTCATAACCTCCTATAATATTCATAACATCTACGTAGAAGAAAAAAAAAACCCGGAAGTAAAATCCTATACAAACCCGTCCAATCAGCGTGGTATATTCCATTTCCCTATTATAGAGGAGGCTCAAATCCAGCAGCGGATATATGTAAACTTAGATCATTATCATCGCAGCCCAAATACACCCCAAAGTTCGGCTCGGGCCTCCTCCACAATGGGAGGGAATTTAACCTACTATAGCATGCTAGTCAGACATTTTGATATAGGATTTTATTTCGATAGATATGAAGTGGTTAATTGTATTCTTACTCCGTCACCACACGGAAAATTCTATGATATTGGCGATTTAAAATACAGGGGTAAGGCTATTGAACCCGAAGCGAAGCAAGGGCGTATAATTCAAAATATTTTCTCTTTAACCATACTCTTATTTATATACAGGTATAGTAATACCTGTTATTTGTAGCTCGACAATTGGTAACAAAATACGCCCTGGGTTTACCGTATATGAAGGATCCAATATCTTTTATAAAATAACAATACACTAGGGATGTACTCCATCATATCGCGTTTATCGGTTCGGTAGTAACACTAACAATTTTACCAAAATACAAGCACTACGGGGACTTTCTTAGTACCGATTATTTGAATAGGTTAAGAGTATCCATTTTACGTAAATAATATATATCCTATCAAATAGTCTTTAGGCTTAAGAGAAAAATAACTGTTGATTTTACGGTAGAATTAATTTACTATTCAATAATTATAGTTGTGTGAATTTTAGTGTGATAACGGAGCCTAGCCGAGGTCGTGGGTGACTGGACCAGAGACGTTAGTCCATCACCCGCAGAGAGATTGACTGCGCGACGGCGACCGACGTCGAGAGGAGAGGTTACCCCGTAAGGTATTCCGTCGGGCCGAACACGGAGGACAAGGAATTCGGTACCGATGGTCGGCCCAACGACGAAGGTGACATGCTACGGGTGGATAATGGGGCCGCGTGCCGCACCTCTGTCACCCCGGACGGAGCCGGGCAGCGGGTGCACTGACATAGCCAAATCCCCAAAAAAAGTGTGATTACGGAGCAAGAATAAAATTCACCACCCACTTTCTTGCCTGTGAGTATCGCACAAGAAAACTAATGAATTATAATATGCATAGATGTTATGGAAAAAAATGTAAACTCAAAATAAAACCTGACCAGTTTATCACGTGAGGCTTGAAAAAGGGGGGGGGGGGGAGGCGTTTGACAAAAATCACGAAATATCACAAGGCGGGAGGGGAGGTGTAATAAGATATCACGAGTATGTATTTTTTCGCCAAGCGCGCGATTTTTAAACCGATAGACATGATGTCTAGACATTGTTATCATGGTCCTTAATTTCAGAATAAAACAAGATAATACTCTCAAAATTTTAAGATTCATTGTAGGTACTAAAATACACGTGATGTTGGGTGAGGGGATTTTTTTTTTTTTTTTTTTTTTATGGGTGGGCTACGGTAAGCGCACGCGCGGTCCAGTCTGTCCGAGGCGATAAAAGGACGGCGCGCGGGCCCATAACCCACCCGTACCCAACGTCACCTCGTTGTTGGGCCGACCACCGGAGCAGATGTGACTTGTCGTCAGTGGTATGTTGGGTGAGGGGTGGGGGTAGTTTTAAATCTCACCATGTATCACCACGGGGGCGGGGGGTTAAAAAAATGCTTAAAAAAAGATCACGTGATTAATGGACGGCCCCTTACCTCCAATTGTAGATGAGGCTCGAGCCCAAAAGTGGGCCATATGAGCGGTGACGATGATGATGATAACGTTTGATGATTTTGTAATGTTTACTATGCTTGCCCGTGATTTTACCCAAACTCTCTCCGTGTCGCTCACTTGCAGTTAATGAGTCACCCTTTTGATCTCTTTTCCTTTATTTTATTTAATTTTTAATTTGTTTAACAAACGCTAAAATCAAATTAATTTATTTTGCTTTCTTTTCTTTAATAGAATTTCTAAATATGTTTTTTCATGCAAGTTTACAGCGTGTTCTGAAAAAGACATCGCATCTTTTTGTCCTGTTTTGATTAAAAAGTTACACTACTATTTTTTTAATCTAAGCACTATATCGTTCTAGGAAAATGCTGAATTTTATTCCTACTCTGTCACTTGACGGAAAAATAGACATAAAATAGTTTAAAAAAAGGTATAGCAATAATAAATAATGACGCAAACACAAAAATATAACCAAGAAAAACCTACCCCTTGGTACCCTAATTTGAACACTCATCACTTGGAGCGAGTACGGAAACAAAGAAAGTTATTAATGTCTAGATCCATTGTCTGCATTTCTGACAGCTACCATTCTAACTAAGACCGCCGTGTACAACCGTCTCATAAGAAAACCTTAAAGACCTACAGCTCCGTTTCCCTGGTCAGTTTTGTGGGGTAGAATGTACCAGTTTCTTTTGTCTAGAGATTTTTCTTACAGTTTATTTTGCTCGTTTCAATTGCAGTTTTGTCTTTATAAATTGAGTTGATTGACGCTATTTTTAATGAATAGAATCTTGATTGGCGAAAGATTTAAATCAGAATTCATCTCGGCTCATATACGTCCCACTAATGGGCTCAAAACTCCTCCATAATGGAGAGAAATACATCTCGTTAAATCTAATAAAAAAAAAAACACAAACCTAATAAAGAAAAGAAGTTCTTACATAAAATAATTTAATTTTAACGAGAAACAAAAACGGTTATTGGTTCAGTTCGTGCTGCTTCTCCTCAAAAAAATAGCACTATTATTCTGCCAACAGCTGATAGGGAAAAATAGCAAGATAATTGTACGTACCATACCACACTGGTCAAATGTGTTGGTATTGGGTTTTATTTCGAGTCTTCCTTCTCTTTTACATACGTTATATGCATATTACATGCCTTAGTCGTCTTTTACGATACTCACAGGCACCATCATTCTCCGGAGAATGATCAGAATAAGATATCAGAATTATTTCAAGCGATTTTCTACAATTATAAAATATGTAAGAAGTTTTTATTGCGTATTTATTCTATTTGTTATGAAATATCAGGAGACAAGACAAGAAGCGGTGATTTGTATTCTTACTCCATCACCACACGTCCTGGGTTAGGATAGCTAAATATATCATTTTATCTTAGCTCAAATATCAGCTTTACGATTTTAATAGGTCCCATTGCTAAGCTCCAACTAATAGGAGAGAAATTGAACACGCTAACTATACGGAATGGTATAGGGATTTATTCTCAGTTTTCCACCTCTCGAATAGCTGTTGTTTGCATATTATATCCATAAAGCATCTCTTATATCGCAAAAGATGCTATAAGCAAGCAAAAGAATAGTAAATTGTTCTTACTCCGTTACCACACGGCAAAAATTACGAATGGAAGAAATTCGGCTAATATTTAGACAATATACGTTCCACTATTAGGCAATATCATCTTCACCATTGGAAAGCAAAAGTCCATGACTGTTGACGAGTTAAAATCTTCATACAGAATTGACGTATTCCTAAATTCTCATATGGTCAATGTTAAAGATATCATACGATCCGAATACGACTCGCGAAAAGGCTATTATCTTCCAAACGACTTACTAAATTGCTCACCAACCATTAACGTCGTGGATCTAACAGATAGTATTTAGTTAACGGGCCGAAATGCCCTACAAACTATCCATAATGACCGTTTATAGGGTCTGGAAGAACAGGCAATGTTTTTTGACCTCAAAATATAATGTCGATCCTATCTTCAAGACAATTTTTTGATAAACTATCTGACGTCAGCTCAAAGTGATATTCGCTGTATACAAAAAGATATATCCGTGTGGTGACGGAATAAGAATACAATTCACCACTCCCTATCTTGCCCGTGGATGTCGTAAAAGATGACTAAGGGATACAATGCGCATAAAACATTTATGCAAAACATAGAAAACTAGAAATAAAACCCTATACCAACCTGTCTGACCAGCATTGTATAGTAAGGTCAATATTCCTCCTATTGGCGAGGAGACTCGAGCCCGGCAGTGGGACATATTTGAGCTGAAATGACGATGATGACTATAAGATATTTAAAATAGACAATTGAATGGCATCATACTATACGTTAAAATACATATCTCCTTCATGACTAAACGTACAGGCGTACCTAGGGACAGAAAAAAGTATCGATACTTTTAGGTATCCAGTACTTGTGTTTCGATACCGATACTTTTGTACTCGATACTTTCTATTCGATACTTTTACTCAATGAGTACTTTTAGGCAGGTATCGTATCGAACAAATTGTAGAAAGTATCCATGTTAAAATCTGGTTAAAGCGTAATGCACCTTTTAAAAAGTGGCTCGACATATTTTAATCCGAACAAATTCCTAAAAAAAAACAAAAGCTCATCACGACCTAGATTCTAGGAAAAGTACTCTGTACTCGATACCTTGGAGTATCGATACTTTTGTTTCGATACTTTATTGAGTACGGTACTTTTTCTTCGATACTACTCATGAGTACAGTATCGATACTTTCGTTTTGATATCGCGTCCCTAGGCGTACCACTACATGTATCGAGCCCAAATTAATTTACTATATTACGCTGGTAAAACGGTTTGGTATAGGGTTTTATTTCAAGTTATCCCTTCTCTTGCACAGAGGTAACATAATAATATAAGGTGTCGTGTAAGATGACTAGTAACTCGTCTTTTACGATACCCATGGGTAAAGGATGGATGCATAGTATACCTACTCCGACACCACGTGGATATGAAGACCCAGTCGTAGTATGAAGATAATTAAATATTGAATCCATGGTTCTAAAAGATTTTTCTACTATTTTTATCAGATCAGATTTAGGATTGCTATGAGGTAGTTTACGAATACTTGTGAGTATTTGCCTTTAAATTGCTAAAAAAATAGGTATTTACATCAACCTGATTCAACTACCTGCTAATGGGATCTGCTTTACCAGTTACATTTTCAAAGAGAATTACAGTCAGGCAGATGGTTGGTCATAAAATTATTGCCAAAAATTTCGCCATATGTATTATGAAAAATACATAATCGACTCGGCCTCATGTAATTGGTATAAGAACAGGACGAAGTTGATGATGATAGACGGATTTTCAATATTTTCTTTTTTGTTTGAGCCGCGTTTATTTTGAAATGTTCTCATTTAAAATTTGTAAATATCACCCTCATCGCAGCCTACATACATCCCACTGTAGGGCTCGGGCCTCCTCCATAATGGCCAACTTGACCTACTATATCATGTTGATCAGACATGTTGGTATAGGGTTTCATTTCGAGTTTTCCTTCTCTTGCACAGATGTTATGTGTGTATATAATATATATCCCATAGTCATCCTTTACGACATCCACGGGCAAGACAGGGAAGGGATATCAAGAATATGCAACGGTAATATAGAACGTGCTATTACGTAGATATTGAAGTCGATTTCTAAAGAGTTAATTATTACGGGAGGACTTTAAAGTTCTGATCCGTTACCTTTTTATGTGACGAAAGGTTAGTGCAAAAACGCGAAACGATGGAAGAAGAGTAAATATCACGTACATTCTAAGTGATTGGGATATGAACCTAGTGATGAGGATGACAAAGAAGATTTAATTCATATTTTAAAATGTGCAACATAACAAATTGCCAGTGATTGACAAGCAAAAACCAATTAAATTTCAATTTGTAAGGCACTAAGCAAAATTGTGTTTTGCCATTAAAATTATAAGATGTCATCATCATCATCATCTCAGCCCATACACGTCCCACTGTTGAGTTCAGGCCTCCTCCATAATGGAAGGATAATTGACCTAATATACCACGCTGGTCAGACGTGTTGGTATAGGGTTTTATCTCGGGTGATCCCTCTCTCGTATAGATGTTATATGCGTTTTACATCCCTTAGTCGTCTCGTACGATCACCCACGGACAAAATAGGGGGTGGTGAATTGTATTCTTACTCCGTCACCACATAGAAATATGATGAATTCTTAATTAGTTATAGAATATTCATTATTTTCAAAATATTTTAAAGTGATACATAATTTTTGATGTGATATGAAGGATTATTTATTATTATCATCATCACAGCTCATATACGTTCCACTGTTGGGCTTAAGCCTCCTCCAAAATGCAAGGGAAATTGACCTACTATACCACGCTAGTCAAACGTGTTGGTACAGGGTTTTATTTCGAGTTTTCTTTCTCTTGCCTAGATATTATAATCATACTTTATCCCTTAGTCGTCCTTTACGATACCCACGGGCAAGAAAGAGGTACTGTATTCTTACTATATCACCACATTGAGGATGATTAATTAAACAATTGTTTAGAAAACTAAAAAAGCAATCCATAATAAAATACTATAAATCCAACCAACTGAAAATTATTTTAATAGAAGATCAACAAAAAAAACTGATTGTCTGTAAAGTCGGTTTACGGACGATAGTTTAAAGTGACAACGTCATAACAAAACATTGATGAAATGACTGCATACTTTTATGAATAAAATTGAATCATTTTTATTTAATTATCATTATTCTGTATGGATACAAAGAAGGAGTGAAATGAAATCTACAATTTAATTGATAAACATTTTACAATTATAATACGGTTATCTTATTAATAAACCATATTATAATATGTAACATCAATCAGCGTAACGGGACAATGAGTGTAAGTGGACAATGAGTCATCCTTTTTCGTGCATGCAATCAGCGTTCATCGATTTATTAGACGTTGTCACGTCAAAAAAATAAACATTGATTACTAATGAGATTATGATGAAAAACTTTTAAATGAAATTACTCATTTCATTGAACTGTAAACATATTTTGTGAGAATATTATTTTAAGGCAATTTATAAATGGTTACATCTCGGGATTTAGCACTGATGGAAAATATCATGCATAAAATCCACATACTTAATGCGTGTGGGACGGAATACGAATACAATTTACCACCCTCTATTTTCCCGTAAAAGACGACAAAGGGACTTATGCATATAATATCTATGCAAGAGAAGTAATTCTCGAAATAAAACTCCATATTAAGATGTTTGACCAGGGCCATATACTAGGTCACTTTCTTTTCTATTGGGGAAGGGGTTCGAGCACAACACTGGATTTATGTGGGCTGAGATGATCTACATATTCCATGTAACACCAATGTAATAATAATTTAACAATGAAATTTTATTTCATTCTTAATTTAATGTTACTTTTTCAAATATTCCTGTTTAACTTTTTTTAAATATATTTGTTTTGGATATATTGTTGCTTCCGCGACTTGATTGTACGAGTCCATCGGAATATCAGCGGTGTAGTATCATATTTACTGTACCATAAGCTGAGATGGGCACCATATTTTGGCCTCACATATTCAACTCCTTGTTTTTATTTAGTAGTTCTTATTTCTTTCGTTGGTGTCTATATTGTGTGAGGTTTACAAAATAAAATTTCTTTCTTTCTTTCAATGTATTTTGCGCCTATATTTCTTGTGGCAGTCACAATTGTTTGAGGTATAGGTAGGTAATGGCTAACTGCGTTTTCTTGACATGCTAATAAGATCAGCTATGAATTTCTTTCCTCTTGACATGCTTAATGGTTATGGCAATGCCTGTTTAGGCAGGCCTATATCCAATATTCCTTGTGGTGACGGAGTAAGAATACAATTTACCACCCCCTGTCCTGCCCGTGGGTGTCATAAAAGATAATTAACAGGCGTATAACATATGTGCAAGAGAAGGAAAACCTGAAATAAAATTGTATATCAACCCGTTCGACCAGCATGGTATAGTAGATTAATTGCAGTCCTATCTAAGAGAAGACTCGAGCCCAGCAGTAGGACGTATATTAGCTGAAATAATAGTATCCAGTAGTCAGGGTGATGATTCGATGGAACATTTTTATGTACATTATTTTATAGTACATAGCCTTTTGTATAAAAAACGTCAAATTAAATAATATTCCTTCAGTAGCAATTTGGCCATTTTCCTTAAAGCTATAATTGTTGCCGGGAAGTCTAATATCCGGTCATTTTTTTTGAGTCAAAGCTAATTTTATTTTAGAGAGTCTCAACCCCACTCAAATGCAAGGGACTGAAATTATATTGGTGAATTGACTTCTATGTAGTTATGAGATTTTTGCCTTGAAGGACTAAGAAGAGATGTAGGGAGTGTCTATGAACACTGTAAAGTGTTCGAAATTTCGGCAAATCAAATGCAAACGCGATAAAATGCGTAAAAATAGTCTTCTGATGTATACACGAGTATTAGACATCCTTACTTAATATTATAAATGCGAAAGTAAGTTTGAAGAGTTTGTTTGTTACGCTTTCACGCTTAAACCACGAAACCGATTTAAAAAATTCTTTCACCAAAGGAAAGCTATAATATGAGGGAATAATATAGGCTATATTTTATCCCGGTATTCCCACGAGAACGGAAACTACGCGGATAAGGAGTCTAAAATCAAAGTGAAGCGAGGGCGGATTGCCAGTTATAAATATATATCTCCTGTTCGTGTGTTTGTAATGGAAACAACCGACTAAACGGCTGGACTGATTTTGATGATTTTTGTGGCTATTCCAATGGATATGAGAATGATTTAGATAAATAATTAGAACCGGTGGGTGGCGCTGAGCTCGATTTCAAGGAGAAGTCCTTTTACTATTTTTTTTATTTGAACAGAACAACAACAACGTCTGTTGGGTCTGCTAGTTATAAATAAAGCTAGTTTTATAAATTAAACTATTTTTATTATTTTACGTTTGCATTAGATTTTTGATTGTCTGACGTTCCGAACACTGTCAGCATTTCGCTCAGGTGTCTCACGTTCAACTAGTTATAGTTATTAGGCAATAACTATAATATTCTAAATTATTAGGGAATAATCTCATATTATGCAATAATACTTTTAGTTACACATTTTTTCTCTACTTTAAAGATCCTTCACTAAAGAATAAATCATTGTATTGCTAAAACCATATTATTAACGGACGTAAATTAAACCCAGATTCAGAAAAAGATTTTGTGGATCGTACCAAATATTATCCTGATTGGGTATCGAACCTTCAATACTTGCTACGTTATTTCGATATCTTAATCACTAACCCTTGTATACAATAATAAAGTAATAGAATAGAAGTAGAATCAGCTAGTTTAACTATTCGACAAAATTATTTCCTCCTTTGTATGATACTTTCATAAGGAAAACTGGTTAAGATAAATATAAGACGATCTGTGTATTGTTAATGGAGGTATTATAATCATAAGATAGGTTATGATTGATTGTTTTATAAGAATATATGAAGGATGGGCAGAAAATTGTTATTTATAAGGATAAGGGTAGGTTAAGCCGTAATTAGGCCATGATATATGGATATTACAAGGAAATAAAGAGTTAGACTTCGAATAGAGTCGAAAATAATTCAATAAAGATTCATCATCATCATCTTGCTCTTATCCCAATTATTTGGGGTCGACACAATATGTCATCTGTTTTGTGATATTGCAAAAAGTTTCGGCAATGACTTTTATGACCGGCCGCCTGCCTGACGTCAACCCTCCTTGGGAATGTAATCGTTGACCCAAATGGTACCAGATAGAGTTGGTCCGGGTCAATCTAGGGCTCTTAGTCGTCTTTTACGACACCCACGAGCAAAGCAAGGGTTGGTAGTATTCGAAGCCGCTACCACACAGCACAATTCAATAAAGATTAATAAGTGAAAAATATATTTTAAGATACTTTAATTAGTTTCTAAATTTTGGTTTACGAGAAGGAAAACTCAAAATAAAACTGCATAGTTACCGTATAGTGACGGAGTAAGAATACAATTCACCACCACCCATCTGTGCATATTATATCCCTTAGTCGTGTTATACGCCTTTTTTACGGTCGGCGCACTCCTCGCACCACTCCGTCCGGGCTGACAGAGGGGCGTGAGCACGGACACCTGTGACACGTCGCCTTCGTCGTTGAGCCGAACACCGGAGCAGGGTGACTTGACGTCAATGGTCGGCCCGTCAGAATACCCCTTAAGGAGTACCCTCTCCTCGACCGACATCCCCCTCCTCGGGGAAGACGTCGGTCTTTCTTCACGTGGTCGATCTCTCGGCGGGTGACGGACTAATTCCCCGCGCAGTCACCCGCGGCCTCGTCTAGGGCGGCATCAAGCGCAGGTAATCGCGGTGTTATACGATACCTACGGGTAAGATGAAAAGGTGGTGATGAATTACTTTCTTACTCCATCACCACATTTCCATACCGATTCTATTAAGTGTTAGTTTAATATTTATAACATTAAATCAAAAATCTCTTGAATATTATAAAATGAATATTGATAGAAAATATTCAATATCATTACTTTCGTTAAAACTTTGATAAATGTACAGGTACTGTAGGAGTGCACCTGATCTACAATAACGTAATGGAACTGTTACATTGCGTGTCACATCCTATCTGTTGATTAATGATTTTAAGGTAAGCCTTCAGTCGATACGATCATTTGTGATTGGCTTTTGACGTTACTCCGCGCTACGTAAAATTTTGAAGATTTTATTAATTTTTTTACTTTTTATTTCAAACGGTGGCAAACTAGCAAATAGTACACCTGATGGTAAGTGTTGCTGCCGCTCATGGACCTTTGCAAGGCCGCTGCCACTGCTACCAAGATTCGGTGATACTAAAGGCATTACCAAAGCCCACCACACGCAAATACCCTCAGAAAGTTAGGTTGCTGGCTCTCTCGCACCAAACGAAGCGCAGTAACAAATTGCTACTACTCGAACGTCGATTGTCTGCGAGAGTGTGGTTCTACCCCGGACGGACTGGCCCGCAGCTACAGACAGACAACTGTTAACAGTATTATCCTACCACGAATAAGTTTTATTTTTAATAATATAAGCATATTTCTTTGATGATAAAAGACTACAAAATTAAGAAAAATAACAGTTGTTCTATGAATTAATTATATCTTGTCTGTATTGAAACACCCACTCAAATAAATTGATATTCAATTAAACAAATTATTTTTCATAAACAACCGTATTAAAATTGTAATACGTAACAAGAAAGTCCAAAATAAATTTACACAATTTGTGATCCATAAAAAATATACAGGGAAGCTTTTAAATTGTTTGTTTTTACAAGTTAGGGAGAATGTTGTTAAGGGATGTTTAATATACCCTGTTTACAAAATTTACGATTTTGATTATATTTAGTTTCCCCCAATCGACCCGGCAAGTATCAAATTCTTTCACGTCCCACCCATCAATATTGCACTCAACTTAAATCCACTTCGACTACTCCTAAATCAGTCCTAATACCCTTCATTCACTCTATTATTAGTTCAAAAAAGGCCATATTTTATTCACCCAGCTGTTGGACTTTCCTAATAATACGATCCCCCCCAAGCCTATTAACTTTTATGCAGCTTGATGTATTATATACTATTTGAAAGTTGCCTAAAATAAATCTACGTATCTGATATTTACACGAGTATCACATTTTTTTTAATTTATTTAATTCACAAAGAAAAAACACATAATATTAATTGTTATTGTACATTTAAACTTTTCTACTCACTCATACTCGGTACTCACATTCAAACAACGAGACAAATAAACGAGTCTTATGATAGTACTTATGTTACAATATAAAATACATATAGGTAACTTATTTGACAATCTAGAAATAAAAAAGGTATTCCAATTAAAATTATTTTTACGGATTTTATCGCGTTTGTATTTGATTTTTGATTGCCCGACGAAGGTCGCTCGCAATTATGAACGCTGCAAAATTTTAGAAATGTAGCGCAATCAAAAATCAAAAGCAATAACGACAAAATCCGTAAAAATAATTGAATTAAGAAGGAACACTTGAAATCAATTATTAACAAATTTAATTACTCTGTAAATTTGTCAATGATATTTTTTGATATTATAAAATATCTCTCATAAATATATATTAGTTTTTGTTTTATAAGCCATTTTGAACATTATTTTACCCTCTAAAATTAAAAAATAAATTAATATTTTAAAATGTATATTTACATCGAAAACACAGTCAAATCTACCACGATTTAAAAATACAGTTGAAGAACTGTAAACCTTTAAGAACATGAATTTTCCATCTTGTATAAACATATTACATATATGTAGTCTAGCTGTACTTTTTTTTCTATTCACAATTTATCTGTCTGAAGAAGTACTTCAATATAAATGGTCTTATACCATGCTGCAGACTATTTTATTAAAAAAATAAATAAATGTTTTTAATTAAGAAAATATCTTGCATGAATCAATCTTTAAAATAGTCATTATCACTCGGCTCCTATTCGAAATTACTTGGGGTCCCTTCTTTCATAGTATATATTACAAAAGTCGTTGGCAATATTAAGATTTCTTATGTTTACGCGAATATTACACATATTCGCCGGGCTCTACCGACGGGTGTTGGACATGCGAGCTAGAGGTGGCATGATCTCGATCAAGGAGATTACCGCCTGGCGGGTCGACGCCCGCCGAGACGTCATTGCCCGTTAGGCAGTCCAGTTGGAGAAGCCTCGATACGGTATCAGGACTGTCGAGGCCTTCCGGCCGATGCTACAGCTGTGGTTGGATCGGCGGCACGAGGTGCTTTCCTTCCGACTGGTGCAGGTGTTGACGGGGCACGGTTGCTTCGCCAAGTACCTGGACACGCTTATGAAGAGGGAGCGCACACCGTCCTGCTACCACTGCGATTGCGACAAAGACATGGCGCACACACTCGAGGTGGGGGGAGGTCCGCCGCCGGCAAACCGGGCTGATACCGCCTTAGCCAAAGCCGCGGATGACCGGACCTGTGATTAGTCCGTCACCCGCAGAGAGGCTAACCGTGCGACGACGATCGACGTTCTGGGCGTCGAGAGGAGAGGGTACCCCTCCAGGGTATTCCGTCAGGCCAATCATGGAAGACAAGGAACTCGGTACCGGTGGTCGGCCTAACGACAAAGGCAACGAGCTACGGTGGGTTATGGAGCCACGCGTAGCCCCTCCGTCACCCGGAACAGAGCCGGACGGCGGATGCGCTGACCATAGACCACTCCAAAAAAGAAAAAAAACAAAAAATAAGCAAAAAGGAAAAAGAGTACACATTGTAACCTTTTGTAAAATTATTTTACGGATTTTATCGCATTTGTATTTGATTTTTGATTACGTTTCAAGCACTTTACAACGGTATTTACAGCCATAGTTTTATGGCCATCCGTCATGACGTTAAACCTCCTTGGCAATGTAATTTTTGACCTTTTTTTTTTTTTTTTGTGTGTGGGTCGCGGTCGGCGCGCCTCCGCACCACTCCGTCCGGGGCGACAGAGGGGCTTAAGCACGCAACTCCCGCGACCCACCCAAAAACCACGTCGCCTTTGTCGTTGGGCCGACCACTGGAGCAGCGTTAACTTGTCGTCAGTGGTCGGCCCGACGGAATACCCCCTACTGGGGTGCCCTCTCATCGACCGACGTCCCCTGACGGACTAATCCCCGGTCACGTCACCCGCGGCCTCGGCTAGGGCGGCATGAGGTGCAGATAGTTGTGCCTGCGCCGCCCCAGTCGCCGGCAGCGGATCTCCTCATCGAGGCTGCGCTCCTCGCGCAGGCGATCCGCCGTCTCCTTCCGCGAGATCACCGTCTCGCAGAAGGCAGCGACCGCGTCCCAATTCCCGACGCTGTCGACCATCGCCCTAGCGATAGCCGGCAGCGTCAGGTCCGTACCGATGATTGCGACGAGTTCACAGCGCTGCACTGCCCAAGCCCCGCAGGCCTCGAGCGTATGGCGCGCCGTGTCCTCGTCGCAATTGCAGTGGTGGCAGGACGGTGTACTCTCCCTCCTAACGACCTTGTGCAGGTATTTGGCGAAGCACCCATGCCCCGTCAAAACCTGCACCAGTCGGAAGGAGAGCACCCCGTGCCGCCTCTCCAACCACTGCATCAGCACCGGCTGGAAGGCCTCCACGGTTCGCACCCCGAACCGAGGCCTCTCCAGCCGGATTGCCCAACGGGCGATGACATCTCGGCGGGCGTCGACTCGCCAGGCGGTGAGATCCCTTAACGAGACCACACCGCCCTCCGCTCGCACCCCCGTCACCCGCCGATATATTCCGGCGAGGATCTCTGCCTCCAGGTCCCACGGGGGAGTCCCGGCCAATAGGCACGCTGCCTCCGTCGCCACCGTGCGGTATCCGCGGATGGCCCTGACCGCCATGACCCTCTGTGGTCGCCACAGAAGGGCCCTAAGTCGGACGGTCATGGACCCCGCCCACACCGGTGCGCCGTACAGGGCCATCGACCGGATGACCCCCGCGTACAGCCGTCGGCACGCAGCGCTCGGTCCGCCCACGTTCGGCATAAGCCACGATAGGGCGGACGCCGCGCCGACGAGCCGTAGAGCGAGCCTGCGGAAATGCTCCCGAAACCACCATCGCCCGTCGAGCACCAGGCCCAAGTACCTCATATGGGCCCGGATGCTGATGTCGACCGAGTGGACGGTGATCGAGACGCCGATGGGAGGGCTCATAGTGCGCCCATGGAACAAGAGGGCCTCCGTCTTGTCCAGGGCGACCCTCAACCCCAGCGCCTCGATCCGCCTGACGACCTCCTCGGTACCAGAGGTCGCCAGGCTTACCGCCTCTTCTAGCGTCCCACTGCGGGCTGTGACGAGCGTGTCGTCGGCGTAACAAATCCCGCCCAGCCCGGGCGGGAGGCTCCTCCTCAACGCCCAGTCGTAGCCGATGTTCCACAGGGTGGGTCCGAGGACCGACCCCTGTGGGACACCGCACGTCATGGGCGTTCGCACAACGTCCCCTGCTCGGTCGGTGCAGAGGACGCTGCGCCCCTCCAAATAGTCTGCCACTAGCCGCCTCAGGTAAACTGGCACCCCGTGATACCGGAGCGCCTCCCTGATGCAGCTGAATGGCAGCCTATTGAATGCGTTGGCGATGTCTAGGGACACCACCAACAGCACTCCCCCGCCGGTGACGGCCTCAGTCGCCACGGCCCTCAGGCGCAACAGAGCCGCGATCGTCGAACGACCCCTCCTAAACCCAAACTGGGCGTCCGACAGATCGGGCCCCGTGCCGACCAGGTGCCGCTCGATGCGGGCAGCTACCACCCTCTCCAGTAGCTTGCCCGTGTCATCGAGCAGCACGATAGGCCTGTAGGCCGAAGGCGACTCCGGAGACCGTCCCGGCATCGGCAGGAGCACCAGCCTTCCCTCCTTCCAGCACCCAGGGAACCGTCCGGACGCTAAACACGCGTCGAACAGCCCCCTGAGGCGGGATCCCAGGTGTTCGAGGACCAGGGCCAGCACACGGTTAGGAACACCGTCGGGCCCGGGGGCGGTAGACTTTGCGCGCATGCGCGTCACCGCCACCCCCATCTCGGGTTCCGTGATGGGCGGAACACTGTCGTCGTCGGCCTCCCGGTCAGTGTCTGGCGGAGCCATGACCGGGGGCATGTGTTCCGCCCGCCGCGGGAACAGGTCCTCGATGACCCGGGTGAGAAGGCCGGGCTGGAGAGTCTCGGTGAGGGGAGGGCCCCGCGCGCGTAGCCTATTCAGCACCGCGCGATAGGGGCGTCCCCAGGGGTCACGGTCGAGACCGTCCAGCATCTCCTGCCGACTGACGTCCTTGGCGGAGCGGACGGCCAGCTTGAAGGCCGACCGCGCATTGCGGTAGCCCTCGTAAAGCACGGCCTCCCGCTCCGCGTCGCGATGGCGCCGCCGGCTGCGGGTGTAGGCCCTCCGGGCGCGGATACACGCGGCCCGGAGATCCGCCAGCTCCCGGGACCACCAGTGGACACCCCTCCTCGGGGGCAGACGCCGTATCCGGGGAATGGCCGCATCGCAGATCTGCGTCAACGCACTGCGGATGCGGCCAGCCTCGGCGTCCACCCCGTCCGACTGGTGGGCAGAGGACAGCCACGAGTATACGATGGCTGTCTCCGCCAGCTGGTCCCGGTCTAAGCGACCCACAGCCCATCGCGGGAACGCAGGACGCCTATCCGCCCTGTGACCCCTGCTGGGCGTCGGGATTGCCAGGGAAACCTCCATCCGGATATACCGGTGGTCCGACAAGGTCTCGACCTCCTCCACGACGCGCCAGCTCCTCACGCGTGCGGCGACCCCGGGGCTAGCGAACGAAAGGTCCACTATCGACCCACCCCGTTGTCGCACGCACGTATGCACCGAGCCCCTGTTCAACAAACAGATGCCCAGTGACGCCGCCCACTCCTCGATCGCCCGTCCTCGGTCATCCATCCTAGGGGACCCCCACGCCACGGACTTGGTGTTAAAGTCCCCCAGGACGAAGACCTGGCGCGATGCCAGTCGCCGTAACGAGGCCTCCATGATGCTGAGGGAGGCCTCGAAATCGGTCACACTCCAGTTAGGGGAGAGATAAACTCCGAACAGCGTAATCTTCCCCCAGTCCGCCGCGACGTATCCGACGTCCCTAAAGGTCAGAGACGACGAAGGCCACGACGTGGAGGTGACGATTGCCACGGTGCCATCGGCGCTACCCAACCAGTTAATCCGGTCGGGCACCACGTACGGCTCCGCGACTACGGCTACTCCTATCAACCACTCCGCCATGGCTTGCAGGAACACGTCCTGCGCACCGGCGGAGTGGTTGAGATTGGCCTGGAGGAGACGAATGGATACGGGGTCCATTAACGGTCCGTATCCATCGTCACCTCCTCCGCGCTAACGGGCGATCGGGCCGCGCTCGGAGCGGGGACTGGCCCGGTCGATGGACCACCCCGCCCCTTTGGGGCCGATGCCGGAGGTCTGCAGTCCCCAGAGCCCATGCGGTGCTTGGCAGGCTTATTGCCCGCCGCACACTCGGGGCAGTGGGGCACCGCAGAGCACGATGCCGCCTGGTGTCCATCTTGACCGCAACGGAAACATAGCCCGCTGCAGTCAAAGCAGTTGCGACACGTCGGTCGGGTATGCCCGACCGCCATGCACTTATAACACCTCGCGGGCCGGGGCTCCAGCACGGTTACCCGCGCCGAACTCCAGCCCACGAGGAGCCTGCCTGAGTCGGCCAATTGCTTGACTGACTCCACTGGGCACTGCACCCAGACAGCACCGATGCCGCCCGGACCAGGGCGGATGGTGCCAATCCGGACGGTGTCCGAGGCACACTCGGTACGCGCCATAATGGCCTCCCGGATGTCCTTTACCGCCACGGAGTCGTCCAGACCCGTGAGGCGCATATCTGCGCACTTGACGGGCCTGGCAATTCGGACTCCATCCTCCGGCCCGAACAGCCCCCTCAGCATCGTGGCCAAACTATCGGCCGTCTTCGCGCCCTCGGCCCCAGGGAACTCGAGTATTCGAGCCCCTGTCCGGGCCTTGCGGGTCCTCGCCTCGACGCCCCCGATGTCGGAGACGTCCAGCTCCCGCCGGGCGCGTCTTAGGACGGCCTCATAGTTTAGGCCCCTCAGCCGCCTCAGGCAGTACGGTGATTACCACCGCAGCCGTCTTCGGCGACTTGAGCGGAGGGACCACGACGAGGGGAGGCAGCGATGAAGCCACGACGGGCGTAGCCGGCGCAGCGGCCGCGACGAGCGCAGCCGGCGTCACGGGCGCAGACGACGGGCCCGCCCTCACTGGCGCGGGCCGTTTCGGCGGCGGGGCCGGATCTCCAGACGGCACTGCGGCCGCCCTCGTCCACCGACATCCTCGACGCGGCCGTACCCAGTCACTCCGACGGCCCAACGGCACTGTCGTCCTCGTGCGTCGACAGGTCGTACGCCACGTCAGTCTCCGACACCGGCGCTGCGGCCCTGCTGCCGCCCTCGCTCTGTGACGGCTCTGCGGTAAATCCGCCCTCGTCACTCGACAGCTCCGTTTGGCTGCCACTCCTCCTCACCTCCTTAGACGGTCCTGCGACATTGCCGCCCTCGTCCTGGGACACACTTTTGTTGCCGTTCTCCTTCCGCGACGGCCCTGCGGTGCTACCATCATCATGCGACGGCTCTGCGGTCACTGTGCCGCCCTCGTCGCTGGGAGCGCTGGTCTCGCGGGATTCCGCGGCCTCCTGCGCCTCCCTTTCCTTTTTGAGCCGGATCGCGCGCCGTTTAGCACGCTCACTGGCTGGAGTTATTGGTGGCCTCCTACGCCTTTTTTTTTTGGGAGCCTCAAGTTTCGCCGGACTCACGGCTGGAGCAAAGATTGCCCCCCACCCATACGATTGGGAGCTGACTGTGCCGGAACTTGGGCGCGACTCCTCGTCGCGCGCAAGCACCGGCACAGCAAGGGATTCCCCGGCCTGGCCGGGACCCTCTGGTGAAGTCTTACAAGTATTGACCTCTGCCATCGTGGTTTGGAAGTTTGAGTCCTCCTTGACTACTACTCTAACGACTGGACGCTTTTTTTTTTCGCGCGCGCTTCTTAACCCACCAGCCATACATCTCCTCGCCGAGTAGCCAAACTTGAGATTGGGGTGATTTTTATAGGGGTTTTCTTCCCCACAGTCCGCAGACCCCCGGTCCTGACCCCCCTACTCAGGATTACGATTTGAGCCTTCCGGGTCTGGCCGCTCGCGAGCGACCGACCCGTCACGCCCCCGGGCCGTGACGCAACCGTCCCTGGCGACGGAGTGCCATGAGACACATCCGCCCCATTGGCCCCGGGCCAAATCCGCCGTGCGCTCTGCCTTCAGAGTCGGCACGCGGAGACCCCCCCTCCCGCCGGAATCTTGGCCGTCTAAATGGACGTTTCAAGGGTGCACCACGTGGAGGTGCCCCGGCCTCGCACCCCTGTAATTTTTGACCTGACTGTATAGCGCCCAAAAAAAATAAATAAGTAGAAGTAAGAATATTAACAACTACACCAGCTGTAGCAGTGATTATCCTAATACAAATCCAACAATACACAAAAAAAGATATCAAGTTTAACTTGGGTATATGAAATAGTGACTTAAAACGCTCCACACACACACGCGCAATTTTCAATATGTGTGTAACGGCGACCTTTCCGCTGTCAAGGTCTCACTACTTGCACCGACCTTCTTAACTTAATCGTGAATAATGCGATCCTTCTCCATCCTATCAACGTTGTGTTATCCAGGATTTGTGTATTTTGTATTCGTTCGCTTCGGATTGAGGTCGCATAAGTGCTCGGATGGTAATATATCGTAAATTATGTATTAAAGTTTTAAACGTACATTTTTTTAGACGTTATGTCGCTTAGTTTCTTGTAACGGCTTAAGGATACAATGTGTCGTCAACCTTACTTCTTCTTCTTCCTTTTCAGGCCATATACATGCAACGTGTTGGGCTTAGATCTTCTCCACAATGAAAGAATAATTGACCTATTGAACCACGTGCATATGTTAGTGTTTTTTTTTTTTAATTGCTAACTTTGGCAAACGAGCAAGTAGCACACCTGATGGTAGGTGATACTGCCACCTTTGCAATACCAGGGGCACAGCCAGGCCGTAACCTACTGCGAATAAAATACTCTTCTTAAACCACGTTTAAAGAAGGACATATCATAGCGCTCGTGCCAATGAAACGGAAATTTTGAACGTGATTTTGTCCCCTTTCAAAACGTCAGATCAACTCGAAATTTCACATACTTATCGGCGAACGATGATAATTCATTATTTTAAGCAGATAGTACCGTTACCCATATTAGGATTTTCAGGATTAGCGATTTTTTAATACCTGATATTCGATAGTCTCTTTGCGCAGTGATCAAGAAGGGAAACAACCACGCGCGCCGATTATCTATTTCTCGGATAAGTTACCGGCTTTGAATAAGATAAAATTTTTGGAAAGAGAACCTGAGAACCGGCTATGTCATCCAAGGAAGACAGCAGGTGCATATTTATTTAGTAATTTTCAACTATTATTTATTTTATTGTTATTTTATGTGTTAACGGATTAAGAATACACTTCAGCAACAATATTGTATTTTAATCTGTCACTTACTTAAAGTTATTTTCATTTTTCTAAATATCATCATTTCAGTTCATATACGTCCCACTGTTGGGCTCCAGCCTCCACCTCCACCAAATTGACCTTACTAACCATGCTGGTCAGACAGGTTGGTATAGGGATTTATTTCGAGTTTGCCTTCTCGTGTATAGATCTTATCTTATTTATGTTGACTTACACTATTGCATTGAGGAAACCTGTAATAATAGCTGTAATTAGTAATTTAATAAATAAATTTTATATGCATAATATTCATCCCTTAGTCGTCTTTTACGCCATCCACGGGCAAGACAGGAAGTGGTGAATTGTATTCTTACTCCGTCACCACATAGATTGTCATATCACAAATATTTAGTTATGAATAAAATATTAATAAATTTATATGTATACTGAAAGCATTAAATTTTGTAATGACGACGACGATGTCAATTTGTCCAACTAGAGAAGGCTGTGACGTCACAGCAACGCGGCTTCCTGCCTTTATTTAAGCAACCTTAACGGTGAAACGCTAAAACTTCTTGGCATCGTAAAAGAATACAGGAAGGAAATCATATTAACTTGAGTAGAGTGCCTTTTTTATAGTTAATATGAAAATAAATTACTTCCTACTCTATCTTGTTTAATATAAAAACCGGCTAAGTGCGAGTCGGAGTCGCTCACGTAGGATTCCCTGTCTATAAAAAATCGCATTTGTTATATGGAAACCCTTCCTTAAATATTTTATTTTGTTATGTTTTTAGTAGTTGTTGTTATAGCGGCAACAGATATAGATAATTTGTAGAAATTTCAACTGTCTAGCTATCGTGGTTCTTGAGATACAGCCTGGTGACAGACAGACGAACGGAGAGATGGACGGACACACAGAGAAGCCTTCGTAATAGGGTCCCGTTTTTACCCTTTCGGTATGGAACCCTAAAACGGCATGAGCGATTCGGAGTCGCACAGGTAGGGTTCCGTACCATTACCTATAAAATCGCGTTTGTCGTATGGAAGGTACTTTATTTTTATTTTTTTTTATGGGTGGGCTATGGTAAGCGCACGCGCGGTCCATTCCGTCCAGGGCGATGAAAAGACGGCGCGCGGGCCCACAACCCACCCGTACCCACGTCACCTCATTGTTGGACCGACCACCGGAGCAGGGTGACTTGTCGCCAGTGGTCGGCCCGACGGAATACCCTTTCGGGTACCCTCACCTATCGACGTCCTGGGACGTCGGTCGCCATCGCGAGTGACGGACGATTCCCCGGTCCGATCACCCGCGGCCTCGGCTAGGGCGGCATTAGGCGCAGATACTCGCGCCTGCGCCGCCTGAGTCGCCGGCAGCGGAATGTGTCGCCGAATAGGAGCTCTACACGCACATGATCCGCCGCCTCCTTCTGTAAGATTACGGCCTCACAGAAGGTGGCGACCGCGTTCCAATTCCTGACGCTGTCGAGCATCTCCCTGGCAATGATCGGCAACGTCAGGTCGGCACCGATAATCGCGACGAGTTCACGGCGCTCCCCCGCCCACGCGGCACACACCTCGAGCGTGTGCTGCACCGTGTCCTCGTCGCAACTGCAATGGTGGCAGGACGGTGTGCTCTCCCTCCTAACAATCTTGTGCAGGTAACCGTGCCCCGTCAGCACCTGCACCAGTCGGAAGGAAAGCACACCGTGCGTCCGCTCCAACCACCCCATCAGCACCGGCCGGAAGGCCTCGACGGTCATGACACCGTACCGAGGACTCTCCAACCGGCTGCCCAACGGGCAATGACTTCTTGGCGGACGTCGACCCGCCAGGCGGTAATCTTCTGCAACGAGACCATACCGACGCGGACGCGCGTCTCCGACACCCGCCGGTAAATTCCGGCGAGCATCTCCGCCTCCAGGTCCCACGGGGGAGTTCCGGCCAGGAGGCACGCTGCCTCCGTCGCCACCATGCGGTAACCGCGTATGGCCCTGATCGCCATGACCCTCTGTGGCCGCCACAAGAGGGCTCTCAGACGGACAGTCAGGGACCCCACCCACAGCGGTGCGCCGTACAGGGCCATCGACCGGAACACCCCCGCGTACAGCTATCGGCACGTAGCGCCAGGTCCACTCACATTCGGCATCAGCCACGAAAGGGCGGACGCCGCGCCGATAAGCCGGGAAACAAGTCGATGGAAATGCTCCCGAAACCACCAATGCCCGTCGAGCACCAGGCCCAGGTACTTCATGTGGGCTTGGATGCTGATGGTAACCGAATTCACGGTGATCGAAGCGCCCGCGGGAGGCCCGGCAGTACGGAGGCCATGGAACAAAAACGCCTCCGTCTTTTCTAGGGCAACCCTCAACCCCAGCGCTTCGCTTCGCATGACAATCTCCTCCGTGCCGAGAGTTGCCAGGCGTGGCGCCTCCCCTAGCGTCCCACCCCGAGCTGTGACGAGTGTATCGTCGGCGTAGTAAATTACGCCCAGTCCGGGTAGGCTTCCTCTCAACGCCCAGTCGTAGCCGATGCTCCACAGGGTCGGACCCAGAACCAACCCCTGTGGGACACCGCACGTCATGGGTATTCGCACAACGTCCCCTACTCGGTTAATGTAGAGGACGCTGCGCCCCTTCAAGTAGTCTGCCACCAGACGCCTGAGGTACACGGGCACCCTGTGATACCTCAGCCCCTCCCTGATGCAGCTGAATGGCAGACTGTTGAAGGCATTAGCGATGTCCAGGGACACCGCTAACAGGACTCCTCCGCTGGTGATGACCTCCGTCACCACGGCCTTCAGGCGCAGCAGGGCCGCGATCGTCGAATGCCCTCTCCGAAAACCAAACTGGGCGTCCGACAGATCGGGCCCGACCTCGACAAGGTGCCGCTCGATGCAGGCAGCTAGAACCCTCTCCAGCAGCTTGCCCGCATCATCGAGCAGCACGAAGGGCCTGTAGGCCGAGGCCGCCTCGGGAGACCGTCCCGGCTTCGGTAGGAGAACCAGCCTCCCCTCCTTCCAGCACCCAGGGAACTGCCCGGACGTCAAACAAGCGTCGAACAGTCCCCTGAGGCGTGGTCCCAGGTGCTCGAGGACCAGGGCCAGCACACGGTTGGGTACACCTTCGGGCCTGGGGGAGGGGAGCCCCCCTTAAATATTTATTTTATTTTGTTTTTAATATTGATTGTTATAGCGACAACAGAAAAACATAATTTATGAAATTTTCAACTGTTTAGTTATCACGGTTCTTGAGATACAGCCAGGTCACAGATAAACGGACAGATACACAGCGAAGCCTTAGTAATAGGGTCCCGTTTTTACCCTTTAGATACGGAACCCTAAAAATCGTGTATAATTTATTCAGTTAGTTAAACTTTTGTATAAAGTAAAAGAGCAAAGATTGTTAAAGATAAAATCTTTTTGCAGTCCGTACCCAATTAGTGGAACTTTCATATTTAAAAGTGACTTTATTTAAAAGCGATTCTCTTTGCTTTATTTTTCGTGTGGAGATGTAGTGAGAATACAAACTCACTATTCTTGTTTTGTAGCTTATTAGGAGAAATATCCTAAATAATCCTCGCTGATGAAGGTTGGTATAAGGGTCTATGTCAATTCTCGTCAGAGAATGGCGTACATATGTGACATACAGGGTGTATCAGGATATGGGGCAACTGATCATACGGGAATTAGGCAATGGTGGTAGAAACCCATGTAAAAAATTGAAAGTAAAAATATTGATTCGTTAATAAATTAGAGACACGTAAAGTTTTCAATTTTGTCATCGCTTTTTCGTGTAAATCTGATTGAAATGTATAGAGTCAATGATAATTAATCTGCTACATATTCGCACTTTGTTAAATGTTCATTAAAAATTTAATAAATCAATGACTAAGTTCGCATAAGCAAGACAAACTTCGGCCGATGACCGTTGGCGAACCGCCTTTATACCTACGCTATCATTGAAGCGTTTGCGCAATTCTAGGTATGAATGAATGAAATTATACTATCAAAGCTTTACGTGCCTACATGTATCCTGTCTGTACATGCCTACATAATACGTAACATTTAAGGCATAGACTCTTAGATACACATTTTTGTAATCACTATAACTTTTATGTTTTATTGTAATATACATTCTAATTATGATCTATGACCGTTTAACTAGAACATACTCGAACAGTTGCCCTATAACTTGATACATCCTGTATACTTATTTTGCAATTAAATGAATGAATGAAAAAATGTTTTCAGAATATTTTAATATATTTTTTAAGAATACACCCTACACTAATAATAAATAAACGTTGTATTCCGACGGGCTAGACGAACATACAATTTAAAAATATAAATGTAATTAAAATGATATTATGTATTTTTTATTTATTTATTTTTTTAATAATCAGAATGGGTGCTATAAGAGATGACTAAGGAATGTAATACACAAAAACATCTATAAAAAAGAAGGAAAACTCGGAACAAAATCCTAAGCCAATATGTCTGACCAGTGTGTTATAGTAGGTCAATTTCCTTGCAATAATGGAGCCACGAAGCTAACAGTATATGAAGTGAGAAAAAAAAATATATACTTATACATCTAATAAAAGAATAAAAGTTACTTAAAAATACATTACTCTCATTTAAAAAATAAAACACAAAGACTTAATAGAATAATTCAACTAAGACCACGCAGTCGAGTTCGCATAAATTTTCACAAAGAAACTTAATTTACTTAGTCAATAAATTTATTTGAAAAATAAAGATCATAAATTTGAATAAAACTCATACATTTTAAAATTTTCACTTCGATATTTTTTTTTTTTGCCGCGCTATCATCGCAAACATGCCTGGGATTCCATTTTGGCATGCAGACTCGCACTCTTGCCCTGGCAATGGTCCAAGCACGTCTTGAAAGGTATTTTTCTGTGACTCAAGTTATAAACGATAAATAGAATAACACGTTTACTTTAATATTGTGTATCAATATTCATAGTGTGAACAAGCTGATCTATACCAATAAATAAAATTGGAGTGTCTGTTTGTAAAGTCAAAATAATAGGCTTTTTTCATGCTCACACGGTTATTTGCACGACACCTATGCCTAAAATAGCAATTAAAAAATTTTTGTCTGTCTGTCTGTCTGTACAGACAGACAAAAAAAATATAAAGTGATTTTTAGGCATATGTATAATGCAAATAACCATGTGATCATGAAAACGGCCTATTATTTTGACATTACAAACAGACATTCCAATTTTATTTATTGGTACAGATAATTTATATATCTTACGCCAAAAAGTTGTAACTTGTGACAAAATTCTCGCACACAGCTCACGACGCATCCGGACACTAAGATCGCCGCAGTACTTTATACAGTGGCGCTACTCAAATTGTTGCACTGCCGTATCTAAAGCACTCGTTTTTAAAATAACATTTAAATCAACCACTCATATAAAATGCCATAACTTACAATATGTACGATGGAAGTGTGTAGACCCCAAGTGATTGGAATAAGGTTAGAATGTTGACGATGATTTTCCGTCTGGTGACGGAGTAAGAGTATAATTCACTACTTCCTATCTTGTCCGTGGATGTCGTAAAAGACGACTAATAAATATAATACGCATATAACATCTACGAAAAAGAAGGAGATCTTGAAATAAAATGTAAATCCCTTAGTCATCTATTACGATACCCACGGGCTGTCGCCACACGGAATGACAAATAAATTGTATTCATTAAAATTGATAATGTAAATGCACCGAGTAGTTAATCTATACCAATAAATAAAATTGGAGTGTCTGTTTGTAATGTCAAAATAATAGGCTTTTTTCATGCTCAGACGGTTATTTGCACGACACCTACGCCTAAAATAGCAATTAAAATTTTTTTGTCTGTCTGTCTGTTTGTTCCGGGTAATCTTCAAAACGGCGGCACCGATTTTAAAAATTCTTTCACCAATGGAAAGCTATAATATCAGGGCGTAAACTAGGCTATATTTTATCCCGGTATTCCCACGGGAACGGGAACTACGTGGGTAAAACGACCATAACCTATAACCGAAGCGAAGCGAGGGCGGGTTGCTAGTATGAAATAAATGGTTTCGAATTTGAAGTTGAAACTATGAAAAAAAATTAAACGAAAATGTTAAATGTAATTTTTGCTTATTTAAAATACTTTTAAAGCTTAACAGTGTTACTTTCTGATCTATTTAACGTCGAATGTAATATGAAACAATAAATGCATTTTATACATGTCAACTAACTTGACTTATACGCCATTCTAAAGATTATTTTCTTTTGTAATGATATTTGCATAGATAAGATTTAGGGTCCCAAAGATGAACGAAAACACAATATAAATATATCAATAGAGTCCCAATCAAACCGGTTCAAAGGAATCCACAATTAATTGTTAATTCAGTACTGCCTTAAGGCGTTACCTTCCAAACTAATTTACATACTTTTCCACTTGAATTTTTTTCATTATCTTTTAATTAGTTGTTCAGACATCTTAACGTAGAGTTTATAAGTTCTTAGACAATGGCAAAGGAGGAAAACAAAGGTATAAGCTACAAAGCTTCATTAAGTGGGGGGCCATTTTCTTTTTTTACCCTTACTGTTTGCAATTTCTGTATTAAATTATGTTTATTGCTACAAGTTCGATGGTTAATATCAATTTAGCACGTTCCTGTAACAGGAAAATATAAAATATGTGTAGAAGGATTTACGGCAACTGGGGTACCGCAAGGGTCGATTGTAGGTCCCGACGATGGGACACATAAATTTTGTGTAATGTAATACAGTTTCTTTTGGATAATTTATGGCGTTTGCATGGAAAGGTGTTTGATTAATTTCTGTACTGATTTAGGATGGAGTATCACGTTATATGATTAAGTAAAAGAAACAATAAGTATTATTTAGAAAATTTTATATAAGAACTTTTTTTACCATTTATTTCTTAACAAAATTTACCTTTAAAACTCCACCATTATTATCGTCACAGCTCATATACGTCCCACGGCTGGGCTCGAGTTTTCTCAGCAATGGCAGGAAAATTGACCATCTATACTACGCTGGTCAGGCATTAGTGAAGAATTTTCGAGTTTTTAATATGAAACATCTATAGGCGAGGGTGAACCTGATCGTTGGCGTGGCGTAAACAGCTCGTGGCATTACGACGTCACGCTATATGACGGAATATGCGGGGGTGAACCTGATTGTTGTACGAGTAACGCCACGCTATATATATGTACATACGTAGTCTATACGTAATAGACGGAGTGGCACTATGTTGTGCGCAAGCTCCTCTGCTCTCTCTCTCTCACCGCACTGACCTCGCATACCTATAGTATATACTAATAAAAATAAATGTTTATTGAATAAAAATCATCCTTTTCTGGAAAAAAATTGTAATAATTTATTAACTGTTCCTGTCGTAATCAGTTCTTTTATGCATATATGCTTGTACAAAATAATTTCGATGTTTCACACCTTCCAGGCGTTGAGCGACAGCCCCCTTTTATTCATCACTTGGATGATTGTTACATGTACAATATGGGATTTTAATGATCTTTTACAACACTCACGCAAGATAGGGGGTGGTGAATAGTATTCTTATTCTATCACCATATGGAAGTTATTTAGATCTTTAAACTATAATATAGAATTTTAATAAAGGCTAAATCCCTAAATCTGCCATAAAATTTATAAATCCGTAGGAACAAATCTCCATTTCCGTGAAAGAGTACTGCACAAACGATATATATATATTGAAATGTTATAAATCTAACAAAATCCTTTGTTTCAATAACGAACATCGGAGACAATAACATTAAATCATCCCTACGTATTTTTTACAACCCTTGCTCAGTAATAATAAACCCAGGCTATGTTTTTTCGTCTTTACCTACCGAGCTATAAAAGTTTCGATGACTAAGATTTAGAGATTGGTACGACGATAATTTTGTTGGACTTTCTTTATTAAATTTCTGCTATGCATATAAATTTATAGAAATTTAGTGAGATGAAAACAAAATATATATTGATGATATATGATAAAAATATTAGATAAAACCATCATCATCATTATTTCAGCTCATTCGCGTCCCATTGTTGGACTCCAGCTTCGTTGAAAATAGGAGGGAAATCGACCTACCATACCACTTTGGTCAGACGTATACCAACATGTCTATCTATACCAATAAAAAAGCAATCAAGAGTAGATTTTATCTAAAAGGTTATTATAAAATCTCGGATTATCTTGATGATAACTCGGACTGGCAATGAGCAGCAATGATAGAAATCACGCATTTGTTTATTTTTTTATTGTTGCTACTATAATTGTAAAGCTTAGCGTGTTTTGCCAAACGATTTTTTTATTAGATCTGTGTTTTATGTATGTGGCAAATGGCATTAGTCACGCTCACTGAAGGGTTTGCTTGCCGTAGCTACGAGGAGCGGGTCACTCCCTTCTCTCCATTATGGTTGAGGGGAGTAATGGCTGCTCTAGTGGTTAACTCGTGATCGGGTGCCGCTTGCGGGATTTCCAGCCATCTTCTCATTATATTTGTGATTATTATTCATCATCATCATCTTGCTCTTATCCCAATTACTTGGGGTCGACGCAATATGTCATCTGTTTTGACATATTGCAAAAAGTTTCGGCAATGACTTTTATGACCGGCCGCCTGCCTGACATCAACCCTCCTTGGGAATGTAATCGTTGACCCAAATGGTACCAGATGGAGTTGGTCCGGGTCAATCTAGGGCTCTTAGTCGTCTTTTACGATACCCACGAGCAAAGCAAGGGTTGGTAGTATTCGAAGCCGCTACCACACAGGATTATATTTGTGATTATTATTATATTTGTGTATTGTATTATATAATATTTCGAATGGCATCGCACTGGAACTATGAATAAGCATGTTGTAAGATGTAATTTAATTTAAGTGAAATTAGAAAATAAATAAAAATAGACATTCCCGCTGAGTTTCTTGCCGGATCTTCTCAGTGCGGTCGCGTTCCGATCCGGTGGTAATTTTAAGAAAAATGTAAAAGAACAATGACAATATGTAAGTGCCCCCGCGGGGTTTATACATAGTAAATGATTTGAATATGGTATCATTGCCGGACCGGCCACGGGGGAGAAGGAACTCGGTACTGGTGGTTGGCCCACCGACGAAGGCAAAGAGCTACAGTAGATTATGGGGCCACACGCCGTCCTTTCGTCGCTCTGGACGGAGCTTGATGGCATGTGAGCTGATCATAGCCCACCCAATAAAAAAATGGTATCATTTCAAATTGTTTTTCTCTGTAGATGGTAATTTGATCTTTTTTGTGTTCTTTGGCACGTTCGTTTCGTCTAGGTTGATGCAAAGAGTAGGAGGCGGTCCTATAATCCACAGTATTCCCTCTAGACCAATATTACCGAGTGCCTGTCCAGCATATATATATACATTCTTCAAATTCCTTTGATTAATCATATCAATTCACTAATAATGTTCCAAAATGTATTCCAATCATTCGTGTAATGGAATATTTTGTTCTGTTATTAACAACGTGGATCGTGTGTTCATGAGTTTGCTACGTTTCACGCGTATTAATCGAATGCCTTTGCCAGATCACTCTTTGTTTAGATCGACTGTAATCAGAAGCGTATTGTTTTGCTTCACTGCGTATTACTCCGGCGTATTCGTATGGAATTGAAACGCCAATATAGGAGAATCAATGAAGAGAAATGTATAAATACAAATTTTTGTAATTAATCTTATATCTTTAAACGAGCAATTCTTGTATATATATATATATATATATATTTTCAGGATCTCGGAAACGGCTCCAACAATTTTGTTGAAACTTGGCAACAAAAGGAATATTTCTGCCAAATTTCAAGTCTGTACGCCTTATGGTTCCAGAGATATGGTGATGAGTCAATATATCGCACGCAAAACCCGCCTCTCCTATATATATATATATATATATATATATATATATATATATAGATATATATTCAGGATCTCGGAAACCGCTCTAACGATTTTGTTGAAACTTGGCATACTAGAGGTTTCGGGTCCAAAAATCGATCTAGCTAGGTTTTATTTATAGAAAATGTTGTTTTGTCCATGTTTTTAGTAAAACAATATAATGACATTAAATTTTAAAAGAATATGAATTCAAATTTCGTTGACAATGTCATGAGTTACCATAGCTCAGTTGGGGAGACGGGCGGTTTTAATTTTGGATTATGTGACATTTAAACAGCGTCGGTTCGAATCTCGGTGTTATTATTATTCTCTTTTTGTAGTTTTTTATATAATTTTCATTATTTATTTTTTATTAATATATATCTAAATAAATTCGACAAAAATATTCCGAGTGAAGCTCGGTCAACCAGATATTATTTTGTTAATGCTTTCATTATGAGTCTATTGTAATATTGTTATAAGTTACAGTTTTACACTATTTGTTTTTGCTAATTCCGTGTGATGATGGAGTAATAATACAATTGAACACCTCCTCCTTTACTCGTGGATGTCGTAAAAAACACGCGCCGAAATATAAATAATTATGAGTCGCTTTAAACTAAATAATTATGAACCATTTTAAGGAGAATAATAGCAATTGAAGGCAAAATTTCGCTATTTAACTGTGAATTAAATTGACTTACCGACTAAATTAAGCTTCCAAATATGAACTGGTTAGCCCTAAGCTATTACTACTACTACTATGACTACTATTTCAAATGATAAAAAACCGTATTGAAATCGGTCCATTTGTTTAAGAACTACGATGCCATAGACAGCCGCACATACACACACACACACACACACACACACACACACACAGCAGACAGACATCGACGTCAAACTTACGAGTATAACACCCCTCTTTTTGCACCGCGGGTTAAAAATGAACGATCTAAAACAGCGAATTAGTTTACCATAGGACTGCTAACTAAATTGAGTGCTGCCATTAGAGACCAATGATGAGGTATCGGAGGACGCAGTGTAGAACGCCTCACTCTTAATGGACTGACGACCCGATAAAAGCTGCTGGGCAAAAACGCCCAGGTCCAAGTGGCACAGAACCGCACTTTGTGGTGAATCATGAGGAAGGGCCACGTCCAGCAGTGGATGGCGAAAGGTTGAATGATGATGCTAATGAATAGTGACCCTTAACCGAGAGTATCAAAAAGGAATATTAAATCTAGTATCAACTAGTTTAGCTGGATTAGTATACTAAACTACTAAACCAGTTAAGCTTACCTCCTATTATCTAGAAGTATTCAAGAACTCGACAGCGAATTATGTTACGTTTAAAAATGAATTAAAAAAAGATGCCGTTTTCTACCCTTAAACACATCCATCCATCCGTTAGGAATCTAAGACGTATAACTTACTAAGCGGACTCGTATTCTGTTCTTAATAATTCTTAATGATCACCAGTTTTATCTTCCACAGACAAAGTGTGGTGATACCTTGTATTCTTTTGCCTGTCACCACAAGTGGACCTTTTATAGACGAGGGTACTGTGACATTTTGTATTTTCATTATGTCAAAATGTTCATTTTGCTCGTTCGGACAACGATTAGTAATCAATTGATCATTAGATCGAACACACAAAGAGACCTCGATAAGCTTGCTTTTACACATAGTATTTTCACAACAATAGCCGGCTGTATGATAAAACGTTATCCCTAACCACTGTTTACGGATTTTTTATTATGTAAATTCAACAAAATTGTATTCGCATAAAAATGTATATTATGTTTACGGCACTGCCAAAGAAGGGTTATGTATATTATTTTTACGTGAATGTTGTTTGTAGATTTCTTTATTAGCTCGTATTATCGACATGGTTGAATGGATTTCAACAGTTAAGTTATCTGATTTTTGATTTTTCTCAGCGTTTCCTGTTGGAAAAATAGAAAGAAAGAAACTAAGAGACCCTTTTCAGGGCTCGCGGTCATGGCGGGCGGACGGGACCGAGGATTTTAGTCCATCTTTTGCAGAGACTGACCACGCGACCGACGTCCCGGGAAAGGGACGTCGAGAGGAAAGGAAACCCCTGTCAGGGGGTATTCCGTTGAACCGACCAAAGAGGACAAGGAACTCGGTACTGGTGGTCAGTCCAACGACGAGAGCGACGTGCTACGGGTAGTTTATGAGGCCACGCGTCGCCCCTATGTCGCCAGGAACGGAGCCGGGCAGTGGGTACCTTGACCATAGCCCAGCCCAAATAAAAAAGCGTTCATGGTCACAGCCGGACCAAGATGTCTCAGGTCCATTAAGTTATTACTTTGGATGTGGAACCCTGTGAGCCGTCTGTGACCATGAATGTTAAAAAGTGTTCGAAACATTGGATAATCAAAAATAAAAAACCAACACGACAAAATCCTTAAAAATACTTTTAATTGTAATGTATAATGATTGAGTAAATGCTAGAAATCATTAATTAAGATATCGTTATATTGGTCTTAAAAATTGCGACTCTATAGGTCCATGAAAGGTCTAAAATTTTTAATAATTAAAATAAAGAAATAGCCGATTGCAAAAGTATATTATGAGCTGAAAGCCTAACTTAAACACCCGCATTAAATTCAGTAGCAACCAAATCCAATTGCAAATGAAAAAACCGAAAGGAAATCAATGGGTACTCTGCTTGCAACTAAACTTAATGCGGGTACCTATTTAACTTAGAGTCGGCTTATAATATAGTTTGTTAAACCCAAACAAAGTTCACTTTGTTAATATTTTATTTTAATTTTGTGTCATATTCTCAATCTTTTTTCGGAGTTTTTAAACCTCGATGCAAAAAAGTGGTGTTATAAGTATTACGTCAATGTGCGTGTGTCTGTGCCATAGCAGCTCTTAAACGGATGGGCCGATTTTGATGCATTTTTTTTTTAAATTTGAAAGCCACTTCCTTGCGCTGGTTTTAGCTATGTTCGGTTAATATCGGTCCAGCAGTATAAGAATATCAGCTCTTTTCCAAAATGATGTAATGGCGTATGATTACTCGATGAAGTGCTTAACGTACGCCACTATAATCGTTAAATAAAAGCTTTTAATAATAATTAATTAATAATTCCTGTTGAGGAGAAAGTAATACATTTTTATAATATTTCAGTTTTTGTTGGGGGTTATTAATTATTTTAAATTGTATTTATTCAGTTTTTTCGGTATTTTAGTCCAAATATTGTCTTGTGGTTTGTTGATATTTTGAGTTGTAGTGACAAAGTATAAATATATTTCAGTCTCTCCTTAATCCGCGAATATCTTGAAAGTCGCTTATCTCCGTCGATTTTTACATAAAAAATATGAAATGGCTGCAAGAAAAGGAAAACATATGTTTCTCATACTGTTGAGGCAACTCGTGGCTTGAATTTTAAGTCTACTGATCCATTTTTTTTTTTGAAAGCATACAATCAGGAACAACAAACTTTCACACAAAGGCTTATCTTACTCAAAAATTCTAAATGCAATGTATAAGACTAATGGCAAATAAATGTTTACCCAATATGACAGCAAGCAAACATTGCTCCAATGTACTTACTGACAACACCAGATTTACAACCAATTCCCTACGGAAAATCGCAATGTTCCCACCAAGAGCTAAGATCGATGTTAGTACTAAGCCACAGTTTATTGGCACAAATGTTTGCGGTACCATTTGATAAATGCAGTGTGCATTTAATTCTCATACCTAGGCGTTGCAGTAAGATGTACTCGCTACAAAATTCCATTTGTCTGCTTTGTATTTCTTACTACCTGTTTTAGCTGAGAGTTACAAGACTTTTGTATTTATAGTTGTGTATTTTCTCGTCTTTATACCCGAAAGGAATGAATATAAAGACTTTATACCTATGCTAGCTGACACAACAGACATTTTTGTGTTCAAATCTAAGAAAATAGTAAAAGGAATTCTCCTTGAAATCGATCGCAGCGCCATCTACCAGTTCCAATTATTAATCTAAACAATTCTCATATCTTTCGGAACAGACAAAAAATCATTAAAATTGGTCCAGCCGCTTAGAAGGAGTTCAATTACAAAAACACGAACAAAAGATTTATATATAATAAGATTTATCCATAAAATCGACGTCTGATTAGTAACAATTTGTTACTGCACTTCGCTCATTGAGTGAGAGAGCCGAAAGCCCAAATCTCTGAGGATGTTGGGACAGGCAAAAAATGGGATGGTAAATTGTATTCTTACTCTGTCACCACACGCAAAGAGGACTTTACAAAAACGAAATTGCTGAACACAAATTACATCTATTTATGTATCAAACAAAGAATTGTTCTACGTGGGTCAAATTTTCAACACTCAGTAATAGAGATTGGTATTCAGACTAGTCCATCACCTTGTTTATAGGTATTCATAATAAATATGTGGTAGCGGCTGCGAATACTACCAACATATTGTTCGTGGGTGTCGTAAAATAAAACTAAAAATTTAGATGAAACTGGACCTCCATCTGATGCCGTCTGGTCAACGATTACATTCCCAAGGACGGTTGACGTTTGCTATATATACGATAAAGAAGGAATACATATTGAGTTGAACTCAAAAGATTATTGATGTGAAATATCTCTATGCGAGGGTGAACCAGATCGTTGGCGTGGCGTTAACGCCACGCTTGGATATGCACATTTGTGTAACAAGCCATGACCTATCTATACCAATAAATAAAATTGGAGTGTCTGTTTGTAATGTAAAAATAATAGGCTTTTTTCATGCTCACACGGTTATTTACACGACACCTATGCCTAAAATAGCAATTAAAAAATTTTTGTCTGTCTGTCTGTCTGTCTGTTTGTACCGGGTAATCTTCAAAACGGCTGGACCGATTTCAAAAATTCTTTCACCAATGGAAAGCTATAATATCAGGGCGTAAACTAGGCTATATTTTATCCCGGTATTCCCACGGGAACGGGAACTACGCGGGTAAAACGACTATAACCTATAACCGAAGCGAAGCGAGGGCGGGTTGCTAATTTAGAATATTTTACAACGCCATCTAGTGCGCTCAAAATAAATTATTAACCTAAACACATACCTATAGTGTAAACTAATGAAAATAAATGTTTATTGAATAATAGTTCCTGTCGTAATTTGTTCTTTGATACATACCTATGTACTGTGATAAAATAATTTTGATATTTCACATCTGCCAGGCGTCCTGAGCGACGGCTCTTTTTTATGAAATAGACTAGCAACCCGCCCTCGCTTCGCTTCGGTTTTAGTCGTTTCACCCGCGTAGTGCCCGTTACCGTGGGAATACCAGCATAAAATATAGCCTAGTTTACGCCCTGATATTATAGCTTTCCATTGGTGAAGGAATTTTTGAAATCGGTCCAGCCGCTTTGAAGATTACCCGGAATAAACAGACAGACAGACAAAATTTTTTTAATCTATATTTTAGTCATAGGTGTCGTGCAAATAGCCGTGTGAGCATGAAAAAAGCCTATTATTTTGACATTACAAACAGACACTCCAATTTTATTTATTGGTAGAGATATACAAACAGGTACACAAACTACCTGAAGGTGTGAAATACTGCTACAAATATATGTATATTGTAACCTCAAAGTATTAAGATTACAGACACGTTGCCAATCTTGAGGACTAAGTTAATAAGGCAACCAGCTTATTGCCCGAAATTACGCTGGTTCTCTTACCCTCCTTATCGGTACACAATGGTGTACGCTATTGCTTGGCGGCAAAATTAACGGTTAAGACGGTGGTTGCCAACCGGACGGACACTGCATAAGATTCTACCACTTACAATTAGAATAAGAGCAAGATGAAGATACATAATAATGTTCAGAAACATTGTAAGTGAATCGTACTCACCTCCGGACGCAGCGAGCAGGCCGTGCGCACGCAATAGCGCCAGCAATAGCAGCGGAAGCAGCGGGCGGCGCCGCATGCCGCGCGACACCGCTGCGCCCGCGCTGCCTCGCCGCCGTTCGCTTCCGCGCTCGCCCTCACCTACAAACAAACAAACAAATCATCATCATTTCAGTTCATACACCTCCCACTATTCTACTACAAATGCTCTACCTACAAATAAGAAACGGTATGCTGAATTATATTTTTACTCCATCACCACGAGAAACTACTGGAATATTAATCTTATTTGTTGTATTCCGTGGGGTGACAGAGTATGAATACAATTCACCACTCCCTATCGTGCACGTGGATGTCATAAAAGATGACTATGGGATATAATTCGCAAATAACACCTACGCAAGAGAAGAGAAACACGAAATAAAACCCTATACGAAACTGTCTGACCAGCATGGTATAGTAAAGTCAATTTTTCTCCTATTGTGGAGGAAGCTCGAACCCAATCGCGGTACGTGTACGAGCTGAAATGATAAAAGAAATGATGACATGCAGATAACATCTGTGTATCAAGTCGTCTAAACAAGTGGTATAATTCACTTTTCTTTTCTTGATCAAGAAGTATCTGGAGGTATATGATTTGGGTTGATGATAGTTTAATAGTGTTTACGATATTAAATATCTACTACAAAATAGTAAGGCTACGCTCTGAGCCGCGATCGCCACGAGACGACCGCTTCGCAGAAGAAAATGGCAGACTCAAATTCAAACCATTTATTATGTATGCGCCCCGCGGGGGCACTTACATATTGCCATTTTTCTTTTACATTTTAATTTAAATTACTACCGGATCAGAACGCGACCGCACTGAGAAGATCCGGCAAGAAACTCAGTGGGTTTGCCTCTTTTTAATTCATTTACTAGTTTTTTTTTAATAAAATTACATACAACAACATGCCTATTAATAGCTCCAGTGTGATGCCTTTCGAACCATGAAATAGTTGTTAAATATAATGAAAAATTACCATGGCTGGATCAGGTTCCGCAGCCGGCACCCGATCACGAGTTAACCATTAGACTGGATCAGGGAAGAACCCTTCTACAGTGACAAGCTTCGCTGCCGTATGGCACAAGTTCATCAACGGCAGTTATCACATACATCAGATGAGCTGTTTCGTAATCGACCATTAAAACGTAATAAAAACATACGTTCCCATGAAGGATCTAGAAATTCTTTTAAAATAAGTATTAGTATGGATAACGAGATTGCCCCTATTCCTAGTTTTCATATGATGAATGTCACTATTCTCTACAATATTTTTTACATACTATCGGTTTTCGAATATGAATTGTGATACAAGAGTTAGAATGAAGAGATATGCCGACTATCCGGATTCTTACTTTGTATGTATTTCTCAATAAAATGTAAAAAGTGTGTTGCTCAAATAAAATCCAAACCCAAGACTTTCTTTTTGACATGATTGAATTTGGTTTAAGCTCTATCATTTTAATAATCAATAACAATATTATAACCCATTGTATTCCCTCACCAATATCATTGTGCCGACTACTAACACCTTGACGTCTATGGAGGCAGTGGACCTTGTGTATGAATCAGCTGTAGATAAACGAATCGTCATGGAAATTTTCAAACATCCCCGAAACCGTGATCGACTGGGATGACTAATCGGCTATTTAAATCTATATTAGAATGTTTATTTCCTTCAATTTTTGCCAAAGTGTAGCTCTTGGGCCTAGATTATAAATAGCGTGGACACTCCGTTTTTGGAGAACAAAGATGCTATTCAAATCCTTAGAGAATCTTCAAAACAGTATGCAATAAGACATGCGCATAGGTGTAATTTCTCTCAAATGTAATAATCTACATTTAAAGGCGAATTCAAGCGAAGATGGATTCTGTGATGGATCATTTATTTTCCTTAGTAAAATTATTCGCATTCAATGATCGGTCTGACGCCTGCGATTTGACACATTAGCTCAGGCGTTCATTCGAACGATTAACAATGCATACGAAACAAAGGGCATTGAAACTGAAATGTTTTACTGGTGAATTTTTGGACGATAATCGACAAATGATTATTTGGATACGCAATATACACTTATGGTCTACTACCATTATATACATATTTGATAATAGTTATTCGTTATTGTAATAAATGTAAAAGTCCCGAACGTATAATAAAAATGAGACATCCCTAACTCATAATATTTCTAAGAAAAGCAAAATAAAAAAATATTTAAATGTTGCTATAATTAGGCTGTAGTCAGTAAGGGAAAAAGAAATGTATAAAGAATTAAAATAGATAAATACTCTTGTAATCTGTTACTACATTTTTTTAAATGAGAACTATTTTAGATACTTTACAATTCACCACCCCTTCTCTTGCGCGTAGATGTCGTAAAAGACTGCTAAGGAATGCTTATAATATCTATACAAAAAAAGGAAAACTCTAAATAAAACCACACGCGGTCCATTCCGCCCGGGGCGACGAAAGTACGATGGGAACATAACCCACCCGAACTCACGTCGCCTTCGTCGTTGGGCCGACCACCGGAGCAGGGTGACTTGTCGTCAGTGGTCGGCTCGACAGAATACCCTTTCGGGTACCCTCACCTCTCGATGTCCCTGTCCCGGGACGTCGGTCGCCGTCGCGAAATAAAACCCCATAGCAACACGTCTGACTAGCGTGGTATAGTAGATTAATTTCCCTTCCATGATGTCGGAGGCCCGATCTTATCAGTGGGACGTGTATAGGCTGAGATGATGATGATTGGACTCCATAGGTGCGCTACCTATCCTCCTCATACAACAGGTATATCTCAAATTTTGAAACATACTTGCTATCGGTATGTCTCAAAATTTGATTTGCTGTACAATTGACATAATTGTAAGCGGTACTCTTTATTAACTATGAGGAAAGACCGACGTCTTACCCAAGGGGGGACGTCGGTCGATGGGAGGTTACCCCAAATAGGGGGTATTCCGTCGAGCCGAACACTGATGACAAGTAACCCAGCTCCGGTGGTCGGCCCAACGACGAAGGCGACGTGCACGTGGGGTGGGTTGCGGATGTGCGTGCTTACGCCCCTCTGTCGCCCCGGACAGAGTGGTGCGAGGAGCGCGCCGACGGCAACCCACTCCCAAAAAAAATACTCTTTATTAACTAGGTATAATGAATAGAAAATTATAATGTTCATTATCTATGCAATAAATAGTAAACAGTGAGATATTAAAATATTATGACTTGTATATTGACCGTAAATATGTTAAATGTAATTATTTAATCGCCAAATACATTATCATTATCTCAGGAAGTATGCCAGGTTCGGAAAGTGTTTAGTCTCCGCCTACACTTCTATGAAAAACGCCTGAATCTATGTATGTATCTTTGACATTTCATCTCATATAATACGTCCCACTGTTGGGCTCAAGCCTGCTCCGTAACGGTAGGGAAAGTGATCTATGTGGTAGGAATACACTGATTGTCCTATATCTACAGCCGCGGGCCGGTCCATCCGTGATAATACCACACTCTCGCAGAAAATCAAGGTCTGAATAGTAGCAATTTGTTACTTCGTTAGGTGAGCGAAGGAACCGAAAGCTCAACTTTCTGAGGGTGCTTGCGTGTGGTAGGTTTTCGTGATGTCTTTAGTATCAGTAACTTGCACGCATTCAAACTTGCTTCGCTTTCTTCACAGTAGGCAACGGCCTAATAAAGATCTACGAGCGGCAGTATCACATACCAACAGGTATGCTGTTTGCTCGTTTGTCACCAATAGCAGTAAGAAAACCTGTGGTTAGACGCGTTTCATTTCAAGTCTTTCTTCTTTGGATGTTCTTAAAAATATTAGCCCTTACATATGAAATTAGCGTTTTGTCGTACTGACCACTTTGATCTAAAATATCTGCTCTTTGGTTTACAATTCCCAATTCAAGTTTTTAAATTCATTTAGCTGGTACATTTGAATTTTGAAAACAGTCATTCATTGGTTTTTTCCTCATTGTTTTTTTCTTTTGCGTCGCTTATTACCACACCATAGATTACATGAAATATTGGTATATTTACGAGTACGAGTTCTACCGTGGCACCAGTGCTGCAAAAACAGCTCGAAAGATTAATGATGTGTACGGCGCTGGTGTCGCAAAAGAAAGCACGGGACGTTTTAGGTTTCAACGTTGTCGTTTTGGAAATTTCGACGTCCAGAACCAAACCCGTAGACAGCCGGCGACCAAAGTGGAAAATGAAGAATTAAAGACTATTGTGGAAGAGGATCCTGTAAATGTATTAATTCACTTAAAGCAAATCGGGCAAGTAAAAAACTTGATCGATGGGTACCTCATGAATTGATTGAATCGAACTTGCAAACACGCGTCGACTGCTGTTACTTTGCTCAATCGACACAATAATGAAGAGATTTTAAATTGAATTATTACTTGTAATGAAAAGTGGATACTGTACGATAATCGGAAGTGCTTGTCGCAATGGCTGATCGCTGGAAACCCAGCCAGATCCTGCCTTAAACGAAAATTGACTCAGAAAAGTTGTGAGTGTTTGGTGGACTAGCACTGGTATCGTTCACTACAGCTTTCTAAAATCTGGCCAAACGATTACGGCAGATATCTCTTGTCAGCAACTGCAAATCATAAATTCAAATTCAAATTCAAATTATTTTATTATGCATAAACCCTGAGAGGGCACTTACATATTGTCAGGTTTACAATTTCCAAAAAAAATATACTACCACCGGATCGGAACGCGACCGCTACTGAGAAGATCCGGCAAGAAACTCAGCGGGCTTGTCATTATTTTTAATTTTTTTTTTTCTTCTTACTAGTTATACAATTGTGTACATGTTTTGTAAGAACAAGCTCCAGTGTGATGCCCTTCGAACCGCAAGACACTTAATATAATTTAAACGATTATGGCTGGACCAGATAAAAGAAGAACTAGCTGGTAAACAACAGAGATTGGTCAATCGCTCTAGGCCACTGCTGCTTCACGACAACGCAAGACCATACACTGCACAACAAACAACTACTAAGTTAGATGAGCTACAATTGGAATGTCTGCGACATCCACCGTACTACCCGGACCTTGCTCCAACAGATTACCATATTTTCCAGAATTTGGACAACTTCTTACAAGGAAAAAAATTCAACTCCGATGCGGCAGCCCAAACCGCCTTCAAAGAGTTTATTGATTCTCACCCCCATGGTTTTTTTTTTCAGTAAAGGGATCAATGAACTATAAGATGGCAAAAGTGCATAGATAACAACTGGCATACTTTGATTAATTAAATATATTTTACAAAAAAAAATATTGACTTTATATTCCTCCCGTACAAAACGCCTATCGAATAGAAAGTATAGAACCTTACTATTAGAAAGTAATATCATTCTTTCGTATAAAAAATATTAGAAATCTATAAAATATACAAAGCCTATAACTCATTCTATCTACACTTACACTAAATATGTCAACAATCCGATGAGAATCACCTTCAGTTAAAAAGAGATTCCAAAAAGGTTTCACAACTAAGGCCTCTAAGACATTGTTGCCTAACTGCTTTGCACACTTTCAGTCGACTGGCGACCCTACTAAAATATTTCCATAATATTTTGCCAAATAGTAATTCAATGATAAAGGATTCGTGAAAGGTCAAAATTGCTTAGGAAAAATAAAGGTAATTTTATGGACCTTTTTGTTAAAAACTTTAAGAAGTATTAGTTCAAAATTAGTTTTAAATAAATAAATTTAATTACGTCGAAGACATTGTATATCTATATTTTAAAAGCACTGTTGAAATGCTAATCAATTTATTTCACCTTCAAAAACAAATCTTTTGTAAATTATAAATAAAACTATTTTAATGCCACGCTGATCCGGCGGGTCGGTATAAATTTTATTTCAAGTTTGCCTTCTCTAGCATAGGTTTTGTATGCAAATTACACCCTTTAATCGTCTTTTACGACACGCACGGGCAAGAAATGGAGTGGCGAACCGTATTCTTACTCCATCACCACACGAAAAGGAAAAAATTAAAAATTAAGACACACAAACGTGGTTACGCAGTAAGATCATTATTGACCACCACCACTCTTGCCCGTGGGTGTCGTAAAAGCCTACTAAGGCATATATGCAGCAGAGAAGCAAAACTCGATACAAAACCCTATTCCAACACGTCTGTCTAGCGTGGAATAGTAAGTCAATTTCTTTCCCATTGTGGAGGAGGTCTAAGCCCAATAGTTGGACTTATATAGGTTGAGATGATGATTACACAAATAAAACCAAAACCTTAGAATAATAACGTATAGAAGGATAGTGTCCATACGTAAGCCATCAAAAATATGAAGCAAACAACACTACATGCGCGCAAGCGATTACACATGTACAAACGCACACCACTATACAAATTATGAAATCAAATTTTGTTTTTATTGACATAAATCGTCGGAATACTTTTAAAAGTAATGTTATTATACTTTTTATGTTTTTCAAATGTGTTGTGACAGCATTTATGCAAAAGCCGCCATAATTACCTATTTATTTTTTTTTGTGTTGCGTACGTACGTGCAGTACAGTAACCTTATACATTATGAAACGATTCCGGCGTAACCTCCATTAGGCTCCAATTGGAATGCTTCACTTTTTATGCGTGAACTTACCTTCTATACGTTATTATTCTAAGACCCAAACTCAAAACGATCGTTATTGGATTAGTTATGAAACTATTCTCCCTAGGAATCGAACCTGCGATCGGAATCAACTGTAATTAGTCTAATTATTAACCATCACAATACTATGAATTTTTCGTATGGCAATGGAATAAAAATACAATTCATCACCCCCCTTTCTCGCCGGGTATCGTAAAAGCTAAGTGATATTGTGACACCATATATATAAAAGAAGAAAACTCCATAAAAAAACTATACCAATACGTCTGACCAGCGTGGTGTAGTAGGTCAATTTCTCTGCTATTATGGAAAATCAAGTTCAATAGTGGGGCGTATATAACCTGAGAAGATATTATGTACTGGCAACCCGCCCGGTTTCAGTCGCCTTACCCACGTAGCTTCCGTTCCCTTGGGAATACCGGGATAAAATATATATAAATACAAACTTATTTTCGCATTTATAATATTAGTAAGGATGTAAATACATAATCATCCTTAGTAATATTATAAATGCGAAAGTAAATTTGTTTATTTGTTACGCTTTCACGCTTAAACCAACGAACCGATTTCGAAAATTCTTCCACCAATGGAAAGCTACAATATCAGGGAGTAACTTTGGCTATATTTTATCTTTTTTTTTTTTTGCGGGTGGGCTGCGGTCGGCGCGCCTCCGCACCACTCCGTCCGGGGCGACAGAGGGGCTTAAGCACGCAACTCCCGCAACCCACCCGAAAACCACGTCGCCTTCGTCGTTGGGCCGACCACCGGAGCAGGGTTACTTGACATCAGTGGTCGGCCCGACGGAATACCTCCTATTGGGGTACCCTCTCATCGACCGACGTCTCCCCCTCGAGGAGGACGTCGGTCTTTCTTCACGTGGTCGGCCTCTAGGCGGGTGACGGACTAAAATCCCCGGTCACGTCACCCGCGACCTCGGCTAGGGCGGGATGAGGCGCAGGTAGTTGCGCCTATGCCGCCCCAGTCGCCGGCGGCGGATCTCCTCATCGAGGCTGCGCTCCTCACGCAGGCGATCCGCCGCCTCCTTCCGCGAGATCACTGTCTCGCAGAAGGCTGCGACCGCGTCCCAATTCCCGACGCTGTCGACCATCGCCCTAGCGATAGCCGGCAGCGTCAGGTCTGTACCGATGATTGCGACGAGTTCACAGCGCTGCACTGCCCAAGCCACGCAGGCCTCGAGCGTATGCGTCGCCGTGTCCTCGTCGCAATCGCAGTGGTGGCAGGATGGTGTACTCTCCCTCCTTACGACCTTGTGCAGGTATTTGGCGAAGCACCCATGCCCCGTCAATACCTGCACTAGTGGGAAGGAGAGCACCCCGTGCCGCCTTTCCAACCGCTGCATCAGCACCGGCCGGAAGGCCTCCACGGTTCGCAACCCGGACCGAACAATGGCTATATTTTATCTTGGTATTCTCACAAGAACAGTAACTACGCGGGCAAGGTGACTGAAACCGAAGCGAAGGAAGAACGGGTTGCTTGTATTAAATAAACACATCATCTGAGGCCACATAAATTTCGTAATTGAATTCAGGCCACCGCCAAAATAGGAGAGATATTGACCTAATGTACGACGCTGGTCAGAAGTATTGACATAGGCTTTTATTTCGTGTTTTCCTTCTCTTGCATAGATGTTATATACGTATTATATCCCTTAGTCGTCTTTTATAATACTCACAGGTAAGACAGGGGATAGTGAATTGTATTCTTGTTTACAGAAGTTATGGAAATCATACAATTAATAAACACAAATTACACCCACACTCAGAACCATTCGTCACTTCAACGCAGCCCACTTACGTCCCACCGTTGGGCTCAGGCCTCCTCCACAATGGGAGGAAATTTGACTTACTATCCTAAGCTGGTCAGTTATGTTGGTATTTTTTTTTTTTTATGTGTGGGCGATGGTAAGCGCACGCGCGGTCCAGTTCGTCCGGGGCGATGAAAGGACGGCACGCGGGCCGATAACCCACCCGTACCCACGTCACCTCGTTGTTGGGCCGACCACCGGAGCAGATGTGACTTATCGTCAGTGGTCGGCCCGACGGAATACCCTTTCGGGTAACCTCACCTCTCGACGTCCTGGGACGTCGGTCGCCGTCGCGCGGTCAGCCTCTCTGCGGGTGACGGACAACAGTTATGTTGGTATAGGTTTCATTTCAAGTTTTCCATCTCTTGCACAGATGTTATGTGCATATTAGTATATACCTTAAGTGTCTTTTACGACATCCATGGGGATGATATGGAGTGGTGAATTTTATTCTTACTCCGCTACCACAGAACATCCAGAGCATTACACCCAAACTCAGAACAAATACATCTGGATCCCGCGAAGTTTATTATTATCATGCATATTATATCCCTTTTTTGAACGGGCTATGATCCGCACGCATGCCGTCCGTTCTATCTGGGGTAACGAAAGGCGATAAGTGGCCCCTTGAGTCGACCATTATATGCCGAGTTCCTTGGTGGCCAACTCGTCGGATTAACCTTTCGGATACCGCCCCTTCTCGACTCCCGGGGAGTCACCCCCGTGCAGTCAGTCTCTCCACATATCCTTTAGTCGGCTTTTATGACACCCACGAGCAAGAGATGGTGTGAAATGTATTCTTATTAAATCACCACACTGATGATCAACACATTCACAATTCTAATGTACAAAATAATTCTATCAATTCAGATAAATTAAGCTGACAACAAGTTCTGTAATCGCCAAAATCTGTGACGAAAATAAGCTTGTAATTACCAAAGTTAAGAAAACAATTTGTAACAAGTATGAGTCTGAAAGAAAAAAAATCTAACAAAAAATACATTAATCTTCATTACAACTGTGTTAGAACTGATATGAACAATGACATTAAATGATTTTCAGGCAAATAAGTTAATATAAAAGTTTTAAGATAATTTATCAAAAGAAATCATATCTAATATTGGATAAGGGAATGATTAAATGAAGGTAACGAATAGCTTCTAGAATAAAATTAATATATAGAGATTACTCGTCGTATTGAAAGCCAACGGGTAGGAACTTTGATATTACCGTCTTTCTCATGACCGAGCTAAATGATGTCTTATAAGAACTTAGATAAAATGAAACCTACTAATGTTACAGCAAAATTTCTCATAAGAAACGTCTTGCAATATAATCCTTTTAAAAACGAAGATTGAACACTGTAATAGTCGTCGCAATATTTTTGAAGTAATAACGTTTTGTAAATCGATGAACGTCGGGTACATGTACGATAAAGCATGACTCATTGTCACGTTCCGCCCAAGACGAGCGTGCAAGCCAGAGAACAAGCGATGGAGAGGTACGATCGGCCTCGGTTTTGGCTTGTGACTCATATATCACACATACATAAGTTGTACACTACGAGGAGCGGGTCCCTCCCTTCCCTACATTATGGTTGAGGGGAGTGATGGCTGCTCTAATGGTTAACTCGTGATTGGGTGCCACTTGCGGGATCTGGTCCAGCCATAGTCTCATCATTATATTTGTGATTATTATCATATTTGTGAATTGTATTATATAATATTTCGAATGGCATCATACTGGAACTATTAATAAGCATGTTGTAAGACGTAATTTTATTTAAATGAAATTAGAAAAATTAATAAAAAATAGACATTTAGCTGAATTTCTTGCCGGATCTTCTCAGCGCGGTCGCGTGTCGATGCGGCGGTAATTTTAAGAAAAGTTGTAAAAAAATTACAATATGTAAGTGCCCCGCGGGGCTTAGACCTAATAAATTATTTGAATTTGTAAAAAAAGGGGGTTAGTTGATGAAAATCAGCTCAGTTCATATGCGTTCCACTACTGGGATTCATTCCACAATAGGAGGATTAACCTTACTATACGATGCTGGTCAGACAGTTTGGTACAGGGTTTCATTTCAAGCTTTCCTTTTATTATATAGTGGCAGGATTACTCTGCTAACAGTTGTCTATCTACAACCGCGGGTCGGTCCGTCCGGGGTCGTACCACACTCTTGCAGAAAGTCGACGTCCAAGTAGTAGCAATTTTGTTACTACGCTTCATTCGGTGAGCGAGAGAGCCGGCAGCCCAACCTTCTGAGGGTGTTTGCGTGTGGAGGGTTTTATTGATGCCTTCAGTATCACCGAACCTCATTGCACGCATTCACACTCCCTTCACTGTCTTCGCGGTAGGCAGCGGCCTAGCAAAGGTCCATGAGGGGCAGCAACACTTACTATCTGGTGTAAAAAATATACGTGTTATAAGTAGCCCCTAGCTGTCTTTTACGACATCCACGGTCAAAATAAGGAATGATGAGTTGTATTCTTATTCGATCACCACACGAAACGGACGACGGTTACAAACATACAAATAATAAACTCAAATTACATTCAAACTGGGAACAATCATTTATGGATAGCACAAAGAATGATCCTGTGTAGTATTGAATCCACAATATATAGCACGGAAGGTAGCTATTTCGATTACTCAGCCATTTATGTAGTCAAAACCGATCAAAAAAGGAAATATTATAAAGTTTGATGAATAACTATTTTGTGCGACTTCTAAATTAAACTATCAATTTTTGCAAGACCTAACTACGCAAATAACTAAGTATTCCCTTACAAATCAATTCTACAAAAAGAATATAAAAAATACAGTTGCTGAAACTGTAACGTAAAACGCATACAAAGCACCTGATCCGAATAATAAAAGCCGAAAGTTGTGGAACATCGTTAGGTAAATCGCTATCGCTGACTCGACTTCAAGACTTATGGCTGATGAATTAATCATATTCACTGACCGATTCACTCACATTCGAGTGTAAATGAGGGAATAGTCTGAAGGAAAGAAAGAAAGAACAAAGAAAGCAATGAGAAATCAATATTTGGAATTGCGATTTATCTTGGCTGATTTCTTTTGGCATTTTATTGAGAACGTTCTCTATATCCTGCATATGATTGAGAAAATTTTAGAAGCGTAGCAGACAAAACAATCTATTTAAACTAAATAATATTTAATTTCTCCGTGTATTTCCGGAATAGGAATACAATTCACCATTCCCCATATTGACAATGGATGTCGTAAAAGACGACTAAGGGATTTAATACGCATATAACATCTATGCTAGAGAAAAAACACTCGAAACGTAACGCTATACCAACTTATCTGACCAGGATAGTGTAGTAAGACTAATATCCCTCTTATTATGGAGGAGACTTGAAACTAGCACTGGCACATATCATCATCATCATCTTGCTCTTATCCCAATTACTTGGGTCGACGCAATATGTCATCTGTTTTGATATATTGCAAAAAGTTTCGGCAATGACTTTTATGACCGGCCGCCTTCCTGACGTCAACCCTCCTTGGGAATGTAATCGTTGACCCAAATGGTACCAGATGGAGTTGGTCCGGGTCAATCTAGGGCTCTTAGTCGTCTTTTACGACACCCACGAGCAAAGCAAGGGTTGGTAGTATTCGAAGCCGCTACCATATAGCAGTGGCACATATATGAGCTAAAATGTTAGTAATATACCACTATAGTGCAGCATACTGTTGATAGTTGTCTGTACTTGCGTGTGGTAGGTTTTAATATTGCCTTTAGTGTCACTAAACCCATACCACGTATTCACACTCCTTTCCATTTCTTCACGGTAGACAGCAGCCTAGCCAAGTTCTATGAGCGGCAGCATCATTTACCAACAAGTGTACTGTTTGCTCGTTTGCAAAAAAACATATAATACACTGAAATATACAATTACTTGTACCTATTTACTTAAACTAAATAATATTATATTCAATTTCAATGAAAACGCTTTAATAACATAATGTAAATAATTTACTTGTTTATATATAAATATTAAATTACTTTTATTTAGTTTACAGAGGATAATAAAGTGCCGTCAAATATTTACTTTACAAAATCATATATTTTATTAAACTGTATATGTTCTTTAAAATATAGTACATTCCAATACTGATATCGAGCTTACTTTCTCTATGCTAGTCAGATGAGTTGGTATAGTGTTTTATTTTGAATTTTCTTTCTTTACAGTAACGTTATTTCCTTGCGTTCCTTTGTCGTGTTTTATGAACACCAACTAAAAAAGAATAAGTGGTTACTCTCTCTATACTCACTCACTCTATAACTTAAAAACGAATTCACTCTGTTAAATTATAGAACTCGCTCACTCAATAAACTTATAGAACTCACTCACTCAGTAAAATTATAGAACTCACTCACTCAGTAGAATTAAAGAACTCACTCACTCAGTAAAATTATAGAACTCACTCACTCAGTAGAATTAAAGAACTCACTCACTCAGTAAAATTATAGAACTCACTCACTCAGTAAAATTATAGAACTCGCTCACTCAGTAGAATTAAAGAACTCACTCACTCAGTAAAATTATAGAACTCACTCACTCAGTAAAATTATAGAAGTCACTCACTAAGTAAAATTATAGAACTCACTCACTCAGTAGAATTAAAGAACTTACTCACTCAGTAAAATTATAGAATTCACTCACTCAGTAAACTTATAGAACTCACTCACTCAGTAAAATTATAGAACTCACTCACTCAGTAGAATTAAAGAACTCACTCACTCAGTAAAATTATAGAACTCACTCACTCAGTAGAATTAAAGAACTTACTCACTCAGTAAAATTATAGATCACTCACTCAGTAAACTTATAGAACTCACTCACTCAGTAAAATTATAGAACTCACTCACTCAGTAGAATTAAAGAACTCACTCACTCAGTAAAATTATAGAAGTCACTCACTCAGTAAAATTATAGAAGTCACTCACTAAGTAAAATTATAGAACTCACTCACTCAGTAGAATTAAAGAACTCACTCACTCAGTAAAATTATAGAACTCACTCACTCATTAAAATTACAGAACTCACTCACTCAGTAAAATTATAGAACTCACTGACTAAAATTTTTCAGTTGCATTGCGTTGTGTGGTTCCGGTGGTTACGAACTCTACCAAGATTTACATTGTTCGTGGATGTAGTAAAAATGACTAAGAATTTTTCATAGACCTGGGTCAATTCCGTTTTATGCCATTATGTTAACAATTACATTCCCAAGGAGGGTTGACGTTAGGCAGTTGGCCGGTCACAAAACTATTGCCAATAACTTTTGCAATATGTCCTATGAAAGAATAATACATATTGGGCAGACCTCAAGTAGGTAATTAGGATAAGAAAGGGGTGATGATAATGAGTAACATTTTCATTGTGTTAAAGAGTTCTTACTCTGTACTCATACAATTTACTTTTCTCCCTTCCTGTGGGTAAGATAAAAGTGAAAAATAACTCTAAATACAACCCTATACCAAGCTATTTAACCAGCGTGGTATCAATCAATTTGCCTTCCATTGTGGAGGAGATTTGTATCTAACATCGTACATGGACTCAAAAGAAAATAAATAACATTTTATATTTCCTCAAACTAACATCACAGATCATCAAAGTTAGTAATAAAAAAACTGTTATAACTCCAATGCTTTTAGAAACGTGAACACAAAACGCTACTGAAATTTATTATCAGCCTGTTAAAACATTATTGGCTGAGCTAATAGCTGAGCAAAATAGCAGATAAAGTACATTCTTCAGGAGGTAAACTAAATCGAAATAAAACGGCAATAAAAATGTGTAATAAAGCAATTTGTCTGACGTTACTGCCATCAGAGCGAAACAAAAGAGAAAAGTTGGCTTTAAATACGCTAGACGTTTTCTGCTTCCAACTTTCTGGGTAGCAAGTGAATCATTATTATTTCCTGAATTAATACTGTACAAAAGAATTACGTAACGTATATACGTAACGTTTTGCTGCGTGGTGACGGAGTAAGAATACAATTCATTACCCCCCATGAATTCTCCCCCAAAAAATATTTCCCGTGGGTGTCGTAAACGACTAAGGGAAATATACATATAACATATTTGCATGAGAAGGTAATCTCGAAATAAACTCTATTCCGACCAGTCTGACCAGCGTAGCATAGTAATTTCCCTTTCAAATTTGCCATTGTGAAGGAGACTTGAGCCCAGCAATCGGACATATGTATATGATCTGAGATGACGATGAAAATAATTACATGATATTTTCATCAATAATAACTATCAAGCCTAAGTTTTATCATGCTGACTAAAAACTTTTATATGGAACTGGGAAATTTTCAGTCCACCCGTGATCATGAACGACTATTTGAAACGTCGAAAAATCAATTACAAATGCGATAAAATCCTTAAAAATAGTTTAATTTGTAATACTTGTGTAAATATCAAAAATCCTTAAAGAAATTAATGGTTGGGCGTTATTTGTGTCGCCAATTTGTTCATCCGTATATAGTCTTTTATAGTTGGACTATTACTTCGTCGGCGTTGGCAATTCATCCAATTCATCCTGATTGACCGCTTGCATTCACCGGCTACGTAATCATATTGTTAAAATACGATAAAGTAGCCGGTGGCCGATAGCAATATAATTTATAACAATATAGCTCTCATTGGTCGGACCTAATTCCAATCTCGTATATAACTCACAACTTAACCAAGGAATTGAAGTTTCAAGTTCTGATTTCAGCTAGGGTCAAACCTCCTTCAAAGTAGAAGAGCCACCCACTATACTATGCCAGTCAGATAGGCTATTTTAGCTCATATACGTCCCAGTGCTGGGCTAAAACCTACTCCACAATGGCAGGGAAATTGACCTACTATTTACGCTGGTCAGACGTGTTGGTATAGGGTTTTTTTTCGAGTTATTTTTTTCTGGCATAGATGTTACCTGCATCTATATCTCTCAGACGTCTTTTACAACACTCATGGGCATGAAAAGGGGTAGGGAATTGTATTCTTACTCCATCACCACTCGGCAAGTGTCAGGTAAGCCGGAAGCCGAACTTTCTTAAGGTGTTTGCGTGTGGTGGGTTTGAGTGATTCCTTTAGTTTCACCGAATCTCATTGCATGCATTTATACTCTCTTCACTTTCTTCACGATAGGTAGCGGTCTAGTAAAGGTCCATGAGCGGCAATCACCCTTACCATCAGGTGTACTGTTTACTCATTTGCCACCGTTTGCAATAAAAAATAGAAAAGATAGAAAGAAAATAAGATTTATTGGACACTATAGTTACATGCTTGTTACACAAATATACACAAAATAATACAAAAAAAAACGAAGACGAAAAAATATTGATAATTAACATAATTGTGGTATACATAAATGAAATTCCAAGTATTAGTGTCCAGAAGGCAACAGCTCAGCATATGCTACATAAACTTGCAGCGCTGATTTTCAGCTGCAGCCTAGCCTAGCCGATAGGTTACTATAAAGCTGTTTTTCGAGTTTGTCATTTCTTATAAAGATACTATCTGGATATTATACGCCATAGTGATTTTTTATGACACCCAGAGATAGTAAAGAGGGTGATGGATTGTATTCTTACTCCGTCACCACAGGGACTCAGCTGTAGTTTAGTACGTAGATTTATTGCAGTACCTCAAAATTCATAATGCAAAACTAAAAGATGATATACAAAATTGGTCTGGATTATAAAAGGGTTCTGTGTAGAGTTTTCCTGCAGTGACAGAGTAAGAACATAATTCAACATCTTGCCCGTGAGTTTTGTATAAGACGAATTACTAAAATGTATATGTCCATAACATCTGTGTAAGAGGAGAAGAATTCAAAATAAAATCTTCTACTCATCCCTCTGACCAGGATAGTATGGGGTGTCAAGTTCTCTCCTATTCTAGAAGAGGCTCGAGCTCCAGTGAGGAATGGTTATGGTCATATCCCTTCATCATTCATCATCATTTCAGCCTATCGCCGTCCACTGCTGGACGTGGGTCTCCATCATCTTACGACACAAAGTGTAGTTCTGTGCCGCCTGCACCCCACGACGCCCAGCAACTTTCACCAGGTCGTCGGTCCACCTAGAGGGGGGAGGACGTCTTACACTGCGTCATCCGATACGTGGTCGCCACTCGAGAACCTTTCTTCCCCAGCGGTTGTCGGTTCGTATTTCCGTATTTCCGATTCTATCTCGCAGAAAAATCCCGAACATAGCCCGCTCCATAGCACGCTGAACGACTTTGAGCCTTGTTGTTGCTGTTAGCCATATTCCTTACTCGTCTTTTATACATATCACATCTATGCAAGAGAAAGAAAATTCTGTATTAAATCCTATAACAACACGTGCGACCAGCGTGGTATAATAGGTTAATTCTCCATGATAGTAAGGATCCTATTGCATAGAAAACTCTAGCAGTGTGACGTACACAAATGGGCTGAAATGATGATGATTAAAAGAAGAAATAAAAATGTGTGTGTCTGTAAGTCACACACGATAGAAATGAAACTTCTAAAAAGTCCCTGATTAAATTTTTTTATTGAAAAGTATTGAAAAAATAAACAATAATAGCTGTGTGGTGGCGGCTTCGAATACTACCAACCCTTGCTTTGCTCGTGGGTGTCGTAAAAGACGACTAAGAGCCCTAGATTGACCCGGACCAACTCCATCTGGTACCATTTGGGTCAACGATTACATTCCCAAGGAGGGTTGACGTCAGGTAGGCGGCCGGTCATAAAAGTCATTGCCGAAACTTTTTGCAATATGTCAAAACAGATGACATATTGCGTCGACCCCAAGTAATTGGGATAAGAGCAGGATAATGATGATGATTGAAAAAATAAACAGTCGCTTCACGTAAACTGTATATTTATAAATACATGAAAAAAGAATCAGGATTATTGAAAACAATTCAAATTTCATCATTTTCAATACTCTTCAATGAGTATTTCTAATCATCCTGTGTAGTGACTACACAGGAGTGACACAGGAGCATATATATAGACAATGCTTAGTAGACGATAGTGGGGACGTTACTCGAATGTGTTCTATCTCATTCTCTCGCCGGCTAAATCCTATACATTTACATGTTTGTATCTCTGTGGACTCGCTTTTTCGTTTCATCAAGTTTAAAATCACAATGATTCTAAAGAACTTTCACTTCAAAAACATTTTACAAGAATACAAAGTATTCGCACAGATGTTCTAGTTTTTTTTTCATATACTGTATGTGTATTGAAAATTATATTTACACATCGGCGACATGTCAGACCTTGTTACGTTTTATCGTCTAGTTTGAACTCGTAGTTGAACACTTGTCTAGACGTTCTGTACAAGTGTTGTTAAATTGTATAGTACGCTTTTTGTGAGAAAATCTAGGTTTTACGAATATAAAAAAGGTTTTATTACGCTTTGTAGTTTTGACATGCTATTTATGAAAAATGTTGTCATATTATAATGTGTGAAACTTTATAAAGAAATAAAATGTTATATATCTTCTTAATATATATGTTTCTTGGGTACGTGTGTATTACACTGAACGCCTAACCGGCTGGATCGATGTTGATGAATTTTTTTGGTGTATATTCAAGGGAATTCGAGAATGGTTTAGATTCACAATTGGAACCGGTAGGTGGTGCTATTATCGATTTAAAGAATTTATTTTATTTTATTTGAACAGAACAACGTCTATTGAGTCAGCTAGTATATATATACAACATTTATAAAGGGTATTTAGATATAAAATAAAAGTTTTAACATTAATTTTGACTTGCAAACAGTCATCTGATAAGTCGCTTCTGCCACTCATGGACCTTTGAATAATACAGGTGAAGATAGCTCGGTATCCACCATAGGATGAAGTTCGGACTACCGACTCTTTAGCTGGTCGAACGAAGCATAATTGCGAATTACTCCTGTCCTCACACGTCAATTGCTTGCTAGAATATGGTTGTCAGCATTTTCCTACTACGCATATATACCGTTAAAGTAAAACTTAAAAGTAAACTTTATTTCTAAAACTTTGAAAGATCATGTAAGCAAAATTCATAGGCATTATTGAAATAAATCGTCAATCTAAGAACCTTGAAGAGCCACCTTCGACTCCTAACTCTACTTAATAAATTAGCTTTTCAACTTCTAGTTGGCACATTGCCAGTTGCGCTGGCTTAAATGTAATTACTTCTCGAATCTCAGCTCTTAGGAGTACGAAATGAAGAAAAGTGTCAAGGTAATTGTTAAAATAGTGTGGATAATTTTGGACTTCTGACTTTATTATGTCCAATCTAACAATTTAGAAGGAAAAAGTTTCCCATGAGAAGACGATTAAAATAATGAATGAACCCTTACTTTGCCAAAATCCAGCTGGACTCTAAGTCTAGCAGTGGATATTGAAAAATCAGCATTTTGCTATCCACTGCTGATTGAAGGCCTCCCTCATATTTCGCACAGTCGCATGCATCCAACGACACCTCACAAGATTCACGGGCTCATTGGTGCACCTGTTTTCGTCGTACACTGCATCGTCCGATACACAATCGCCACGCGAGAACCTTTCTTCTCCAGCGGTTATTGGTTTGTCAAGCGATATACCCTGCCCATTGCCACTACAGAGTACTAATTTATCGTGCTATGTCGGATACACGCATTCTTACAAGCGTAATTATTTTCGAGTAAACTCGTTAAAATTATTTTTCAATTTACTTTATTAAAGCTTTACTTTATATTTGTTATGCTCGTAATTTGTTCGATTTTTTACTTATGAGGCCAGTTAGTACTGAAAAATAACGACATGAAACTCATAGGAAGCCATTTTAGTCGTTTTCAAAAATCGTTAATTCTAAAGATCCTGGTACAAATAATAAGAGAAAAATTTTGAATTATTGTCATCGATCCTTAATCCTGTAAGTACTGATTCACTGTACTATGTTAGTTACACCTGTTATTCTACAAATTTCTTTATTTGGAAATCTATTTCGTAGAGAAATTCCGAATAATAATGAATAAATGTATTGACGAACGTTCAAGTTTATAATATAAGTAAAATTCGACACGTGTAATAACATATGTTCCAAGCATTTCAATATAAACTCGAAATGAATCGGTTTAATGTATTTGCTTAACAAGAGAAACATCAACGGTGAATGGTAACATGGAATTGCTTCAGTGAAATAAGACTTTATTTTTGTTTCATGCTGTTTTTGAATTTGTTAAGGGAAATGAATATATTCATATGTTATGAGGAAGAATGGTTCTTAGAAATTTTTAAAAGTATAATTAAATTAAATTATCATATAATTAATTTGGTAGGTCACTTTTAAATATGGTAGGAGTACACTGTCGCCAGTCCTCTGTCTACAGACGCGGGCCGGTCCATCCGAGGCAGTAAGTGAGAAAGCCGGCAGCCCTTTCTGAAGGGTTTTACGTATAGTGGTTTTTGGTGGTGCCTTTATTATCATCGAAGTTTAAGTTACGCATTCACACTCCCCTAATTTTCTTCAAAGTTAGCAGCGGTCTAACTATGCTTTTGGTATAGGTGCTTGAGCGGCAGTGGCAGACAAGTTAATGTTTTATTACCAGTTATCTCTCTGTTATATACCCCTCGTCATTTACGAACACCTCTCAGAACATAGATAATTATATATTAATATGGAATATTATATACCTTTTTTGGTGGTGATGGAGTAAGAATACAATACAATAGCCCCTCTCTTGCCCGTGGATGGCGTAAAAGACGACTAAGGGATATAGTATGCATATAAAATCTATGCAAGAGAAGGATAACTCGAAACAAAACCCAATACCAACACATCTGACTGGTGTGGTGAGTAAGCAATTGCCATCCTATAGTGGAGAAGGTTGGAGCCTAGCAGTGGGACGTATATGAGCCGAGACTATGATGATCATGATATTTACGATACCCAACGGCAAGAAAGGGCGTGGAATTGTATTCTTACTCCGTCACCACACAGATAACCATTGTCAATATCATTTAATAAACTTAATTTCTTATTTTATTAAATTTTATTTTCAAGAAATCATTCTTGTCTACATAGAAAATATTCTAAAGGGAATCGCATTAATTTTCTTCGCATGTATAAAATATAATCCTTCAGCTACAATTCTACGATATGCAAACGACAATACAATACAAATTAGAAATCCAGAAGCTCAGTTACAAAGGGGGATATTATTCACTGACGGGACCGAAGGCCATTAGTGGATTGAGAACTACCTTCTACCTAGCCGTATTGTTAGCTCGAGAGAATTGTTTGTGTTGTGGAATATATTTAAATATCCACTATCCGATTATATCGTTAATTCTGTATAAAAATCTATACAATAATGTGGTTATTTCTAAAAGAGCCAAAAGTCTATCCGTGTGATGATGGAGTAATCATCATGCCTGTAGGTATTTCAAGTCACCCTGCTCTGGTGGTCAGCCCAACGATGAAGACAACGTGCATCGAGGGTGGGTTGTGGGTGTGCGTGATTACGCCCTCTGTCGCCCCGGACGGAGTGGTGCCAGGTAAGCGCCGACCGCGAACCACCCCCAAAAAAAAATGCCCGTAGGTGTTATAAAAAACTACTATATGATATAATATGTATAGAAAAGTCTTACAAAGTGATATAGAGAAAGACTGTCTACACGAAAAATCCTCCACGAGTAACGATGAAATAAGAATGCATTTATCACCACTTTTTACTTGTTCATAGGAATAGTAAATGTGTTCATTATACTGCCCTAATTTACTAGGAGAACTGTTAGGCAACAGATCTCCCCTAATTTTATCTTATAAATCTCACTGCGGTCGCCAACATGCCTACAAAGCCTGGCGATTACGGCACTACCTCCTCATTCGTAGCGTAGGCCTACGTCTAGCAGCAGACAAAGAAAGACTAAATGAAAAAATTTGGAATGCGAGAATTATTTGACATTAGAAGAATGTTTGTAATGTATTCTGAAGGATTAAGACGTGAAAATACTAGATTTTTAGATTTAACTGCATAAATGGTAAAATGACCTAAGTATCAATTACTTTTACGATTTCTAAAGGTCTGTTGCTGATCCTGTGTATAATTTATGCTCGTTCATTATATGTCTGTAGAGTTCTCTGCATTACAAAGATTTATTTCATGATATGGAGTGTTAGATGTCGTCCGTATGGTGATGGATTAAGAATAAAATTCAACAGTCCCCATCTTGCCCGTGGTCGTCGTAAAAGACGACTGAGGGATATAGTACGCATATAACACCTATTTAAGAGAAGAAAATCTCGAAACAAAGGTATAGTGAATCGTATTCTTACTTCATCAGAAGATAGAGGGTAAGAAAAAAATACACGTGCCCTTGCTAAATCTTATCTAAATATAAAATAGTTATTTATGAATAGCAAAAAGAATGATTAATTATAATTATTAAATTAATAAAAATCAAACCTTTCTTGTCTATGAGGGTTATAAAAGATAAATTAAAGATATAATATGCAAATAATATATTTGCGTGAGAAGAAAAGCACGAAACAAAACCCTATACGAAAATGTGCTACCAGCATGATATTATAGTAAGTCGTAAGTCTATTTTTCTCTTATTATGGAGGAAACTTGACCCTTTTTTTATATTTTTATTTTTTTCTTCGCGGTCGGTGCACTCCTCGCACCTCTCCGTCCGGGGCGACAGAGGGGCGTAAGCACGCACACCCGCAACTCACCAGAACACCACGTCGCCTTCGTCGTTGGACCGACCACCAGAGTAGGGTTACTTGTCATTAGTGGTCGGCCCGACGGAATACCCCCTAGTAGGGTACCTTCCCATCTTCTGACGTTCCCCCCTCGTCGACGTCGGTCTTTCCTCACGCAGTCGGCCTCTCGGCGGGTGACGGACTAATTCCCCGGTCACGTCACCCGCGGAGGAAACTTGAGCCTAGCAGTAGGCTATACCTGATCTGCAATGAGATGATGATGAATATTAAACTCATAATATATTACTTCTTAGTTTTTTTTATTTAGAATTTTCCTTCTTCGCGTAAAAGAATATTATAATACTCTATATTTCATATCCAATAAAGAACGAAATAATCCCAAATAATTCCATAATACTATTCAAAAATAATGCTTCACAAATAAACTTATTCGTGTTGTGATAAACTCAACGATAACAGCCAATGTTTCAAGTTTGTTCCTCTAACAAATCTTATTTGTAACCTCGCCTTTATAACTATCTTATTGTGTTGAAATTCTTATTGTAATATTGTAACTTTCGTCAAGTTACAGTGAAGTATTGCGTAAGTATTAGCGACAGGAATAATTTTGAGGTAAAATTTTCTTGAATAATTGAATATTTATGAATTTAGAAACTATTGTTAGTACTTTTAAGAAATTATCAAAAAAGGTGATATCTCTGTAAAAGTGTTATCCATAGTAATATTATAAATGCGTAAGTAAGGATGTTTGTTTGTTTGGTTGTTTGTAACGCTTTCACACTTAAGCCACCAAACCGATTTCAAAAATTCTTTCACCAATGGAAAGCTATAATATCAGGGAGTAATATAGGCTATATTTTATCCCGGTATTCCCACGGGAACGGAAACTACGCCGCGGGTAAAGCGACTGAGACCAAAGCGAAGCGAGGGCGAGTTGCTAGTATGAGATAAAATTTATCTAATGGCGTTCGCTACGAAGAAAATAAGACTGTAATTTACTATAATCAACAGCCTTATTATGAACAGTGGACGTCAAATTATTTTAGACCTTTTTTTAAAAGCTTTTTGGGTTGACATCGTTCTATCCAGTTGTTTATGGTCACAGAAGGATATTGTGGGCCTCTACAATCTCCTCTTTTTACCTCTTCGGTATCCTTGCGATTACGATGGAATTAGAAATGGAACTTCGACTTATGCATTTTTTGATTTATGCATTTCTATTGATTTAAAGATGAATAGATAAATAAAAAACATTCATTAATTGATTGTCTATACAAGTACATTCTTGTATAGTTGACAGAATAGTTGGCGGTATAGCTATAACCGGTCAACCGTATAAAATGTATTCCTGCGTGGGACAATACTTTATGCGATCCACAAATTATCGTTTTGAGCCTTTTTTTGGCGACAGGCAAAAGTGCATCGCGCACCCTCCGACAACAAGCTCATAGTCTGCCTGGTGTGTACCTCTCTCTAGCACCAAGTAGCAGTCCGCCTGTACCTAACATTGTTATCAATGTCACATGTAAGCGCGTTCCTCTTGCGTCTCGAGTTGATGACCCGACTGACGCCCCTCAGGTAACCGGGCTACTCCTCCAATCACATTCTCATCTAATCACCTGCCGCCAATCCTTTTAAGTCTGGGTAAAATCTGTATTCACTAATTGTATGTTTGTGAATTCTCTGCATTGCTAGGTTCGAACATCCTCGACTATAGGAGGGAAATTGACCACGCTGGTCTGACGGTTTAGTATAGGGTTTTAATTCGAGTTTTCTTTCTCTTGCATAGACGTAATATGCATATTATATTCCTTGGTCGTCTTTTCCGACATCCACGGGTAGGAGAGGGAGTGTTCTTGATATATTGTGTAATACCAATCCACTTCCTCAGCATCTATCTTGGTAACGCGATTAAAATACTCCTTTGATTACATAATTAGTTACTGGCCATGAAATCAGCGAATTAGGGTATTCTTTTAGGACACCTATGTAGGAATTTGAAAAGGATATTGTAATTTTATACATATCTAGCTCATAGTAATCTTTTGAAAAAAAAATCGACAGCTGAGTATTAGCAATTTGTTTTAAACTTCGTTCAGTGGGCGTGGGAGCCGGCAGCCTAACTTTCTGAGGGTGTTCGTGTGTGGTGAGTTTTGATGATACCTTTAGTATTACCAAACCAAACATCACTCAATTTCTTCGAGGTAGGCAGCGGCCTAGCATAGCCCAAGAGCGGCAGTATTACTTAACATGAGATATGCCGTTTGCTTGTTTGCCACCAACGGCAATAAAAAAACTGTTACGTCTATACAGGGTGTCCGGTAATTAAAAAATAAGCTTGAAATAGCTTATAGTATAACTTATAGCCATCCAGAAAAAAATACGAAAAAAATCTATCATAAGTAGTACCTTTTTTTTTGGGGTGGGTATGATCGGCGCGCTCCTCGCTCCACTTCGTCCGGGGCGACAGAGGAGCGTAAGCATGCACACCCATAACCCACCCGCGACACTCACCTTCGTCGTTGGGTCGACCACCGGAGCAGAGTGACTTGTCGTCAGTGATCGGCTCGACGGAATATCCCCTGAGAACTACCCTCCCATCGACCAACGTCTCCCCCTCGGGGAGGACGTCGGTCTTTCCTCACGCTCGGCTTCTCAACGGGTACGGACTAATTCCCCGGTCCAGTCACCCGCGGCCTCGGCTATCATAAGTAGTACCTAAGATAAGTATTAAAAAAAGAACAATTACTTTTGCCTTATTTTACTTTATTGAACACTACGACTAAAAGTGAATGAAATTCGTCGGTTTTTTGTTGTTTTAATATTAAACTCTAACTATTCTGATAGATAGATAGTAAATAGTAAGACTAGTTAAAGTACTTTTTTTTAAATATACAAGTTCATTTATTTTGGTAAATTAGCAAAATTTATTTTTAAGCAAAGTTTAAATGACTTGCGTAAAAAAAACGTATGAATACATGAGTGAATCAAATTACTATCATTGTTTAAAAATAATGCTAATGCTAATGAGGACATTTACAAGGTCAGATAAATTCTTAGTTATGTTTACGATACACAAAATGAAGAAAAACGTAGTAGATATATAATTTATTCATAGTCCATCATCCACCATTTCGGATGTAATTTAAGACGATAAAATTGAAATAGAACGTAATAAAAGTACAGAATTACCTGTCCCATAGGTATTGAGGGACATATTTTGAATACAAACAAATCCCGCTCGTTCTGTAGCTACGCGTTCTCGCGGGAAGCGTAAGCTTATTAAGATGTCTCTACCAAAGATTGCTTTAATTCAGAAAACGACGTACCATTATTACACTGTTCTGCTGTTTTGTGAACTAAATGGTGCTAGGATTAAGTAATAAAGTGTCAGTTTTGCGGAGATAGAACGTAATGGTTTGGTAATCGTAATAATTTTGTATGTTTATTTAGTATTTTCTCATTATTCTAACTGTATAGTCGTGATGTTCAGAGTATACTGGCTAGGAAAAAAGTGTAATTTGTTCCATCTAAAAATACTACTCAATATCTTGAATGAACTTTTTATGTCTTGATTTTTTTTCTAACTAAATTTTAATAAAATATGCGAATAGATTCATCTGAGTAGAGACGGAGTAAGAATACAATCTACTACACCCTATTTTGCCCGTGGGTATCGTACAAGATGATTAAGGGACATAATATCTGTGCAAGATAAGGAAAACTCGATATAAAACCCTATAGTAGGATTCCCAACCAGTGGGGCGCGCCTCACTTGGGGGTTGGGGGGCGTACAATGACCCAAAGGGCGGCGCGTAGAAATTTGTAGCGCAAAATTTATGACGCTGTTGAACATAAAGACCAAGCAAAGAAATAGACTACGTGTCAAAAATTATCTACGATGTACACTAGCCAAAATGAAGCCAAGGATTCACCAATCGGCTATCAAAGTGCAGACCAAATGTTCTCACTAATTATGTTATATTTGAGTCATTTGATTACATACGCACTTGCTATTCAAATGAAAATAAAGTATTGAAATTTTCATTCTTTGTTTTTTTATCGTAATTGGGATAAAGGAGGCGTAATATTTTAGCATAAACTTGAGTGAGGCGCATAGGGTAAAAGGTTGGGAATCCCTGCCCTATACTAACACGTCTGATCAGTGTGACATGGTCGATTAATTTTACTCCCCATGCGGAGGAGACCTGAGCCCAACAGTGGGACTGAGTTGATGATGATAATAATAAAACACTTTATAATGAAAGTTAATGGGATATTAATTCGTTTCTTTGTTTTTGTAATCTAATACTGTAACTTTTCCGTTATAAGTGTATTAAAAGATGACGCTAGCATATTATCTAAATTTTTCTTTCACCCGTTAAAAAGATTTTATAAATAACCTAGCATGTTATATGCTAAATCTCAGTATTTTTTATTATACAGAATAACGTATATTGGTTAAGCTAGTCTATACAAATAAATAATTTAAGTGTTAAAATAATAGGCTTTTTTCATACTCACGCAGTTATTTAAACAATACCTTTGCCTAAAAATTAGTTTAAAAAATGTTTATCTGTCTATCTGTGTGTTTGTTGTGGGTAATCTTCCAAACGGCTGGCCCGATTTTAATAATATTTTACAACCAGTACCTGTCTATATAAGGAGTAATTATATTTTTCCTCTAGGACGGCCACGGACAACAAGGAACTTGGTACCGGTGGACCGCCTAGGACGAAGGTGAGGTGAGCCCGCCCAAAAAAAGGGTATTTTCCTCACTAGAAACTCCTATTAAATTTTACCCGTTCTGAGGGATTGAAATTGAGGCCTCATGCACTCTTGTATCGCAATACTTTAGAAGAAAGAAAGAAAATAAGATTTATTGGACACTATAGTTACATGCTTGACATAGAAATATAAGTACAGAAATGATATAAAAACGAAGACGAAAAAATATTGATAATTAACATAATTGTGATATACATAAATGAAATTCCAAGTATTAGTGTCCAGAAGGCAACAGCTCAGCATATGCTACATAAACTTGCAGCGCTGATTTTCAGCTGCAGCCTAACTAAACTAAGTTACATACAAACACACACACACACACAGGTCACAAGAAGTGCACAAGAAGGTATTGCAGTTTTAAAATTTGGAGGCAAAGCGACTGAAAATGAAGCGAAGCGATAGCGGATTCCTAGTATTAAATATAATAATTTCAACACAAAACTGCGAAGTTGAAATTTTAACAGACTTTATTGAACTATCCGCTCACGAAGTAAACGAGATTATAACTTTAACGTGGAAGCCATCAATAAATGTCCATGGTTTAATTACAGTACTCAGGTGAAAACCCAGTTTACTCCAACTTGTACATAACTGCATCAATCCATATAACTTTATGGAGATGGCACTGACTAGATAGATTAGTCTGCACTGATTATATTAAACTAATAATATAATAATTAATATGTCCGTGTCATGAGGAAGTAAGAGTACAATACACCACTACCTATCTTGCCCGTGGATGTCATAAAAGACGATAGGGATATAATATGCACATAAAATCTGTCCAAGAGCAGGAAAACTCGAAATGAAACCCTACACTAACATGTCTGACCAGCACGGTATAGAAGGTTAAATTCCCTCCCATTATGGAGGAGGCCCTTGCCCAGCAGTGAGACATGGATGGGCTGCGATGATGATGAATATTTTATAATATACACGGAGTATTAAACCCACTTTAAAATAGAATTCACAAAATCTAACGTCAACTAGCATGGTAAGTTATGTTAACCATTATACACCATAATCATATAGTCGATTTATATGTTACCAGTCCAACGTAAAAAAAACATGCAATAAAATTCCAATGTGAACATGGAATGCAACGTGATAAATTGAGGTAATGCAAATATCCCGCTCCAATATCGTACATGTATGTGTGGAACTATTTACAATGACTATGTCTGTTAAACGAAATCAATTCATACATTACGTTTGGTGCATTTTAATATTAAAATTATTGATTATGTTTATTTTGAAACCTTATAATTGTTAGCAGTTATGTTGTTATATATACGTGAGTATTGTTCATCTATACAAATAAATAAAATTGAAGTATCCGTTTGTCCGTGTGGTGACGGAGTAAGAATATAATTCACCACCCCCTATCTTACCCGTAGGTGATCGTACGAGATGACTAAGGGATATAAAACGCATATAACATCTATGCAAGAGAAGGAAAACTCGAAATAAAACCCTATACCAACAAGTCTGACCAGCGTGGTATAGTAGGTCAATTACCCTTCCATTATGGAGGAGGCCCGAGCCCAACAGTGGGACGTATATGGGCTAAGATTATGATGATGATGATCCGTTTGTTATGTCAAAATAATAGGCTTTTTTTCATGCTGATACCGTTATTTATACAATATCTATCGAAATCTATCTAGCCGAAAAACCGATTTAAAAAATGTTTATCTGTCTGGTTATCTGTTTGTGCCGGATAATCTTCAAAATGGCTGGACCGATTTTGATTATATTTTATTACCAAGTAGCTTTCTATATAAGGAGTAACTTAAGCTATATTTTATCCTGGGATTCCTACGGAAATGAGAACTGTGTAAATAAGGCAAATAAAAGTGAAGGCCCTCGCTTCACTTACTAGTTATAAATAAAACTATTTTTATGGATTTTATCGCGTTTATATTTGATGATTAATTGCCCGACGTTATCGATACTTTACAGCACTTATGATTACAGCTAAAAAGTGAGACACTGAACCTGAGATAGAGGGAAATCAAAAATCGTTTTTGTTGTTAATGAAACGAATAAACAGCACACCTGATGGTAAGTGATACTGCCGCTCAAAAACCATTGCTAGGTGGCTGCCTATTATGAAGCAATAACGTTCGATGATATCAAAGCTATCCCCAAAACCCACTACACGCTTCCATTTGGTCTTCTAGCTTTCTCGTTCACCAAACGAATTACAGTAACAAATTGCCAGTATTCTAACGGTGACTTTCTGTGACAAAGTGTTACTATCCCAGACGGACCGGCCCGCGGCTATAGAGACAGTACGACACTACGACCCAGTGTGGTTCGAACACGTACAAAAGTCTTATTTATTTCAATTATTTCTACTTATTACTGACTTATTAGTAAATCATCACTGGCAATTCACGCTGAACCACTTTAAATTTATGAAATTACTAGCAACCCGCCCTCGCTTCGCTTCGGTTTCAGACGTCTTACCCGCGTAGTTTCCGTTCTTGTGAAAATACCGGGATAAAATATAGTCTTATGTTAATCGCTGCTATTATAGCTTTCCATTGGTAGAAGAATTTTTTAAATCAGTCCTGTGGTTTAAGCGTGCAAGCGTAACAAGCAAACTTACTTTCGAATTTATAATATTAATAAGGATAAATAAATTTAAAGATTACAAACGACATTACTCATAAATATTCTATTTACCTTGTTCATTCTATCAAACAAAGGTGTGATGTTACATTTTATTTCTTTGTTAAATATAGATCAGACTGCGACGGTATTACAATTCTGAACACGTACATCGCCATTGTGAATAGTTCGACGTATTATACGTACGATGTTGGAACGGGACATTTGCATTAACTCTATTCATCATATTGCATTTTCGACGTTAAAAAATTAAGCTTTTTAATATCATCTAGACAAGGATTTGGTAACGGTGATCAGCAATATAATACAATTCATCACTCCCTATCTTGCCCGTGGATGTCATATAAGACGACTATGGGATATAATATACACATAATAACTGTGTAAAAGAAGGAAAACTCGACATGAAACCCTATACCAACATGTGTGACCAGCATGGTATAGTAGGTCAAATTCCCTCCCATTGTGGAGGAGGCCCGAGCCCAACAGTGGGACGTATGTGGGCTGCGATGATGGTGATGATGATCATCACCAATGGTAATAAAGAGGTAGAATACTTTAAGATCTCGCCGAGCTAGTCACGGACGCAAGGAATTCGGTCAGCCCAATGGTGAAGGAGAGAGAATATGGGTTATGGGGCCCTTTCGTCACCCCAGATGGATCGGATGGTGAGTCCAGACCATTATCCATCCAAAAAAAGTACAGCATGTTATTAGGCTACCGACGTCTTCTCCGAGGGGGGGACGTTGGTCGAGGAGAGGGTACTCCTCAGGGGACGACAAGTCACCCTGCTCCGGTGGTCAGCCTAACAACGAAGGCGACGTGTCACGGGTGGGTTACGGGTGTGCATGCTTACGCCCCTCTGTCGCCCTGGACGGAGTGGAGCGAAGAGTGCGCTGACCGTAACCCACCCCCAAAAACAAAAAAAAAACATGTTATTAAGCTACATGACATCCCTATCGTTGACGTACGGGTGTTCATGACTGGACTATAGCCAAAAAAGGCTTTCTATAGAAGGGACATGGATTTAAGCTGGTTAGGCGTGTTGATATAGGAATTTATTACGAGTTTCTTTCTCTTATATTGATATTACTTGCATATTATAATTTCTTAGTCGTGTTATGTAACATCCACGGGCTAGGGGGTGGTAAATTATATTCTTACTCCGTCACCACACGGTACAGATGGATTTTATTACGTTTGAATTTGATTTTTAATTTCATGACATTTCGAACACTTTATAACGTTCAAAATTAGAAGTATCGCCTTCAAGAAGTCATCGTATCGAAAATTCTAAAGTTATAAAGTCATTGTTATTTTCTATAGTTGTAATTATTTCGAAACGTCGGGTAATTAAAAATACATAATAATAATTTTATTTCAAACTTACTGTGAAATTGTATCAAATTGCCTAGTGCGACATGAAAAAATACCTGCTTTGGAGAGAGCTCTGCCCAATAACGGATGTTGTTGGACTGATTGTTGAATGATAATAGAAAAAAAATAAGAAGAAGAAAATTATATTTAAAAATCTCATCGCATAATATTAAGTTGTAGATCAAATTTCAACAAACATTGACTCATTACGCAATGTTGAAACGTAAGACCGTCTTGTAACACCCGAGCGTATTCGTATATTTAGACTTTGATGTTTAACTGTGAAGTTTAATTATCATAAGCAGCTCCAACCCCCACCCTCTACCTACTGATGAAGCCTCAGGATTGCTTTAAAATATTCAACAGTTAATTGCTTCACTGCCTCAAGAATTGTATGAAATAAGACAAAACTCAACGAAAGCCGCATCGGACGAAAATTTGTACATTTTATAAATTAGTATCGCCCAGAAAATAGGATAGGATCTTCAATTTGAGGTATTCGAATTAAGTTCCTTTATAATAATAAAAAAGGGAGCTGACTTTTTTTTTTTTTTTTATTGCAAACGGTGGCAAACGAGCAAACAGTACACCTGATGGTAAGTGTTGCTGCTGCTCATGGACCGGCACTCTACAAGGCCGCTGCCTACCGCGAAGAAATTGAAGGGAGTGTGAATGCGTGCATTGAGGCTCGGTGATACCAAGGGCACCACCACCCTCCACACGCAAACACCCTCAGAAAATTGGGCTTCCGGCTGTCTCGCTCACCGAATGAAGCGCAGTAACAAATCGCTACTACTCAGACGTCGATTTTCTGCGAGAGTGTGGTACTGCCCCGGACGGACCGGCCCACGGCTGTAGACAGATAACTGTCGACAGTGTGGTCCTACCACTCCACGTCCTGTCGCTCAGGACACCTAACAGATGTGAAACATCGAAATTATTTTGTACAAGTATATATGCATAAAAGAACAGATTACGACAGGAACTAATATAGCGTAAAGTATTAATAAAATATTACGATATTATTTTCAGAAAATGATGATTTTTATTCAATAAACATGTACTTTCATTAGTATACACTATAGATATATGTTTAGGTTAATATTTTATTTTGAGTTCACTAGATGGCGTTGTACAAAATCCTAAAACAGGTTATGATTTCGTTACACAAATTTACATATCCAAGCGTGACCTTAACGCCACGCCGACGTTGAGGTTCACCCTCGCCCATTGATGTTTCACATCAAAAATTAGTTGCCTGTAAAGTCGATTTATTTAAAAAATATGTATTTAAAAAATTGCAATTAAGCAGGTATAGTCAACAGAATTTATTATCAGATGTGAAAATGTACACTTTTGTTAATCATGTTAATATTATTAGTTCAAATTTCAACTGAGAGCATGTGCGTGATGTCTCTTTCCGGTACCAACGGAAGATCAGCGCTGGTCATCTATGGCCAGCATTATGCTGAGTTGGGACCGGATTGTGGCACACACTTCTCGAAATTTTCATTATTTAAATTTGTTTTTTCTTATTCTTTGTGTCTGTCATAATAATAAATCATTTCATTTCATTTACGGACGATAATTTTACCTAATAATGTCATAAGACAACATTGATGAAAAATTGTATATTTTTATGATCAATTCATAAAAATATACAATTTTTCATCAATGTTACAATATTATCACTGAATTATCATTATTTTGTATAATACAAAGGACTTAATTAAAAATTAAAATGTTTTCGTTAAATTAACATTTATTTGCACTCGTTAACTCAAACATATTTTACTTAAATTATACAGATTGATTAGAAGTAACAATTTACAAGTTGGTATTGTTTGTCTGTAAAGTGTCACAAGCCAAACGCTTAGACCGATCTTGCCTATCTATTGCTTGTTTTGTGCTCTCATTTGCACGCTCGGCTCAGGCGGAATGTGACAATAGGTCATGCTTTTTCGTGCGTGAAGCCGGCGTTCATTGATTTATAGTACGTTTTTAGGTCAAAAAATAATTACCTTACTTACTGATCTTAGGTTGAAAGTAAGGATGCAACATCGCTCATAAAAAACATCGATGTTAAAAATATCGATGTTTATGAACGATACATCGATGTTCATGAACGATAGATCGATGTTTATGAACAATATATCGATGTTCATGAACAATAAGAGTGGTAGGACCACACTGTCGACAGTTATCTGTCTACAGCCGCGGGCCGGTCCGTCCGGGGCAGTACCACACTCTCGCAGAAAATCGACGTCTGAGTAGTAGCGATTTGTTACTGCGCTTCGTTCGGTGAGCGAGAGATCCGGAAGCCCAACTTTCTGAGGGTGTTTGAGTGTGGAGGGTTTTGGTGGTGCCCTTGGTATCACCAAGCCTCAATGCACGCATTCACACTCCCTTCACTTTCTTCGCGGTAGGCAGCGACCTTGTAAAGGTCCATGAGCGGCAGCAACACTTACCATCAGGTGTACTGTTTGCTCGTTTGCCACCGTTTGCAATAAAAAAAAAAAAAAAAACAATATATCGATAGGCAGCGGTGAATTGTATTCTTATTCCGTCACCACACGAACGATCTATGTACGATAAAACATCGTTCATAAAACATCGTTCTTCAGCAACGATGTATCGTCGATATTTTGGTTTCAACATCGATGTTGAGACATCGTTGTTTATGAACGATACATCGATGTTCATGAACGATAGATCGATGTTTATGAACAATATATCGATGTTCATGAACAATAAGAGTGGTAGGACCACACTGTCGACAGTTATCTGTCTACAGCCGCGGGCCGGTCCGTCCGGGGCAGTACCACACTCTCGCAGAAAATCGACGTCTGAGTAGTAGCGATTTGTTACTGCGCTTCGTTCGGTGAGCGAGAGATCCGGAAGCCCAACTTTCTGAGGGTGTTTGAGTGTGGAGGGTTTTGGTGGTGCCCTTGGTATCACCAAGCCTCAATGCACGCATTCACACTCCCTTCACTTTCTTCGCGGTAGGCAGCGGCCTTGTAAAGGTCCATGAGCGGCAGCAACACTTACCATCAGGTGTACTGTTTGCTCGTTTGCCACCGTTTGCAATAAAAAAAAAAAAAAAAACAATATATCGATAGGCAGCGGTGAATTGTATTCTTATTCCGTCACCACACGAACGATCTATGTACGATAAAACATCGTTCATAAAACATCGTTCTTCAGCAACGATGTATCGTCGATATTTTGGTTTCAACATCGATGTTGAGACATCGTTGTTTATGAACGATACATCGATGTTTGAAAACATCGATGTTTTTTTGCATCCCTAGTTGAAAGTCATTTTATTTAAAGACAAATTTACAAACACACAGTTCTGTATGGTATCGGAACTAGAAAATAAATCATCAACCCCTTCCTTGGCCGTGGGTGGTGTAAGAATCACTAAAGGTTAAAACATACAGATAGTTTATATGCAAGAAAAGTAAAACTTAAAACAAAACCATATTGGAAGTAAAATTATTTTTACGAATATTATCGCATTTGTATTTGAATTTTTCCCGACACTTCTAACACTTTTCAGGGTTCATGATAACGGGGACTAAGATATCTCACGTTCAATAAGTCATCATTTTTACAGAGATTCAACCATATACAAACGCGATTGAATCCATAAAAATAATTTTATTTCCAATTAATTATAAAAACCTATACCACTTTTTTTGTGGGTGGGGTACGGTCGGCGTGCTCCTCGTTCCACTCCATCCGGGGCGACAGAGGGGTGTAAGCAGGCATACCCGTAACCCGCCCGTGACACGTCGCCTTCGTCGTTGGACCGACCACCAGAGCAGGGTGACTTGACGTCAGTGGTCGGTCCGACATAAAGTCCGACAAAAAAAATCTATACCAGGCCGTTTGAGTAATGTGGTGGAGTAGATCAATTGCCTTCCCATTATAAAGGAGATTCGAGCCTGGCAGTTGACCATATATAAGTTGATATAAATATGATGATTACAAACATATAATTAACGGACAAGAATTACACCCAACCTCCAGCCACTTCAACAATTTGTAGCACTAAGTACTGTCCCGTTTTAAATTCAAACCCCTGACACTTGAGATTTAGAATGGGTATTTGCACTGTCAAAGCCACGTATCGGGAATGTTACTACATACATATTATTTCTTGTCAAATATAATAATTCACTCGAACAATACGTGATATCAAGTCGTAAATAAACACTCCGTATTTTCATCAAATATACCTCGCGTTTAATTAAAATTGTACCCGAACATATCCATGACAAAGCCACAGCAAATGAACCGCGTATAGATTAAGATACGCTACGGTACTTAAATTGTTATATAACATCAAACAAGTTCACAAGTATCACTGTTACATGGAACGGGTACTATTATAGCTATTAAATGGAACTTATATAGTCTATACCAATAAATAAAATTGGAGTGTCTGTTTGTAATGTCAAAATAATAGGCTTGTTTCATGCTCACACGGTTATTTGCACTATACACATGCCTAAAAATCACTTTATAATTTTTTTATCTGTCTGTCTGTCTGTCTGTTTATTCCAGGTAATCTTCAAAATGGCTGGACCAATTTCAAAAATTCTTTCACCAATGGCAAGGTATAATATCAGGGAGTAAACTAGGCTATATTTTATCCCAGTATTCCCACGTGAACGGATACGACGCGGGTAAAACGACTAAAACCGAAGCGAAACGAGGGCGGGTTGCTAGTATCAAATGAAAATAGTATTTGATTATGATCATTTTATAAATAGTGGTAATGTTTTGTAAAGAATTGATTTTTAATTGCACTGTTGGCATAGTTTTTAAGATTTTGATCTTATGTGTTGTGCCTTGATATAATTTCCACGTAGGATAATTATTTATGTGGTTCACAAATTGTTGTTCTGATTCTGGGTGTAATTTGAATATTTGTTAAATCCCCCGCAATACAAAGAATTTTGAATTTTCCATACAAGATGTCTAATTTCTAAATATTATTTTGTTTGCATAATAATAGTTTCTTTCATTTGCTCTACTCTATGTGCCCCTAACTCTATGTGCCTTATAAATAAGTAAAGAAGGAATTTGTTAGTAACACATTTTTTTCTTATTTATAAATTTCTTTATACATGTATTTTACGACATTCATGTCTGTTTTTGCTGGTAACCCCTTAACTTTAGGTAATATCTTATTGCATTTAAAAAAACGTTAATATTTTTTGTCACTAATATGACCTTAGTTTTACCTAAAATTAAAGCGTAATTGCTCAAAACAGGCATTATATTAAAATTGTGTTACATGACCGAGCATGACGGTTCGATCTTATTTAATATTCACACAATGAAGTTCACAACACGTCGAAGAAGAAATTTCACTTCAAAAAATACCAGTTTATAGATATTACTGCATAGTATAAATCACAATATTAATAACAGTGACATTTAAAACTATTACTTTAAATTACAACACTAATATAAAATACTTAACACAATGCAATACATTATACGTAATGAACTCTATAAAATTAACTCCTGCCTTTGTCTTACAACACGACAAGAATGTTTTGTATTGAATTCCTTAATTCCGTATCCGAATTGAGAATTTCCACTTTCGCCTTTGTGTGCTCATAAAGGCATGCCTATAATTTGGCATATTAAACTTGGCAACTAATGATCTTCAATATATAGCAATGTTTAAATTGAAATTTACATAACTTTAATCTTAAATTACGTAAAACATTTCATCCATATGAGGGATATACATCAATATAAAGACGTCTGCTTTTGCACATCAGCTCTCACAAATAAGAATGTCATAAGCCTCCACATATGGCAGGCGGATGAAAGGATTAAATTTGTTATGGGTGTCAAGATTAAAAGCACACGCCGTAACTTCCTAAGGGTCAAACCTCGGCCGTAATTATATAAACCATTCTGGATCCCGGCTTGGAAAAGTTATAATGGTGGGAATATGTGGTGGGATTAATCTCAAATAAAATAAAGTGCATTAAATGTGGAAAATAAAAAATCATGTTAAATGGCATATTCTGATATATTAGTTTTTTTTTTCTATTACCGATCATGCCAAACGAATAGGCAGCACACATGATGGTGCCCTGGGGATCTGACCGGGGACTTTAGTCCGTCACCCACAGAGAGGCTAACCGCGCAATAGCGACCGACTTCCCAGGACAAGTACGTCGAGAGGTGAGGGTATCCGAAAGGCTCGATCGATCGTGGGGCCGACAACCGAGGACAAGGAACTCGGCACTAGTGGTCGGCCTAACGACGAAGGCGACGTGGGTACGAGTGGGTTATGGGCCGACGCACAGTCCTTTCCCCTTTCGTCCCGGACGAAATGGACGACGTGTACGCTTACCATAGCCCACCCATAAATAAAAAATAAGTAGCATATTCCGAAGAAGACTGTAGGTTTACTTAATTGTAACTTAAACAAGGAACAACAAAGGCCTGGTAAATAAATAAAAATAACATGAAATAAATAATCATATTTATATTTTATGTATCAAATGTATTTAAAATATTTTTTTAATTTTATAACACACACAAATTAAAATTATAAAAAAAAGACATTACGTTCTCTTCAACATGAATTATCAATTACTTGTCATTTAACATGATTTTGGAGCTTATACTCTTATACTACTGGACCGATATTAACTAAACATAGCCAAGAACCACCGCAAGGAAACTAACTTTCAAATGAAAAAAAAACCGCATTGAAATGGGTCCATCCGTTTGAGAGCTACAATGTCACAGATAGGCAGACATATACACACCCAGACAGATATTGACGTCTAACTAATAACACCCTTCTTTTTCTGCCAGGGGTTAAAAGCGAACCCAATGAACCTAAATCGTGGATGTCGTAAAATACGACTAAGAGATTATAATATGCATATAACATCTGTTCAAGGGAAGGAGAATTCGAAATAAAACACTATACCAGCATGTCTGACCAGCGTGGTATAGTAGGTTAATTTTCCTCCCATAATGAAGGAGGCCAAGCCCAACAGTGAGATGTATATGATAATAAATATGTATTTACTTTAATTTCAAATATCATCATCATCTCAGCTCATATACGTCCCACTGCTGGGCTTGAGCCTCCTCTGTAAAATAAAGGAAATTGACCCATTATACCACTCTAGTCAAACGTGTTGGTATTTATTTATTTAAATCTTCTGCACACAAAAAAAGGTACACGGCGGACTTAATGCCTTAGGCATTTTCTACCACGGACGGACTGAACCGCGCGTGCGCTTATCATAGCCCACACATAAAAAAAGGCATTTTCTACCAGTCGTCCTAGGGTGGAGCAGAAATAAATTAGGCAGGTGCAATGCAATGTGAGTAATGATTTCTGGTATTCAATTATCCGAATCAAGTTTTATATAGTCTTATACCTAATACATGCATATATAAATACATAAATACATGTATACACACAAATACATATATATATATATATATATATATTTTATAAACAGCAGAGATAATTCATCACTTACTCGACTCGGTATTCAAGTTTTACCTCTCTTGCATAAATTTTATATGCATATTTAATCCCTTAGTCGTCTTTTACGACACCCACGGGCAAGAGAGGGAATGGTGAATTGTCTTTTTACTCCGTCACCACATGGATAATAAAAACTAATCATCGTCATCTTGCTCTTATCCCAATTACTTGGGGTCAACGCAATATATATATATATTTATCTGTTTTGACATATTGCAAAAAGTTTCGGCAATGACTTTTATGACGTCAGGCCATCAACCCTCCTTGGGAATGTAATCGTTGACACAAATGGTACCAGATGGAGTTGGTCCGGGTCAATCTAGGGCTCTTAGTCGTCTTTTACGACACTCACGAGCAAAGCAAGGGTTGGTAGTATTCGAAGCCGCTACCACACAGCACGGATAATAAAAACTAATATGTACGTAATATTCGTATCCACAAAAGAAATAACGAAACGCCCAAACACGTGTAATTAAATAGAACATACATCTAAATACTTAGTTTAAACATTCGACTAATAATTACTTGTTACGTGATATAATAATTAACTGTTTCACATTGTAAATAAATTATTACTCTGTAATTACACATACTTGAGTATCGCTTAATTACAAGAGTAATAATTTCCTAGCGTTATTAAGAAGTGTTAATGATAGATTTAGTGTGTGAATTTCGGATATATTAGTCAATCTTTATAATTAATATAATACATCTGAAACATTTCTTATCTTTTTTTTATTGATCTTCGTGCTAAACTAGTAAACGACATACCTGAAGACAGGTAATACTGTCGCTCGTGGACTTTGCTAGGCTGTCTATCGTTACTGTCTACCGTGAAAATAAAGGGAGTGTGAACTAATGAAATGAGGTTCGGTTAAGAGAAAAAGAAAAATATAAGTTATATAATGATTTCTGATGTTTACGCGAGTATTACACATTTTAAATAAAACTACTTTACGGATTTTATCGCGTTTGTATTTGATTTTTGATTACCCGACGTTTCGAACACTTTGCAGCGTTCATGGTCACGGGCGGACTAAGATGTCTCACGTCCAACAAGTCATCGTTACTGCAGAAAATTTATAATTATCTACCCGATACAGAAATTAGTTATTAAATATTAACCCATATTTTGATACACATTTATTGCCAGTGTAAGAAGGAAATGATTCTATATCAGTGTTTAGTCCAGCTTAAGAGTCATTTGGAGAACAAAGCCAAACTGTCGAGCAAAAATCTCTGCATTCTAAACGGAGCCTAAGACAATAACTTGTCTCGTACAAAACACTAGTTTATCCACAAGTCGAGTACTGCTCATATCTCTGGACGGAGCTAATATCAGCTCGATCCACTTGACTCTCTACAAAAATGTGCTATTCGAATAGTCGATGATTGCAATATTACGAAGGGATTGAAGTCGTGAGAGATTTCGTGTCTCTGCTGTTTTCCTAGCGCCGTGATATGTATATCTTTAAACGAGATTTAAGAAGAGTTCTCTCATGGTGGAGACTGAGTTGGCTAAACCCTGGTATTATTGAGCTCCATGGGTGTTTACCACTTACCATCAGGCGAATTGCTGGTGGATATCTTAATCACTGTGCCATCTATGTTGTCGTTAGTGGTTAGTATTGCAGTTATCACTATTGCATAGGAATCAAACCATATAACGAGGGGTGAGAGCTTGATAAGTAGCCCACAGTGCAGGCAGCAATAAAATGTTCGGCCGACCACTGACGACAAGTCACCCTGCTCCGGCGGCCTCCGGCGATCCAACGACGAAGGCGACGTGTCACGGGTGGGTTACAGGTGTGCATGCTTACACCCCTCTGTCGCCCCGAACGGAGTGGTGCGAGGAGTGCGCAGACCGTAACCCACCCAAAAAAAATGTAGCAATAAAATAGTGAAAAATTATGCTTTATTATTAAAAGAAAATATTATACTTGAAATAAAACCCACATCAATTATATTATCAAAGACAGGTATTCTAATGAGTAATGCAAACAATCCTGGACACATTCCAAGCAAAATAAAAGTTTATGGAGGACGGAATAAATTCAGCAAAGGATTATAACCCCATTACTCAAATGAAACGATAATCCTATTGTTATTCTCTTGCTGTTTTTTGTTTCAATGAAAAATTTTCCATTTTGGAATTTTTATATAGGCATAATTTATGTTAGGTAAATTGAAGTTTTTCTTTATAATTGTTACATTCTTTTTTAATTTTAGTTTGCAATTTATTTCGTTTTTCCGTGTGATGACGGAGTAAGAATATAATTCCCTATCTTACCCATGGATGTTTTAAAAGTCGACTAAGGAATATAATACCATAGTAATACAAAATATCATAGTGCAAGTGAAGTAAAACTTGAAATAAAACCCTATATCAACATGTCTGACTAGCATGGTATAGTAGATCAATATCCTTCTATTAGAGAAGAGGCTCAAGCCCAGCAGTGGGACGTATACAAATTGAAACAATTCAACTATTAATTATATTAACATAATTATATTACCAATGTTCACAAAAAAAAACTAAATAATCGTAACGAACGATCACAGTAAAATCTATTTTTGGGCGAATACATGACATAAAAATTCATTCCTACGCTGTCGATGTTAGCTTTAAAAAAAATATCATACATACTCTAGATATATACGTTAAAACTTTGCATAAAAAGCTAAACGATTTACGCCTCCGCAAATCCTTTGACTATCCAACCATACATAACAAAATAAATACATTTTTGCCAACAAAGTTAGTATTTAACCCTCAAAAGCGATCGATCGTCCACAGGTTACATTCCATCGGCTTATCCGCCAGATTAATACGTCAGTACCCAACTATTTGGTGGCACAAAGCCTTACTGAATGCCAGGTGAATATTTGAAGCAAACGGTCGTGGGGTCTAAAACACGAATGCGAATAGATGTGTCACGTTTTAGGGTAGGGAAGGCATAGAGGATTAATATGGAGAAAGTTCGGGATTTTAAATGAGAAATATATCATGACATACGTTACATATAAGCTTGGTATTTGGTTATGTAATGTAAAAGGATAATTTTATTATAATATCACGCTTTTATCTTTAAGAAATAAACAGAGGTGAAAACAATCCTATATCATCATCATCATTTCATCACATACATTCCACTGCTGGGCTCGGGCCTCCTCCGCAATAGGAAGGAATTTGACCTACTATACCATGCTATTCATGCTGTGTGGTAGCGGCTTCGAATACTACCAACCCTTGCTTTGCTCGTGGGTGTCGTAAAAGACGACTAAGAGCCCTAGATTGACCCGAACCAACTCCATCTGGTACCATTTGGGTCAACGATTACATTCCCAAGGAGGGTTGACGTCAGGCAGGCGGCCGGTCATAAAAGTCATTGCCGAAACTTTTTGCAATATGTCAAAACAGATGACATATTGCGTCGACCCCAAGTAATTGGGATAAGAGCAAGATGATGATGATACCATGCTATTCAGACATGTTAGTATAGGGTTTCATTTCGAGTTTTCCTTCTCTTGCACAGATATTATGTGCATATTATATCCCTTAGTCGTCTTTTACGACATCCACGGGTAAGCTAGAGAGTGGTGAATTGTATTCTTACTCCGTCACCATATGGAAATCCAGGGGAAGTAAAAGTATCAATTACTTGATTAACTTTCGGTGTGGTGACGGAGTAAAAATACACTTTACCTCTATCTTACCCGGTCGTTAAAGGAGAGGGCGTGCAAATTACATCTCTGTAAGAAAAAGAACACTCGACGTAAAGCCACCAATACTTCTCATCAGTGGGGTATAGTAGATTTAATCCTATTATAGAGTAGGCTCGAGCCCAGCAGTGGGATAAATAAAATTAAAATAAAAAAGTTATAAACCAAGGTGATAATTTCACTTACTAACCAATAATTACTTTAAATAAAGTGATAATTGATAAAAAGGTTTGAGCATTAAGGTCTTTATATCCAAGGGGTGTCGGGGATAGAATGTTTTCAGACGATCTCTCCGGCACCCCGTAAAAGCACGGAAGGGGCTGCTGTGGTTTTAGTGGGTATTTCGGTTACTTCTGTGGCCGTCGAGTCCCACACACTCCCCTGTCTGTAACCGGCGGGGGATAGTGCGTAAATGCATTTCCACAGGGTGAAAAAAAAGAAAGGTCTTTATATCCATGCCATAAAATTAGTAAACGAAAATTATAAACTATGAGTCACATTAACTAAGTATTAGCAGCCTTCTTTTTTTTTGTCAAGTTATATAGTGCAGCCGCACGCCATCCGTTTCGTCCGGGAAGAGGAAAGGGCGCGCGACCTCACAACCCGCTGCAATCCCTCCCCTTCGCCATCGGGGTGACCACTGCTACCGAATCCTGGACTACCATGGCCAGCACAGCGGGTTACCCTTTCGATACGCTCTCTGCGGAATACGAACTATTCCCCGGTCCAGTCACCTGAAGTATGCAGAAGCAGCCTGGCAAACTATTTCTTTATTTCCTAAGGGATATTTTTATTTCGAAAGGTAGTATAATCGTTCAAAATTTTAATTCGTTCATTCACGACGCATGCACGAAAAAGTAACAAACAAACAAATAATTACTTTTACGCCAAAAAATAGCCGCCGTTTTTATAATCCAGTAATCCACCTGAAGGTATAATATAGTTTTATTATTCATTGTAAAGCCAAAATATTTATAAGAGGGAGTTTTTGTGACAACATGAAAATATCATTAAAATATATGTTGTGTTTTATTTCGTTTTACTAAATAATTCTGATGTTTTATACAAAATGGCTTCACATTTACAGGTTTTTCATTTGCAAAAATTAAATCTCAAAATTCATGTCTTAGGCAAAAAACAGATGCTAAATTTTCTTCAGATTGACTCCACTACTTAGGGTTTTAGAAGGAAATTTTCAATCATCTCGGTATATATATATATATATCTGGCTACCGACATTGAACCTTCTCCGTAATAGAATGGAATTGACCATATACCAAGCTGGCCAGACGAGTTATTTCGAGTTTTTTATATATTGGCAATTTTTACGGCACTTCGTTCGGTGAGCCGTAAACCCAACTCTCTGAGGATGTTTGTATGTGGTGGGTTTTTGTGATATCTTTAGTATCATCGACTCTCATTGCACGCATTCACACTTCCCTACATTTTCTTCACTGTAAGCAGCAGCCGGGTAGAGGTTCATGAGTGGCAGTATTACTTGCTTGCTTAAGTGTACTGTTTGCTCGTTTGCCAACAACAACAATAAAAATATATGTATATGATATAAAATTTCTAGCGTACGTGTCTATGTCAATGAACTCCTCCTAAACAGCAAGACCGATGTTGACGAAATTTTTTGTGTGTGTTCAAGGGGATTCGAGGATGGTTTAGATTCACAATTGGACCCGGTAGATGGCCCTATTCGAGCAGAACAATAACATAACTTGAGAACGACTTTACCGATTCCGTCCATCTTTCTTTTTATTTTTTCTACAACTTTGAGAAAGGCTTTTACGGAAATAAAAAATTGGAAAGTTGCGCAGAAAATCAGAAAATTTAAGAAAACTTAACGACTAGGTATCTAGGTTATTTATCTATACTGCAACTAAACGGCTGGATGGATTTGTTTGAATTTTTGTGAATGCATTCAAGTAGGGGCCTGGGTGATTTAGATTCACAAATTAGCTCAGCAGATGGCGCTGCAGTCAGTCAGTCCCTGTTACTGCTGTCGATTTCAAGGAGATTTCCTTTTATTTTATTTGAACAGAACGACGTCTGTTGGATCAGCTAGTATATTATATATTTTAATAACATACAAAATGTTCTTTTCATAAGTTAGCGGTAAGTTAATATCGTGAGAACAGCGTGAAACATGTTGTAAGTGACATTGTAGATCAAAAGTTTTTGTTGCAAGAAGGGAAAACGCCACAAATTTTATTTCTCCTTAATGTTACGTAAACCCTTGTCAACGTCTAAACCTTACCTATATTTAGTTGTTAATATACGCTTCAACAGAGATTCGATTGTACACTTAGTGGAGCACTTATTTTAAAAACTATACTAACTAGGTATATCATTTGTTGTTCTTTTATAAACTTCATTTCTTAAGACTACCTTCCGTTGTAAGTAAAATTAACGAACACAATTTGCATATTACAGAATATATAATTCTCCATATGTTAACTATTTTGGTTCATGGGTGTCGTAAAAGACGACTAAGGGGCATGCATATGCATTTTACAACTATGCTAGAAAAGGAAAACTCGAAATAAAAGCCTGTACCAACCCGTCTGACCAGGGGAGTATCGTTGGCTAATTTCTGTGCTATTATGGAGCTATGGGATGTATGACAATTTAGCGTGGCTCGACTGAAACGAGGTATCATAATCGCCATACTTGACAGACAGGTGGTGATCTCATTTGGTGGTAGTTTTTGCACTGAAGAGATCTTGACACTCATCCTCAATCATTTTTTTTTACCATAGGTACCCATGAGAATTTAAAGAGCGGTGAAATGTTGGATCTTGGAATGGAACTTGTGAATCGCATAAATATGAATTTAAATACTCGTTTAGATTAGCTGAATGACTTGGTATTCTTTTTTGTAAATTATAGAAAATAATCTATACCAATAAATAAAATTGGAGTGTCTGTATGTAATGTCAAAATAATAGACTTTTTTCATGCTCACACGGTTATTTGCACGACACCTATGCCTAAAATACAGATTAAAAATTTTTTGTCTGTCTGTCTGTCTGTTTGTTCCGGGTAATCTTCAAAACGGCTGGACCGATTTCAAAAATTCTTTCACCAATGGAAAGCTATAATATTAGGGCGTAAACTAGGCTATATTTTATCCTGGCATTCCCACGGGAACAGGAACTACGCGGGCAAAACGACTAAAACCGAAGCGAAGCGAGGGCGGGTTGCTAGTAGTTAATAAAATAGTAAAGCGAAAAATAAAAAAATTTAAAATGAGTAAAATAATACAAAAAAGAATCGAGCCGAGATTTAATCCTCGCTGTCAGCGACTGCTCGATCTTCCAATTGTGCTATTTTTATTCTTGATAATAATAATAGCACTATTTACCTTATTATTCTGATAATATTTTTTTTACAGATCAAATTTAACTAGACTACGCTCCTTTCTGTTTACTAAATTCCATGAAAGTAGTTAGAGCTGTTTCTAAGATTCTGCATGTATTAAAATATAAAAATATACAAGAGTTGCTCATTAAAAGTTTATGCTCTGTCTGGGAATATAACTTTAGACACATGTACATTGACCATAGCGCCGTTTGTATAGTCTAATATCCCCCATTGACTAAGGGATTATGTCGAAGTTTCGTTTCGTTGTAAACTACTGTATCCCTGCTAAGACCCCGTGGTGTTCCCTTAGATAATCAATCACTAGAGGTAGGATTTTCACTTACTCTCGGTAGGCTCGGTTGGTAGCCACGTCTAATTACTATTGGCTCTAAGTCATAGTTTGTTTGACTTAAATTATAATACTAAAATTTTAATTGCAAGGTGGCTGTTAATTTTATTAAAATCGATTACTTGTTTTACTCACAGACGATGCAGTTTCTCAGTAAAATAAGTAGTCGATGACGAAAGAAGTGAATTTAATAATTAATTTATTCATTCATTCATGCATACATTCGTTCATTCAGTCATTCAATCATACATTCATTCGTTCATTTATTTATTTATTTCAGCTCACATATGTTCTACTGCTATGCTCAAGCTCCCTCCATAATAGGAGGGAAATAGACTTTCTATAGTATACTAGCAGGTACGTATAGGGCTTTAAATCTTGTTTTCCTTTTCTTGCATAGAAGTTATATGCATATTTTATCCCTTAGTCGTCTTTTACGATACCAACAGGCATGGCGGTGGTGAACTGTAGTCTTACTTCGTCACCACAATGGATATAAAAGTCGAAGTTAATACATGAGTAAAACAAATTGAAGGGCAAATTATAGATACTAAAAATAATGCTTTGATACTGCAGCTTCGTTCAATTTAGTGCCAAAATCAAAAACTAATGAAGCCACTTCCAGATACTGCGAAAATATTCACAAAATCTTGAGATCTTGATCAAGAAATATTGACGTATTTGTATTTATAACATCAACAAAAGGAGAATCTGAATTCTCCTTTTTTCGTGTGCCCATAAATAAGTGAGTAATGATTACAGAACAGCAATAGACACTTGAGCCGGGTACTGGTAGGTACACATAATAGTAATAAACTGGGCGGACGGTTGTGATCCGGAGGGCACGTGACCCGACATAATCAGAAACCCGCCTCAAGTGAGCGCGGGCCGACTCACTTCTATACCGCAATATATAAGCGGTAGCGATTTTGTTGATATTTGTGAAATAATGATTTATATGAAATAATGATTTTTGTGAAATAATGTTTTCTGATGTTTACGCGAGTATTACATATCTATACCAATAAATAAAATTGGAGTGTCTGTTTGTAATGTCAAAATAATGGGCTTTTTTCATGCTCACGCGGTTATTTGCACGACACCTATGCCTAAAATAGCAATTAACAAATTTTTGTCTGTCTGTTTGTTCCGGGTAATCTTCAAAACGGCTGGACCGATTTCAAAAATTCTTTCACCAATGGAAAGCTATAATATCAGGGCGTAAACTAGGTTATATTTTATCCCGGTATTCCCACGGGAACGGGAACTACGCGGGTAAAACGACTATAACCTATAACCGAAGCGAAGCGAGGGCGGGTTGCTAGTTTTAAATAAAACTGCTTTACGGATTTTATCGCGTTTGTATTTGATATTTGATTGCCTGACGTTTCGAATACTTTACAGCGTTGATGGTCACGGGTGGACCGAATTTTTGTGAATTTTACGATGCTAGGTTCATCTTGCTTTTCATCGTTACAGTTTATATGCGTCCCACTCTTAGAATAATAACGTATAGAAGGATAGTGTCAGTACTTCGAACTTTAAAAATTTGAATCTAAAAATACTAATGGCGGGCAGACGATTACACACGTACACACGAAAACCACTATACAAATTATGAAATCAAATTTTGTTTTTATGAACATAAATCGTCGAAATACTTTTAAAAGTAATGTTAAAAACCTTTTTATGTTTTTCAAATGTGTTGTGGCACCATTTGAATGCACAAGGCGTCATAATTACCTATTTATTTTTTAAGAGTTGCGTACGTTCGTGCAGTGCAATGACTTGTACATTACGGGACTGTTCCGGCGTAGGCTCCATTAGGCTCCAATTAAAATGCCTCACTTTTTGTGCGTGGACTTACCTTCTATATGTTATTATTCTAAGGTCCCACTATAATTGGCCTCGAACTTTCTCCACTGGGAGGGTAATGTAACTACTATACCACGTTGTTCAGATGTTTGAGTATAGTGTATTATGTCAAGTTTTCCTTCTCAGGCCTGACGTCGATCATATCGTGTCACGTTAGGCATTTATAAAACACTTATTAGATATAGAAGAATGTTAACTACGCGTGGGATTTGAACCCACATCTGCAGAAAATTTGTTCCAACTGTCTTACAATTTACCTGATCTATATTTTGCGTGATGTTAACCCGTACTTGCTAATGAAAGTTGTAAAAATCTTTGATACTGTCCTAGAAAACTTGTAACACCAGATGTTGTCCTTAACCCTTCTACTAATTTGATTATTATACCATCCTACTTTAGGAAGGCCTATGTCCAACACTAGATGGTGATAGATAACTATATATAAAAAAATAATTTACTTGTATGTTTGCTTAAGAGCGTTACTTTATATCTACATACATATATATTTTACTTTTTATGGGAGATAATCATTTTATCAAAAATTATATCGCTTTATAAATAACATCAAAGTTGAAAAAATATTAACGATGAGATCGCTAATGCATGCCAAACAAACACTGACAGAGCACAGTTGTTTCGTAGGTACGTGGCGTACACGGTTATAAGGAGCGAGAGCACATCGTCCCGCCACGACTACGATTACGATGAGAACACGGCGTAGCACACGCTCGAGGTATGTACCGCGTGAGCAGAGCAGCGCCCTGAACTCCTCGCAATCATTGATGCTGACCGGACGCTGCCGACCATTCTTAAGACAATACTTGACAGCGTCAGGAACTGGGATGCAAACGCCGTCTTCTGCAAGGCAGTCGTCTCGTAGAATAAGGTGACGGGTCATACGCTGGAGGAACTTCTCTACGGCAATATGTTCCGCTGCTGGCGACTAAGGTGATGCAGGCGCAAGTAACAGCGCTTGATACAACCCTAGCCGAGACCACGGGTGGCTGGACTAAAATAGTCCGTTACTCGCAGAAATACTCACCGTGTAAGGGCCCTACTACCTTTTTGGAGGCATTTGGTCGATTTTTGAACGCGAAATTCTCAGGATATGATGTTAATAGTAGGAATATTAAAAATATAAAGATCAAGATGTGTGACTTGGCTGTTTCTTTACTAATATAACTATTTAATAGAAAATTAATGAATAATTAATTAAATTTTACCCTACATCCATGTGATGGGAGAGAAACAACCAAGCTAATTATTTTGAAAAAGGTGTGGAGTTTGTGAAGTTAAGGCCTGTAGGATTAGAACGTCTAGAGTTAAAAGCTTGGCTCTACATTAGAGCAGATATCTTTTTGACAGTGCGAACCGTGTGGCCTCATCTTGATTAGATTTGACATGAGAATATTTTATGGAGATTATACTTATTCATAACTAGCAACCCGCCCTCGCTTCGTTTCGGTTTCTGTCGCCTTATCCCCGTAGATCCCGTTCCCGTGGAAATACCGGGATAAAATATAGCCTAGTTTACTCCCTGATATTATAGCTTTCCATTGGAGAAAGAATTTTTTAAATCAGTCCAGCTGTTTTGAAGATTACCCGGAACAAATAGACAGATAGACAAAAAAAATATAAAGTGTATTTTAGGCATATGTATAGTGCAAATAACCATGTGGGCATGAAAAAGGCCTATTATTTTGACATTACAAACAGACACTCCAGTTTTATTTATTGGTATAGATAAACTTTCTAGTCATATTAACAAGTAATTTTTTACAGTTTTCATCCTTATCCTTTCAACTCAAATACGTCCCACTGTTGGGCTCGAACCTCCTTCACAATAGAAGGGAAATCGACTTACTATATCACGCTGATCAGATGGGTTAGTATTGGGTTTCATTTCAAGTTTTCCTTCTCTTGCACAGATGTAATCATCATCATCATCGCAGCCCACATACGTCCTACTGTTGGGCGCGGGCCCCCTCCACAATGGGCGAAAATTTGACCTACTATACCATGCTAGTTAGACATGTTGGTATAGGGTTTCATTTCAAGTTTTCCTTCTCTTGCACAGATGTTATGTGCATATTATATCCCATAGTCGTCTTTTATAACATCCACGGGCAAGAAAGGTAGTCACCATTGGACGGGTATAAAGTGGTAATTAAAAAGTTCTTCATTATAAAAACCAATTTTATGGCATTAAAAGTAAAATGCATTAAAAATATATTTAATTTTGATTATATTAATATTAAAACGTTAATTATAAAATCGCTTCCGCTGTTGTCATACACCAAGTATACCCGGGGGCGTCAGGCGCAGTCATCTCAATCCATGTTTGTAGGACGAAGCCCCACCCCCGTACGATTCAGCTAGTAAGCAAGCGAACCAGTCTAGTATACTAAAGGATGTAGATCCGATTATCAGTTGCATAGAAATTGAATCGAGAGCTCAGATCATTCAATATTATATTTATACAACACTAGCTGATGCTTTTATTTACATCAGTGTTATAAATACATTTATAGTTTCATTCAAGCTATATTTTTTGTAAAGTTTCATCAAAATTGGATCAGTAGCAGACCGTACTATTAATATGAATAGAAGTTTAAAGAGAGAGAGAGAAATGGTTAATCTTTATCTTCTTTATATATATATATATATACATATATATATATATATATATATATACATATATATATATATATATACATATATATATATATATATATATATATATATATATATATATATATATATATATATATATATATATATATATATATATATATATATATATATATATATACTAGCTGACCCGACAGACATTATTCTGTTCAAATAAAATAAAAGGAATTAACCTCGAAATCGACAGCACACCATCTACCGCGTCCAATTGTGAATCTATACCCTCTGGAATCCCCTTGGACACACACAAAAAATTTCATCAACATCTGTCCAGCCGCCTAAAAGGAGTTTAGTGACATACACACGGTATGTCACTAAACTCCTCCTAAATGGCGGGACCGATGTTGATGCAATTTTTTATGCATGTTCAAGGGGATTCAAGAATGCTTTAGATTCACAACTGGACCCGGTAGGTAGCGCTTATTTGAACAGAACAACGTCTGTTGGGTCAGCTAGTTATATATACAACCAAAAACCGACTGGATAGAAAAGTTGTATTATACAACTTTTTCTATGCGATTCAACAAACCCTCTCTTCCGCGTGAGTATCATAAAAGACGAGTAACAGATTAAATATGCTTATAGAATCTATGCAAAAGAAGGAAAACGCGAAATAAAAAACCTATAGCAACACATCTGACCAGCGTGGTATAGAAAGTCAATTTCTCTCCTATTGTGGAGGAGACGACAAAACAGTGCAATCCATTTGAGCTAAAATGAATAAGGATAATCATACGCGTCCCACTGTTGCACTCGAATCTATACCAATAAATAAAATTGGAGTGTCTGTTTGTAATGTCAAAATAATAGACTTTTTTCATGCTCACACGGTTATTTTCACGACACCTATGCCTAAAATAGCAATTAAAAAATTTTTGTCTGTCTGTCTGTCTGTTTGTTCCGGATAATCTTCAAAACGGCTAGACCGATTTCAAAAATTCTTTCACCAATGGAAAGCTATAATATCAGGGCGTAAACTAGGCTATATTTTATCACGGTATTCCCACGGGAACGGGAACTACGCGGGTAAAACGACTATAACCTATAACTGAAACGAAGCGAGGGCGGATTGCTAGTCTTCACTAAAATAGAAGGAAAATTGATCTACTATATATCACGCTGGTCAGAAATGTTAGTATAGAGTCTCATTTCCAATTTTCCTTCACTTATATAGATGTTATATGCATTTCGGTTCGGTTTATAAGAAGTTTATTCCTCAAAAAGAACAATAGTTACAGTTCACTTAAATTAAGCAGTAACATACATATCAGTTAAATCTATACAATTTTTTTTTTATTGCAAACGGTGGCAAACGAGCAAACAGTACACCTGATGGTAAGTGTTGCTGCTGCTCATGGACCTTTACAAGGCCGTTGCCTACCGCGAAAGCGAAGGGAGTGTGAATGCGTGCATTGAAGCTCGGTGATACCAAGGGCACCACCAAAACCCTCCACACGCAATCACCCTCAGAAAGTTGGGCTGCCGGCTCTCTCGCTCACCGAACAAAGCGCAGTAACAAATTGCTACTACTCAGACGTCGATTTTCTGCGAGAGTGTGGTACTGCCCCGGACGGACCGGCCCGCGGCTGTAGACAGATAACTGTCGACAGTGTGGTCCTACCACTCCTAAGGTTGCTAAGTACATATATAGTAAAACATAATTTAATCACAGCTTTTTCAACAAAAGGGATTAAATGTTTTTTAAAAGTAGCCAAAATCGGACAATTAATAATATTCTCTGATAGTTGATTATAAAGATGCACTCCTTCATACAATATGCTCTTTTTACCATAGTCAGTCCTAGGTAATGATAATTGTAGTTTATGATATTCTCTAGTATTTTATGCGTGTGTTTTTTGGGAAAATTCAAGTTGTGAGTGCGCTTGTTGACTAATAATTTTTCTAATAAGCATGCATGTCTTATATGTGTATAACAATTTTGATCCCTTATTCGTCTTTTACGATACTCACGGGTAAAATAGGGGGTAGCGAGTTGTATTCTTACTCCACCTACCTAACTAACCAACCGTTATCGTGTGAGGCATCATACAATTTTCGCAAATTATAATTTAACTTCAAAATGCCTTTTTATAAGGTTGATATGATAAACACTTCTAAAGTCGTAAATATTGTCTCCCTTCTATAAATTATTAAAAACTAGCTGACCCGACGAACTTCGTACCGCTATAGGTTTTTTCGTAAATATATTCCCTAAATTGCCGAAAATATATGAATGGACGAACCACAAAATTATAAATATCAAATTTTCAACCATACTTAATCATAGACAAAATTACGTTTATCTGTTATTTGCGTTTTGTTATTACATATCAAATGCGTTTTTGTTATACCACGTTTCATAGTGATTTGTGTTATCTTTGACGTTTTATGTCAGGTCATACAGGAACGCGATCGAACGGGATAAAAAGTATCCTATATCCGTCTCCTGGTTCTAAGCAACCTCCCCGCCAATTTTCAGCCAAATCAGTACAGCCGTTATTGAGTTATAAATAGTGTAACAAACACGACTTTATTTATATAATTTTTTTTTTTTTTAGGTCGGCGCGCTCCTCGCACCACTCCGTCCGGGGCAACAGAGGGGCGTAAGCACGCAACACCCGCAACCAACCCACGCTGCACGTCGCCTTCGTCATTGGGCCGACCACTGGAGCAGGGTTACTTGTCATCAGTGGTCGGCGCGACGGAATACCCCCTACGTGGGGTACCCTCCCATCGACCGCCGTCCCCCCCTCGAGGAGGACGTCGGTCTTTCCTCACGCGGTCGGCCTCTCGGCGGGTGACGGACTAATTCCCCGGTCACGTCACCCGCACAGATTTATATATATAGATAGCAGATAAATTTAATTCAATTGTTCTAACGTCATTGGAAAGAAAATTACAGTATAATCTCAATAATCCGACACTATTAAAAATCCGAGAGTGCCGGATTATTGAAATGTTCGAATTACTGGATTATAGAAAAATCATATAAAATAAAGCATTTTATAGAGAGAATACGTATAATATATTATATTTACACATTATTATGTTATTTCATAGCTTTAAAATATGTAATCCTTAATTGAGGTCTGCATTTGTGCAACTTGAAGTCCTTACTTAAAAAAAATACCGTCTATTCGTATGTTTCGAAGAAAAATTCAATTTGATATTGTAATTGGGCGAGCGAGGCGTGAGCGGAGGGTGCCAGATTATTGGACGTGTCGGTCTATCGAAGTGTCGGATTAGTGTGATTATACTGTAATGCTATTGAGCACACATATGCCTTAATGGTTAATATACTGACTTTCTATGTCATTGACGTGGGTTCGATTCCTACACAAGACAATACTTTCTGCAATCCATACAGTATTAACCTGAGTCTGGGTATAATAACTACAAAGATTATTTTCTTCATATATGGATTATTAACGCAATACAAGAATTCATCATCATTATCATCACAGCTCATATACGAGTACATCCCACTGTTGGGCTCGACCCTCCTCCACAGTGGGAGGGATATTGACCTACTACAAAACGCTGGTCAGATATTGGTATAGGGTTTTATTTCGAGTTTCCTTTCTCTTGCATAGATCGTTATCGTCATCATCATCATCCTGCTCTTATCCCAATTACTTGGGGTCGACGCAATATGTCATCTGTTTTGATATATTGCAAAAAGTTTCGGCAATGACTTTTATGACCGGCCGTCTGACGTCAACCCTCCTTGGGAATATAATCGTTGACCCAAATGGTACCAGATGGAGTTGGTCCGGGTCAATCTAAGGCTCTTAGTCGTCTTTTACGACACCCACGAGCAAAGCAAGGGTTGGTAGTATTGCATAGATGTTATATGTGTATTATATCTCTTAGTCGTATTTTACCACATCCACGGGCAAGAGAGGGGATGGTGAATTGTATTCTTACTCCGTCACCACACGGATACAAGGATTATTATAACGGAATACGAGTATTGTTTTCTTTAGTGCAGATTGTTAGAGTTTTCAGAGAAATACCCTAAATTTTTACTAAACAGCTTTTTCTTTTAACGTTACAAGATTTAATTCCTTTGTGCTGGATGGTCTTTAAAAAAAACCATCCCAGGTGGTGGAAAATATGACGTGTAACCCTATAACTCCATCGCCATTTGCTCGGGCTACTAATACAGAGTCCTTGACTTTATTCAAATAAAACAAAGTCATTTAATTATATTTTTATTACACGCAAAAACCTTCGTAATGTTTTTGAAAATGTTCATCTACATTTACTCTAGAATTTTAATGTGAAAATACAATATAAATATTGCCATTTTCAACAAGATATGATCTCGTTTCAAGGTAATATTTGAAGATAGTTAACTTTCATGGGTCTGAACAAGACCATTGTTTAAGAAAGGTCAGGTAATTTTATAGAAAGATTTTTAGGAAAATCTTTCTAAATTGTCTACAGGGTCCTAAAACGACAATATTATTCAAACCATTGTACGCGGGTACTTGCTACTGTGACATTTTATTTGTGCTCGAGTTCACGTAGGGCTAACTTAAATAATAGTCAAATATTTTGCCAAAATTGACTAATTCTGCGACTTCACTTAACTTTATCATAACTTAATATTGGTATTAACACTTAGTAATATACCAGCTTAGAATCCACGGTATGCAAATTTGGGTTTTCTTCTTATTGTAGATTAGCAACCCTCCCTTCGCTTCGGTTTTCAATCGCCTACGCACATCGCTTTTTATCCCAGGGGAATGCCAGGATAAAGTGTAACCTAAGTTACTCCTTATATAGACAGCTACATGATTGTAAAATATTATCAAAATCGGTCCAACCGTTTTTTTTATTGCTGATGGTGGCACACGAGCAGGCAGCAAACCTGATGATAATTGATACTGCCGCACATGGACTTTTGCAACGCCAGGGGCACAGCCAGGCCATTGCCTACCGTGAAGTAAATACTCTTCTTAAACTTCGTCGAGCAGTGGACGGCGCTAGACTGAAATGATGATGATGAAAAAATTATGATTGCAAGAGAAGAAATGTCATTATAGGAAGGTTTATTTTAGACAAATACGCGACAGAGATGTTAAAATTTGATTATAATTTCATCTATAGGTAATTAATTAACTTGTTTATATATTACTAGCAACCCGCCCTCGCTTGGCTTCGGTTTCAGTCCCCTTACCCGCGTAGTTCCTATTCCCGTGGGAATACCGGGATAAAATATAACCTACTTTATTTCCTGACATTATAGCTTTCCATTGGTGAAAGAATTTTCGAAATCGGTTCGGTAATTTAAGCGTGAAAGCGTAACAAACAAACTTTCGCATTTATAATATTAGAAAGGATTGAATAACAGCACCTACGCTGCAATGTCTGCTAGATTATTTAGATTATTTCTTTTAATCAAATATGTATAGCTGATCAATGCTTAATAAACATTAAACAATTTTAGTTACGTTATCTGTAATATTTTACTTTTTACTAATTGCTACTTTTTTTTTATTGCCGATGGTAACAAACGAGCAGGCAGCATACCTGATGGTAAGTGATACTGCCGCACATGGACCTTTGCAATACCAGGGGCACAGCCAGGCCGTTGCCTACCGTGAAGTAAATGCTCTTCTTAAACCTCGTTTAAATAAGGATATGTCATAGCGCACGGGAAACACAGCAGCAGGTAGTTCATTCCAGAGCTTGCACGTACGTGGGAGAAATGATCGCTGGAAACGTACAGTTGAAGACCATATCTACTACATATTTATTGTTTTATATTATTTTTATTTTACAGGTTATACAATTTATTATATAGTCGTTATCTATGACTTATAAATATTATTTACACTGATCTCCATTACCACCAGCAGTAAACTACCTACCATCTGTTCTACTATTTCCATCCCAAGGTTGCCTGGAAGAGATCGCTTATAGCGATAAGGCCGCCCTTTGTACATTCTGTGTTATGTTAGTTTTTAAGTTTTTGTATTTTGTTTTGTAATCGGTGTACAAATAAAGAGTTATCTATCTATCTATCTATCTACTACTCATACGTTGATTTACTGCTCAGTGTTGTACTACCCCGGAAGGACCGACACGTGGCTGTAGACAGGCAACTGTTAACAGTGTGACACGTGGCTGTAGACAGTGTTAACGGTATAATCCCACCAATATTATTTTAGCCAGTATCAAATTTCATACTAAATCTAGACACATTCCATAAACGCCTTATATTTAGAAATAATTCATAACTATTAGCGTTATAAAAGGCTTCTATAATGAAATAATAAGCTAGTATATAGGTATACACATATTTACCACGAGATTCAATTTTACCGTAAAATAGATCATACACTCCAAATTGCATAGCAAATATTCATAATTCAATATTCACGGACAATGAAACGTGTGCTTTTATCCAATTTCCCAAACAATACGTGGTTGTATTTTTAATGGAAATATAGAAATTTATTTAATAAATTATGGTTAAACAATTCTGATTGTATTTTTATAGGCAGAAAACACTCGAGGTTAAATAAAAAAAATGTTACAACTCTTTCTTATTCTTATTTTCTGTATCACTATATAATCATGGCGAACAATGACATTTGTTTGATCATAGCTAATACACATTTAGTTATACTAGTGGTCGCCGTGTGGTCAAAATTCGGCCATAATTCATTTTAATTAATTTTTCTGCTACACCATTTTCTTTTATTTTATTTATGTATAATTGTATATTGAGTAAGCTGTATTTCACTACTAATATATAAGCACAAATCTCTATTAGACATTGTCATCATAATTGTGATTGTTTGACATTCAGTTCGACCAAATAAACGTTGCTACGCAACACACATCAATGTGAGTGGGTGTGTGTGTGTGTGTGTGTGTGTGTGTGTGTGTGTGTGTGTGTGTGTGTGTTTGTGTAGCGATTGCGTTGTAGTGTGTGTAATGCCTTTTTTAATTAATTTAATGCATTTCTAACCATTATTATATGAAATTTCAGTTTTATGCACTTCTCCTCATTATATACATCAACTATGCCATAATTCATACTTGTACATCCACGTAATTTTCGTAAAAAGGGGTACAAAGTTTTTGCTTCACGTATTAATATATAGCTATCATTAATAATATTTTAGTGGCAGGATGACACTGTCAGTCGTCTATCTACAGCATGTCCATTGCACAAACTCACAGTCCTTTCACTTTCTTCACTTCAGCGGCTTAACAAAGATCCAAGAGTGGCAGTATTAAAAATAGGTTATTTGCCAACAACAGCAATAAAAGTTAAGCCTTTTACTGCGATGGACTCCACGAACATGCTGAATGCATGTTCGTGGAGTCCATCTGACGTAGATCACACCCAGACTCAGAACAACACATTGTGGATCGCACAAATTAATAACTTTTTTTTTTGGGGTGGGCTGCGGTCGGCGCACTCCTCGCACCACTCCGCCCGGGGCGACAGAGGTGCATAAGACGACCCAAAACGGGAAGGATGTCTGTCTTTCCTCACGCGGTCGACCTCTCGGCTGGTGACGGACTAATTCCCCGATCCAGCCACCCGTGGCTTCGGCTAGGGCGGCATCAGGCACAGGAAATCGCGCCTGCGCCGCCCCAGTCGCCGGCGGCGACTCGCGTCATCGAGGTGACGCACCTCGCGCACGCGCCCGCGCGAAACATTTTATTCTTATTCATCCATGAGCTCATAGACTTTTGGACATAGACTCCTTGCAAGAATGCCACTCGGAATGATCTTGTGCTACTTACATCCAACGGTCCCTGCGACTTTCAAAATATCATCAGTCAAGCTAGTAGGCAGTCGTTCTATGTTGTATCGTCCGATTCGTGATCGCCACTCGGGAACGTTTCTTCCCCAACCATTTTCGGTTTGACCAGCGATATATCTATTGCCATTGTAATGTGCTAATTCTTTAGAGTATAGCTAGTTACATTCGTTCTTTGGATTATTCATATAATGTTTGATATCTTTCTAAAACCCTAATTTAAATCTGAAATAAAACTATATTTTATAGAGTTTTCATTTAGTTTTTTTTTAAACCCGAACGCAAAAAGAAGGGTGTTATAAGTTTGACGTTGATGTGTGTCTGTCTGTGTGTATGACGGATTTCGATGCGATTTTTTCATTCGAATGTCAGTTTCCTTGCGGTAGTTTTTAGCTATGTTTGGTTAATATCGGTCCAGCAGTATAAGAGTATCAGCTCTTATCTAAAATGATGTAATGGCGTATGATTACACGATTAAGTATTTTCCGCGTGGCAGTGTAACTGTTATCATCATCATCGTTTCAGCCTATCGCTGTCCACTGCGGGACGTAGGCCTCCCTCATGTTGCGCCACAAAGTGCGGTCCTGTGCCGCCTGCATCCGACGACGCCCAGCAGCTTTCACCAGGTCGTCGGTCCACCTAGTGTAATTGTTAAATTACAATTTATAACTCTTGTTGAATGTTCTTCTTCATGTCTCCCGCTTTGCATAGGAGGGAAGTGGAATCTTTCCAACTCCTCCTGTTTTTTCATTTCTAAATGAATTCTTTGCGGGTCCCAAGACAGTTAAAAGCGATTCGCGGGACTTCCTGAGGGTCAAACCTCAGTGTCTTATACGGCGACCATTGTGGATCCTGGCTTACAGGAGTTACAGTGGTGGGAATGTGTGGTGGGATCAGTCCCAAGTAAAAAAAAAAAACTCCTGTTGAAGAGAATGTAATACTTTATTTTTATTATTTTAGTTTACTCATCATCATCATCATCATTTTAGCTCATATACATCCCACTGTTGGGCTCGAGCCTCCTCCACAATGGGAGGGAAATTAACTTTACTATACCATGTTGGTCAGATAGGTTGGTTTTTTTTTTTATTGCAAGCAGTGGCAAACGAGCGAACAGTACACCTGATGGTAAGTAAGTGTTGCTGCCGCTCATGGACCTTTACAAGGCCGCTGCCTACCGCGAAGAAAGTGAAGGGAGTGTGAATGCGTGCATTGAGGCTCGGTGATACCAAAGGCACCACCAAAACCCTCCACACGCAAACACCCACGGCAAGTTGGGCTGCCGGCTCTCTCGCTCACCGAACGAAGCGCAGTAACAAATTGCTACTACTCAGACGTCGATTTTGTACGAGAGCGTGGTACTACCCCAGACGGACCGGCCCGTGGCTGTAGACAGATAACTGTCGACAGTGTGGTCCTACCACTACCACTATTGGTGTAGGGTTTTATTTCGAACTTTCCTTCTCTTACATAGATGTTATATGCCTATTATATCCCTTAGTCGTCTTTTACGACATCCACGGGCAAGATAGGGAGTGATGATTTGTATTCTTACTCTGTCACCACACGAAACATAATAATTGATAATGTTACTTATTAATCTTACGTAAACATCAGAAATCACTATTTTTAATTTTCAAAATGTTAAACGCTTTAATGTCGCAATCGCCTATGGTTTACACCATTTGTCTGCTTGTGAATATTCTTCAGTAACAGTCGCTACACAAACAAATTTCACTCCCATTGTATCAAAGGCGTCCCCGTCTTTGTACTGCAAATAATATAGTTCGTTTCTCAGTATCATTCAGCGATATGACCGTTCTTGGGCGATGGATTTCATTTGCAAATTTTCAAGATATTAAATCTTTTATAAGAAATTTTTACTTAATCTGTCAACTTGTGTATTTATTTTTTAGTCATTTTGTGGGTATCAAGTTTTATTGTTCGTGTAGTCACGGAGTAAGATTACAATACCACCCTTTATCTTACCCGTAGTCAATTAAAGCAAAGTTAATGGTTTGTTATTATGAATTAGCAAAAGTTGTTGCAAACGTTGCAAATCGCTAATGCATTGAATGTAATTTAAGAGCACCAAATAACATTTTAACGTATCCGCCAAAATTCTTAAAAATGCATGTTAATAATTAGTGTTACTCTTGTGTTGACTTAATCCGCCATCACAAATCTCCCTTAAATCTACATTTGATGGTAAAAAATCTTTAATTATTGGCAACCCCTACAAATATTTCAATCTAACCAGTCATTATATATTTTCTACAAAATACTAAACTTAATACCAACAGAAGAAAGCTTTTATCTTTATTTACAACAAAGGAAATGGACAATACGTCACAATCTAAACGTTATACAGAGGCCAACTTAAGTTAAACCGCGGCCATATCTTAATCAGTGATATTTGGATGAAAGTTTCAATAATCAACACGATCGGATAGTTCAAAGTAAAATTGTCGGTGTGAATATTTGGAAAGACTCCAAAGTGTCTGAAAACGTGCTAGTTACTGTGACATAATGGTTTTTGTTCTAAAAAGGAAAACATGTTGAATTCGTGTATTTATTGCTTAACGCCGCGCATAACACGATTGTTTTCAATGATATTTTTACTTTCAAGAATTTTCATCGTAAATATTCTGAAACTATACTATTACGTAAATAAAACAATTTTTACAGCTATTATCGCATTTGTATTTGATTTTGACTTGCCCGATTTCTCGATTTGTTCCATGTGATGACAGAGTAAGAATACAATTCACCACCTCTTATTCTACCCATGGGTGTCGTAAAATACGATTAAAGAGTATAATATGCACATAACATCTATGCAAGAGAAGGGAAACTCGAAATAAAAACCTATACCAATCCGTCTCACCAGCGTGATAGGTCAATTTTCCTTCCATCGTAGAGGAGGTGCGAGCCCAACAGTGGGACGTACATCAGCTGTGATGATAATAATGATGATCTTTCGACATGGTACAGTACACTATTAGCTAATTGTGGTGCAGCTGGCTGGACTGAGGATTATTCCGACATTCATAGAGAGACTGACCGAGCATTGTAGTAGGTGTGTTGGTAGAGAAGGGTATTTAAAAGAATAACTGTCTAGCAGGCTACTAAAGACAAAGGCTTGATAGCGGTGATGAACCCAAATGTCGACGGTGAGACACAATACCAGAAGTTATAGGGCTGTATGACAGAAACGGTATTGGTGGGCTACGAATAGACGATAACCTAGTAAATATTCATTATCATCCGGTTATCTCAATGACTTGAGATCGACGGAATAAAACCTCTTCTTGCGTAAAACCCTATCAGACGTCATCAGAATATAATTTACCATCCTCTATACTAAGTGATTATAATGTCTAGATAACATCTATGATGGAGAAGGCAATCTTAAAATAAAACCCTATACCAACTGTTTAGCCAGCGTGATATAGTTAATAGATTTTCCTCCTCTATCTTGGAAGTGACTCACACCCAACAGTGGCAGCTATAGGGACTATAACGATGTTAAAATATATACACGCTAAAACTAGACAAAAATATAAGAACAGGTTTATTTATTGAAAAAGGTGGTAAACGAGCAAACAGTACACCTGAAGGTAAATGTTACTACCGCTCAGGGACCTTTATGAGGCCGCTGCCTGCCGCGATGAAAGTGAAGGGACTGTGAATGCGTGCAATAAGGTTCGGTGCTACTAAAGCCGGCTCTCTTGCTCCGAGAACGCAGCGCAGTAACAAATTACTACTACTTGGCTGTCGATTTTCTGCGAGTAGTGGTACTACCGACCCGACTGAACCGACCCGCGGCTGAACTGTCAACAGTGTGGTCCTACCATTATTAAGGTTGTACATCCTCATAACATTCGAGGGTTATTCTTGATTTTCTAGCGAGAGAAAAGAATACCTAACATCAAAAAACACACACTGAATTAAAGACAGTGCTCATCTTTTAATTAGATTAAACATATAAGTGTCGTTAGCTAAAACGAGAATATGTATCAAAAAATCAAACCTAAGAGTACACTGTAAAACCTATGGTATATAATATTATTTGATTCGATTCTACGGCATCCAATACCGATTTAATTTAATACTCGCTAAGAGAGTGGCGACAGGTATACCGTGAATAGAACGCAAATAACTGAAGGTAAAAGCTTTACTTACTCACAGTAATTCTATTCCTCGCCTCCATACAAAGATATGCAGCCATATTTATTTATGTGTTCAAAATCATTTATAATACGTCTTTCAAGATTTCTTTACAAGTAATGTATTCGAACATTAGTACTTTTTGAATTTATTTGTAAAATATTTTCTTTCTATCATTTAGTATCGACAGTTTTCTGTTTATAAACATAAATTGATCGGCTCAACCGTGATAATGGACTCTCAAAGGAATTGAAAAATCTTATAAGAAATATATTTTTATAACTTGATAACCTGATTTTATTTTGTGTTATAACCTAATCTCTCAAGATCCTATCTCTTAGAACGTAAGATACATAAGAGGTCCTTGATGAAAGTCTAATACTTATCTACCGAAACAAGTTCTAGGCCTTGTCTTTATTTAATATTAGCAACCCGCCCTCGCTTCGCTTCGGTTTCAGTCGCCTAACCTGCGTAGTACCCGTTCCCGTGAGAACACCAGGATATAATGTAGCCTATGTTGCTCCCTGATATTATAGTTTTCCATTGGTGAAAGAATTTTTGAAATCGGTTCGGTGGTTTAAGCGTGAAATCGTAACAAACAAACTTACTTTTACATTTATAATATTAGGAAGGATGAAATTAATGACGCATTATTGCAATCTTATTGTATTATTATACACACTTTCTATTTTTTATATGCAAACTCTGTAGTTACAGCAGGCATGATCTGACTGTAAATCAAGTATTGCGAAGGTGCTACCTAATGCCGCCATAGCCGAGGCTGCGGGTGGCTGGACCGCGATCCGTTACCCGCAGAGAGGCCGACCGCGTGAGGGCGACCGACAACCTAAGAGGTTCATTAGGAAGGTATATCCTGCCGAACTAGCCACGGATGACAAGGCATTTGGTTGTAAATGTCTACAGCCGCGGGCCGGTCCGTCCGGGGCAGTACCACGCTCTCGCAGAAAATCGACGTCTGAGTAGTAGCAATTTGTTACTGCGCTTCGTTCAGTGAGCGAGAGAGCCGGAAGCCCAACTTTCTGAGGGTGATTGCGTGTGGAGGGATTTGGTGGTGCCCTTGGTATCACCGAGCCTCTATGCACGCATTCACACTCCCTTCGCTTTCTTCGCGGTAGGCAACGGCCTTGTAAAGGTCCATGAGCGGCAGCAATACTTACCATCAGGTGTACTGTTTGCTCGTTTGCCACCGTTTGCAATAAAAAAAAAAAAAAAAAACCCCAATAGCGAAGGACAGGGAATACAGTGGGTTATGGAGCCGCGCTCCACCCTTTCGTGGCCCCGGATGGTGGGGACGACGCGTGAGCTGACCGTAGGCCACCCAAAAAAAAATGGTATTGCGCAAGTCCATGATCAGCTGTTACCATTCACCAAATACAATTTTCAGACATAGTGGTCTAGCCGTGCCCTTGGGTGTCATTTAAAATAATTAAGATATAAATATTATAGGATACAGAACATCAGAAACCTTTTATATTTTTAAAATATTTTATTTTTTAATACATCATTCCGTGTAGTGACGGAGTAAGAATACAATTCACCATTTCCTATCTTGCGCGTGGATGTCATAAAAGACAACTAAGGGATATAATATGCATATGACATCTATGCCAGAGAAGCAAAACTCGAAATAACCTTTGCCAACCTATCTGACCAGCATGGTGTAGTAAGATCAATTGCCCTCCTGTTGTAGAGGAGGCTCGAGCCCAACAGTTTATGAGCTGAAATAATGATGATGATGACAATCATTTAATATATATTTATTAGAAAAGTTTTAAATGAATGATATAATAGTAATATATCTGTAAAAACAATTTTTTTACAGACTCTGATCAGAACACATTAAGATTACAGAATCCATTAGTAATCGAATTCAGTTGACCAAAAAGGTAATCTTCCTATCCCTAAATTTTCCGTATCCACGTCGCCTTCGTCGTTAGGCTGACTACCAGTCCCCAGTTCCTTGCCCTCAGTGGTCGACCCGATGGAATACCCTTTCGGTTACCCTCACCTTTCGACGTCCCTGTCCCGGGACGTCGGTCGCCCGGTCAGCCTTTTTGCACGGTCACCCGCGGCCTTAGCATAAAACTACATTTTAGGAACCTCACACCCTCGCATTTGACCTTGTTGTAGATCACAGCTTGTCTCCATTTCTAGTTCAATTGCAGTCTCAGATAAAAGAACTAAATTTTTATTCAAACTATATACTATAAAATAATATAATGCATTGAGATTTTTTATGAGGCACATACAATTAACTTTTATTGTAAGAGTCTATTTTATAAAATAAATTGGCTGGGTAGAATAATTGGCGTGTGTCATGCTTGCGTGTGAATGTACCTTCATTTAAATTTAAACATATCATTACGCTCATTATACGCTCATATTTGTAAGCTTAAGCTAGCTTATATTTACTCATAAATTCTTCATTCAGCCTATTGCCATCCACTGCTGGACGTCGGCCTCTCTCATGTTTTACCACAAAATGCGGCCAGCATCCAACGACGCCCAGTAACTTTCACCAGGTCATCTATCCACCTAGTGGAAGCGTACTATACTGCGTAGTTCAATGCGTGGTCACCATTTGAGAACCTTTCTTCTCCAGCGATTGTCGGTTCATCGAGCAATGCGTCCTGCTCAATGCCACTCTTAGATTAAAGCCATAAAGTTGTAATTTGGCATTTAGTATGTGATTTGATCTATAAGGGTTAGTTAAGGTTTTTACAAATTAGCTACGAGGAAATCAGCTCTACCAACAGCTTTAAGCAAATTTAATTAGTGCACATTTAATCCCCTTTTGGTACCCTAGAAATTGATAAATACTAAAATACAAATATATTTTATTTTATAATAGCTAACCCGACAGACGTTGTCATGTCTTAACCATGAATAATAATTAGTATAATTAATAAAAAAGAAATATCCAATAGTAACAATTTAGGGTCAAATTTAATAAATTTCTACGTTACAATTAAACGCAACTCGATGAGGGTTAAAATGCATCTTTTCCATGATGTTGATTACAATTCCATCGATTCCTTTTAACTTCATTCCGCGTTTGACGTGCTCTTGTGTGTCTTTAACTTGCAGCATTGCGAGTTCTACGATTAATGTTTGTTCATTTAATTGCTAGCAATTTAAAAAAATCTACTAAAATTAAATATTCTTTTTTATATCAAATCAATGAAAGCAGTATATTGAAACCTACCAAAAAGAGCCTCTACATTAAATTGAAGTTTAAATATAAGCGTGATAAATAAATATTTCGCAAAAACTTATGTATAATTGAAATGATTTTACACAAAATGATAAATTAACCGATCCATCTATGTTAAACAATATTTGCAGCACTCATTCTGTCAATAGCTGATATTTATTTCAAGCGACTGACCGTTACGTCAAATAACTAACAATCATGTACTATTAATATTACTGTTAAGTTTCCTTACAATCAATGTCGACACTTTAAAATTGTACTAAACTAAATAGAAGGATTACAGTCTAACAGTCAGTTAGTCTAACATAATAAAAACACGTATCTTTAATACGTGAATAAACACAACTTATCCGTTAATTATATCTAAAAGAAACAAACCAACTTCCAATATATTTCAAACACATTTATAAAAGCCCGTAATAGGGCTCTGATTAGGTCATTAGTAGCTATTATAGAAGCAATAGACCGACCACTATACAGTTTCTTACAGCTCACAAACGACGCCATTGGGATAAAATATAATCATTGTGTATTAGTTCACTTTACCTATACGTAGTAAAGCTTACTCGTTAAACGTTGTTTTTTTAACCGACTTCAAAAAAGGAGAAGATTCTCAATTTGATTTTTCTTTTTCTTTTTGTAACTTTCGATTAGGTGAACAGATTTTGATGATTCCTTTGTGATTTAAAATCCGGTTGGCAAACTACACAAGCATACACTTATCGAGTACAAATTACACCCAAACTTAGAATAAGAATTTTTTGATCGCATACCATACAGGGAGTCGCCACTTACAGCTACATAAATAGTCAAATAAACATCAATCTCGCGTAATAAATATGCAAACTTCATAACGAAACTACTAAATACAAGACAATCGGTTATTTTCGTACTTACTCTATCCAATTTATCACATAAATCTATGTAAACAGTCCAACTAGTTATAAATAAATATTAACCAATAAGAAGGTGCACCTAAGACAATCATAACAAAGGGCCTCCGTGTTCCGACATAATTTACGGGCCTCAGAGGCCAAAACCTTATCTATTTTATTACAGTCTTTCTACATTTGGAAGACTTGTAACAATATTTATTGGCTGCAACTTGTCTCATGGTTATAATGGCGTTTTATTTTTCCATATACGATCATTTTGCCGTAAGGTGACGGAGCAAGAATACAATTCGACACCCCTATTCTTTGATCTCGTAAAAGACAATTAAGAAATTATAATATGCATACAATATCTATGAAAGAGAAGGAAAACTCGAAATACGTTATCTGTCGAAAAATTATGGCACATTATTCAAAATTAATACTCTAATATTTTAGTTAAAATTTTAATAAACGGTAACACGATTCAATAATCTATAATTCATTTATTTTTATAGATAGCTTGGTGACATACCAATTCTGACCAACAAACACAAGGAGTCAGTCCTGGTGGTTCACCCAAATTACACATAGTGAGGTATAGCAAGATAGGTTATAAAGTTGCACGCTATTTCCTACGCCACCCCGAGGCCGTTTAGAGGGAATACGAGCGAACAATATTTCCAAAAAAAAAATCATATTAAATTCAAGTGTAATTTAATTTATCATCATATCAAGCCATATACGTCCCACTGTTGGGCTCGGGCCTCCTCCACTCTGGAATGGAAATTGACTTACTATGTCACGCCAGTCAGACATGATTGCATTGTTTTGTTGAGGGTTTTCTTTCAGATTTGCCTTATCTTGCATAGATGTTATATCCATATTATGTCCCTTAGTCGTCTTTTACGACACCCACGGGCAAGAATTGTATTCTTACTCCGTCACCACGCGGTAATTAGATTAATAATTTATTAATAGAATGGTGTCTGCTGTGTGGTAGCGGCTTCGAATACTACCAACCCTTGCTTTGCTCGTGGGTGTCGTAAAAGACGACTAAGAGCCCTAGATTGACCTGGACCAACTCCATCTGGGTCAACGATTACATTCCCAAGGAGGGTTGACGTCAGGCAGGCGGCCGGTCATAAAAGTCATTGCCAAAACTTTTTGCAATATGTCAAAACAGATGACATATTGCGTCGACCCCAAGTAATTGGGATAAGAGCAAGATGATTATTAATAGAATGGTGTGTATAAAAAATATTACTCTGTTATTAATTACTAAGAAGACGTAGTGCTTTATGCGAAGTGAGCGTGAATAGTGAGACATATAAAAAGGATGTTAACTACAATACTAATATGTCGCAAAAAAAGAATCAAGATCAAATGTGAAACTAAAAAAGTCACCGAATATTAAGAGATAAAAATTGACGACAATTTGTGAGTCACAGAAATAGTGAGACAAATATAAAGGTTGTTCACTACAATATCATGCGCGGTGAACATAAACTCGCCTCGTAAATTCTCACTTGACAGCGCGATGAAATGTATAATCGAACCGTATATATATTTTATGCCATTTAAATTACGTGTGATTTCGTCGGCAGGTGTCAATAGATAGATTTTAGTGTGATATCTAAAGCATTAGAAACAAAGTGGAAATTGTGAATTGATTTTATGTTTAAAATGGTTTATTTCTCTGGAGAAACGTATTTAGAATACAATTCACACTTTCTTTCCTGTATATATCGTAAAAGATAATATATATGTAAATCCTTATCATTTCGGCTCAAATACGTTCCATTGCTGGGCTCGAGCCTCCTCCATAATAGAAGGGAAATAGACCTTACTATGACTATGCTGGTCAGACAGGTTGGAATAGGGTTTTATTTCGAGTTTTCCTTCTCTTGCATTGATGTCATATACGCATTATATCCCTTAGTCGTCTTTTACGACACCCACGGGTAAAAGAGGGAATGGTGAATTGTATTCTTACTCCGTCACCACACGGAAAGCAAAGTAATATATGTAAATAACAGCACTAAAAAAAGGAAAAATGGAAATAAAGAGTGTATTAGCTAAAGAAGAAGAAAACGCTTAAACTGAAAGGAATCTTTTAAAATATAAAATTGAATGATTTTAAATTATCAGTAACAATTTTATGTGTAACAATTATTATATGCTGCATATAACAAATTACTATTTAAAATTTGATTGATGAAATATAATAATAATAATAGTTTAATTCAGACATAAAAACATCCATAATTCACATAATACATTCATTTGTTAGTTTGTTAGTACACATATATATGAAATAATAACCATTTAAATTGTTAGTATTGTTAGTAATTTACTCTAGCTGAAACTGTACATATTGGTGGGTGAGGACAGCCACAGGCTCAGCTTAAGCTAAACCTATGGCCAACCTTATCCACCAATTTTGAAATGGGCAGTCAAAGCGTGCTGCAATTGCACTCAGAATGCTGCTGTCGCTACTCCGCAGTCGATGTAGCAGTGAGGATGCTTTTTTGCGCATGATTGCCCGAAAGCCGTCTGTACGCGCTTTTACAAACATCCCCGACGCGCTACACCACCACGGAAGGCCCAACAGCATTCTAAAGCCGTTATTATATTAGGTACGCAGGCCCCTGTAAGCTCGCCGTGTGTAATTTACCCACAGGCCGCTCGAATAGAAAGACTGGCACTAGGCTTTAAAAAGTGTAATTTTCACGTCTCTACTGCATCGTACAAACCTGCGGGCTAGCATATTAGTCCTCACAGCCAGGGCCCTGCGCTCCCTCTCAATGTCTTTATCGTCCCTGAGGTCACTAGTTACTATATGGCCTAAATATTTAAACGATTCTACTTTCTTCAAGGCTAATCCATTAAGATACACAGGAGGAACATGAGTAGGTTGGTATTTACCTGATTTAAAAACTAGAATTTCACTCTTTTTCGAGTTATACAATAATCCATGGGACTCCACGTATTCCTCACATATAGACAGCAATCTTCTTAAGCCACGAATTGTGGGGCTCAGCAGTACCATGTCGTCTGCATAGCTAATGTTATTAAAGCAAACTCCATCGATATAGCAGCCGACATGTCTACTGCTAAGCCTCTCCACAATTTGGTTGACATATAGGTTGAACAGTATAATATAATCATATTTGATAACGAGAATCATAATCGCAGCTCATAAACGTCCCACTGCTGAGCTTAAACCTCCTCCATAATAGAAGGATATTTGACCTATTCTACATTGATCAGACGTGGTAGTATAGAGTTCGAAATTTCCATCTCTTGCATAGATGTTATATGCATTTATGACTAATGAATATTTTAAATAAAACTACTTTACGAATTTTATCGCGTTTGTATTTGATTTTTGATTGCCCGACATTTCGAACACTTTGCAGTGGTCATGGTCACGGGCGGACTAATGTCTCTCGTCCAACAAGTCATCGTTACTGCAGAAAATTTTATAATTATCTACCCGATACAGAAATTAGTTATTAAATATTGACCCACATTTTGATACAAAATTTATTGCCAGTGTAAGAAGAAAATGATTCTATATGAAAAAATTATATTGTTTATGGTTAGTAATTATTTAACATTAAAATTAATAGTAATTATATTTGAAAACCCTAACAATCTAGTATACTACCACCGGATCGGAACACGGCCACACTGAGAAAGATCCGGCAAGAAAACTCAGGTGACATGATGCTAAAATAATATTAATTTTGAAGGCGGCTGGCTTACTTTATGTTACTAAGAGGTTGTAATTTTTAAAATTATCTTTAGCTATTATTATTATGGGTCAAATCTATATAATACGAGCTCACAGTGTCTTGCAGTCTTATGGTGGTCTTTTTGGATTTATTTTTAATAATGAAATGTATAATTTCTTAGCCATATTTTACGATACACATGGACAAGACAGAGGGTAACGAATTTTATTTTTACTTCGTAATCACATGTATATAACTACTAGCAACCCACCCTCGCTTCGCTTCGGTTTCAGTCGTCTTATCCGCGTAGTTCCCGTTCCCGTGGGAATACCGATATAAAATATAGCCTATGTTACTCCCTGATATTGTGGCCTTCTATTGTTGAAAGGATTTTTGAAATCGGTTCGGTGCTTTAAGCGTGATAGCGTAACACCCAATCAAACTTACTTTTGCATTTATAATGTTAGTAAGGATGTAGGTAAAAATCCAATTTAAATAAGTTGGTTTTATAATTGAATCATGATACCACATGGAAGCTTTTGGAGCATAGCTGTTGTTCTAAAAAATATTTTCAAGAACATTTCATTAAGAACCTTACAAAATGGCTGCAAAATATTTATTTTAATGAAACCAACGTTCTTCCTAAGTGATTCTGTTCTTAAGTACCGTTTTAGCACCGCTGTACTTAATATCTAAATATTTGACAGTATATGTGATCATTAGGACATATATACAACATACATTTCCTAATTAACAGTAAAATATGAAATGTCTTTAAGAAATCATGCCTAGAAACTGACGTCATGGTAAAAGTCATAAGGATAGGCGTTGATGGCAAAAAAACATTCTACGTAGTATTTACAAGGGAACTACTACGTAGGATTTACCTATATTTGACAGCGGATATCGACAGGTTGATAAGTGTGAATAATAAAACCGATCCGTGTGGTGACGGAATAAGAAGACAATTTACCTTTTGTTGCCCATGGATGTCGTAAAAGACGACTGAGGGATATAATACGTATATAATATATATGCAAGAAAAGTAAAACTCGAAATAAAATCCTATACCAACCTCTCTGACCAGCATGATATAGTAAGGTTAATTTCGATTCTATTGTGGAGGAGGTTCGAGCCCAACAGTGGGACGTATATGAGCTGAACTGACGAACGATGATGATGAATCATAATACACTTAGTATGATGAATCATAACACACATATTTAGTTTTACTGACAAAGAATGAGAATACAATATCACTTTTTTCGTTACAGTAAATGTCATACAAAGCGACTACAAAATGTAAAAATCTAAGTAAAACTTGAAAGCCAAGAAAATAGAAACTCTAAGAGAGCCCGCACACATACAATTGCAAGTTGGACGACTATCGTACAACTAAATTGCGTACATTTACAATTTAGTTGGACAACTTTATTTAATTGGTTACACGCCGCAGACTTAACCGATTTAGTCGGTGCCAGTATTGCCAGCGCGGTGCGTGTGCGTGAAAATGCGGGAAAAAACCTTTTAATTGCTCTATTAATAAAAAGAAGACGAAAATAAAAGAGAACTTTTTGGGTGCATCTAATATTAAGTAACAGATTACAATATGGGAACCATCATACATTGCATTATAAACTCAGATATTACCCTGACAAATTGTTTCAAGTTTTTTTTTGTACAACGCTGGCCTTTTTTGAACTTCCTCTATGAGCTCTTCTACTTTTTCGTTTGCAACAAGTGATCACGAGACAGACATCGTACCCGTCGATGAAGATGCGAGCGTGGGGAAATCACGCACACGCGTGTGGTCACCTTGCATTTTGCCGTACAACTGTCCAACTAAGTTGGATAGTGTGCGAACTTGCATAGGATAGCCATGCTAACAAGAAGTTGGCCGATAGTTGGACAACTTTTTAATCGGAAGGGAATCGTGATTCTGACACGATCGATGTCCAATTAATTAGTTGGACGATTTAGTTGGAGACGATGTGCGGGCTAGCATAAGTAACTACGCCTAATACACCTACTTGCGATTTAGTCGGCCAACTTACAATTGTATGTCTGCGGCCGCTCTAAATATGCTTATATAACATATCAGTCCAGCTTGCCACTGTAGCGTCCCAACCCTTACTTTCAAACCAAATATCATGACCAAGAGGATGCTTATGAGCTAAAGAAATATTATATACGCAAAATATACGATGTAAGTACATGAGGCATTAATACTAATACAAACCCATAGGTTTAAAAATATAATTTACCACATATTTTTCCCTGTGGGTGTGGTAAAAAGTAAAAATTATGTAAGCAATTAACATCTTTACAAGTGAAAAAAGTCGTGGTATCATGGTAATTTTCTTTCTTGGAATATTCATTACCTCGGCGGCCCATTTAAGCCCCATTTCTAGGCTCGAGCCTCTTTCGCAATGGAAGGGAAATTAACCTACCATGCTGATTAGAAAGGTAGATATGGTTTTATTACAATTTTCCTTTTTTTCCTCTTATCTGTTAAATTATATTTTAGGATACTCATTAGCAAAAAGCGGTAGTTAATTGTATTCCTACTCCGGCACTACATGGTAATCATTAGAAAAAGATTATAAAAGTAATTACCCAAAAATAATAGAAACTACAAATAATAAAATGTTCAAGGCAATGTGTAGTTAATTCTTTGCATCAATTTTTCGCTCGCAAATAAGTTTTTAATAAATTAATTTGTACCAGTACAGTGAAACAACTTCTTTTTGTAAGTCTGTCTGTAATTTTAAGCCTTCATCTTCGAAGGAACAATATGTAATACAACTTTATTTGGCCTAACTTTTAGTGTTATATGTTAGAGGATGAAGCGATACGGGATAACTTACAGGGTTCCAAACTTACCGATTGTTCAAAAGTTTTGCCAGCTATATTCTCAACACTGTTTACTTTAACTGGTATGCGAACGCAAATTCGCATAATCAAGATTCACTTACTAATACCGTAACCATTAACCGTAGCAATAATATAATATTTATGGCAAATGTAAAATTTAAGTAAATTATATTTTTCGTAGCGCTCTACAACGTAGCAATTTCTGTAGCTTTAAGCTCTACGGACAAAATCCTATCAGAAATAAATGATCAATAACGTTGTGCTTATACGCACTACTTTAAAATCTTCTCTCTACACTGTGTTGACTAAAGACTTTGTCAGTGTTGTGAAAAGCTTAAGTAAATTGTATATTTCGTAGCGCTCTATGTCGGAGCAGAAACCGTAGCTTTAAGCTCTACGGACAGTTAAAACTACGTCAAATAAATTACCTATCACCTTATGCTTTCAGAACGACTTTATAAATTTAAATTTTAATAACATACACGGATTGGCGCCGTAGTCCTAAGAAGTAAACTAATACAGGTGGCATAAGACAGCAATTTGGCGATTTCTTAGTGATACATATATTTAATAGCGGTCAATGAAAATTTGAAGACAATGTTACCACCATGTAAATATCTATAGGTCATAAAATATTCCTATGACGAGTAATCAGAACAAGATTAACCAAAATAAAACTTAAATGGCCGTTATCAAGTTGTTTTTAAAAGAATGAAGAAAACACGCTATAAATATCTGTACAAAATAAATAAAATTAAAGTGTCTGTTTGTAATGTCGAAAGCATTGGGCTTTTTCGTTCTCACACGATTATTTGAACGATACTTATGCCTAAAAACCAGTTAAAAAAAATTCTGTCTGTCTGTTTGTTTTGAGTAACCTTCAAAACGGTTGGACTGATTTTGATAATATTTTATTATGAGGTAGTTGTCTATATAAGGAGTAATTTAGGCTATATAGTTAATATTTTATCACGGTATTCCCACGGGAACGGGAACTACGCGGGTAAGGAGACTAAAACCGAAGCGAAGCGAGGGTGGGTTGCCACTTTGTAAATAAATAGAAAAGTGAAATAATTTAAAACTATTTGATCAGAAAAATATTTTAACATTTTCCTTCGTAATCGTTCTAAACGGTTATAATTACGTAACGGAGCGAGATTCTACTACGCCGTAACACTAATTGCTACGCAGATCGTAGAGACTGCTACGGCTACGGGTAAAGAGCGTAGGTTAATTGCAACGGGCGCTTTTCTGCCTCACCCAGCGTACTTAACGATAATCTGGACGGTTTCGTCCTTCGCAAAAAAATCCGGCAGAAAATTTAACAGCATTGAAATAAAATCAACGATAACCGAGGGGTTAGGCGGAAAACCACCTAAAACGCTCGACTTAAATTAAATAATCAATTGAAATGATATCTCTCAGTTTTAAATATAAGAAGATTTATATCTGATAATAAAAATGAAAAATATTTAATATCAATATAAAAAAAATATATATGTATATTGTCTTCGAGGTGTGCTTTTCTTTTTTACGAACGGTATTTAAGATCCTCTGCCCCGCTAAATAAGCTTAAAACAACATAAATAGAATTTGTAATACTAAAAAGATTTGTTAGATATTTTTCAATGTAGATCTATCATTAAACTTTAAATAGAAGTGGAAGTAGAATCTCTAATCCAAGATTTGCTTGAAACTTGCTCGACTAATAGTTTCTCTCGACACTGTGTTAAGTTTGCCAATCTGCACTAGGCCACTGAGATTATGCAATAAACTAAGGTATTAATAAGGAAAATTTACGGCGTCATCAATGTATATCTAAGTCGGGCCCTATTTAAATTATAAATTTATAAAATACAGAACACTTTCCACTTAATGCTTTAATTTTATTGCAATAATTTTCTTCATTGCAATTGTAATATTTTAATCACAAGTAAATAAGTTAATTAAATAAGTTAAAATATTGTATTGTTTTAAAAATTAAAAAAATATGATAGTAGATTGCAATTTAACTATATTTAAATCAATAATTAATACATAAGATTTATATAGATTTTTACACTTTGAAAATATATTATCTATGTATATCAAGTAATTATATATCTACAATATCTTGTACCATATAAAAAGGTCATATTTATAATTAAAATTATTACACTTATTATTACAACAACTTACAACTAAATACTTCAACTCACCGATGATCACTATAAAACCACAGATACGTCATTACAACTCATTTTTTTATGTTCACAAAACTACTTTTAAAATCTTGAAGAATTTATAAAAGCGATCACACACTTGCACTGGACGTTAATCTATCTAAACATCACGTTTTCACGTTATTCGAGTCAGTCATGTCGCGAAAGGAACGAGTTTTCGTGTCATAATAGGCCGGGCATGACGCGTCTAACACGCGCCGCAGTCGGCCGCAGACTGCCGCGGACTGACTGTGTTGCCAACCTACATGCGTCATTATTACTATAAACACTTACAGAGATTTTGGTAGATTTTTTAAGAATTTCATATTTTTCGAAAAAATATTTTGTGTGATATTTTGTTTCATAGGCTAACATGATAATTAGTTTTAGAATCTATAATCATATTTAACTTTGCTATATCATTTATAATAACTGACCATTATACGTTATTCAAGTTCTTTGCTATATGAAATCTGACCCATTAAATTATGGCAATATAATATAGCATTTACGAACATCTTCAAACACTCATTGAACACACAATGAAATTGATGTTCCACGAAAAATATAATCATGTCATTATTACGCACTCAAAGATACTCGACGCTGAAACGCATTGAATAAGTATTTAAAATTAAATTCTGAACAAGTAATTGTTCCCTGAATTATGGGTAAAATCGTATTTTAGCGGGAAACAGGGGAGCTTTGCCAGTTATCTCGTGGCTGGTTTGGTAGTTTGGCGCATGTGCGAAGGAGCCCCGCCCTGCCCGGGCGTTCACAAGTTTGCTGAGAGTTGGTAGCGAGTTCTGCTCCCAGTTACTACAGTGACGTCACTATGAAGTTTCTGAACCGAGATTTTTATCTGACACCCTATCAACTGATATTTTATATAAATATTTTACACGCTTTTTAAACACATGTGTTGATATAAATTTTAACGTGAAGCGTTATTAATAAAAATGTTTCGCAACGAACGTTCTTGATAGCAGTAAAAGCGTTTTTATTATAAATACTTATTACTTCGATAAGAAATTAGAAAAAAAATATTAGTATTCTCTTCTTACAGTTTTTTTACCCCTTTTTATAAGTAGAACCCGTTTAATAAGATCACGTTTAATATGATTTCCCGCATAATACGCCATTTTGCGTCAGTCCCAGCAACTTGAGACATGTTTTCATACATTCCTTAACGCTTAATACGATCGTCATCCCGTTTAATACGCCAACTCGTGCCACTCAAATATACATATTACCCCTTGCATGTGACGACTGTCGAGCGACCGTAAGTGATAATGACCAAGAAGAAGATGAGTCAACTCCGATTTTGTCACACGCCCAGGCATTATTAGCAGTTAATGATTTAAGACGCTATGTAACTTCTTTGAATCAAAGCGAAAACGCACTGCGAAAATTAATTTACATACGTTGAAAATCTTGTAATTGCTAATGTCTCAAAATCTTTTTGTCAAACTAAAGTAAGTGGTTATTTTATTTGAGGAAATTTTTGAATGTTAAGTTCAATACGTAGGTATTCAAAATAATAATAGAATATAATAATAATGGCAGGCTTTTCCCTTTGCCCGCATAATACTCTTTCCCGCCTAAGACGCGTTTTTGGTCGGGTCCCTGCGAAATCGTCTTAAACGGGTTTTACTGTATTTGGAGTTTGGTTGACATTTCAATTAACTAGTTAAGAAATACAATTTACACGTCACCTTTTTGTAGTTATTTTACCTTTTTTCTACATTTCGTCTTTACTTTTTGATTAACATGCGGCGCAGTGGTTAAGATACTGACCTTCGCGGATTCGTATCCCACACAGGATAACAATTTGTGCGATCCACAAATTGTGATTGTAAATGTAATCTGGGTCCGTTAAATTATATGTTTGTAAACTTGCCCGCAATACAATGATTATTTCCTTAGTGCAAAGTGTTGTTTAAAAAAAAAACATTTGTTTAATAAAAAACATTAATTGTAGTTTATTTAATAATTTGTTGATTTACAGTCTGACTGATATATTTATTTTATGATGACTAACTTACTAATTTTTTAAGAGTTAAAAGAAAGTATCCTAATAAGTTTATCTCAGCTCATATACGTCCTACTGCTGGGTTCGAGCCTCCACCATTATAGGAGAAAACTTGACCTAATATACCAAGTTGTTCAAACAAATTGGAAAAGGATTTTCAAGCTTCCTTTCTCTTTCACAAACATTATACGCATACCTTTTGGTCATATTTAACGATAACCACGGGCTTAATATGGTATTTATACTCCGTTACCACACGGAATAATGGAAATTATTGTAAAAGCACGTCTTAAGGTCACCAATCATAAATAAGCTCACAAATCTTAAGATCACCAATCATAAGCTCACAAATCTTAAGGTCACCAATCATAAGCTCACAAATCTTAAGGTCACCAATCATAAGCTCACAAATCACAAGTTCACAAATCATAAGCTCGCAAATCTTAAGGACACCAATCATAAGCTCATAAATCTTAAGGTCACCAATCATAAGCTCACAAATCACAAGTTCACAAATCATAAGCTCGCAAATCCTAAGGTCACCAATCATAAGCTCACAAATCACAAGTTCACAAATCATAAGCTCGCAAATCATAAGCTCACCAATCATAAGCTCACAAATCTTAAGGTCACCAATCATAAGCTCACAAATCACAAGTTCACAAATCATAAGCTCGTAAATCATAAGCTCACCAATCATAAGCTCACAAATCTTAAGGTCACCAATCATAAGCTCACAAATCACAAGTTCACAAATCATAAGCTCGCAAATCTTAAGGTCACCAATCATAAGCTCACAAATCACAAGTTCACAAATCATAAGCTCGCAAATCATAAGCTCATCAATCATAAGCTCACAAATCTTAAGGTCACCAATCATAAGCTCACAAATCACAAGTTCACAAATCATAAGCTCGCAAATCTTAAGCTTACCAATCATAAGCTCACAAATCTTAAGGTCACCAATCATAAGCTCACAAATCACAAGTTCACAAATCATAAGCTCGCAAATCATAAGCTCACCAATCATAAGCTCACAAATCTTAAGCTCATAAATCATAGGCTCATATATTATAATCGCTCGCAAATTATAATCTTAGATTACCATTCAAAGTTTTCGAACAAAGTATTTTATACTATTTATAATTTTTACGTTTTTTTTTGCCTTTAAATAACGGTAGATTACAAATGCAAGAGAATACAAACTTGAAAAAACCATGTACCTATCAATCTAGCGGTTCTATAATTATTATTTTATTTGGAGCCATATATCGCAGTATGAAAGAAATAATATAGAATTGTTACTATTATATGACTATTCTAACTATTCGTTCCTGTCTATCTATTCTGTATGGTGACCAAGTAAGAATTCAATTCATCACCCCCTGACCATGGTTATAGTAAAAGACGACTAAGGGCATACAACATCTATGCAAAAATAGACAACCTTGAGAGAAAAGCCCTACTACTCCGAATAATCCTTCGGATCCGCATTAATTTGCCTCCTGTTGTGAGGAGAACCAAGCCTAATGGGACACATATAATCTGAAACGATGACGATGATTACAGAAGTAACCAGTTTGTTTGTTTGAATCCACTAATCTGAAAAACTACAAGTTAGGCAACAGTGTAGTTAAATGACAGCAAATCAAATAAAAATTTGTAACAAGTTAAACCTTCAGCGCAACCACCGTTGTGATAGCAACTGCTGGTATAACAAAAGCCGCTGTCAATAATGATAGTTTTATTGCTATGGTCATGTGACAATGTAGGTTTGTAAACAAAATAATAGTGGTAGGAGCACACCGCCGATAATCGTCTGTCTCTACCCGCTCCGTCCGGAGTAGTACTACACTCTCGCAAAAAATTGACAACTAAGTAATAGGAATTTGTTATTGCATTTTGTACACTGAGCGAAAGAGCCAGCAGCTCAACTTGCTGAGGGTATTTACGTGTGGTGAGGTTTAATGATGCCTTTTGTATCACCAAAACCTTCTTACATGCATTCACTCAACCACCATTTTCTTCACAGTAAGTAGCGGCCTAGCAAAGGTCCATGAGCGACAGTATCGCTTACCATCTATTTGCTCATTTACCATTCACCTCGATAAAAAAAATGCAGGTAAAGTTACTGTCATAGCTATAATAGTAATTTTTATTTGTTATAATAGATATTCTAAGCCTCTAACAACAAATTAGATTCGGCGTATCTAAACGAAATATCTATTACTTCTTCCTAACTTATGATTGATTTCTGAAAATAGCTTTCTATTTTAATAGAGTCCATTCTTGATAACTTCATTTGTAATTCTAAAGATTATTTATTGATACGTTACAAAAGATTATTTATTTCTAAATGTACCGCTGCTTCTATAGCGTTAATTCGTCCCAACTCATACACACCCCCCTGCTGGGCTGAAGCCTCCTCCACTATTTAAATTTACCTACTACCATGCTGGTCAGACAGGTTGGTATCGGGTTGTATTTCGAGTTTTACTTTTCTTACATAGATATTATATACATATAATAGTTAGTCCTCTTTTACGACATCTACTGGCAAGATAGAGAGTGGTGAATTGTATTCTTACTCGGTCACCATACGGAAACTGACGTAGATTATTTATATATTAATGATCTATGTTGTTATGAAGGCTACATTTACGGACCACGTTAGGCCTCATAACTAAGCTCAAAGTCGCACAGGGTGCTATGGAGCCGGGCTATGTTCGGGATTTTTCTGCGAGATAGAATACGAAATACAGAAATCCGCAGAAGAGCGGGTGTAACCAACATAGCACTGAGAATTAACACGCTGAATTAGCAATGGGTAGGCCACATCGCTTGATGAACCAATAATTGCTGCGAAAGAAAGGTTCTCGAGTGACGACCACGTATTGGACGACGCAATGTAGGACGCCCTCCCGCTAGGTGGACTGACGGCCTGATAAAAGTTGTTGGGCGTCATTCGATGCAGGCGGCACAAGACCGCACTCTATGGCGTAATATGAGAAAGGCCAGCAGTGGACGGCGATAGGCTGAAATGATCATAATGACGAACTGTGATGTTTACGCGAGTATTACCAAAACTATTTTTACGGATTTAATCGCGTTTGTATTTGATTTTTGATTACCCGACGTTGCCAATATTTTTCAGCATTATAATTTTTTTTTTCGACTTCGATCGGCATCCCAGTAGGGGACGTTGACGGGAGAGGGTACTCCCTTGGGGTATTCCGTTGGATCAACCATTGAAGTCAAGGAACTCTGCGCCGGTGGTCAACCCAACGACGAAGGCGACGGCGACTATACGGGTCGGTTATGGGTGTGCGTGTTGCCGCCCCTCTGTCGCCCCGGACGGAGTGGTGCGATTCGTGAGCTGACCATAACCCAGCCCCAAAAACAATGTAATATTTTTATTTTATCATGAAAAATAAACAATCGCCTTGTGTAGAATATTATTATAGTTTTGTATCTATAATCTTGATATCGCATTTAGTAATAAAGCTATTTTAAAGACATGAAAATGAAATATTAGAAATGCGAAATTTATTAGGAATGAAGTTTAAATACAAATTCAACAACATTTGTTATTGACAAACCCCGCGGGAGCAATTACATATTATCAATTTTACGTTTTACTTGAAATTAATCCTATAATCTACCACTGGATCGGAGTATAACTAACACCGAGGAAAAACTCAATGGGTTTATCTTTTTTACATATTTCATCATCATCAAAGCATATACCTACGTCCCACTACTGGGCTCGATCCTTCTCTATGTTGGGAGGGAAGTTGACCTACTATGCCACGCTGGTCAGGCGGGTTGTTATAGGGTTTTATTTCGAGTTTTTCTTCTCTTGCATAGTTTTTACACCCACGGGCAAGAGAGGGGATGAAGAATTGTATTCTTACTCCGTCACCACACGGAACATACTTTATATATTTAGTCATCATCATTTCAGCTCACATATGATCCGCCACTGAGCTCAAGCCAGACAGGTTATCATTCAAGATTAGACGAGTTATAATTAGTAAATATAATATAAAAGATTATGGCTGGACCAGATCACGAGTTAACCACTAGAGCAGCCATTACTCCAACATCCTAGAGGGTAGAGTGTCCGCTTTACGTAACAACGCAAACATACTTTTCAGTGAGTACGAAGAATAAAAATTATAAATGAGCGCACTGTAGCCTAGAAAACTTGCTGTGTGGTAGCGGCTTCGAATACTACCAACCCTTGCTTTGCTCGTGGGTGTCGTAAAAGACGACTAAGAGCCCTAGATTGACCCGGACCAACTCCATCTGGTACCATTTGGGTCAACGATTACATTCCCAAGAAGGGTTGACGTCAGGCAGGCGGCCGGTCATAAAAGTCATTGCCGAAACTTTTTGCAATATGTCAAACTAGATGACATATTGCGTCGACCCCAAGTAATTGGGATAAGAGTAAGATGATGATGACTGTAGCCTAGAAAAGTCTAGTGAAAACCTAACATATAAAAATGAGAACGAGATAAAATATTAAAATCAGTGGATTTTTTTTTTTGGAGGGATGGTTTGCGGTCGGCGCGCTCCTCGCACCACTCCGTCCGGGGCGACAGAGGGACGTAAGCACGCACATCCGCAACCCACCCCACGTGCACGTCGCCTTCGTCGTTGGACCGACCACTGAAGCAGGGTTACTTGTCATCAGTGGTCGACTCGACGGAATACCCCCTATTTGGGGTACCCTCCCATCGACCGACGTCCCCCCTCGGTGAAAACGTCGGTCTTTCCTCACGCGGTCGGGCTCTCTGCGGGTGACGGACTAATTCCCCGATCACGTCACCCGCGGCCTCGGCGGGAAAAATCAGTGGATGAACAAAGACTAACAAAATATTTATAAAGTGAAAATAAAAGAGTATTGATAAAACCATATGAAATCTGTAATGTCCAAATCTACCATTTGCTATCGAAAGCATCACAATTCCTGTGGTCCACTTAAAAGGCACGGAGAAGTCGCATGGTCATATAACCATAAAGCACCAACTCCCCTTCTGCTATCTTTGAGCAATTTATTTAAACAATAGCACTGATTGTCATTAAATCAATACTTTTAAAAGTATAAAAGATAAATCCTCACTTATATTACTACTGATTTAGTAAACATCATTTTCCATTTCATTGGAGCTCATATAATCACTGTTGGGCTCGAACCCTCTCCACAATAGGAGGGAAACTGACTTTACTTCACATGCATAGATATTACTAGCAATCCGCCCTCGCTTCACTTCGGTTATAGGTTATAGTCGTTTTACCCGCGTAGTTCCCGTTCCCGTAGGAATACCGGGATAAAATATAGCCTAGTTTACGCCCTGATATTATAGCTTTCCATTGGTGAAAGAATTTTTGAAATCGGTCCAGCCGTTTTGAAGATTACCCGGAACAAACAGACAGACAGACAGACAAAAAATTTTTGATTGCTATTTTAGGCATAGGTGTCGTGCAAATAACCGTGTGAGCATGAAAAAAGCCTATTATTATAACATTACAAACAGACACTCCAATTTTATTTATTGGTATAGATATGCATATTATATTCCTTAGTCGTCTTTTACGACATCCACGGTTAAGAAAAGGAGTGTTGAATTGTATTCTCAATCCGTCACCACACCTTTTGCTCAATATATTATTATTGCTTTATTCTTGAAATATGCAATATATTGCAAAAATTCTGGCAATAGTTTTACTATCGGGCGCCTGTCTGACGTCAACTCTCCATAGGATTTTATTATTACTAATGGCATTAGATAGAATTGGTCTAAGTCGGTAAACTCTTAGTCGTCGGTTACAACTCCCATGAGCAATGTAAGGGTTCGTATGTGTAGCCACCAACTCAAAATTAAAAAATACATTTGTGAATGGAAAAGAGGTTACCCATAGTAAATAGAGAAAGCATTTGTATATACACACTACATCATCATCATCAGCATCGCAGCCCACATACGTCCTACTGTTGGGCTCGGACCTCCTCCATAATGGGAAGGAACTTGACCTACTATACCACGGTTTTTTTTTTTGGGCGTGGGCTACGGTCGGTGCACTCCTCGCCCGACTCCGTTCGGGGCAACAGAGAGGCGTAAGCACGCATAACCCACCCATAAAGCACGTCGGCTTCGTCGTTAGACCGACCACCGTGCAGAGTACCTTGACTTCAATGGTCGACCCAACCGAATACTCCGAGGAAGTACCCTCTCCCGTTGACTTCCCCTACCGGAACGCCGATCGCCGTCGCAAGGCTAACCTCTCCGCGGGTGCCCGAACTAAATCCCCGGTCCGGTCACCCGCAGCCTTTGCTAGGAAAATATCAAGCGCAGGTACTATACCATGCTGGTCAGACATTTTGGTATAGAGTTTAATTTAAAATTTTCCTTCTCTTGCACAGATGTTATGTGCATATTATATCCCATAGTCGTCTTTTACGACATCCACGGGCAAGATAGGGAGTGATGAATTGTATTCTTACACCGTCACCACACGGAAAGAACGTCCTACTACATTCTATACTAATTTCATTTTTTTTTTATTGTTGTTGGTAGAAAACGATCATACAGAGCACCTGATGGTAAGCGATACTGCCTCTCATGGTCCTTTGCTAGGCCGCTGTCCACCTTGAAAAAAGTGAAGAGAGTATGAACGCGTGCAATGAGTTTCGGTGATACTAAAAGTTTTTTTTTAATTACAATCAAATGTTGCTGCCGCTCATGGAACTTTGCTAGGCCGTTGCTTTTCCTGAAGATAGTGAAAGTGAGGTTTAGTGAAATTAAACCACGACTGTAGAGAGATAATTGTCAACAGTGTGGTCTTACCACGTGTAAAAGTATCACCAAAACCCACCACACACAAACATCCTCAGAAATTTGGGCTTACGGCTCTCTCATTTACAGAATGCAATAGATTTGCTAACCATTTAGTATATATTTTGTTACGGTCAATAAGAATCAAGTATAGAAAACGTGTACCACATAATGAAAAATAACGTTAATCCGATCATAATGGAATTCTAAAGCGAGTAATCATATCGGGACACTTAAAATTGTATGTAGGCGAATTGGAGCTCCCTGCCCCCCAAGGGGGAGTCATACGTGCTCTGAATATACAAACTGAAATGTTTTAATGATAGCTGTTTGATTGTTGGCAAATCTTTTTTTGGAAGTTAACTAAATTGTTGGAAAGATTTATTGAGAATATAATATATTTCAAATTAAACTATTTTTTAAGAATTTTATCGCGTTTTAATTTAACTTTTACGACATTTCGAATACGTTATATTGTCAGCGTTCACGGTTACAAGTGGGCTAAGGTATTTCACGTCTAGTTATCGTTACTATAGAGATTTATATCTACCTGCTGCAGTAATGATTATAAAATTTTGATCCCATTTTTGTGACCCCATTACCAGTAGGTAATTAATTTGTAAAACAAAAATAATTTATGTCTCCACAATTCATCATCATCATCGCAGCCCACAAACGTCCCACTGTTGGGTTCGGGCCTCCTACACACTGGGAGGGAATTTAACCGTAAATAATAAATAAAATAGGGTTTCATTTCGAGTTTACCTTCTCTTGCACAGATAAATGTTATTTTTTTTTTTTTTATTGCCAACGGTGGCAAACGAGCAAGCAGCACACCTGATGGTAAGTGAAACTGCTGCACATGGACCTTTGCAATACCAGGAGCACAGCCAGGCCGCTGTCTACCGTGAAGGAAATACTCTTCTTAAACCTCGTTTAAAGAAGGACATGTCATAGCACTTGGGAAACACAGCAGCAGGTAGTTCATTCCAGAGCTTGCACGTATGTTGGAGAAATGAGCGCTGGAAACGTACAGTTGAAGACCATAACGTTTCCAGGTGAAATTGATGAACCCTGCTACGATGTCGAGTGGTACGTTGGTAGAATGGTGACGGTGGTACCAAGTCAAACAGTTCCTCGGAGCACTCCCCGTGAAAGAGTCGGTAGAGTACACAGAGTGACCCAAAGTCTCTCCGCTGCTCCAGCGACTCCAATCTGTCCGTAAGATTGGGATCCCCGACGATTCGAACAGCCCGTCTTTGCAGGGAGTCAAGTGGGTCTAGCTGATATTTGTTATGTGCATATTATATCCCTTAGTCGTCTTTTATGACATCCACGGGCAAGTTAGGGAGTGGTGAAGTGTATTCTTAATCCGTCACCACACGAAAATCTCCACAATTATATCTTCATAAATATACACTTAGTAACATAACCTTAATATGCACTTGTAATATCCAAATATTATACTTCTTCCTTGCTTCCGTTCAGAGCTGTAGGTGATCACCGAATAGTCCTCAACTCATTCGGGAGCATCTTTATGACCATTTTTCGCTAGTAAACCACTCGAGTGTAATGTTATGCAGCTACAAATGTTGTCAGAGCATACTTTGTGTTGCCACCTTTCGATTTGCGATAACAATATGACAATTGACTAATTTAAGCCTAGCAAATCTAATATACTGCTACTAAACCAAAACGCGGCCACGCTGATAACGATCGGGTAAAAAAAAACTCTGACGACATAATACTAAATATTGTTGGCTTATTAAAAATACTATTTTTTATGCAGAAGATTACTGCACCGTGTTTCTGTATCCGTGTGGTGATGCAGTAAGAATACAATACGCGGGGGTCATCCGGTCGATGGCCCTGTACGGCGCACTGGTGTGGGCGGGGTCCCTGACCGTCCGACTCAGGGCTCTTCTGTGGCGACCACAGAGGGCCATGGCGGTCAGGGCCATACGCGGATACCGGACGGTGGCGACGGAGGCAGCGTGCCTGTTGGCCGGGACTCCCCTGTGGGACCTGGAGGCGGAAATGCTAGCCGGTTTGTATCGGCGGGTGTCGGGGGTGCGAGTGGAAGGTAGTGTGGTCCCGTTGAGGGAGCTCACCGCCTGGCCCGTCGATACCCGCCGCGACGTCATTGCCCATTGGGCAGTCCGGCTGGAGAGACCTCGGTTCGGGGTGCGAATCGTGGAGGCCTTCCGGCCGGTGCTGATGCAGTGGTTGGAAAGGCGGCACGGGGTGCTCTCCTTCCAACTAGTACAGGTGTTGACGGGGCATGGGTGCTTCGTCAAATACCTGCACAAGGTCGTTGAGAGGGAGAATACACCGTCCTGCCACCACTGCGATTGCGACGAGGAGACGGTGCAGCATACGCTCGAGGTCTGTGCCGCTTGGGCAGAGCAGCGTCGTGAACTCGTCGCAATCACTGGTGCCGACCTGACGCTGCCGACTATCGTCAGGGTGATGGTCGGCAGCGTCAGGAATTGGGACGTGGTCGCAGCCTTCTGCGAGGCAGTGATCTCGCAGAATGAGGCGGCAGATTGCCTGCGCGAGGAGCGCAGCCTCGATGAGGCGATCCGCCGCCGGCGAATGGTGCGGTGTAGGCGCGAATACCTGCACCTCATGCCGCACTAGCCGACGCCGCGGGTGACGTGACCGGGGAATTAGTCCGTCACCCGCTGAGAGGCCGACCGCGTAAGGAAAGAAAGACGTCCTCCTCGAGGGGGGACGTCGGTCGATGGGAGGGTACCCTAACTAGGGGGTATTCCGTCGGGCCGACCACTGACGTCAAGTCACCCTGCTCCGGTGGTCGGCACAACGACGAAGGCGACGTGCATCGTGGGTGGCTTGCGGGTGTGCGTGCTTACGCCCTTCTGTCACCCTGAAAGTGGTGCGAGGAGCCCGCCGACCGCAACCCACCCCCCAAAAAAAAAAAGAATACAATTTACCATTCCCTATCTTGCCCGTAGGTATTGCAAAAGACGACGTATAATTTGTGAAATACTACGAGTATTTCCCTTTATAAAATTTCAATTATTAAATGTTTTACTTGTAATCATCATTTCAACATCATCATTTTAGCTCATATAGGTCCCACTGTTGGGCTTGAGCCTCCTCCACAATAGGAGGGAAATTGACCTTACTATATCATGCTGGTCAGACAGGTTAATATAGGGTTTTATTTCGAGTTATCCTTCTCTTGTATAGTCGTTATGTGCGTATGATATCCCTTAGTCGTCTTTTACGACATCCATAAGCAAGATAGGGAGTGGTGAATTGTATTCTTACTCCGTCACCATACGGAAATAAACATTTATAAAATTTCAATTATTAAAAGACCTTACTTGTAATATAAATGCAAAAAATAATAACCATTCCAATGAATCAATTTGACTGTCATTTTCACGTTGTGATATCAAAGCAATCGGTACACAATCTCTCAACCCCACCTTACCAATAACATCTACAAACTCTATTTCAATCTATCACAGAAATTCATCAAAGGCAAAAGCAATATTTTCGGCTAGGGTACACAAATTGATTGTGAGTATATAGGACCGGAGGGCACGGGCGAAGACGGAAATCGAATCCGCTACCCATCGGACACCTGCGCTAGACGCAAATTCACGTAGATACATCAATAAATGGGACTATTTACACGTTCGGATTAAACTTTATCATATATTTTTATGTTAAAGTAAAATTGATATGATCTTTCGTGTGATAACGGAGTAAGAATACAATTCACCACTCCCTCTCTTACCCGTGGGTATCGTAAAAATGACTAAGGGTTATTTATAAGAAAAACTTACACAACAAAAGGAAATTTATCGGGTGACCTGACCAGGGATTTAGTCCGGCGCCCGCGGAGAGGTTAGCCTCGCGACGGCGATCGGCATCCCGGGGAGACGTCGATGGGAGAGGGTACTCCCTCGGGGTATTCCGTCGGGTCGACCACTGAAGTCAAAGAACTCTGCACCAGTGGTCGGCCCAACGATGAACGCGACGTGCTTTATGGATGGGTTACGAGGCCGCGTGCCGCCCCTCTGTCGCGCCGGACGGAGCCGGGCAGCGCAGCGGGAGCGCTGACGGTAGCCCACCCCAAAAAAAAAAGAAGGAAATTTGTACCTATCGAACAAATCCCTATTCCAGCATTTTGACCAGCGTGGAATGACTAAGTCAATTTCCCTCCTATTGTCGACGCGGTCCGAGCTCACCACCCCCCTCTCTTACCCGTAGGTGTCATAAAAGATGACTATGAGATATAATATGCATATAACATTTATTCAAGAGAAGGATAACTTGACATAAAACCCTATGCCAACACGTCTGATCAGCGTGGTATAGTAGATCAATTTTTCTTCCATTGCCGACTAGAGCCGAGCCCAACAGTTTGAGATAATGATTCTGATGATGAAAACTGATAGTTTTATAAAAACTTGTTTACGAGAAAAAAATTATTCCCACAACTGGGACTTTTTAGTGGTAGGACCACAATGTTCTGACGGGGCACGGTTGCTTCGGGAAGTACCTGCACAGATTGTCAGGAAGTAGATCACACCGTCCTGCCACCACTGCAGTTGCGACGAGGACACGGCGCAGCACACGCTCGAGGAGTGTGCCGCATGGGAGGGGGATCGCCGTGAACTCGTCGCAAATATCGGTGCCGACCTGGCGCTGCCGACCATTGCCAGGGAGATGCTCATCAGCGTCAGGAACTGGGACGCGATCGCCGCCTTCTGTGAGGCCGTAATCTCACGGAAGGAGGCGGCGGATCGTGTGCGAGTAGAGCTCCTATTCGGCGACACGTTCCGCCGCCGGCGACTGGGGCGGCGCAGGCGCGAGTATCTGCGCCTAATGCCGCCCTAGCCGAGGCCACGGGTGATCGGACCGGGGAATTGTCCCTCACTCGCAGAGAGGCTAACCGCGCGACGGCGACCGACATCCCAGGACGTCGAGAGGTGACGTTACCCGAAAGGGTATTCCGTCGGGCCGACCACTGACGACAAGTCACATCTGCTCCGGTGGTCGGCCCAACAACGAGGTGACGTGGGTACGGGTGGGTTATGGGCCCGCGCGCCGTCCTTTCGTCGCCCCGGACGGACTGGACTGCGCGTGCGCTTACCATAGCCCACCCATAAAAAAAAAAGGACCACAATGTTGACAGTTGTCTGTCTATAGCTGCGAGCCTGTCCATCCAAGGTCCACACTGAGCAGAAATTCGATGTCTGAGTAGTAGCAATTTATTACTGCGCTTCATTCGGTGAGCGAGAGAGCCGAAAACCCAACTTTCTAAGGGTGTTTGCATGTGGTGTGGTGATGCCTTTGGTATTACCGAACCATTCACGTATGCATTCACACTCTCTTCACTATACAGTAGGCAGCGACCTAGCAAAGGTTCACGAGCGGCAGCAAAAAAAAACCCAGGCCCACATGGATAACCTTTATAGAGAATGCTTTCTGTATTAGTAAAGATGCTAAACTACACATTTAGCACGGTTATAAGCTCGCGTCACCTGTCGTAACGGCTGATTGAACAGTCAGTCAAATGGAATACACCCTCAACCCTCCTGTTTTATATACATCACTTAGCTGATTTTTAATATTTCAATATGAAAACTATATGTAGTATATAATAGGAATAAACTCGGCTAAACCATTTGCTAATTAATTTTTATTAATAACTGTTCTCCAATTACGAAGTAAGAATATAATTCACCGCTCAATTTCATGTCCGTTTGTGCCGACCATATACGTGCCAATATTGGCTCAGTCCTTTTTCATTTTGGAAGGGAATTTGACCCAGTATACCACTCTAGTCAGCTGTTTTGTCATAGAATTTCATTTAGGATGTTCTTTCTCTTGCAACAGTAGAGAATATTGCAGAAGCTATATAAACACTATGAGAATAGACGGAACACACTGGTGTGTCAACATTGGATAGATTATTTATCTGGCATATGGATGGATGGATGGATGGTATCTTTATGTATATACTAGGAACCCGCCCTCGCTTCGCTTTTAGTCGTTTTACCCGCGTAGTTCCCGTTCCCGTGGAAATACCGGGATAAAATATAGCCTAGTTTACGCCCTGATATTGTAGCTTTCCATTGGTGAAGGAATTTTTGAAATCGGTCCAGCCGTTTTGAAGATTACCCGGAACAAACAGACAGACAGACAGACATTTTTTTTTTAATCTGTATTTTACGACACCTATGTCGTACAAATAACCGTGTGAGCATGAAAAAAGCCTATTATTTTGACATTACAAACAGACACTCCAATTTTATTTATTCGTATAGATTTCTTGTGTATGTGTGTACGTCACTAAACTCCTCCTAAACGTCTGGATCGATATTGTTGAAATTTTTGTGTATGTTCAAAGGGATTTGACTATTATTTAGATTCACAATTGGACCCGGTAGGTGGCGCTGCTGTCGATTTCAAGGAAAATTCCTTTTATTCTATTTGAACAGAATAACGTCTATTGGGACAGCTTGCGTGGACACATATTGTGCGGCTGCTAATTCATATTGTACTGTACTATACAATTAGGGCTAACAGCCGCGGGCCAGTCTTTCCATAGTACCTACCACACGCTTTTTTTTTTTGGGCTGGGCTGCGGTCAGCGCGCTCCTCGCACCACTCCGTCCGGGGCGACAGAGGGGCATAAGCACGCACACCCGCAACCCACCCGAACACCACGTCGCCTTCGTCGTTGGGCCGACCACCGGAGCAGGGTTGCTTGTCACCAGCTGTCGGCCCCACGGAATCCCTCCTACTTGAGAGGGTACTCCCTCTCATCGACTGACGTCCCCCCTCTCGGGGAGGACATCGATCTTTCCTTACGCGGTCGGCCTCTCGGCGGGTGACGGACTAACTCCCCGGTTACGTCACCCACGGCCTCGGCTAGAGAGTACCACACGCTCGCAGAAAATTGACATCTGAGTAGTACTAATTTGTTCTGCACTTCGTTCAGTGTGCGAGAGAGTGAAAAGCCCAATTTTCTAAGTGTTTGCATCTGGTGTGTTTTGGTGATGTATTTAGTATCTCCGAACTTTATTGCACGCATTCACTCTACCTTTACTCTCATCACGGTAGGCAGCAAAGATCTACGAGTGGCAGTATCTCTTCAGGTGTGCTGTTTGCTCGTTTACCACAGCAAAAAAAAAAAACCTGTAAGTTTTTAAAGTGAAACTTCTTTAGCGGCGTTGGAAAAAAATTTACCGTTACATTTTTCGGTTACGCGTCACATTTTTTCTTTACGCGCCATCTTTTCCTCGTCTCCACCACGGTCGATTCGAAGAAAGAGTACTTTCTCCAGTGGCGTAGGGATAGCATGTCGTTTAAGCGGACATAAAGGAATAAAGGGATATAGGGAAAAAGGGATAAAGTGATAAAGGGATAAGGGGATAAAAAGATTAAGTGATAAAGGGATGAAGGCATAAAGGGATACTATGATAAGGGGATAAGGGTGTAAGGGGCTAAAGGGATAAAGGGATAAAGTGATAAGGGGATAAGGGGATAAAGGAACAAAGGGATAAGGTGATAAGGGGATAAAGGGATAAAGGGATAAAGGGACAAAGGAACAACGGGACAACGGAACAAAGGGACAAAGGAACAAAGGATAAAGAAGTTTCACTTCTGCTATGCGTACTTTGTACACACGATCATTTTTTTTTATTAAGTTCGCTGATATGTTATATATCTTGCTGGAATAAATCGAAATCATTATTTCTTTAAAAAAAAAACTGAACTACAGCTAGTAATAATACAAAATATGTATGTATATATATTATATAAATACAGCCAACATTTAATCTTGTAAGTAAAACTCACGCCAACCGATCGTTAAGTACAGTTAATCGGTCCCTTTTTATCGTTATTTACCTTTAGTCGGTTCGGCGTTTGCAATGCGATATCTTACACGATCTTGTGTAGTCCGTATAAGGTAATTAGTAGCATAACAGTGATGTAGATGAAGTATTATTTAGTCGATTTTCTATTGGCCCAATAGTTATTTTATTTTTGTGAACAACTCTGTGGTGATGGATTAAGAATACAATTCACCGCCCCTTTTCTTACTGGGTGTCGTAAAAGATGACTAAGGGATCACAATATGCAGGTAACATCTACACAAGTGAAAGGGAACTTTATACTGTACCAACATGTTTGACCAGCCTGTTATAGCAGGTCACTTTCCTTCCCATTTTGAAGGAAATTTGAGCCCAGCAATGAAATGTATATGAGTTGCGAGGTAAAATGATTTAAGAATGAGAGTGTTTTTTAAGATCTAAAAAGCGAAGGTGGTTTTGGAATTGTCTAGCCCGGCGACAAGATTACTTATACTCAGATAAAAGCTAACACGGCTTGGGAGGCTATCATCTCATCATTCATCATCATCATTCCAGCTCCTGTACGTCATACTGTTGAATTAGATCCTCCTCCATAATCAGAGGGAAATCCATTTAATTATACTACGCTGGTCAGACGGGTTGATATAGAATTTTGTTACGAGTTTTTTTTCTCATATCCACATGTTATATACATATAATTTTAGTCATGTTTTCACATTTTCTGAGTGGTAGGACCACACTGTCGACAGTTATCTGTCTACAGCCGCGGGCCGGTCCGTCCGGGGCAGTACCACACTCTCGCAGTTTCGTTCGGTGAGCGAAAGAGCCGGAATCCCAACTTTCTGAGGGTGTTTGCGTATGAAGGGTTTTGGTGGTACCCTTGGTATCACCGAGCCTCAATGCACGCATTCACACTCCCTTCACTTTCTTCGCGGTAGGTAGCGGCCTTGTAAAGGTCCATGAGCGGCAGCAACACTTACCATCAGGTGTACTGTTTGCTTGTTTGCCACCGTTTGCAATAAAAAAAAATAAAAAATTATCTTTTACTATATAAAAGGGTAAGAAAGGTAATGATGAATTGTATTTTTACTCATTCATCACACGGCAAACCAGCAAGATCATTTTGCTCTGCAATAGGAGCGCATTATCCTTACTATACCATGCTGGTCAGACAGGTTGGTATACGGTTTTGATTCGAGTTTTTCTTCTCTTGCATATATGTTATATGCATATTATATCCCTCAGTCGTAATTTACGACATCCACGGGGAAGATAGGGAGTGGTGAACTGTATTCCTACTCTGTCACCACATGGGATTCCACTTTACCAATACCACTTTTTTATATAATTACCAAAATAAAATTAAATTAAGAAACAATTTTAAAACTGTCAAATTGTTTTCACCTAACCGACATTTTAGGCGTGAAAATACGACAACTCATGAATCTCGAAGGATTTTTGTCGGAATATGTCGAGATGTGGTCGGTACGATGTGGAGGTGTTATATTTGAATGGCTGTCTGTACTTGTATGTATATAATTTAAGACCCGGCAATTTCCGCACGTCGGACAGACCACTCTTTTATCGGCTGTGATACACAAGGAGGGTCTAGTTTTGTTAATTTTTATTTTTTTTCTAAGACAACACCCTGCACTAAGGAAATAATCCTTGTATTGCGGGGTCTTTACAAACATACAATTAACGGACACAAATTACATCCAGACTCAGAACAACAATTTGTGGATCACACAAAGTGTTGTCCCGCGTGGGATTCGAACCCCCGACACTGGCAATGTAGGTCGCTATCTTAACCACTACGCCATATGTGCAGTCAGTGTTAATAAACACACTATCTGGTTTAATTTCAAACATTCATCGCTAATACATCATACCTCAATCATTTTTAATTGAAAGACTGTATAAACGGTTCCGTGTGTTGATGGAGTAAAAATGCAATTCTTCACTCCTTATCTTGCCCGTGGACATCGTAAAAGACGATGAAGGGTAATATGCATAATAACAGGAGAAGGAAAACGCAAAATAAAACCCTATAACAACATGTCTGACCAGAATGGTATAGTAGGGTCAATTACTCGAGCCTTATAGTGGAACATATATGAGCTGTGATGATGATGATGATGATGATGATGATAGATGGTTCTCCGTATGGTGATGAAGTAAGAATACAATTTACCACCTCCAAAGTTGCCCGTGACGACACTCACACTAAAAGATGATCAGGGAATCATCATCATCATCGCAGCCCACATACGTTACACTGTTGGGCTCGGGTCTCCTCCACAATGGGAGGGAATTTGACCTGCTATCCTATGCTGGTCAGGCTTGTTGATAGAGGGTTTCATTTCGAATTTTCCTTCTCTTGCACAGATTTCATGTGCATATTATATCCTTTAGTCGTCTTTTACGACATCCACGAGTAAAAAAGATAGTGAGTGGTGAATAGATTTTTTTTTTATTGCAAACGGTGGCAAACGAGCAAACAGTACACCTGATGGTAAGTGTTGATGCCGCTCATGGATCTTTACAAGGCCGCTACCTACCGCGAAGAAAGTGAAGGAAGTGTGAATGCGTTCATTGAGGCTCGGTGATACCAAGGGCACCACCAAAACCCTCCACACGCAAACACCCTCAAAAAGTTGGGCTTCCGGCTCTCTCGCTCACCGAACGAAGCGCAGTAACAAATTACTACTACTCAGACGTCGATTTTCTGCGAGAGTGTGGTACTGCCCCGGACGGACAGGCCCGCGGCTGTAGACATATAACTGTCGACAGTGTGGTCCTACCACTCCTGTTTTCTTATTCCGTCACCACATGGAATGATAAAGATATTATCAGTAGAAAAATATAAACGATAAAATTTATGGGCGCGGTATTTGAATATGACAACGAATGTTACACGCCCCTGTGACATTTCATATAATGTGGAGCTTCTTATGGGATATTTGTCTTCAAGGGGATATTTGATGGGGCTACGGACACTTTGCTTCTTTCTATTGCTGTTGGTGGCAAATGAGCAAACGGTACACCTGATGGTAAGTGATACTGCGGCTATGGACCTTTGCTCGGCCGCTGCCTACCGTAAAGAAAGTGAAGGGAGGCATCGCCAAACCAACCACACGCAACCTCAGACAGTTGGGCTTCCAGTTCTCTCGCTTACCGAACTTAGTGCAGTAACAAATTGCTTCTACTGAGACATCGATTTTCTGCTCAGTGTGGTACTACCCGAACCAGCCCGCGGCTATAAACAGACGATTGTTGACAGTGTTCCTATTCCATCAAAATTCTTCTTATGCTTCTAATACTACAGTCGGTGTTTAATGAGATTTTTGTAGTGGTAAAACTTTTTGTTTATTTTTCTTTTTTTTTAAACTTCTTGGGTCTTTTAAACTCTTACCCGTGGTTGTCGTAAGAGACCACTAATTATAATATGCACATAACGCTTCTGCAAGAGGCCTGAGCCCAATAGTGGGACATATTATATGGGCTGAGATGATGATGAAAACTTCCTGTAGTTTTTCTTCTGTAGCAATAATTGGTTTAAAAGCACATAATACTCTCACAGAAAACCGACGTGTGTGTTGCGAGTTGTAGCAATTTTGTACAGCGCGCTCATCAAATTAATATTGAAAGGACTGGAGGAGCAAATTTTTAAGGTAGACAACGATTTTAGTATGCTCCTAATATTACGGAGATTCATGATCGGCAATTACTATTTACTGTCAGGTGCTTGCTTCTTTACCACCAAGGCAACAAAAATATTATAAATATCTCAATAACTCAGATTCAACATTCTATAATTCTGTGTAGTGACAAAGTAATAAAATAAATAACTTTTACATATTTTTTTTTCAATAGAACAAACTTTAGTTCTAAGCAAATGATTAGAACGCGTCTAACTCATTTATTGGAATTAAATATTACTTAGTAGATAGATACGATGTTGTTTTAAATCTCGTGACAAGTTTTTATTTATATAAATTTAATAATTTAATAAAATGGTGTGTTTAATTGCATTCAAAATGTCTCAGTTTTAAAGCATTTAAATAAAAGCTTGTTTTAAAAAAAAAATTAGTAGCATTTTATTTTTAATTTTTTAGTTATGTCTCAATCTCTGCATTTCTAATATTAATTAAAATAAAATAGAAATTAAAAAAGACGTGTGTGCTTGTCAAAACTATTCTAACGAGTCCAAACTTGACGGATTTATCTTGTTTAATTTAGGAGTTCCTATAGCCACCTTCCAACGCCATCAGCTTCATGGTACCATATTATTGCATTGTCACCGAAGTTACGTAAGTAAACCAAATTTCAACCGAATCTAACGACAAGAAGTGGTTCTAATTTAACTTGCAAGATTTATCCCATACTAACATACTAACAGGACAAGTTAAAGAAAAGATTTTAAAGATGCAATTCGCGAACCCATATCATGGCCCTGGATGTGGTAAAAGGCGACTAACGGATTACAATATGCAGATAACATTTGTGTCACATCTGTCAACTGAAGAAGAAATCGAGATAAAAACCCTATACTTTACCAACGTGTATGACCAGCGTAAATAAAATAATAAAAATAATAAATAATAATAAATAATATAATTTAATATAAATCACTTTTCTTTCCATTTTGAAGGAACCTCGATCCCAGCAGTGGGACGTATATAGGCCGAGATGAGATGTTGAAAAGTAAAGTGATTTATTCTTAAATCACTACTTCTTACAACGTTCCTTCTTGAGAGCGTTTTTAAGATCAAGAAAATAGAGATAGTTTTGAGATTGTCAAGCCGCTATATTATGCACATAATATTTATGCAAGAGAAGGAAAACTCGACATAAAAACCTTTGTATATATATCTCCAAGTGTAATTCAAACCTAAACAGTTCGCGATTTCACGCAGGTGCTACTGTATAAGCGAACCCCATGTATTCACACAGCATAGATAAGTATGTATATTTATATGTTTCACATATACATGCAGCCATCATTACGAATGTATTATAGTAGACTAGTTTTTACCGGCAACTGCAAAATTCAGCTAATATTTTAAACCCTTTTATTTTTTTTTTTGGGTGGGTTACGGTCAGCGCACTTCTCGCCCGGTTCACAGAGGGGCGTAAGCACGTACACTCATAACCCACCCATATAGCACGTCGCCTTCATCGTTGGGCCGACCACCGGTGCAGAGTTGCTTGACTTCAGTGGTCGACCCGAATATTTTAAACCCTAAGGGAGAAACATATCTTCTGAGAGGCTGATTTTTTAATATTCCTTTATAATTATAATTTTTTTTCATGGCAATACCCTGCACTAAAGAAATAATATTTATAGGACTTTACAAACATACATTTCACAGACCCAAATTATATCCAAACTCAAAAATATAATTTGTGTATCCAACAAAATATTATCCTGCGTGGAAATTAAACCCACGATCCTCGGCAGTGTACCATATGTACCATTAATTGAGTCTATTCTTCACAAAAATAAGACGCTGTTTAGTACTGATAATTGATTCAATTAGAAATGAACTAAACGTGTCACAGAAAAATTTAATTCCTCTATTTTATACCCTCAGTGGCTGAAAGTCGACAAAGACTGAAACAAATGTTTATTTATTTTTAATGAAGAATATTTGTGTTCAATTCAAAGAAAATCGACAAAATGTTATCCTCCCCATATAAACTTTTTCATAGCGCTTCGTAACTTTTGGAAAATAATTTTATAAAATACTTTATTGATGAGTCTCTACGTCACGTCCTCATTATTTTGCTTAATTAATTCTTAGAATATCAACGGCCGAGCCGGGAGCGGCTCATTCTTGCTTGCGCAAGGCGGGTCAATGCCCGCCGCGACATCATTGTCCGCAAGCCAGTCCGCCTGGTGAGGTCACGGGCGACAAAGCACTCGGCACCGCTGGTTGGCCCAATGACGAAGGGGAGAGAATATGCTAGATTAAGAATTTTCTGGAGTGGTAGGACCACACTGTCGACAGTTATCTGTCTACAGCCGCGGGCCGGTCCGTCCGGGGCAGTACCACGCTCTCGCAGAAAATCGACGTCTGAGTAGTAGCAATTTGTTACTGCGCTTCGTTCGGTGAGCGAAAGAGCCAGAAGCCCAACTTTCTGAGGGTGTTTGCGTGTGGAGGGTTTTGATGGTGCCTTTAGTATCACCGAGCCTCAATGCACGCATTCACACTCCCTTCACTTTCTTCACGGTAGGCAGCGGCCTTGTAAAGGTCCATGAGCGGCAGCAACACTTATCATCCGGTGTACTGTTTGCTCGTTTGCCACTGCTTGCAATAGAAAAAAAAAAAAAGTGATGCCGCGTACCACCCTTGTAATGCCCTGGACAAAGTGGACGGCGTGTATACTGGCCATAGCCCGCCCAAAAAAAAAAGGCGACCGATCGTTAAAATTATTATCAAAACTTCTGCAATAGGTGCTATGAAATAAGAGTACATATTGTACACCCCAAGTATTAAGGATAAGAGCAAGGTGATGATGATTCCACATACTCATAGTATGTAGAACCGACATAGCACGAAGAATTAGTACGTTGAAGTACCAATGGGCAGGCCACATCGCTCGACGAACCGACAACCGCTGGGGAAAAAAGGTTCTCGAGTGGCAAACACGTATCGGATGACGCAGTGTAGGACGGAGCTTAATAGGTGGACCAACGAACTGGTGAATGTTGCTGAGCATCGTTGGATGCAGGCGACATAAGATCGCACTCTGTAGCGTAACATGAGAGAGGCCCACGTCCAGCACTGGACGGCGATAGGCTGAAATGATGATGATATGTGTATAAGTCATATTCACAAAAACTTTTTTTATATATCTATACCAATAAATAAAATTGGAGTGTCTGTTTGTAATGTCAAAATAATAGGCTTTTTTCATGCTCACACGGTTATTTGCACTATACATATGCTAAAATACATTTCATATTTTAAATAAAACTTACAGCGTACATGGCCATAAAGTGTTTGAAACATCGGGTAATCCCAAATCAACTACAAACGCGGTAAAATCCGTAAAGTAGTTTTATTTAAAACTAGCAATCTGACCTCGCTTCGCTTCGGTTATAGGTTATAGGTTATAGTCGTTTTACCCGCGTAGTTCCCGTTCCCGTGGGAATACCGGGATAAAATATAGCCTAGTTTACGCCCTGATATTATAGCTTTCCATTGGTGAAAGAATTTTTGAAATCGGTCCAGCCGTTTTGAAGATTACCCGGAACAAACAGACAGACAGACAGACAGACAAAAATTTTTTAATTGCTATTTTAGGCATAGGTGTCGTGCAAATAACCGTGTGAGCACGAAAAAAGCCTATTATTTTGACATTACAAACAGACACTCCAATTTTATTTATTGGTATAGATGTATAATACTCGCGTAAACATCAGAAATCATTATTTTATATTTTTTTTGTCTGTCTGTCTATCTGTCTGTCTGTCTGTCTGTTTGTTCCAGGTAATCTTCAAAACGGCTGGACCGATTTCAAAAATTCTTTGATCAATGGAAAGCTATAATATCAGGGCGTAAACTAGGCTATATTTTATCCCCGTATTCCCGCGGGAACGGGAACTATTCTGGAAAGATGACTGAAACCGAAGCGAAGCGAGGGCGGGTTGCTAGTTATTAATATATTCGATGTATCTTTAGTCTAAGATATTTTCTCGTTGTGCTAAAACCTCCCAACGGAATGCTGAAATATCTATGGATATATAACGTGTGGGGGCTTTAAATGTACTCGAGGGATAAATGCGATCTCCAATAACTAGGAATAAGCATGCAAAAATTCATATATTACTTAAAACTAGTTCAATTTATGAAACTTTCCGATCAATACACAAATTGTAACCAGAGAATCATCTTTTAAGAACATTAATACAATGAAACTTCCTGTTATGAGGGAGAGAAAAGTAAAGCGTCTGTGCGGTGACGGAGCAAAAATGCGAAAAGGTGTCGTAAAAACTATGTAAGAGAAGGAAAACTCAAAATAAAACCGTGGGTTGGTAACCTGCCTAACTAGCGAGGTATAGTGGGTCAATTTTCCTCCTTCAGTAGAGAAGGCTCGAGCCCAACAGTGGGTCATATGAGGGCTGTGATGATGCTGCTTTACTACAATATGTTTTATTCTATCGAACACCTTTAAACGAACATTTCTACTACTACAGTTCTATATATTCAGAATCCTGAAATGGCACATCAATAATTTCCATATAATTGACCATGCAGAAGGTTTTGGAGGTGATAAATCGATCTAGCTAGGTTTCAATTCTAGAACAACTAGTGTTAAAAATAAAATTAGAATAAAAAGTAAAAATATCTATACAAATAAATAAAATTGAAGTTCCTTTTTGTAATGTGAAATTTTGTTTCTGAATATTTATAAAATGTTTTTTTTTTGTTCTAAATATGAACAAATATGACCTCAAAGATAAAACGAAATGGAGACGCTGAAGTTCTCCTAATACTTTTAATTTTTAAAATGTTATTTTACTTAGAGCTGCATTTTAATTTTCTAAAATAATTAAACTTATTCCGTATGGTGATGGAGTAAGAATACAATTGTCCCCCCATTCCCTGTCCGCGGATGTCGTAAAAGGGATATGATATACAGATAACATCCATGTAAGAGAAGGAATACTCAAAATAAAAAATAAAACTTTTACGAGGTACAGTAGGTCAGTTTTTCACCTATTGTAGAGGAGGCTTCAGCCCAGTAGCCTTCCGATGTATATGATATGAAATTATATGATGAAATTATATATATATATATATATATATATATATGGTGATGATAGAATTAATTAAATTCCTCCTAGTTTTTTATTATTGTTTTTGAACACAATAACATCCGCAGAGCAGGTCTAGGAGCAGGCCAATCTAAAGACAAAGTATAGTTTCCATAGACATGTTAAAAATTTTTCAGTGAGCATTGTCCTATGGGTTAGGTTTGGTAAGCAAGTTGGTGACTCGACGACATGTTAAATTCAAATTCAAATCATTTATTATGCATAAACCCCGAGAGGGCACTTACATATTGCCAAGTTTACAAAATTAAATCAAATGATGCAAAAAAATGTACCACCAGATCGGAACGCGACCGCTACTGAGAATATCCAGCAAGTAACTCACCGGGCTTGTATATTACTTTTAGTTTTTTTTATTTGATATAAAATTGTGTATAATAGCATGTCTTGTAAGTACTAGCTCCAGTGTGATGCCTTTCGAACCACAAGACATGTAATATTATTGAAACAATTATAGCTGAATCAATCTCTCAAGCGGCACCCGATCATGAATAAACTACTAGAGCAGCCATCACTCCCCTCAACCACTATGGAGGGAAGGGAGATTTAAGTTCCCAAAAGAGTATGCTGCCCATTTGTCTTCGTGTTCCTTCAGACGATTTACTATATAACTACTCTAAGAAGCTAACGAATACGTGGTGTACTTATTCAGTTACTAGACGCAGAAGAGAATGTAGCAGTCAATAAAAATAGCATATAAAATAAGCTTCAGTCCATCACAGGACTCTTAGAGGAAATAAATTTAACATCTAAACTCCCCCTACCGGGACGTTAGCACCCTCGAGTTTACGGCACAGCTTTATTGCCAATGAAACTGCCTTTAATTTTAAATTTAATACCCCCCATTTATGGGTACGAGTAGCCGTAGCACAGGTAATAGAAAAATTATCAAGAAAATGCACCTGTTTTAACGTTATAGATATTATTTTATAACTATTTTGTTCACAAAATTATATTTTTATTGTGATTTCGAAGTAAGAATATGTTTCTTTCAATTTCTTTCTCTCCCATGGGTATCATAAACCGACGTCCTCCCCGAGGGGGGGATGTCGGTCGATGGGAGGGTACCCCAAGTAGGGTGTATTTATTTATTTATTTATTTATAACTTTTGCACACAAAAAAAGGTACAAGGCGGACTTAATGCCTTAGGCATTTTCTGCCAGTCGACCTAGGGTGGAGCAGAAATAAATTAGGCAGGTGCAATGCAATGTGAGCAATAATTTCTGAAATTTGGTTATATAAATGTGGCAAATCTAAATAATCTTATATCTAATACAAGCAAACAATACATATATATATATATATACACACATACATACATACACACATAAATACGCATATACATACATATAAATTTTATAAACAGCAGAGGTGATTCCTCAATGATGAGTTCATTCCATCAGAAGGCCTAGGTATAGGCGTTTGACCATCGCCTTAAAACTATCACGACTAGGGGCCATTTTGATCTCTAATGGTAGCGCATTCCAAAGAAGAATGGCCTGGATATAAAAGGAAGAATGTACCAGACTGGAGTAGTGAGAAGGACAGTGAAGAAGAAGATTGTTGGAGAAACGTAGGTATTCCGTCGGGCCGACCACTGATGTCAAGTAACCCTGCTCCGGTGGTCGGCCCAACGACGAAGGCGACGTGGTTTTCGGGTGGGTTGCGGGTGTGCGTGCTTACGCCCCTCTGTCGCCCCGGACGGAGTGGTGCGAGGGCGCCGACCGCAGCCCACCCCAAAAAAAAAATGGGTATCATAAAAAAATGTGTGTGCAGTTATCTATACACGTAAGAAGTTATATCGTTGTCCTATATTTGTAAAAAAAATTACACTAATAGTAGAAGAAAAAGGTATTTAATATATTGAAAGTTTTATTATAACGCATTATCTAGTTGACATATGTGACGGTGAGCGCACGCATCATAAAAAATGTTAAGTAACCAACTGAGGGTGTCGGTTTTTTGTGTCGGTGCGTGCGCCTCATATAATTTACTCTCATCACTTTTTCCTAAGGCGCCAAAAGAAGTGTATCTTCAAAAAGTGATTCATCATCATCATCTCGGCTCCTATACATTTTACAGCTAGATTCAAGCCTGCTTCACAATAGGAAGAAAATTAACCTTCTAAACCAGGTTAGTCTGAGAGGGTAGCATACACTGTTATTTCGAATTTTTCTTTTCTTGTCTAGATTTTAGCAGTATATTCTTTCCTACTATATTCCCTAGAAGATAGAGGATATTGAACAATATTCTTACTTAATCATCAACAACAGAAGAAGGAAATGTCGAAAAAAGTTCCAACTAAGATTAGCTGACGTGGTGTAGTTAGCTAAAAGAATGACATCAGCAAGTAAATATTAATCATTAAAGTCAGGGTTTGATTCCTAAGCGAGATGATATATTTTTAAATATGTAGTTCTCGGATGCAGCTTAAAGTTTGAATCGTGAATTGAAATCCCAACCAAGTCAAGCTAACGAAGAAGCGAAGCAGAAATAACAGAAAAATTTAGAACGACATACTTATGACACTTAAGTACGAATCTGAAATCCAAACGTAATATGTCTAATCCATACTAATATTATAAATGCGAAAGTAAGGATGTTTGTTTGTTTGTTTGTTTATTTGTTTGTTTATTTGTTTGTTTGTAACGCTTTCACGCTTAAACCACCGAACCGATTTCAAAAATTCTTTCACCAATGGAAAGCTATAATATCAGGAAGTAATAGGAACAGGAACTACGCCGCGGGTAAAGCGACTGAAACCGAAGCGAAGCGAGGGCGGGTTGCTAGTAATATATATATATATATATATATATGGTGCGTGTTCAAGGGGATTCGAGAATGATTTAGATTCACAATTGTTTAGATTAAGGGTCAATAGGTCAATTTGAGATGATGAATTTCCATATCGGTAATATCCTTCGGCACACCCTTGTATTAATCATTATAACTCTTTAATGCTGAGTGTCTTACAAAAACCTAAATAAAATTAAACCGAAAACACACACATACTTTTTCTTTGACAAAATATTTGATAAATCAAAAGCTTTTTGATTTGATGCCATTGTTTCTTCCGCTTCCAATTTCGGGGCCCCTAAACTAAGCTGATATAAACACAAACGCCATAGAAACCTTTCAGAAAAGGCTACGTTCATATTGGGTGTACGTCATAGGTATCTAAAGCCGAAGAGGCCATACTTGAGCGGCTATTGTTGCTGATTTCCCGTTCATTGTCACTCGCCACTTGATTTCAGACGCCCTTCTTGTCGTCGAAATAGATATCTTTTGTATTGTAGTAACCTTTAGTCAACTGACGACTTGGCGTATATATATTTTTAGTGCATGTCTTTTTGGTGTTTTCATTTAGTAAATTACTAGTTAACCTATATATTGTACGGTAAGTTTGTTTTATTTAAAAAAACACCCTGCACTAATTTCTTTCTTTCTTTCTTTCACTAAGGACATAATCCTTGTACAAACATAATAATTTCTGATGTTTACGCGAGTCTTACACATTTTAAATAAAACTATTTTACGGATTTTATCGCGTTTGTATTTGGTCGTTGCAGGTCGCATTCATTCATAAATGCTGCAAAGTGTTCGAAACGTCGGGCAATCAAAAATCAAATACTAACGCGATAAAAGCCGTAGTGTTATTTAAAAAAACTTTACAAACATATAATTCAACGTATACAAGTTACTCCCAGACTCAGAACAACCATTTAGACGGGTATAATGTTTAATTTAAAGTAATAATATAATCAACGATGGAGTAAGAATACAATTCGACACATCCGACGATATCCACAAGCAATGTAGAATAAAACTTTACTATACCATCAAATTAAAGTGGCAAATACATGTTTCGATTACAAATAGGTATTATATAAAGCATCTGAAAAAGACCCGTTTAATTAATGGATACCATTTCAATACTCATCACAAATTACGCCATGTCATCCTATCGAAGCTAAAAAAACCTAAATTGATTGAAAAAATATAAAAGTTGTCGATTACCTCGTTACGCGAGTAATATAAGCATAGGACTCCAAATGGGTGTCTAAAATAGGCTCAGAGTAATTTTAATCTTGTGTATTTTTCAAGAAATAAACTCGCCTCCCAATCACCGTGTGGTAGCTTTATATAATTCTTAAATTACTCGCAGGTATCAATAAAGACTTTTCATATGGTGACGGAGTAAGAATACAATTTACCATCTTGCCTGTGGAAACCGTAGAAGACGACTAAGGGATGTAATAGTATATATAAAACCTATGCAAGAGAAGGAAAACTCGAAAGTCCTGTGAGCCGAAATGAGGATTATGATTAACGAGCATAAAAGACAAAAGTTTTACATAGACCTGGGCCAACTCCATCTAATGCCCTCTGGACAACAATTGCATTCACAAGAAGAGTTGACGTTAGCTAAGCAGCTGGTCATAAAATAATTGTAAATAACTTTACCTATAAAAGAAGTATAAATGTAGGCCTCATAACTAAACTTAAAGTCGCTCAGCGTGCTATGAAGCGGGCTATGCTCGGGATTTTTCTCTGAGATAGAATGCGAAATACGAAAATCCGCAGAAGAACGAGTGTTACCGACATAGCACGAAGAATTAGCACACTGAAGTGGCAATGGGCAGGCCACATCGCACAGACGAACCCACATCCGTTGGGGAAGAAAGGTTCTCGAGTGGTGACCACGTATCAGACGACGCAGTGTAGCAGGCCTCCCCACTAGGTGAACCGACAATCTGGTGAAAGTTGTTGGGCGTCGTTGGATGCAGGGGTACAGGACAGCACTCTGTGGCGTAACGTGAGGAAGGCCTACGTCCAGCAGTGGACGGCCATGGGCTGAAATGATGATGAAAACTTTTGAAAGAAAATTTATCTAAATATAAAATTTTGTCCTGAAACTTGAAGCCGTCTCCAAATTACGAATCACTCAATTAAAAACTTATAACACAATTTTATAATCCAATAATAATACACAAACACTATTTTATCATAATAATAGGAGACAATTTCAACATTTTAATATTAAATGGTTCAAAATTGGTGTTGAAATGATGAAAATATATTCCACGTTTCACGCATTTATTGGCAATGCCGTTGTGGTATTGATGAATATGCGATGCTAGGTGTCGCCTCGATAAATGTCCCAGTTGACAAGTAGCACTACACATAACAAACATGTACGTAATGCTTTTGCTTGATCTGTATTTTTTTATTTTTAAATACAATTATATTTTATAAATTAAAACTACTTTACGGATTTTATTGCGATCAAATACAGGATTTGATGTTGGACTTTACAGCGTTGAGCCGTGACCATGAACGCTGTAAAGTGTTCGAAGCGTCGAGGAATCAAAAATCAAATATAAACGCTATAAAATCTGTAAGGTAGTTTTATTTATAATGTGTAATACTCGCGTAAACATCAGAAATCTATATAAAATTATATTATTGGAAAATATACCTAAAGCCGTTATAATTTGTCTATTCTGTTACGAAATATGCTGTGTGGTAGCGGCTTCGAATACTACCAACCCTTGCTTTGCTCGTGGGTGTCGTAAAAGACGACTAAGAGCCCTAGATTGACCCGGACCAACTCCATCTGGTACCATTTGGGTCAACGATTACATTTCCAAGGAGGGTTGACGTCAGGCAGGCGGCCGGTCATAAAAGTCATTGCCGAAACTTTTTGCAATATGTGAAAACAGATGACATATTGCGTCGACCCCAAGTAATTGGGATAAGAGCAAGATGATGATGATTCTGTTACGAAACATGCATCAATCTTTAGCTTTTGTATCAGAGTTAGGAGTATATATTTTAATGAAATAAGATATATTGGGTACTTTAAAATCAGTTTTAAAACTAGTTCAAAAGCGATAGGTCGCCACCTAAAGACATCGTATTTAATGACTTCTTTGTCAAATCGTGTTATTTTTAGGATGCCGTACCCAAAGGATAAAAATGGGACTCTATTATTAAGACTTCGCTGTCTGTCCGTCCGTCTGTTTGTCACCAGGCCGTATCTCAAGAACCGCGATAGCTAGACAGTTGAAATTTTTACAAATTATGCATTTCTGTTGCCGCTATAACAACAAATACTAAAAACAAAATAAAAATTTAAGGGGAGCTCCCATACAACAAACGTGATTTTCTTGCCCTTTTATAGTTACAAATAATGGTAAGGAACCCCCCCGTGCGCGACACCGACTCACATTTATTTAATTATTATATTTTAAATAAAACTTAACGAAAATTTAATACTATTCACTTTTACTTAGAATAAATTCCAATATTCCTTCAATATCACCAATTCAACAACTGCTATTAATATTATGATTAATTTATTGCAAGGTGAAAAGGTGAAAAAGTCAATGTTATAAGTTTAAGAAAGGTTAATAAATCAAGGTTAAGAAATTCATATTTACTGTAGTAAATTATCCTTCTATAAAATTGGTGAACAAGTTCGTAATTTGGAGACGGCTTCAAGGTTCAGGACAAAATTTTATATTTAGATAAATTTTCTTTCAAAAGTTTTCATCATCATTTCAGCCCATCGCCGTCCACTGCTGACGTAGGCCTTCCTCATGTTACGCCACGGAGTGTTGGCCTGTGCCACTTGCATCCAACGACGCCCAGCAACTTTCACCAGACTTTCGGTTCACCTCACTAGGCCTGCTACACTGCGTCGTCCGATACGTGGTCGCTACTCGAGAACCTTTCTTCCCAAAAAGTTATAAGAGTTTTTTGGTTCTTGAGTCTTTCCAAAAATACTGTGTAAAAGAAAGACTTATCTATCTCCAGCTAGTCTAGTTTAAATTTCAGTATGCCTAAAGACATTTTCATGCTGTGTCGTAACGGCTACGAATACAATCAATCCTTACATTGTTCATGAGTAAAGTAAAAGACGAAGAAGAGCTTTATAACGACGTGGACGAACTCCATCGGATGGCGTCTGGTCAATCATCACAGTCCCTAAGAGAGTCACTGGCAGTAAAACTATTGCCTATGTTTTGCATTATGTACGTTAAAAGAAGAGTATATACTGCGTCGCTCACAAGTAATTGGGATAAGAACAGCGTGATCATGATGCATAAAGAAATATCGATATTTATTTTATTGCAAATGGTGGCAAACGAGCAAACAGTACACCTGATGGTAAGTGTTGCTGCCGCTTATGGACCTTTGCTAAGCCGCTGCCTACCGTGAAGAAAATGAAGCGAGTGTGAATGCATGCAATGAGGTTCGATGAAACTAAAGGTATCACCAAAACCTGCCACATGCAAATACCCTCAGAAAATTGGGCTTCCAGCTCTCTCGCTCACCGAACGGAGCATAGTAACAAATTGCTTCTACTCAGACGTCGATTTTCTGCTGAGTATTGTACTACACCGAACGGACCGGCCCGCGGCTGAATACAGACAACTGTCCACAGTCCACACTGTGACCACCACTATATTCTCAATATATGAAAATACAACTCGTATGAAAAAGCTGCTCAGTTTTTATTGTTAATTACTTACTATCAAAACAATCAATCATTATTTCACAATATCAGCTCGATACCCAAGTCTTCATAAACCTGTATAAGAAATTATAGATTTGTTGCCGAATCTTCACATAATTGTCGTTGAGTTATCGGTTTCGTATTGTCGCGTATATATTTCAGAACAGTGCTAATTGTTATTGAATAATTCTTACCACTAAAAGTAACTTATCGCACTGAATTTGCATAATCAATTTTACACCATTATAGCAATTTAATGTTTTACGTTTCATAGAAATTTGTTTTGACTTCGTTATATAGAAATCTTATATATCACTTTAATAAATAGTCTATATATTTCTTCGCATAAAATCCACATTTAAAATTGTACTACGGTTCAACAACCTACAAATCTTATGGAAGCAAACAGCGTGCAATCAGTTGCGCGCCATTTTGAACGTTCTCTTCGTCCGCCATCTTGTATTCCCAAGACGCGCGCGATCATCCATGAATGTACAAACTCATTAGTTGTTTGTCCTGCATATAAAAATATCTTAAAGGCAATATTTAAGAAGAGATTGAAGATAAACATGACGTTTTAAATATTGTGTTAGATTTTTCTATGGATAAACCATTTTCAGAATGTTTTCTGATATGCAAATCAAAGTGGAGTATTTGTTTGGATCGCTTTATGTTGTAGAATATATTTTGCCGAACAGATGGGGAATTTCATTCAAAAGTCACTTAAAGTATCATTTTGCAAAAAAAACACAAGTTGCCTAATTCTTCATATAACTATAGAGATAAATAGAATTTAACCGTCAGTTTGTAATGTCTAAATACCTAACAGCGGATTGCGGAGTGGATGTGTTAGTACACATAAGATATATCTTATATCTTTAAACGAGCAATTCTTGTGTACCTATATATATATCCATACTAATATTATAAATGCGAAAGTAAGGATGTTTGTTTGTTTGTTTGTTTGTAACGCTTTCACGCTTAAACCACCGAACCGATTTCAAAAATTCTTTCACCAATGGAAAGCTATAATATCAGGGAGTAACATAGGCTATATTTTATCCCGGTATTCCCACAGGAACGGGAACTACGCCGCGAGTAAAGCGACTGAAACCGAAGCGAAGCGAGGGCGGGTTGCTATATATATATATATATATATATATATATATATATTTTCAGGATCTCGGAAACGGCTCCAACGATTTTGATGAAACTTGGCATACTAGAGGTTTCGGGGCCAAAAAATCGATCTGGCTAGGTTTTATTTATAGAAAATGTTGTTTTGTCGGTGTTTTTAGCTAATCAATACAATGACATAAAATGTCAATAGAATATGAATTCAAATTTCGCCGTCAACGTTAAGAGCGGCGATAGCTCAGTTGGGATGTTGTCCAGTATTTTTTTTTATGTTTTGGCATTCAAACAGCGTCGGATCGAATCTCGGTGTTATTATTATTCTCTTTTTGTAATTTTTGATATTTTTTTCATTATTTAATTTTTATTTTTTATTAATATATATCTAAATAAATTCGATAAAAATACAACAAAAATATTCTGAGCGAAGCTCGGTCAACCAGATATTATACCTATATATATATATTTAGGATCTCGGAAACGGGTCCAACGATTTTGTTGAAACTTGGCATACTAGAGGTTTCGGGTCCAAAAAATCGATCAAGCTAGGTTTTATTTATAGAAAATTTTGTTTTGTCCGTGTTTTTAGCAAAACAAACAATGACATTAAATTTTAAAAGAATATGAATTCAAATTTCGTTGTCAAGGTCATGAGTTACGATAGCTCAGATGGGAAGTTGACAGGTTCTAATTTTGATTTTGTTGACGCTGTTTGAAGCGTCGGTTCGAATCTCGGTGTTATTGTTATTCTCTTTTTGTAGTTTTTTATATAATTTTCATTATTTATTTTTTATTAATATATATCTAAATAAATTCGACAAAAATACAACAAAAATATTCCGAGCGAAGCTCGGTCAACCAGATATTACATATATATAACAACCATTTAAGATAATTTAGGAAAATAAATTTCAATATATATATATATATATTAGCAATATATTACTGTTATGTAAATAAATTTATTAATAATGTACGCTTCCCGGTTCGACATATCAGCAGTCAAGTGCATACTGCTGCGAGACGGTCTACCTAAATACGGTTACCTAAATACGTTTCTTATAATCACTTTTCATGACCCTGCTCACTGCACAGGACTTTTTCCCATGGCGGGAAAAAGTCCTGTTCTAAAGCTAAAATAAAAAATAGGAAAAGTCCTTACGTACGTTCATTCATTCACTCGCATATCGATCTATTTAGCCATTAAGTCCATCCATCAGATAATGTGCACTTGACTTCTATTATTTCTTTACTGAACGGCACTTTTGTTGTACCAAACAAGATTCCATTTTAAAGCCTTCCGTTAACCTTTAATGACGCCTAAAAAGTATTTATCATTTCAACTGATACATGTCCCACTGTTGGACTCGAGCTTCCTCCACAATAGGAAGGAAATTGATCTTGATACCATGCTGATCAGACAGGTTGATATAGGATTTTATTTTAAGTTTTCCTTCTCTTGCGTAGATGTTATATGTGTATTATATCCCTTAGTCGTCTTTTACAACATCCACGGGCAAGGGAGTGGAGAATTGTATTCTTATTCCGTCACCACACGGATTCTAAAAAGTATTACTTCAAAAAAATTGTACAACTGAAACGGCTATGAAATCGTGTGCGTAAGTTGTATTTTAATATTTGGCACAAAACATCGTGAATATCCAATAAAATTGTTATTTCCTATCGCCCTTTAGCTATTAGCTTCGTCAAATATATTAAATTCTTCCGCGGCAAGTATTTGATAGCGATATTCATATTTTATATAGACGTAGATTCTATTACGAATTTCTGAAAAGTTTTTCGACCTGAATTTCCCTTGTGCAAGTTATAATATGGCCAACTGATTGATAAATCTTGATTCATTTGTTATTTTTTTTTTAAATTTACAAAATCATATAACAGTCGTTATCCTAGTTTCCCTTCTGTGAAGTGGCGATGCAAGAATACAATTCACCACCCCTCTTTTGCCCGTAGGTGTCATAAAGATGATTAAGGGACTCAATATCCACGTAAGATCTATGTGAGAGAAGAAAACGTAACACCAAAACCCTATGCCAACACTTCTAACTTTCTGACCAGCGTGATAGCAGGGCAATTGTGACACGAATAGTGGGATCCCAGATTTTACTCTATATAAGGATTGGACAGGATTTTACATCGAATATTACTGTTCTTCAGCCTCATAAAAAGGCTCAAATTAAGTCAGGATCGATATTTTGGCATGTTGAAATGGCAATGGGTAGGCCGCACCCCTTGAAAAATATATAGCCGTTGAAGAAGAAAGTTTCTGGATTAGCGACCGTGAATCAGACGACCCCACTAAGTGGACTGACTATAGCTTGAAACTCGCAGGGAACCGTTGGATGCAAACGGCACAGGACCATTACGAGTAGCATTCTCCTCAGGAGGCCAATATACAACAATAGAGATCTACGGACTGATAAATTGGATGGTCTGAGCCTTGTCCACAGTATGAAACAAAATGAACCTAATACATTAAGCTGGTTATATGTACTGATATAGGGTTTTATTTAGAGGTTACCTATATAATATCGTCAACTTAGTCGGCTTTCACGACATCCAAAGCAATAGAAGGAGAATGAATTAGAGAGAAGGAGAATTACATAATTAGCTAACCCAACAGACGTTGTCTGTTCAAATAAAATAAAAAGAATTCTCCTTGAAATCGACAGCTGCGTCACCTACTGGGTCCAATTGTGAATCTAAACCATTCTCAAATCCCCTTGAACATACACAAAAAATTTTATCAATATCGATCTAGCCATTTAAGAGGAGTTCAGTGACATACACACGTACGTGAAATACAAGAAATATATATATTTATATAAATAAAACTACTTTACGGATTTTATCGCATTTGTATTTGATTTTTGAGTTGATTTATTGTGTAGATTTGACCCACAATAATAATAGCTAAAGATATTTTTTTTTAAATTAAAGCCTCTTAGTAACATAAAGTAAGCCGCCTTCAAAATTAATATTAATTTAGCATTATGTCACTTGAGTTTTCTTGCCGGATCTTTCTCAGTGTGGCCGTGTGCCGATCCGCTGGTAGTATACTAGATTGTTAGTTTTTTAAATATAATTACTATTAATTTTAATATTAAATAAACAATTAATTTTTTCATGTAGAATCATTTTTTTCTGACACTGGCAATTAATTTGTATCAAAATGTGGGTCAATATTTAATAACTATTTTCTGTATCGGGTAGATAATTATAAATTTTCTGCAATAATGATGACTTGTTGGACGTGAGACATCTTAGTCGGCCCGTGACCATAAACGCTGCAAAGTGTGCGAAACGTCGGGCCATCAAAAATCAAATACAAACGCGATAAAATTCGTAAAGTAGTTTTATTTAAAATGTGTAATACTCGCGTAAACATCAGAAATCATCGAGTTTTCCTTCTCTTGCATAGATTTTATCTGCATATCATATCCCTTAGTCGTCTTTTACGACTCCCACGGGTAAGAGAGAGGGTAGTGAATTGTATTCTTATTGCGTCACCACACGGACGATTATATGTATCGATTGTAAACTGTTAAAATATTCCACCGATGTGCTCCAAACTTTCTCATTAATAAGGCAATAAATGTGAAAATAATTTTAAACTCCTAAAATAAGGGATTAGTAACTGGTTTTACAATCAGTTAAAGGTTTTTTTTTAATTAATTTCTAGAGTAGAACAACAAGAGGAAGTAAAGTAAAAGAGAAGAGAAAGTAAACAGCAAGAGAAGGAAACCTTGAATATAACCCTATGCTTTACTTTTTGATCGGCGTAATATGAACATCAACTCGTCTGGAGTTGGGAGAGACTGGTAATCCGTCCGATGCCTTGTCTGATGTCTTTCGCACAGATGTTCACAATATTGCAAAAAAACAACTTAGGTTAAGATAATTTTTTCTGTGTGAGAGACTGTTTTTTTTTGGGGGTGGGTTGCGGTCGGCGCGCTCCTCACACCACTCCATCCGGGGCCACAGAGGGGCGTAAGCACGCACACCCGCAACCCACCCCACGTGCACGTCACCTTCGTCGTTGGGCCGTCCACCGGAGCAGGGTTACTTGTCATCAGTGGTCGGCCTGACGGAATACCCCCTATTTGAGGTACCCTCCCATCCACCAACGTCCCCCCCTCGGGGAGGACGTCGGTCTTTCCTCACGTGGTCGGTCTCTCGACAGGTGACAGACTAATTCCCCGATCACGTCACCCGCGGCCTCGGCTAGGGCGGCATGAGGCGCAAGTACTCGCGCCCACGCCGCCCCAGTCGCCGGCGGCGGATCGCCTCATCGAGGCTGCGCTCCTCGCGCAGGTGATCCGCCGCCTCCTTCTGCGAGATCACTGCCTCGCAGAAGGTTGCGACCACGTCCCAATTCCCGCCGCTGCCGACTATCGCCCTGGCGATAGTCGGCAGCGTTAGGTCGCCACCGATGATTGCGACGAGTTCACGGCACTGCGCTGCCCAAGTGGCGCAGGCCTCGAGCGTATGCTGCGTCGTGTCCTCGTCGCAATCGCAGTGGTGGCAGGACGGTGTACTCTACCTCCCAACGACCTTGTGCAGGTATTTGGCGAAGCACCCATGCCCCGTCAACACCTGCACTAGTCGGAAGGAGAGCACCCCGTGCCACCTTTCCAACCACTGCATCAGCACCGGCCGGAAGGCCTCCACGATTCGCACTCCGAACCGAGGCCTCTCCAGCCGGCCTGCCCAACGGGCAATGACGTCTCAGCGGGCGTCAACTTGCCAGACGGTGAGCTCCCTCAACAAGACCACATCGCCCTCCGCTCGCACCCCCGTCACCTGCCGATACAATCCGGCATCAGGTTGCATGTGTGGGCTGCGATGATGATGATAATTACATTATATTATTCTATAGTAGATCTTATCTCTCTCTGGAAAATTGAGTCCAGCAGGGGGACGTATATGAGCCGAGATAATAATAACTTTTTAGAAGCTCTTAATTTAGATTGTTAGTGATGAAATTATTCAATCTTATATCAAAACATTGAACCGGAGACCAAGTATTCTGGTAAATTTATGTTTTGTTATTCAAGTTGTTCAGTTAATCGGTTTGTGCAAGTGTAAGTAGATCCATCCCTGAGGACGTATCTCTGGGGTTAGTGAATAAATTATACCACAGTTAATCGTTGTTGCTTAAGTTTATATTAATTGTCTGAACACGTGAATTGTTAGCGGTTTCGATAATATTAATGCTCAAATTTTAAGGACAATTTTAAATAAAATTATTTTTATGCATTTTATCGCGCTTATATTTGATTTTTGATTGCCTGGCGTTTCGAACACTTTTCAGTGTTCATGTTCACGGGAGGACTAAGGCCTCATTTACGGAGACGCGGCGCGTCGCGCGTCGCGATAAGCTGCGCGGCCCGCACTAAGTTCAAATGTAGAGCGTTGGATGAGTGCGTTTACGGAGAAGCGATTTTACACGCATTTGCTTGAAATGGAGCGTGTTCTACGGCCGAGCCCGCGGATGGCATCGTCACGTCTCACGCGGCGTTTATCGCGGCGGCGCACGCAGCGGCGATTCTCGATGAAGCGATGCCTGTGGCTGAACTTTCGGCCAGTTTCATTTGCTAATCGTGCAACACAGACGTAGTTACCGTCGCAACGGAGTATATAAAAAATACAACTTAGACTACTAAAATTATTAATAAATAAGAAAACAAAGAACAGTCTTAATCAGCATTATGAAAAAATATTTAAACATTGTAGAATTTTACTAGTAGAAATGAAAGTAAAGTCTATGATAATATTAGAACAATATAATTCAAATGAACACAAAAATGAGATAGTCCATAGGCAACCAAGTCGTACGAAAAATGAAATATAAGGTTCCAAGAGTGAACAATTATTTTGGTCAACGCATGCGAAGGTGGCTAACTCCTACACTATTAAATGAGCTACCAGCACATTTAATCACCCATGACGTTACAAAAAAACATCTAAAAAACTTACTATTAAAACATTATTTGAGTATGTGTCCATAGTGAACAGAATAGGTAAAGTTAATCAATGTGTAAGGATTTAAAAATAAAATATAGGAGAAATCAATGTATAGATAAATTTATTTATGAATGGAGTTTTTGTTTTTAGTCTTTCTCTTTTTTTTAGTATACATAATTGTTATTATTTTCTTTTTAAATTTTATTATATAATTATATCAAAACATATGATCGAAATTGCATGTATAAATATGATAATATGATTTAGATGTGTATTTGTGTGTACCTACATTTATATAGGTGTTTAATAGTGTAATGTGTAAGTACGTAACCATGAGAACACTGCCGACAAACTGTTATGCAGTTTGGCAGAAGATAATTCTGAATAAAATGTATATATTACAAATATAAATAAATAAATAAAAAAAATAATATGATAGACTTTTTAGAAGAAAATTGTATTTTAAAAAGTGAGTTATTTAATATAAAGAGTGGCCCAGTGTTTATAATAGCGGTACATGAGAAGTTTGGGTCGGATTAACTGAGAACCCCGCGTGCGCCGCAGCGATGCTCGCCGCGTGCTCCGCTACACGCTTGAGAATACGACGCGGGCGCAGCGGCGGGCATCGCCACTCTTTCCGCCTCGCGTCTCTATAAACAACATCGCATATTGCTATAAGTATGTGTTTACGCGTGCGATGATACGTGCCGCTTCACGCGCCGCCGCTACGTAAACATTAAAAACGTCCGACGCGCCGCGAGACGCCACGCCACACGCGACGCGCGACGCCCCGCGTCTCCGTAAATGAGGCCTAAGGCCCGTTGCGCACTAGCGATTGGCCGCCTAGGCGGTTCGTTTGAACGGTGCAACCGCTTGACGCGGTTTCTTTGCGATTGGTCGCCATAGCGATCAGCCGCGATGAAACCGCGTTAAGCGGTTGGACCGCTCGAACGTACGTGGCCCATATATTTCATTTTGTTTTTACCTGTTAAAGCGATACACGGCACATGGTCATTGGACTGACAACCGTGGTGCGAATAGGTTGCTCTTAGACTCCTAGGTTAGGTTCCGTACAAAATTTACATTAATAATAAGTTACTAAGATTAACGTTTCGCTATTAATTTTAAAAATTTATTTTGTACCAGTTTGTAAAGTTTTTAAAATTGATGAGAATAAAACTAGAAGTGTTGTGTAAATACTAAGTATATTCAAACTTATATTAGTATATTTTTAAATCGTAGATGTGTTTGCCGCATGCAAAGTGATTAATGTGTTTCTGGTATACTACCATAGTTTAACTTATTTAACAAATGCTTTATTTAATATGTGTAATATTCGCCTTAACATCATTAATCATTTCATAAGCACACGCCGAACGTGTAAATAGGTTTATCCATCATCAACTTAACAGTCATCGTCATCATCTCAGCTCTTTTACTTCGAGATTACCTTCTTTTGTGTTAATGTTATATGTGTATTATATCCCTAAGTCATCTTTTACGACACCCACAGGCAGAATAGCGGGTGGTGATTTGTACAACAGTAGAGAAAAGTAGTCGAATTAAGAAATTCGTCGCAAATCGTCGAAGAAAAGTAATCTTAAATGTAGAATATCCACAAATTTATTAACTAATTATTGTTCTCAGTCTAGGTTGTGATAGTGGTGGGACCAAACTGTTGACAGTTGTCTACAGTCACGGGCGGATCTGTCCGGGGTAGTACCACACTCTGGCAGAAAAACTACGTCTGAGTAGTAGCAATTTGTTACAGCGCTTCGTTCGGTGAGCGAGAGAGCTGGAAGCCCAACTGTCTGAGGGTGTTTACGTATGGTGGTTTTAATGACGCATTTAGTATCACTGAACCTCATTACACGTATCTCACACTCCCTTCAATTTCTTCGCGGTAGGCAGCGGCCTAGTTGGTCCATGAGTGACAGCAACACTTACCATCGGGTGTAAAGTTTAAGGTACAAATTTATTATATCTCCACCTCTACATTTAATGAAAGTCAAAATACTTACTTATGTCTGGTAGCATTGCGTGTGAAATCAGCGCATGACTTGAATCTGTAACAAATATAATACACATATTTAGTACTATTTTTTTAGTACACCTGATGTTAAGTGATGCTTTTTTTATTATTTTTGTGGGTGGGCTGCGGTCAGCGCGCCTCCGCACCACTCCGTCCGGGGCGACAGAGGGGCTTAAGCACGCAACTCCCGCAACCCACCCGAAAACCACGTTGCCTTCGTCGTTGGGCCGACCACCGGAGCAGGGTTACTTGACATCAGTGGTCGGCCCGACGGAATACCCCCTATTGGGGTACCCTCCCATCGACCGACGTCCCCCCATCGGGGAGGACGTCGGTCATTTTAATGAACCATCAAAGCCTAGGACAGCTAGTGAGAATAGAATAAATTTCGTGTTTTATTTGTCTTATAGTAGTATTATTATCTTCGGGCCGACCACTGACGTCAAGTCACCCTGCTCCGGTGGTCGGCCCAACGACGAAGGCGACGTGCATCGCGGGTGGGTTGCGGGTGTGCGTGTTTACGCCCCTCTGTCGCCCCGGACGGAGTGGGGCGAGGAGCGCGCCGACCGCAACCCACACCCCAAAAAAAAAATAGTGGTATTATCTGCTTATAATCGGATAAATATCCTCGGGGAAAAAGAAAAGAGGGACTTCATTAGGACAGCAATTGTGTGTGGGTGACAGGACCGGGGATTTAGTCTGGCACCCGCGGAGAGGTTAGCCTCGTGACGGCGATCGGCGTCCCGGGGGGACGTCGACCACTGAAGTCAAGGAACTCTACACCGGTGGTCGGCCCAACGATGAAGGCGACGTGCTTTATGGGTGGGTTACGGGGCCGCGCGCCGCCCCTCTGTCGTCCCAGATGGAGCTGGGCGGCAGATACGCTGACCGTAGCCAACCCCAAAAACAAAAGGACATCAATTGTATTCCTAATGCGTCATTACACAAAAGAACTTATTAAGTATAAGTTCACATATTCTTAGATTTCTCCAATGAATCCGAGCCTTTAGAATATGAGGGGAGATGTCTACAAAAGCAGTGTAAGATGTGAACGTAAATAATATATCCATAATCTTTGTAGCAGAGCACTCCAGTACGTCGATACCATACATATGTCATGTCAACATATATGACCGAACTCTATGTGCCTAAATAATTTCAAAGAACACGACATATGAACGTTTTATGTTTCGATAATATACCGTGTTTGTTAGGGTTTTTCTTGAATGGCTGTGGTCTGTCTACAGCCGGCGCAAGTCGTTCGGCGATAACGGAAGGGATAACATGTATCTCCATAACTTGCTTTGTACATCTATAGTTAATTAAACGGGCGACCGATACCGAATCCTTGTCTACGATGTCGCGCCCGCTTGTCGGCGCAGAGTCTGCCCTATCCTAGCTGATGCCAAATGTGGGCGGACTAAGCGCTACGTGCCGACGGCTGTCCGCGGGGGCGATCCGGTCGATGGCTCTGTACGGCGCACCGGTGTAGGCAGGGTCTCTGACCGTCCATCTGAGGGCCTTCTTGTAGCGACTACAGAGGGCCATGGTGGTCAGGGCCATACGCGGATACCGCACGGTGGCGACGGAGGCAGCATGTCTCTTGGCCGGAACACCCCCCTGGAACCTAGAGGCGCCGATGCTCCCCGAGCTTTACCGGCAGGTGTCCGAGATGCAAGCCGGAGGCAGCATAGTCTCCATTAAGAAGATTGCCGCCTGGCGGGTCGATGTCGGTCGGTCGTTGGTCGAAGGCCGCCGAGACGTCATTGCCGGTTAGGCAGTCCGGTTGGAGAGGCCTCGATACGATGTCAGAACCGTGGAGGCCTTTCCACTGGTGCTGATCGAGTAGGTGGCGCGGACGCACGGGATGCTTTCCTTCCGACTGGTGTAGGTATTGACGGGGCACGGTAGCTTCGAAAAGTACTGAACAAGATCGTTAGGAGGGAGAGCACACCGTCCTAGCACCACTGTGATTGCAACGAGGATACGACGCAGCACACGCTCGAGGTGTGTGCCGCGTGGGCAGAGCAGCGCCGTGAACTCGTCGTAATCATCGGTGCCGACCTGACGCTGCCGACCATCGTTAAAGAGATACTCGGCAGCGTCAGGAACTGGGACGCGGTCGCCGCCTTCTGTGAGGCCGTCATCTCACGCAAAGGGGCGGCGGATCCTGCGCGGGAGGAATTCCTCTTCAGTGACACGTTCCGCCGTTGACGACTCGGGCGGCGCAGACGCAAGTACCTGCGCCTGATGCCGTCCTAGCCGAAGCCGCAGGTGATCGGACAGGGGACTTTAGTCCGTCACTCGCAGGGAGACTAACCGCGCGACGGCGACCGACGTCCCGAGACAGTGACGTCGAGAGGTGAAAGCACCCGAAAGGGTATTCCGTCGGGCCGACCACTGAGGACAAGGAATTGGGCACTGGTAGTTGGCCCAACGACGAAGGCGACGTCAGTACGGGTGGGTTATGGCCCGCGCGCCGTCCTTTCGTCTCCCCGGGCGGTACGGACGGCGTGTGCACTTACCATAGCCCGTCCATAAAAAAATTAACATAAATGGACCAAAACATATCATCATCATCATTTCGGCTCATATACGTTCCACTGTTGAGCTCAATCCTCCTCCACAGGAAGGAACTTGACCTTACTGGTCAGACAGATTGCTAGGTTGATTAAACAGGTTGGTATAGGGGATTTTTTCAAGTTTTTCTTCTATAGATGTTATATGCTTATTATATCCCTTAGTCATCTTTTACGACATCCACGGGCAAAATATGGAATGGTGAACTGTATTCTTATTCCATCACCACACGGACGACATATAAAAGTGACGGAGTAATAATATAATTCACCACCCCCTCTCTTTTACAACAAACACAGGTATGTGTTTGTTGTAAAAGACGACTGAGGGATTATAATATGCATAAAACAGAGGAAGAAGGAAAACTCGAAACAGGACCCTATGTCAATACGTCTGACCAGCTGGCATAGTGGGTCAATTTCCCTTCCATAGTGGAGGAAGCCAGAGACCAACAGAGGGACACATATGAAATGATGATGATGATGATGATGAATCTAAGATTTGAAACAACCATATATGATGTGGTAATTTGACGATGGAGTTTAAAGGTAGAAAGTCGAAGTCTGGATTGCCTATTAGTACATCCATCAAGTTTGGGCTCATTGGATTCGTCTCAACTAGTTCTGTTCACTTCTTTTGATGACAAGGACTTGATGCTTACTTTCTAGTTTTTTTTATTTTCGTCTGGGGTTACTCAAAATTTGGTAAATCATTCTTCTGTATAATATACCTTATTCATTGTCCAATAAATTACATTCATCCTTCGGCCATAAGCTTCGGATAATACAACAATCACTACACGAAACAGACAGTTGAGCGTTTGCAATTAAAACTATAACTTTCCCAAGGGAGGTCATTTTACTCTCTTTCAATGCAATAATAATGCAACAATTCAATCAAGGGGTCAGCCTTTTGCCGTCCACTCCTGGATATTAGTCTCTTTCATAGACCGCTACAAAGCTCATTACTGTGATGTCCGCATCCAAGAACTCCCAGCAATATTGTGTCATTAATATGAGGGGATAGCGCTGTAATCACCATGCTTGGCGATCGCAGTAGAGTATTACATGTATCTCAAAAGAACACTCTTCGACACACACTCCTGGTGAGACTCTAAGCCAATTTTTATTACTCCTACGGGCAAGGAAGGGGTGACGATAATTGCATTCTTATCTGCTGCTACACGTAGAGGATTGATCTAATCATTAATCGAGAAAAGAAATATAATCAAATACCCAACACATTTCTTCAACGACATTTACCTAAACCTTACACTAATTATTCATCGTCGAACCCACCTACCCACATATGCTCGCGTTAAATAATTAATAAGTCGTGGGGGAAGCCACTCGTCAGATTCGCACAAAAGTTCATACATAAAACGAATCACGTCTCGAGTGGGTAAAACAATCCATCAGATGTTGGCCCCCTCAAAAGGTACTCCATACACCGCAGTCGTACTCACACATCAAACAATACACACACATACAAAACAAACTCAACAATCGTACACGTATAAATACACGTAGCACTAACACTTTGATACATTTGAGGCCCCACATTGCTGTTAGAATGCATCACAATAAGTTGGATTGTTTATGTGTGAGTAATAAGGGCGTTTGCAAATGGAAGACTGATTATTAAAAGATTTTTAATGCGATTTATTTAAAAAAGAAAACGTGTATACATTCGTAAGTAGATAAAATTAGTTGTTTGCTGTTTTCCAAAGAGCACGTAAAATGTTCAGTTTTGCCCTCTCTCAAGGTGCCTTGATTTTTCATCGGATTATGAGAAACTGTAGGAAATAAATAAAATGGGAAAGAAAGAAAGGAATGCACCATTATTCGCGAGCACATTTGCGCATTATCTTAAATTGGCAGCAATTAGCTGGAACTCGAAATCCCTATTTTGTCTTTTTTTATGGTTGGCTATGGTTTGGACACACACCGCCCTATCTGTCCGGGGCGATGAATGATGGCGAGTGGTCCCATAACCTACAGTGTTCCCTCCCCATCGTCACTGTGAGCGATTCCTGGACATCGATGGCCGGCCCGAAGAAGAGGACACTGTCTGCCCAACCCAACTACTCCATCAGACCGACCGGAATGTTTCGACGGTCCAAACCGAGGGCTGCCACATCGTCGACACACGCCAGTAAAGGCCAGCGAGTATCTCCATCTTCAAATCCCACAGGGGAGCTTCGGCCAACAGGCCTCCATCACTACTGCGTCATATCAGTGTATGGCCCTGACGGCCATAGTCCTTTTTGGTCACCACAAGAGGGGCCTGAGACGGCCGATCTGGAACTCCGCGCAAATGAGTGTGCCATACAGGGGAATGAACTGAACCACCCTTGTTTACAGCAGTCGGCACGTAGTACCGGGTCCGCCCACATTCAGTATGAGCCACAAAAAGTCGAACCACGCTGATAATCCAAGGAGCAAGTTGACAAATTCTCCCAAAACCATCATTGGCCGTCGAGCATCAATCTCAGATATTTCATCTGGGCTCGGTGACTGATGCAGAACAATTAACGGTGATAGAAGCGTCGGTGGATAAACCATTGCGGGTCCCATGAAATAACAAAGGCTGCGTCTTATTTTGGACTACTCTAAGCTCCAGCGGATGGGTCGAGATCTATCCAATAATCTCCTCAGTGCCGAGAGTTGCTAGGCATACCTGCGCTTCTAATGTCCTGCCCTGGGATGTAAGGAGTGGGTCGTTAGCGTAGCGAATTACGTCAAGCCCGGGAGGGAAGTTACCTCGCAAAGCCCGGTCGAAGCTAAAATTCCACATAGTCAACAACGTGGAACACTACTCGAGGTGGGCCGCCGCGCAACGTCCTCAAATATATATTGTTTGGGTATTGTTGTGTATTTAATAAATGGAGTATTGTTTTGTAACGGAATTTTAGCTTAATTATGTTATGAACTTAATGATATCTGATGTTTACGCGAGCACTACACATTGTAAATAAAACTACTTTTACGGATTATATCGCGTTTGTATTTGATTTATGATTTCCCGACGTTTCGAACACTTTGCAGCATTCATGGTCACGGGCGGACTAAGGTATCTCACGTCCAACAAGTCATCGTTATTACAGGCATTTATAATTATCTACCGTATCCGTAAAAGTAGTTTTATTTACAACTAGCAACCCGCCCTCGCTTCGCTTCGATTTCAGACGACTTATCTGCGTAGTTCTCGTTCCCGTGGGAATACCGAGATAAAATATAGCCTATGTTACTGCCTGATATTATAGCTTTCCATGGGTGAAATAATTTTTGAAATCAGTTCCGTGGTTTAAGCGTGAAAGCGTAACAAACAAACAAATAAACAAACTTAATTTCGCATTTATAATATTAGTAAGGATGTTATGAACTTGTTTATATTTACTACTTGTACCAGGAGCTTCTTATTTCATTTTATTATTGTATATTTAAATAACCATGTCCTCTCAGGATATTAATTATAGTCTCGCGGAAGGAGGCGGCGGAGCGCGTGCGCGAGGAACGTCTCCTCGACGACGCGAACCGCCGCCGGCGACTGGGGCGGCGTAGGTGCGATTACCTGCGCCTCATGCCGCCCTAGCCGAGGCCAAGGGTGACGTGACCGGGGAATTAATCCGTCACCCGCCGAGAGGCCGACTGCGTGAGGAAAGACAAACGTTCCCCCCTCGTGGAGGACGTCGGTCAATGGAAGGGTACCCCACAAGGGGGTATTCGGTTGGGCCAACCACTGACAACAAGTCACCCTGCGCCGGTGGTCGGCCCAACAACGAAGGCGACGTGTCACGGGTGGGTTACGGGTGTGCGTGCTTACGCCCCTCTATCGCCCCGGACGGAGTGGTGCGAGGAGTGCGCCGACCGAAACCCACCCCCCCAAAAAAAAAGAAGGATATTAGTTATAAATTCTTTTTAATCAAATATAATTATTATTACCTATCTCAGCAATTGTTTTGACAGTATGTTTACCGGTTTGATGACGTTTATATACATTACTTTGCTACTGTCTATCACATCCTTCTGTAGACTATCTAAAATACCTTTCTCAATATACATACTACGAAAAACAATTATATTTTTTAGAATCCAACTACATAATATCGCCTTACAATTTGCTAAAGATTTAAACAACCACGCTCTCCAGCTTTATAATAGTAATATAGATAATTGAGATAAATCCGTATAATAGCCTTTGGCAGAATAGAATGAATAAGAATAAAATGAATATTATAATTTATTTGACTGGGGCGGCGCAGGCGCAACTATCTGCGCCTCATGCCGCCCTAGCCGAGGCCGCGGGTGACGTGACCGGGGATTAGTCCGTCACCCGCTGAGAGGCCGACCACGTGAGGAAAGACCGACGTCCTCCCCGAGGTGGGGACGTCGGTCGATTGGAGGGTACCCCAATAGGGGGTATTCCGTCGGGCCGACCACTGACGACAAGTTAACGCTGCTCCAGTGGTTGGCCCAACGACGAAGGCGACGTGGTTTTTGGGTGGGTCGCGGGAGTTGCGTGCTTAAGCCCCTCTGTCGCCCCGGACGGAGTGGTGCGGAGGCGCGCCGACCGCGACCCACCCACAAAAAAAAAAAAATATAATTTTTTCACTTTGTAATGTTTTGGATTCCCTAATTTAAATTATTATACAAAGTTTATTCTACCGCATACGCAAGCATGCAGCCGCCCTAAATGCGTCTCTAGCGAGTTTTCTCTTGACCCACATCGGGCTGCAGAAAAAAACTTGCAGATTATCGAATGTGGCCAAAGTTGGGAACACGTTGTAATAACGCTAGCTGGACAAGAGTTGCCAGAGTTTTGTAGATAGCATAAGGTAGTAGTAATATCCTACGTCAGTGTGGCCGCGTGCCGATCCGGTGGTAGTATATTAGTTTTGTTAGTTTTAAATCAACAAATTGTAACAATAATTGCTACAAATTTAATAATTAATAATTACTAACCATAAACAATATAATTTTTTCATATAGAATCATTTTCTTCTTACACTGGTAATAAATTTGTACTAAAATGTGGGTCACAATTTAATAAATTTATAACTAATTTTCTGTATCGGGTAGATAATTATAAATGTCTGTAATAACGATTACTTGTTGGACGTGAGACACCTTAGTCCGCCCGTGACCATGAATGCTGCAAAGTGTTCGAAACGTCGGGCAATCACAAATCAAATACAAACGCGATATAATCCGTAAAAGTAGTTTTATTTACAATATCCTACAATCTTTGGTAGGCAATTTTTTTACCCGTTCAGTCCAGGGCGGCGCACGGCCTCATAATTCACCGTGTTTTATCGCCATCATTACCAACGAAGTAATTGGTGCAGTATAAATTTCTTCTGCGCGGCAGTCGCGTCAGGGCGGCGCGCGCATAACAAGACGACTGCCTTGCAAAAGAAAACCTTCGCCTCACAGTTCCTGAAGCTGTAGAGCGTCTTCCTAGCTTGGCAGCATCTGTATCACTTGTTACTCTAAATCGTCATTTTAACCACGACGCCATATGTACGCCATACAGTCGTTTATATTAAAAACTAGCAACCCATCCTCGCTTCGCTTCGGTTTCACTCGCCTTACCCGCGTAGGTCCCGTTTCCGTGGGAATACCGGGATAAAAAATTGCCTATGCCTAATATTTTAGCCTTCCATTGGTGAAAGACTTTTTGAAATGGGTTCGGTGGTTTAAGCATGAAAGCGTAACAAACACACAAAATTAGTTTTTCATTTATAATATTGGTAAGGATATCTATACCAATAAATAAAATCGGAGTGTCTGTTTGTAATGTCAAAATAATAGGCTTTGTTCATGCTCACACGGTTATTTGCACGACACATATGCCTAAAAATCACTTTATATTTTTTTGTTTGTCTGTCTGTTTGTTCCGAGTAATTTTCAAAACTGCTAGACCGATTTCAAAAATTCTTTCACCAATGGAAGGCTATAATATCAGGGAGTAAACTAGGCTATATTTTATCCCGGTATTCCCACGGGAACGGTAACTGCGGGGATAAGTCGACAGAAACCGAAGCGAAGCGAGAGCGGGTTGCTAGTATTTACATATAAGCGTCGCATTCAAAGTAATGATATAAGTACCCCAAGGGATACAGAACGATTTCCAATCTTGTAATATATGATTATTAACGATACGATGAGCGCATATCTTTTTATCCTTTCCAAAATTGTCTGCTACATGACGACCTTTACTGTTTACGATTTAAGTTAATATTCAAAAGATATTTCTTGAGAATTCGTGTGGTTAAACTTACTTGCGTTGTTAGAGGCAGGTAGCACAGGACCGCTTTGTGTCGAAACATGAGGGAGGCCTTCGTCTAACAGTGAACGGCGATAGGTTGAACGATGAGGCTGCTGCCTACCCATTTCATAAATATCCCTTAATCGTTTTTTACAATACCCGAACAAAAATGGGATTGGTGAATTGTATTTTCACTCCGCTATCACATACTGTATTAGGAGTATATAAACTTTTTTTAAATCGATAGTGGCAAACGAGCTCACATCACGCCTGATGGTAAGTGATACCGCCACACATGGATCTTTGCAATACCAGGGGCACAGCTAGGTTGTTGCCTACCGTGAAGAAAATCCTCTTCTTAAATTTTTTTTTTTTTTTTTTTTATATATTCACGCCTTTTTCCCATAGGGGTAGGCAGAGTCCACTGCCCTCCACCTGCTACGATCTTTTGACATATTCAGCGTAGCAAAGCGGTTCTCTGTGGGCCACTTTTCGCCCCCGACGGAAACGAGACGTGACGTGTCGCGAGCCACATCGCCGCCATTCGTACAGTTTTTTTCTTCTTAAACCTTGATTAAAAAAAGCATTTCCAGCAACTAATAATATGTAAAACTATCTGACCCAACAGACGTTGTTCTGTTGAAATCTAAAAAAAAATCGATCGCAGCGCCACCTACCGGTTCCAATTATTAATCAAAACCATTCTCTTATCAATCGAAACAGCCACAAAAAAATCATCAAAATCGGTCCAGCAACTTAGAAGGAGTTTAATTACAAATATACGAAAAGAAGATTTATATATATACTAGCAACCCGCCCTCGCTTCGCTTCGGTTTTAATCGTTTTATTGGCGTAGTTCCCGTTCCCGTGGGGATACTGGGATAAAATATAGCCTAGTTTACTCCCTGATATTATAGCTTTCCATTGGTGAAAGAATTTTTGAAATTGGTCCAGCCGTTTTGAAGATTACCCGGAACAAACAGACAGACAGACAAAAAAATTTTAAACTGTATTTTAGGCATAGGTGTCGTGCAAATAACCGTGTGAGCATGAAAAAAGCCTATTATTTTGACATTACAAACAGACACTCCAATTTTATTTATTGGTATAGATAAAGATAACTATTAACATGCTTATAATTAACATGACTGCGCAGATGGCGTAGTGGTTAAGATACCGACCTACAGTGCCAGTGTCGTGGATTCGAATCCCACGCAGGACAACACTTTGTGCGATCTACAAATTGTTGTTCTGAGTCTTTATGTAATTTGTGTCCGTTAATTATATGCTTGTAAAGTCCCCCACAAAACATGGATTATGTCCTTGGTGCAGGGTATTGTCATTTTTATAAAAAAAAAATTCTTTCAAAGAAAAAAAAAGAAATGGACTTATCGTGTGTGTTTTTACACTTTTTTTAAATTAAATGTTGTTAAAACAAAAAGCTATTTTAAAACCACTCATTTAGATAGATACCTAGATCAAATTTGGGTTAAAGTACTTTATTCCAGACTCTCTAAGGATTTAAAAAATATAAGCAGCAGTAATTCAGCCGTAAAGACTGTTTCGAGATTAGAATTATGCGTGGGTATACATTTGCAAAATTGATAGACCTTAAATTAATTGCTCCTTCTAGACTTCGTTATTCTTAATTGTATTGAGACAAGCATTATAAGCTAATGAAATCAGTCAAAATCTCTATATATTCTTATTGAAAATTATGCTTTGTAGATTTGAAAAAGCCCCGACAGAAGGGCGTAAGCACGCATACCTGTAACCAAACCGTGACACCACGTCACCTTCATCGTTGGGCCGACCATCGGAGCAGAGTTACTTATCATCAGTGGTCGGCCCGACGTAATACCCCCTGAGGAGTACCCTTCCATCGACCGACGTCCCCCCCTCGGGGAGCACGTCGGTCTTTCCTCGCGCGGTCGACCTCTCGGCGGGTGACGGGCTAACTCCCCGGTCCAGTCCACCCGAAAAATTTTCCCCTGCAATACTGCATTAATATCAAACACATTTTTACGGTTTGGTACACCATTTTAAACATTATCATGCTCATAAAAATTCCACTACTGGGCTCGAGCCTCCTCCACAATGAGAGGGAAATTGTCCTACTGTATCGCTGATCAGGCGTGTTGGTACAGAGTTTTCTCGAGTTTTCTCTTGGGGGGTGAAGGGGGTGGTGAATTGTATGCTTACTCCGTCACCACACAATAACATAATGATAAACTTTTACTAAAATATACCAATTTCAATGTATTACAAAGGTACAGTTAAAAACTTTCATTTCTAACGCCCTCTGGCAGTAATTTATCTACTCTTTCAATAACACTATGTATTTCATAAGAATAATTATATGTTTTACTTATTGAAAATTTTTCGTGTGGTGATGGACTAAGAATATAATCCACCATTCCCTCTCTTGTCCGTGGGTGTCGTAAAAGATGACTAAATGTATGTTTGATATGCAGATAATATCTATGCAGGAACAGAAAAGCTCTATAAAAAAACTCTATATTAACACGTAAAACCACTACAATATAGTCGGTCAATTGCCGTCCCATTAAAGAGGAATACCAAGCTCAATAGTGCTGTGTGGTAGCGGCTTCGAATACTACCAACCCTTGCTTTGCTCGTGGGTGTCGTAAAAGACGACTAAGAGCCCTAGATTGACCCGGACCAACTCCATCTGGTACCATTTGGGTCAACGATTACATTCCCAAGGAGGGTTGACGTCAGGCAGGCGGCCGGTCATAAAAGTCATTGCCGAAACTTTTTGCAATATGTCAAACAGATGACATATTGCGTCGACCCCAAGTAATTGGGATAAGAGCAAGATGATGATGATGACCAAGCTCAATAGTGGACTTATATAGGCTGGCTAATGACAAACTATTCATAAGTGTTTTCTAGTATAATATTAAAAGTATAACGATATTTTTGAATTTAATAGAACTAGCATCTCATATAGACTCATAAACGTTCATGGCAAGCGTGACCGACAGCTTACCGATCTGCGAATTTCAAACACCTTCGGAAACATTTTCATATGCACTTACTTTAAATAAACATTTATTTGATTTGGCTCAACGTCGAGTATCCTCTTGTGTACCTATCCAAGTCATCGTCCCATCGTAGTGTCATAATATACAATCGTGTTGGCAAAAATTATTTCTCTAGCGACAAACTTTGAATTCCTTATGGCAGTTTTCACCCACGATACCTAAATTTTAGGTGGGCTACCTAAAATTTAAGACACTCTCTATGCCACACAATATTAATAACCAATGACAATTAAAAGTTACATGTTATTTTGCATGTAACATTGAACTTAGTGCCATTAACCGAGTGGCATTCTCGTGGGAAGGTCTATGTCCAGCAGTGGACGTCTGTAGACTGATGGATGAATGGATGAATTGAACTTAAAACCAAAAATTTAGGTGTGGTTAATAAAATCAGGCATTAGTCTACAATACTCTCCTCAATAGGAGGTAAATTTACCTACGCTGGTCAGACGGGTTTGTATAGGATTTTATTTCGAGTTTTTCTTCTTGTGCATAAATTTTGTATACTCTTTAGAGGTTTAGACATTTTTTATGACACCCACGGGCAAGAAAGAGGGTGGCGAATTGTATTCTCACTTCGTCACTACCGGAAAATAGTTCATACGTAAAAAAATTGGCTTTTATTTCATTGTAATTATATTATAAGAAAGGTACTCTCTACACTAACAGAACAACATGTAAATTATTACGAAACTGTATTAAGTATACAAACTTCAAATAAAACTAGATGACAGCGCTTTTCACCTTAGAATAACAACATATGCTAACCGAATCGACTCACCTGTGGCGTTTACTAAGCATAGCTGCAGGTGGCTCACGGCATGCATTTAAATCGAATATTACAAGACATCCAGTTATAACAGGCTGTCGTTAACGAGTGCACGTGTACTTAATAAGATGTACAAGTTTATTTGCGTTGTAATAGTTTTAACTATGAATATTTCTTTTATATTGCAATTACAATGTTGTTTTAATAATAAATTGGTGTAGTTGTAATAAATTGCGATAGCTACGAGGAGCGGATCACTCTCTTCCCTCCATTGTGGTTGAAGGAAGTGATGGCTGCTCTAGTGGTTAACTCATGATCGAATGCCGCTTGCGGCTAAATACCATGGCTGGATCAGAATCCAGCCATGGTATTTTTTGGTTATATTTAATAACTGTATGATGATTGGAAAGGCATCACACTGGAGCTATTAATAGACATGTTGTTGTATATTATTTAAATAAAAATAGTAAATAAATAAAAAACAAGACAATCCCATTGAGTTTCTTCCCGGATCTTCTCAGTGCGGTCGCGTGCCGATTCGGTAGTAATTTAGGGTAAAATGTAAAAAAAATGACAATATGTAAGTGCCCCCGCGGGGTTTATGCGTAATAAAGGGTTTGAATTTGAATTTTGAATTTTAATTTTTTAAACAGATGGAGCTTGGTTGGATGTTGATACTTATATAAGACGTAACGTGCCTATATATTTTAAGGTAGTGGTGTAAGGTTATTCCATGGGGAAATTAACCATGTCATATAAGCCTGAGCTTACCTCAGCCCCGTGGGAAAAACTTCAAGAGGTAATGTGGTACCGATACATAAAAAGAGTAACCTAATATTATATTTTATTCATGACTGCTAGAGAGTGCTTCAATATAAAAGTACGGGAGAAATGTTGAAAGTTTAGATAAATCATTCATTTTGTTGGTTACGTTGAGTTAAAAGCAAATCGCGATGCATTCGATACGGATCTTTATTAAAATAAATGCAGTAGTATACTTAGAAATACAGTGTTAGAGAGTTCGAGTCTGTTCCACAGCTGCGGTATTCTGATTTGGAAGACCGAAAAGAAAATTCAGAAAATGTCAAAAAATACGTTTCGTTTTCCCCTATTTTTTGGTGTTTCGAATTTTCAACAATAATTAATGGGTCTCACAGAGTATTGTCATTTATAGGAATTGAACCCACAATACGGTATTAGTACGATTAGATCGCTATCTTAACCTAGTGGTTGGCGCCATTTCTGTAATTAAAAATATTAGTCAAATTTTATTTATTTATATAGATTACGATAGACATTGTACAATGTCATCTCATCATTTCAGTCCGTTAACGTCCCATTGTTGAGCTCGGGCCTTTTTCTTTATGAGAGGGTATTTGACTACTATACACCAATGTAACCAGGTGACCAAGGTCTGACCTTGGTCACCTGGTTGGTCACATGTTGATATAGCGTTTTATGCCGTGATTTCTCTTTCATTAATGTTATCTGCATATTTAATCCCTTAGTCGTCTTGTACGACGATACTCCTACGGGCTAGAGAGAGTATGGTGAATTGTATACTAACTCCGTAACCACACGATAAATTTCACGGTTTATTTCGGTAAAAAATATCTATACATCTATACAAATAATATATACGATCTTAGAATAATAACGTATTCTATACGTTATTATTCTAAGATCGTATATATTATTTGGATATTGTCGGTACTTAAGCGATCAAAAATATGAAGTCAACAATACTACATGCGTACAAGCGATTACATACGTACACCACTATACAAATTATGAAATCAAAATTTGTTTTTATAAACATAAATCGTCGAAATACTTTTAAAAGCAATGTTAATACACTTTTTATGTTTTTCAAATATGTTGTGACACCATTTGAATGCACAAACCGTCATAATTACCTATATATTTCTTAAGAGTTACGTACGTACATACAGTACAGTGACCTTATACACTACGGAACGGTCCGGCGTAAGCTCCATTAGGCTCCAATTTAAATGCTTCATGTTTTGTGCGCGGACTTGCCTTCTATACGTTATTATTCTAAGACATACGATATTATACGGTACGATTATATGCACGATGTTTATGCCTAACACACGGTTAAAATCGGTAACTTAGGCTATATTTTATCCCGGTATGCCCACGAGAAAGGGAACTATGCGGGTAAAACGACTGAAACCGAAGCGAAGCTAGGGCAGGTTGCTATTTATTATTTAATAAAATTTATTTAAGTGGTGAATTTTTAGTTATCCTAATTCAGCAGTGACATTCATCTATTTAATTACATATTATACACAGATTACTCTCCTACATGTATTAAACCATCACAAAATTGTTACAAAAGTCTTCCACTTATAAATCCCAGAGACCGGGCTTTAGCTGATAGGCCAACACTAATACCGAGGAATAAGTTTGAACTGGAACTTGTCGTCGCGAGCTACTGTTTTTTTGTAAGAATTTGTGTTTTTTGGATAAATATTCGGTGAATAGGCCAAGATTTCGCATAAAGATCTTATCTATATATATAAATACGTGAAGCAAAAACTTTGTACCCCTTTTTACGAAAATTACGTGAATGGACAAGTATACAATTTGGAACAGTTGAAGTATATAATGAGGAGATGTGCATAAAACTGAAATTTCTTTTAATAATGGAATAGAAATACTACACACAACGCTACACACACACACACACACACACACACACACACACACACACACACACACACACACACACACACACACACACACACACACACAAACGCACACACAGTAACGCTTATACACTTTTAAAATCTCTGGTCGAACTAAATGTCAAACAATGACAATGTCTAATAAGCGTTTGTGCTTATATATATTAGTTATTATAGTCCATAAAATATAGCTTGATCTCTGTGACAGATGTCAACGAAACCAACGAAGTAAGTTTAAACGAGCGACATGTTTACAATTTCATTTTGTATCAAATCTATTTTCATTCTTTTCATGCCAGTTTTATTGCAACTGAATTGCAATATATTATAAATATAAAAATATTAATATTCATGCCTAAAATGTACCTCGTAAGTACTGGAATACCTAGTAAACATTTTACACATAAATGACACTTACGCACGTACAAGGCCACACTGGACTCAAAATTAAAAAGAGATGGGACAGTCGATATACGTAAATCGATAACCGATCTTTATTAATTTATTAATAAAAGAAAGAAGAGTTTTATATAGGTACTGTATTGGGTTTATACAGTACCTATATAAAACTTTCAAGATATTTTTTATAATTAAAACGGACAGTTACATTATAAAATATATAAATTGAATTAATTAAACATTAAAAAACTACTTTTTGTCTCAGAGTAAATTCTAATATTATAACATATATGCATTATTATCAATAAACTAGACATATTTATTTATAAAACAGTCGTAATTGATCGATTGATCTAACGACTGTCCCTATTTTGGCAAAAAATGATAAATGTTCTAGCAGGAACGCTCCAGTGATGACGATAATAGTGACCTAAACCTTGATTGTGTTGACTTTTTGAATAATTAAAACTGTCAAAAACAGTTTTGTTTGAAATAAACTCAAAAAGAATTTTATTGATTGTATTTTAATTATAATAGAAAATCACAATTATAAAAATAAATAGTTTTATCGATAAAAAACTACGGACTTTATCGTAAGCGTAACAGCACTAGGGACAACTGTCACAGAGATCATCCTATATTTTATGGACTATAGTGAAATACAGCTTGCTCAATATATAATTATGTATAAATAAAATTGAAAGCAAATTATGTAGCAGAAAAATTTATTTAAATGAATTATGGCTAAATTTCGACCACTCGGCGATCACTAGTATCATTTATTATGCGTCAACTTGTGTACTTACATATTGTAAATTTTTAAATTTACCTTCATTATTTCAATTCGGGAAACTTAAGAGGATCTTCTCGTCCAACATACCTCAGTGTCTGAAAACACAGGTCTACGACCAGTGTGTGTTACGAGTGATGACTTACGGCACGGAAACGTGGTCCCTAAATGTAGGCCTTATATCAAGGCTCAAAGTCGCTCAGCGTGCTATGGAGCGGGCTATGCTCGGGATTTCTCTGTGAGATAGAATCCGGAATACGGAAATCCGCAGAAGAATGGGTGTAACCGACATAGCACGAAGAATTAGCACGCTGAAGTGGCAATGGGCAGGCCACATCGCTCGACGAACCGACAACCGCTGGAGAAGAACGGTTCTCGAGTGGCGATCACGTATCGGATGACGCAGTGTAGGACGCCCCCCCCCCCACTAGGTGGACCGATGACCTAGTGAAAGTTGCTGGGCGTCGTTGGATGCAGGCGGCACAGGACCGCACATTGTGGCGCAACATGAAGGAGGCCTACGTCCAGCAGTGGACGGCAATAGGCTGAAATGATGATGATGATGAATTCAATTAACTTCCATCATATCGGAACGCGATCGCACTGAGAATCACTGAGAGTAACTTAGCTATTTTTTTATTGACTTCTTTTAAATATAATTATATACAATACAATTTTGCCTTTTAACAGCTCCATTGTGATGTCCTTTCAAGCCACGTTACAATATAATTCTCAAATATTATGAAAAGAATATGGCTAGACTAGATCCCACAAGCAACACCCGATTACGAGTAGGGTTTTTATTCGAATTTACTTTCCCTTTCTTGCGGCGATAATATTTGCTTATATTTCTTATGGTCCTTAAAATATGACTTGATCTCTGTGACAGATGGTTACGAAAACGACGAGGTAATTTTGATCAAGCGACATATTTACGATTTTTATTTTATACTAGCAACCCGCCCTCGCTTCGCTTCGGTTATAGGTTATAGTCGTTTTACCCGCGTAGTTTCCGTTCCCGTGAGAATACCGGGATAAAATATAGCCTAGTTTACGCCCTGATATTATAGCTTGCCATTGGTGAAAGAATTTTTGAAATCGGTCCTGCCGTTTTGAAGATTACCCGGAACAAACAGACAGACAGACAGACAAAAATTTTTTTATTGCTATTTTAGGCATAGGTGTCGTGCAAATAACCGTGTGAGCATGAAAAAAGTCTATTATTTTGACATTACAAACAGACACTCCAATTTTATTTATTGATATAGATGACCTATATTTTCTTTGTTTGCATGCCAGTTTTACTGCAACTGAAGTGCAATATATTTAAAAATTTAAAAATATAAATATTCACACCTAAAATTCTTCTCATAAGTTTTAAAATACCTAGTAACCGTTAAATAAAAATATAACGCTAACGCACGTACAAGGTCATAATTGACTAAAAATAAAGAGATGAGACAATCGATGATCGTAAATCAATAACCGATCATTATTAAATCTTTATATATATATTTCTTGTGTACGTGTGTATGCCACTGAACTCCTAAACGGCTCGATCGATGTTGATGTAATTTTTGGTGTTTGTTCAAGGGGATTCGAGAGTAGTTTAGATTCACAATTGGACCCGGTAGGTGGCGCTACTGTTGATTTCAAGTAGAATTCCTTTTATTTGAACAGAACAACGTCTGTTGGGTTAGCTAGTTATATTATTAGCTAGTTATACAAAACATAGTAACGCTATAAAATACATAAATCGAATTAATTTACTACTAAAAAACCGCTTTTAACATTTATTAACTCAGAGTAAATAATAACACTATGTACAATAACTAATATTGCCCAAAAAATAAACATGTTTGATCCATCATACAATCGCAATCGATCGATTAATTAAACGACTGTGGTTATTGTGGCAAAAAACTAATTAATTTTCTATGTAGAATGTTCCAGCGATAATTATAAGAGCGACGATAATCTTGAATACGTTCAAAATCTCTTTTCGAATAATAAAAACAATCAACAATTTTTGTTTGATTTAAATAAAATGCATTTTTATTTAAATTCAATAAGATTTTCATAGATTATATTTAAAGTATAATCGAAAATAACTACTTAAAAAATAAAGAGTTATCTATAAATATGGACTACGTTATAGCGGTGACAACACTAGTGACAGCTGTCAGAGAGCTCAAGCTAAATTTTTAAAAACTATAATCACAAACTAAGTAGTACTAACTATAATCAATTTGCTGACCGTATATTGACGGTAAATACGTCTAAGGGATATCATACGTATATACTATCTATGCAAGAGAAACTCTAAATAAAACCCTATACCAAGCTGTTTAATCAGCATTGTATAGTAAGATCTTCTTCTTCTTGTTTAACGACAATGAGCTCCAATAATATGAGCTGTTGGTGCCATGGCGAGTTATAATATTAATTATTCACGTTTTTAGTCTTCGTAATTAGTCAATCGTTTGCATTAATTGGGTGCTGATAGCCAAATCATGTTACCTCTGGGAATTTTGGCAAAATGTGAAAATGCACACAATTCGTTATTATATCATATTCACTACATTTCAGCATTTTATCGACATTATACTACATAAAATATCAGCAAAACTATTCAATATAACACTATAAAACACTAAAATAATGAAAAAAATATAAAAGCGCTACATGACATTTTGACTTGCACGTCAAAAGTCCCTATAGTAAGCATTCAAATTCAAATCCTTTATTACGTACAAACCCCGCGAGGGCACTTACATATTGTCATTCTTTTTACATTTTTACCTAAAATTACTACCGGATCGGAACGCGACCACACTGAGAAGATCCGGCAAGAAACTCAGTGGGATTGTCTTCTTTTTTTATTCATTTACTATTTTTTTATTTAAATAAAATAATATACAATAACACGTCTATTAATAACTCCAATGTGATGCCTTTCGAACCATCATACAATACATTTATTAAATATAACAAAAAAGTACCATGGCTGGACCAAATCCCGCAAGCGGCACCAGATCACGAGTTAACCACTAGAGCAGCCATCACTCCCCTCAATCACAATGGAGGGAAGGGAGTGCGCCGCTAAGATTATTTGCAGTCCTATTGTGGAGGAGGCTCGAGCCCAGCAGTGGAGCGTATAAATGCTGAATGAATCAATTTGCGACAGGAATAGTCTTATACTTACTCCATCACCAGATGGAGAAAATGTGAAACGCCATTAACTACAGCTATATAAACTAACTTTTAAAATATTAAACTATTTATTTTTATTCCTACAACAACTTAACAATTTCAAACTTAAGTAAAACTTGATCATAAAATTTACAATTTTATGAGCACGACCGCATCGTTACGTGACTAGGTAACATACAGGCAAGCATTAAATATAAAACATTCTGTATGCATCAAAGTGAAAAATAAAATTGTATACGAATAATAAAATTTGTTTACGAGTTACCAGGTGATAGTGGGCTGGTAGGACTTAATAATGCAGGAGAATACGGAAATGCAGTGTGCAAAGATAATTTAGGTTGCCCGAGCGAGCTGGTAGTTGCTTCGTTGCAAACTCTGGTGCTTACATTTTAAATAAATGTAAAGAAAAGTTATTTGAGTTTTTTTCTACATGACTGAATCCTTTTCTGTTTTTGCTACGGTAACTGCTTATGCATTTTATCAATTTTATAAACTATGCTGTGTCTTGTGTTGTATATTGTAGCTAGCGTGGTACGATTGGCCAACCTTTTCTACTATGCAGGAGTGGAGCTAATTTCCCGTCTACAAAGCAAGTGTGAATGGGACGGTTGCTAGAGGAAGACCACGCCGTACGTTTCTGGATCAAATTGGAAATGTACTGGTAAAAGGTGATGTTAAGAGTACGCGTAACAGTAGAGAATGCATCAAGACTTTGATGAGTGTGAGTGAAACGATAGAAGTATGTCAGGATCGTAGCTTATGGCAATCCGTAGTCTCTATCTACACCTCTAGGCAGGCGTAAGCGTAGGTACGGGTGGGTTATGGGCCCGTGCGCCGTCCTTTCATCGCCCTGGACGGACTGGACCGCGCCGTGCGCTTACTTACTTACTTACTTGCCCACCCATAAAAAAAAAATACCCCGCGATACATATGTATGTATTTATCTACTATGCAGGAGGCTAACCCAGCACATATATATATATATATATATGTATATATATATATATATATATATATATATATATATACTAGCTGACAGAAGTTTTTCTGTTTAAATCTAATAAAATACTAAAAGTTTTTTCCTTGAAATTGATCGCAGCGCCACCTACCAAATTTAATTGTGAATCTAAACCATTCTCAAATGCCCTTGAATAGGCACAACCCTTGAACATATCCAACATACACACGTACACAAGAAATATTAATATGTATTGTTAGTGGTGATTCATTTGAATGTCTTATTTTTATATACTACCATTATTTTACAATACTCTTTCGTCGCCTTTTTCTATTTTGTATGCATTTTTATATATAAATAAATAAATGCCAATTTTTTTTATTTATTTTTTAATTTTTTTTTTATTTAAGACAACCCCCTGCACTAAGGAAATAATCCTTGTATTGCGGGGGACTTTACAAACATATAATTAACGGACACAAATTATATCCAGACTCAGAACAACAATTTGTAGATCGCACAAAGTTTTGTCCCGCGTGGAATTCGAACCCCCGACACTAGCGCTGTAAGTCGCTATTTTGACCACTACGCCATCTGTGCATTTTTATATATATGAGAACTATAATGTCCAAATGTTATTTTTTCATACTTTCTTCCTTTCTTTCACCTCAATTATTTGGGGTCGGCGAAATATATGAGCTTCCCAATCGTATTTACTACGTAAGTACATTTGCAATATACAAATTCTTGTTAACAGTTTTATGATCAGTCATCTGCCTGATGTCAACCCACCTTGATAATGTAATGTAAATGTAATTGTTAAATAGTCGACGTCATATGGGGTTATTTCAGGTCGATGTAAAGCTTTTAGTAGTCTTTTCCAATGCCCAGAAGCATTATAAAGTTTAGTAGTATTCGTATCCACTAAAACACAAAAAGTATACCAAGATGATAAAGATATTATCAGTAGAAAAATATTGCCGACAAAATTTATGAGCGTGGTATTTGAATATGACAATGAATGTTACACGCCCCCCTGACATTCCATATAATGTAACTTCTTATGGGTTATTTGTCTTCAGGGGGATATTTGATGGTGCTACAGACAAAAAATATATACAGTTTAAATGCTTCAGTCGGAGAATAAAAGTGTTTGGAATTTTGTAGTGATGAATCCAGATGCTGCTGATTTATGTCTACAGTCATAAACTATTAGTAGCAATTTACTGCTGCAGCCTTACCAATTAAGCCAATGTGGGCAAGAAAATGTGATAACCGAATTATGACGAACATTATAGTCAGTATAGTGTTTGCATTTATTTTTATAAGCAACATATTTCACTATTTAACTTTAGTGACAGATAAAAATGATAATCTCACGAGCATAGTGCTAATTTTCATACCGGTTCTGAGAATTTCTAGTAAATATCACATAGCATTTTCAGACTTTAGAACTCCTTATCAACTTGGTTATATAACTCGATAAAAAGACCATGTATTATGACAGGCAAATAATTTAAAAACTTTTATGAGTGCAACATGATTGAATGAAATGCAGGTGAATTGTATTCCACCGTATTTAAATATGGTCCTTCGAGCCGGATTCGTAGTGTATACACGATTTCCTTGCGTGAATAAGAATATACACACCTTACATTTAAAATAATGCTTCTAGCTGTAAATGGAAGCTAAAGGACGCAATAAATCTACGTGATATATGGTTTTGTGAGTTTCACGAAAAACACAACTAAGAAAATTACAACTAAGTGGGTAATATGGAAAATATATTCATTATCAGTGTGGTCTACCAGACGATTTCATATATCAAGTTAATTCATAAATAGCTGATCTCCATGTAGTGCCAGGATAAGAATATATTGTCTCGCCCCACTTCCATATATTTCCATTATCACCTCAGCTCATATACAGGCTGGACTCCAGCCTCTTTCATTGTAGGAGCGATATTAAACTACTATATTATACTTGTCAGACCGATTGGTATAGGGTTTTATTTCTTGAGACGTTGTATACATATATCCTTCAGTCACCTTTTACGATATTCACGAACAAGAACTTATTATATTAGTTATATCTCAGTCAGTTATACGATTTTCATGGAAAAATAGGAGGTTGAGTTACATTATATTTCTAATCCCATAATTATACTCACTGTTGATGTGAAATTATAAAAATTAATATAGAATGGAAATAAGATCAGTATGATTCTATTCAGAGATGATTCTTTTTTATATCCTGCACAATTTTGTCAAGATGTCGCCATCACGCAGTCTCTCCCTCGAGTTTACCGGGAATAAATTCCGATCCGTCCACTCGCGACCTCTTCGAAAGCGGCATCAGACGCAGGTCCTCGTGACTACACCGCCCAAACAGAATCAATTTGATGCCTAAAGTTTATGTATCTATTAAACTGTACTGATATCGGTATCGGTACCGATTACCAGGTTCGGAATACAATATATCTTCACCGATCATTTTCTCGTGAAAGTCATGAAAGCCGCCTATGAGATCACTAGGAGAATGAACAGCAAATCATATCTAAAAAACCCATGAAGGCTTTCATCTAACAGGCCTGAACGATGATGATTACAATCCAATTATAACGACGTGTCGATTTCTTAACGATCGCTATTAATATCGAAAACTCCGGCCTAGATATAATAAATGCCAAAACAGTACAATGGGACAAACAATATTCGGTGCCAACAAACTAAAGCAAGTGTTCACAACTCGAGTAGTTAATGATGACAGATAGCGATTCATTCGACATCATACCAGCGCGAGGAGTATTCGTAATAGAAAAACTTCGCTCGTTAGTATCGGCGTGTGATATTGGACATGATGGTGTACTTTATAAGGTTTTTTATGCACAGATGTCGATACTTAATACATATTATATTCACTTATATCTGACAATTCACCACTCCCTATCTTGCTTCTGGATATCGTAAAAGACGACTAAGGGAAATAATACGCATATAACATCTATGCAAGAGAGGGAAAACTCAAAATAAAACCCTATACCAACCTGTCTGACCAGCATGGTACAGTAAAGTCAATTTCCCTCCTATTGTGGAGGAGGCTCGAGCCCAATGGTGGTACGTACATGAGCTGAAATGATGATGATACGAGCATTGCGTGGATGAAATTAACCTATTTCTGCAGATTTCATAGTGTTTCTATTTGTTTTTACTATCCTAAAGTTTTGAATACAATAATTACTGTCTTTGTATTACTAGACTCTAAACAACAGCTTCGCAAGCTGCATTGTATTGCACCTACTTTTTTATAAAGTAAGTTTGAACAATAGACATGTTTACAATTTCATTTTGTATCACATATATTTTCATTCTTTAGGTGACAGTATTATCGCAACTGAGGTGCAATATGTTATAAATATGAAAATATAAATATTCACGAATAAAATATAACTCTTAAGTTCTGAAATACCTAGTAAATATTTTATAGAAAAGTGACGCTTAGAGCGCCCGCAGACATACAATTGTAAGTTGGCCGATTAAATCACAAATAGGTGTATCAGGTGTAGTTACTTATGCTAGCCCGCACATCTTCTACAATTAAATCGTCCAACTAATTAATTGGACACTGATCGTATCAAAATCAAGATTCCCTTTCGATTACGCACAATTAAAAAGTTATCCAACTATCGATCAACTGCTTGTTAGCACGGTTATCCTATGTAAGTTCGCACACTATCCAACTTTGTTTGATAGTGCATGATTTCCCCACGCTTGCATCTTCGTGGACGGGTACGACGTCTGCCTCCCGATCACTTGTTACAAACGAAAAAGTAGAAGAGCTCATAGAGGAAGTTCAAAAAAGTCCAGCGTTATACAAAAAAGACTTGAAACAATTTATCAGGGTTATATCTAAGTTTAGAATGCAATGTATGATGCTTCCCATATTGTAATCTGTTACTTAATATGGGATGCACCCAAAATGTTCTCTTTTGTTTTCGTCATCTTTTTATTAATAGAGCAATTAAAGGGTTTTGTGCCGCATTTTCACGCACACGCACCGCGCTGGTAATGCTGGCACCGACTAAATCGATTAAGTCTGCGGCTTGTACCCAATAAAATAAAGTTGGTCAACTAAATTTTGTTGTATAAAAGTACGCAATTTAGCCATGCGATAGTCGCCCAACTTGCAATTGTATGCCTGCGGGCTCGCTACTTGTACATACAAGGTCATACTGGACTGAAAATAAAAGAGAAACGTGACAATCGATAAACGTAAATAATTAACCGATCTTTATTAAATTACTAGCAACCCGCCCTCGCTTCGCTTCGGTTTCAGTCGCTTTACCCGCGGCGTAGTTCCCGTTCCTGTGGGAATACCAGGATAAAATATAGGCTATGTTACTCCCTGATATTATAGCTTTCCATTGGTGAAAGAATTTTTGAAATCGGTTCGGTGGTTTAAGCGTGAAAGCGTTACAAACAAACAAACAAACATTCTTACTTTCGCATTTATAATATTAGTATGGATTCACAAAAGAAATAAACACAATACAGTACTTTTTTTTATTTATTTTTAAGCTAAGCTTTTATCGCGGGCTTGGCGCGGGGACCGAATCAAGAAATTCCGTACCATGTAACTAGCTACATGGTCTCGCACCATAATGATACATGGTACGCGGGTTGCGGCAGCTCAGCCGAGCGTACGGTCGTCGACACATTCTGAGTTCGTCCGTCTCGGTGCGCACACGTGCCACCGCTTTGCATAGCTTACGTCACAAAAGTGTTTCCGCGCGTTTTCTAATGGTCCCAACGATCTTCAGCGGACGACAGTGGTAATCCAAACCACCTTTATTGTTATACATATAGTACATTTGTTTTCTTATCGGTCATCACGCTCAAAAAGTGTAACTTGAATTATATAGAATTATTATGTAGAATATCAAAGAAAAAAAAATACTGCATAAATAAAAAAATATTAGGTTGACCGAGCTTCGCTCGGAGTATTTTTGTAGCATTTATTCAGATACATATTAATAAAAAATAAAAAAATAAATAATGCAAATTATATAAAAATTACATAAAGAGAATAATAATAACACCGAGATTCGATCCGACGCCGTTTGTCGCCGATGTCAAAAATAAAATGAAACTTGACTACTTCGCCACTGAGCTATAGTAACTCATGACATTGACGGCAAATAGTGTTGCCCAAATGCAAGACCAAGACGAGACTTGGACCGGTCTTGGTCTTGGTCTTGCGCACCCGAGTCTTGATATTGCAGCAAGAGTCTCGCAAAGTTTTGCAGTTAGAATAACGTAACAATAATTTATCATGGCAATGAAAAATCCAACTAAATTAATCAAATATCCTATCCTATCTATCCATCTGCTAGCCTATAGTTCACTATTGAATACAATACTTACCACTGGAGAAAATTACTCTTCTATTCCCCTGGTGTTCCATTAGACAGCGTTACTACTCTTATGACAGGACTTTCGACCCTATTTTCTTAAGACATCACCACACGAGGCAGTTGATACAATAAATTTTATGTCATTTTATAATCAATGCGATATTTTACAATTAATGCGATTGTTTATATTCCCCTTCAAGTTAAGTGGTATGTATCTATTGTATTTCCAGTTTAGTTACTGATACTCTGGATACTTGAAAAAACCTGTTGCTCTATTGCCTATATAAATACTTTGGCCGCTGGATCCATGTAGCTCTTAATATACTATTTATTCAAGAACATATAAAACTGATTTAAAATTTTATGGTTTTAATACTTGTAAAATGTATGATATTCGTCGTCATCGTCACAGCTCATAAAAGTGCCACTGCTGGGCTTAAGCTTCCTTCCAGTAAGAGGAAAATTGATCTACTATACCACGCTGGTCAGACATGTTGGTACAGGGTTTTCTTTCTAGTTTCACTTCTCTTGCACATATGTTATATACACAGGGTGTATCAGGTTATGGGACAACTGTTCATGTATGTTGTAGTTCAACAGTCATAGATCATAATTAGAATGTATATTACACAAAAACAATATAACGTAAAAGTTATAGTGATTACAAAAATGTGTGTCTAAGAGTTTATGCCTTAAATTTTATGCATTATGTAGGTATGTACAGACAGGATATATGTAAGCATGTAAAATTTCGACAGTATAAATAGGTATTAGATTTGCGCGAACCTTTCAATGGTTACGTAGGTACAAAGGCGACTCATCAACGGTCATCGGCCGATCAGCTGATTTATGTTAAAGCGAAGTTTGTCTTGCTTATGCAAACGTAATCATTGATTTATTCAAATTCTAATGAACATTTAACAAAATACGAATATGTTGTAGATTAAGTATCATTCCTTTATACATTTTAATCAATTTACACGAAAAAACGATGACAAAATTGAGAACTTACATGTCTCTCAATTCATTAACGAATCGATATTTTTATTTCAATTTTTTTTCATGGGTTCCTAACACCATTGCCCGATCCGATTTGATACGACATCCACGGGTAAGAGAGTGGTGAATTATATTCGTACTCTGTCTTTTTTTTTTGTGTGTGTGTAGCTGTTGGTCGCAGATGACCTTGACAGCTTAACGCGGTCTTTTAAATCACATCTTTTAAAATTTAATGTCATTGTTTATTTTGCTAAAAACACGGACAAAACAACATTTTCTATAAATAAAACCTAGCTAGATCGATTTTTTGGACCCGAATCCTCTAGTATGCCAAGTTTCAACAAAAACGTTGGAGCCGTTGCCGAGATCCTGAATATATATATATACAAGAATTGCTCGTTTAAAGATATAAGATAAATAAAAAATAAACAAATAATTATAATTGCATAAGTTGATAAAAATGCTATGCAATAGCTTTACCGCGGCAGTCCCCGAGTGCCACACATTTTTTTTTATGAGTGGGCTATGATAAGCGTACACGCAGTCCCTTCCGTCTGGGGCGTCAAAAGGACGGCGCGCGGGCCCATAACCCACCCGTACCCACGTCGCCTTCGTCTTTGGGCCGACCACCGGAGCAGGGTGACTTGTCGTCAGTGATTAGCTGGATGGAATACCCTTTCGGGTACCCTCACCTCTCGACGTTCCTGTCCCGGGACGTCGGTCGCCGTCGCGTGGTCAGCCTCTCTGCGGGTGGCGGACTAAAATCCCCGGTCCGGTCACCCGCGGCCTCGGCTAGGGCGGCATCAGGCGCAGGACTCGCGCCTGCGCCGCCCGAGTCGCCGGTGGCGTAACGTCTCGCCAAAGAGGAGCTCCTCTCACGCACGATCCGCCGCCTCCTTCCGTGAGATGACGGCCTCACAAAAGACGGCGACCGCGTTCTAGTTGCGCTGTCGAGCATCTACCTGGCGATGGTCGGTAGCGTCAGGTCGGCACCGATGATCGCGACTAGTTCACGGCGCTGCCCCGGCCACGCGGCATACACCTCGAGCGTACCCAATACAGTACCTGAATAAAATTTTCAAGATTTTTTACAATTACAACAGACAGTTACATTATAAAATAAATAAATTGAATTAATTTAGCATTTAAAATTACTTATTGTCTGAGAGCAAATGATGACATTGTGTACTCATGACTGTCAATAAAATAAATATATTTATTCACAAAACAGTTGCAAACGACCGATCGATCTGGCCACTGTTCCTATTATGACAAAAAATTTTAATTTTTCTAGCAGGAACGCTCCAGCGATGATGATAATATTGACAATGATCTTGATTGTACTCTTTTCGAATAATATAAAAAACAACCAATAAGGAGTTTTTTTTATTCAAATTCAAAAAAATTTGATTAATTGTATTTCAATTATAGGTAGAAAATAGAAATACAAAATTAGCAAATCAGAATAATAAAAATTAAGAGTTTTATCGATAAAAAATATGGATTACATCGTAAGTCCATCCTAATGTTGTGGTCGGCCCAACGACGAAGGCGACGTGTCACGGGTGGGTTGCGTGTGTGCGTGCTTACGCCCCTCTGTCGCCCCGGACGAAGTGGTGTGAGGAGAGCGCCGACCGCAATCCACACCCAAAAAAAAAGAAAGTGCATCGTAATGTTGTCATTAGTGACAACTGTCACAGAGATCAGATTTAATTTTAAGTACTATAGGAACTAGGCATATTCTAACTCTTAAAAATCTAAGTTTAAATTAAAGCATCCCTTAATTTTGCGTGGAGATTAAAAACAAACAAAACCGTATATCACACTTCTGCATTCCCCTTTAGAAATAAAAACCCGAGCCTACAGGTAAGCTTTACAAATACTGCAACGATGGTTGTCAAAAGCAATGTAACATATAAAACAAATACAAAAATGTTGTATTCACGAGAACATATGAAATTTTCACTCATATTATGTAGGCAATATCCCATGAGAATTTAACTAAAATGTCTGCAGAAACACGTATTTGTATCAGACAGTGTTTAATATGCATTTCGTAAATGCAGCGTTTAGAATTCACAGCTCAGTTCCTCTAGACAGCTTTCCTGAACAACCGGTGGGTTGCAGTGTACAATACATTTTTAAGGCACCAAAGTAAATGTGTAAGGTTTAAAAAACAACGTTTTATATATTTGAATGTATATATATATATATATATATATATATATATATATATATATATATATATATATATATATATATATATATATATTTGGTTACGGATTAAGAATACAATTCAGCATTCCCTTTCTTGCCCGTGGGTGTCATAAAAAACGACTAAAGGATATGAGGATATGATATGCAGATAATATCTATGCAACCTTTTTCAAAGAACGACATGTCATAGCGCTCAGTAAACACAGCAGCAGGTAGTTCATTCTAGAGCCTGCACGTGCGTAGGAGAAATGATCGCTGGAAACGTATAGTTGAAGACCATAACGTTTCTAGGTAAAATTAATGAACCCTGCTACAGTGTCGAGTGGTAGGTTGGTAAAACAGTGACAGTAAAAAAGCTCTCCGCCGCTCCAGTGACTCTAATCTGTTAGTAAGATAGGAATCCTACAGGAAAGGCGAGAGAATCAACGTTAAAAGCTATACAATGATCATCATCCTTTTAGCTCATGTATGTGCCACGACTGGGCTTGGACCTCCTTCACAATAGCAGGGATATTGACTTACTATAGCACGCTGATCAAAAGTGTTAGCATGAGGTTTTATTTCGAGTTTTCTTCTTCATCCTTTCTTTCTACATCCCACTGTTGGGGTCGCGGTTCCTCCGTTACGGCAGAGAAATTGACCTGCTATACCACGCTGGTCAGTGGTGTTCGTATAGGATTTTGTTTCGAGTTTTGCTTGCATAGAAGTTATACGCGTATATCTCTTAGTCGTCTTTTACGACACCCACAAGTAATATAGTGATAAACTGTAATCTTACTCCGTCACCACAGGGAAACTTGAACTCTAAAATTAAAATGTATATTAATCAAAAAACCAATCAACTTCATTTTATTATAAGACAAAAGGCATTGAAGCTTCTTCTAGAGTGTTTAATTTTAATTATACGCAGTCGGAAGTTGAACTAAAACTTTACGCTCCTGAACCAACCAAAAACTCAACGGAGTTTATTTAACAGCAAAAATATTAATATAAGATAACCAAATTCTCATAAACATATAACACATGTAATAACTTTCTATGCGGTGACGGAGTAAGATTACAATTCAGCATAACTTGCCTATTGTAAAAGATGACTAAATATGCATATAAACTCTATGCAAAAGATAAAAACCTTGAAATGATGTCTCCCTAGCCAAGGCTGTGGGTGACTGGACGGCACTCATAGACAGGCTAACCGTGTAAAAGTGAAGCCCCACGAGGACGTCGGAGAAAGATGATTACACGAAAGGGTAACCCGCCAGTCTGGCCGGTGGTCAGTCTTATGGCGAATGTGGCTGAATACTGTGGGTCATATACACCTATGTGTGTATTCACCTCGGCCCATACACGTCCCATTGCTGCGCTCGTGCCTCCTGCGCTGTAGGAGGGAAATTGACTTACTAAACTACTCTGGTCAGACGTGTTGGTATAGGGTTTTATGATATGATAGATATGATATGCATTACCCGTGCATGCATTGTCCGTGTGGTGACGGAGTAAGAATACAATTCACCACCCCCTATCTTACCCGTGGGTGATCGTACGAGACGACTAAGGGATATAAAACGCATATAACATCTATGCAAGAGAAGGAAAACTCGAAATAAAACCCTATACCAACACGTCTGACCAGCGTGGTATAGTAGGTCAATTTCCCTTCCATTATGGAGGAGGCCCGAGCCCCACAGTGGGACGTATATGGGCTGAGATGATGATATGCATATTATATCCATTAGTCGACGTTTACGATACCTACGGGCAAAATAGGGGTTGATAAATTGTATTCTTACTCCATCACCACACGGCAAATATTTTTTTTTTTTAAGACAACACTCTGCACTAAGGAAATAATCCTTGTATTGCGGGGGACTTTACAAACATATAATTAACGGACACAAATTACATCCAGACTCGGAACAACAATTTGTGGATCGCACAAAGTGTTGTCCCGCGTGGGATTCGAACCCCCGACACTGGCGCTGTAGGTTGCTATCTTAACCACTACGCCGTCTGTGCAATCAATATATATATGTATTACTTAGAATTATTTCTATAAATCCGTAGTGTCTGACTACCCCTCTTTTTTTTTAGGGGTGGGCCATGGTGTGCGCACCCGCCGCCCGGATCTGTCCGGGGCGACAGAGGGACGGCGCGTAGCCCTATGACCCACCCGTGACACGTCGCCTTCGTTGTTGGGCCGACCACCGGTGCAGGGTAACTTGTCTTCAGTAGTCGGCCCGACAGAATACCCTGGTCGCGGGATACCCTCTCCTCTCGATGTTCCCCCTCGGGGACGTCGGTCGCCATCGCGCGGTAAGCCTCTCTGCGGGTGATGGACTAAGTCCCCGGTTCAGTTACCCGCGAACTCGGCTAGGGCGGCATTAGGGGCAGATACTCGCGCCTGCGCCGCCCGAGTCACCGGCGGCGACTTGCGTCGTCGTTGAGGCGTTCCTCCCGCGCGTGCTCCGCCGCTTCCTTCCACGAGACGACTGTCTCGCAGTAGGCGGCGACCGCGTCCCAGTTCCTGACGCTGCCGAGCATATCCCTAGCGATGGTCGGCAGCGTCAGGTCGGCACCGCTGATTGCGACGAGATCACGGCGCTGCTCAGCCCACGCGGCACCCACGATTACCCCTCTGGGAAGCAGGCATGAGGCTATGTATGTATGTATGTATTTCTATAAATGTATAGATCAAATTGTGCAATAAAGTATAAATCTGTAATATTCGTAATCCTCACGAATATTATAAATGCAAAAGTGAGTTTGTTTGTTTGTTACGCTTTCACGCTTAAACCATGGAACCGATTTTAAAAATTCTCTCACCAATGTAGCTATAATATATGGGAGTAACATAGGCTATATTTTATCCCGGTGTTCCCACGGGAACGGGAACTACGCGGGTAAGACGACTGAAACCGAAGCGAAGGCGGGTTGCTAGTAGATAAATAAAAACCTCTTGAGGGATCACCAGGCGAGATGACAACAACACTTGAGTGAATTATAACACCAAACTCGCCTACTAAACCTGACATCTATGGTACTATTTACGTTAGGTAATTCTATAAAAATAGTCTACCTCGATTGATGAATGGAATTACGACGAATAGATGAACCAAACCCTCCCAGCCCGAGTTGAATTTAAGCGTGTTTGTATTCAGCAAGGAAACAGCACAAAATGGATTCTCTCTTTATCACCATTTCATTTAAGTAATTGAAAAAAAAATGGGAAAATAAAATCTCTAATGATTGCAACTACTTTCTATCAAGTAGCCTTTGATACAAAGGAAGCTAACGGTAAATTAAATAATTTATTTAAAAACAAATTTTTCTTTCGTATCTTAATTTCCAATTAATGCTATTAAAGAAAAAAAGCGAAATAAGCAAAAAGGCCGTGTCTACAGAAGATTTCTAATTAATTGACTTGACTAACAAGAGTTGAAACGGGACTTTGTATCTTGTTAAATGGTGTATTATGTTTACAAAAATATCAAAAAGGTGTGTGTTTACTTATGTAGGCACGTAAGACGTTATACTTCTTTGCCGTAACAAGATAAAAATCTTTCTAAAAATTTTATGGTGGTGATATTATCAACTTTCCTCCCCAGGGATCGAACCTTAACCGACATCGCTATAAAGACACGTGGACGTTTGTACAGTTGATTCTGAATCCGTACAATCGTTCTTTTTTGGCAGATTATAGCAAGGTTATTCTCCATCAACTCGTGAGATGTGACGAAAAGATAATGAAAACCCCAAAACCTACCATATTTTGTCTCTCTCTGATAATGAATCATCATCATTTCAGCTCATATACGTCCCACTGTTGGGCTCGAGCCTCCTCCACAATAAAAAGGAAATTGATCTTCCTATACCGTGCTAGTTAGACAGGTTGGTATAGGGTTTTATTCCGAGTTTCTCTTGCATAAATGTTATATGCGTATAATATCCCTTAGTCGTTTTTATGACATCCACGGGCAAAATAAGTAGTGGTGAATTGTATTCTTATTTCGTCACCACACAGAAATTGACTGCTATTGAATAGGTTAATACAACGGATACCCTGACTTAGATGATTAAAAACCTTATAAGGTGAGGTGAACTTTTATATCCTCTCCTAAAACCTTATAAGTTGAAGGTAGAAGAGGTTAAATAAGTTAAATTTAATCACTTTATATGATACAATAGGTTCTAAATATAGTAACAAAGTAACACGGGCAAGCGACAAAGCTACACGTTACTGACAAAAGATGTAATGACGTGTCGAGAGCACGCACGCCTAGCGACGTCCCAACGTGATTTAATAATTATTTTTGTTGGAAAATTAAATGAGACTACATTAAAATTATGTCAGTACCAACGTGGAGTCGTTCCATGCGATTGTGAACTAAAAATATGTAATAATAATGTTTAATATTTGCCAGTGGGTGTCGTTCATCCCGTGTAAGGAGTAAGTATATAATACACCATCCGCTATCTTAGCGTAGGTGTCGTAAAAGACTAGCTGCACCTGTCCTAGCCGAGGTCGCGGGTGAACGAAGCGAAGATTAGTCCATTACCGTAGGGGACGGTACCCGAAAGGATCTGCCAGGTCAGCTACAGATGTTAAGGAATCGATAACATTCGTCAGCCCGATGGCGATAGTAAAGTAATACAATAGGTTATGTGGCCGCACGCCGCCCAAACGTTGGCCCGGCCAGATTGGGCGAACCATTGCCGATCCTAATATAAAAGGTGCCTTAAAAGACGACTAAGGGATATAATATGCTATATATTTTTGGAGTGGTAGGACCACACTGTCGACAGTTATCTGTCTACAGCCGCGGGCCGGTCCGTCCGGGGCAGTACCACACTCTCGTAGAAAATCGACGTCTGAGTAGTAGTGATTTGTTACTGCGCTTCGTTCGGTGAGCGAGAGAGCCGGAAGCCCAATTTTCTGAGGGTGTTTGCGTGTGGAGGGTTTTGGTGGTGCCCTTGGTATCACCGAGCCTCAATGCACGTATTCACACTCCTTTCAATTTCTTCGCGGTAGGCAGCGGCCTTGTAAAGGTTCATGAGCTGCAGCAACACTTACCATCAGGTGTACTGTTTGCTCGTTTGCCACCGTTTGCTATAATAAAAAATAAAAAAATGCATATAATATCTATTCAAGAAATGGAAAACTCAAAATGAAACCTTATACCGACACCTTTGACCAGTGTGGTATATAGTAGGGTAATTGCCTTCCTTTGGAGGAGATTGGAGACTCGACATATATGAGCTGAAATGATGATGACTTATACTGCACCACATAGCAGATGGTGAATCATAGCCACAATTATTAATGAAATCATCATCATCATCTTGCTCTTATCCCAATTACTTGGGGTCGACGCAATATGTCATCTGTTTTGACATATTGCAAAAAGTTTCGGCAATGACTTTTATGACCGGCCGCCTGCCTGACGTCAACTCTCCTTGGGAATGTAATCGTTGACCCAAATGGTATCAGATGGAGTTGGTCCGGGTCAATCTAGGGCTCTTAGTCGTCTTTTACGACACCCACGAGCAAAGCAAGGGTTGGTAGTATTCGAAGCCGCTACCACACAGCACACAATTATTAATGAAATATCATATCTAATTGAAACAGATTAGATTTATGTTGAAAATATTTATTTCAATAATATCTCCTTTGTGTATAATAATTAAATCTTAGCGATAAATAAATTACTTTCTTTTAATAATAGCAAAAACAAACAACTAAAAAGACGACTCATGAAGAGTTCCATGAAATTTGTCATTAATTCTAAGGCAAGTAATCCTCAATGAAATTTTTCCTAATTAAAAACAACCACCGGCGTAGTTTAAAAAAAGAAAATGTTTGCTAGAAATATAGAAATAACTTATTTTTCTCTGTACCCGTGCTAGATTATTTTCTCTTTCAGATTATATAGTTTACTAGTTTTTGTCCCCGACTTTGTCCACCCAGAAATCATGTGTTATGTCTCCATCAATATGTAGTGTTTTTTTTTTGGGGGTGGGTTACGGTCGGCGCACTCCTCGCACCACTCCGTCCGGGGCGACAGAGGGGCGTAAGCACGCACCACGCACCCGTAACTCACCCGCGACGTCGCCTTCGTCGTTGAACCGACCGGAGCAGGGTGACTTGACGTCAGTGGTCAGCCCGACGGAATACCCCGAGGGAGTACCCACTCCTTTCGACGTCCCCTACTGGGATGTCGATCGCCGTCGTGAGGCTAACCTCTCCGCGGGTGCCCGGACTAAATTCCCGCTCCGGTCACCCGCAGCCTCTGGCGGCATCAGGCGCAGGTACTCGCACCTGCACCGCCGCACGTCATGGGCGTTTGCACAACGTTCCCCGCACAATCTGTGTAGAGGACGCTGCTCCCACTGTGTAGAGGACGCTGCGCCCTTATTTGTAGTGTATGGTCATAAATATCACTGCAAAAAACTCAACTTCTATATATTTTTTTTTTTCCTTTTTACTTGTTTAATTTTTTTATTTTTAGTAGACTACTCTCTGCAAATCATCCTGGAAATTAATCCTTGTATTGCGGGGGACTTTACAAATATATCACTAACGGACACAAATTATATTCAGTTTACAACACAACTAACATACATGAATTACATCCAATTTTACTTGCTTAGCTTAGCTTCCAGAATATTCCAGGTTTCCTTTAATAAATTTCTATCTTAGAATAATAACGTATAGAAGGATAGTGTCAATACTTCGAACTTTCAAAATTTGAATCTAATAATACTAATGGCGCGCAGACAATTACACACGTACACACGCAAACCACTATACAAATTATGAAATTAAATTTTGTTTTTATTAACATAAATCGTCGGAATACTTTTAAAAGTAATGTTAAAAACCTTTTTAAGTTTTTCAAATGTGTTGTGACACCATTTGAATGCACAAACCGTCATAATTATCAATTTATTTTTTAAGAGTTGCGTACTTACGTGCAGTACAATGACTTGTACATTACGGAACGGTTCCGGCGTAAGCTCCATTAGGCTCCAATTGAAATGCCTCACTTTTTGAGCGTGAACTTACCTTCTATACGTTATTATTCTAAGTTTTCTATATTACAAAAGTAAGGCACTATCTATTTGCGCTAATTTTTAATTGAATAGGGAATTATATAAAAATATCACTTCAAAATTTTATCTCCTATTTTATACCCTTAGAAGATAAAGAGTGACAAATGCGATAGAAGGAAAAGAGTGATAAATGCGACAATAAATGTTTATTTATTCTTACTGAAGAATATTTGTGTTAAATTGTATTGTATGTAACTTTTCCACTGCGTTTCAACCCTCTTTCGGATTTAATTTCATGACATCATTTCTGACCGAGGTTCTATACTGAAACAATTACATGTTTCTAGTTTCAGTATATAAGATAAGCAGATTATCATCCTGCTGGGGTAAGAGAGAAGTAATTGGGCTAACCAATTACTTAGGGGCGATGAAATATATACTCTTCTCCCATAGTACATATTGCAAAAGTTATTGGCAATTGTATTATAACCGGCCGCCTTCCTGACATCAATCCACCTTGAAAATGTAATTATTGAACTGAAAGCATCAGATGGAGTTGGCAAAAATCGATGTAAAACTTTTAATCAGTTTTTACTATACCTACGAGAGATATAGTTGGTAGTATTCGTAGCAAGTGATAATAAGTCTTAAAAATCTTAAAGCTATTGATTTGCATTCACTTTTATCATCAACATCGCAGCCCACGTACGTCCCATTGTTGGACTCGGGCCTCCTCCACAATGGGAGGGAATTTGACCCCCTATAACATGCTGGTCAAACATGTTGGTATAGGGTTTCATTTCGAGTTTTCCCTCTCTTGTACAGATCTTATGTGCATATTATATCCCTCAGTCATCTTTTACAACATCCACGGGCAAGATAGGGAATGGTGAATTGTATTCTTACTCCGTCACCATACGTCATTCACTTTAAAGATAATTAAATAAAACAAAACAGTCTAATCTCAATTTCCTATTGACAATTATAGGAGAGTATATTTGAAACCCTACCTAAGGTATTTACAATAAGGTTTAAATTCAGATAACGGTATGCAAACCTCAATCTAGATTTTCCCAAAACGATCAGTCGTATTACCTTTGTAGATACTTAAAACTGATTTTACGAGTGAAGTTTTACTTTGGAATTGGTAAAACGCAATACATTGATGTACCGCTAGTGTAATAAAATATTTAAATAAGTACAAATCGCGTGATGAATGCTAAACTTTGAGTAAATTCAATGAGAACGCGACGCTGTTCTTTCTGTTGGATTATTTTGACAGAGGCTTAATACAGTGACAGTTGAAGAGGGATAAACGCAATAGGTTGAAGCTGAAAACGATGGATTTAGTTGTGAACTGCCGAAAATAAGAAACATATTGAACTATATAAATTGCGTAAATATAAAATTGGAGTGTCTGTTTGTAATGTCAAAATAATAGGCTTTTTTCATGCTCACACGGTTATTTGCACGACACCTATGCCTAAAATAGCAATTAAAAAATTTTTGTCTGTCTGTCTGTCTGTCTGTTTGTTCTGGGTAATCTTCAAAACGGCTGGACCAATTTCAAAAATTCTTTCACCGATGGAAAGCTATAATATCAGGGCGTAAACTAGGCTATATTTTATCCCGGTATTCCCATGGGAACGGGAACTACGCGGGTAAAACGACTATAACCTATAACCGAAGCGAAGCGAGGGCGGATTGCTAGTAAAATATATTTTTATACAACTCCGATGATACCCAAAGTTAACATTCGCTTTTTGTCGGCTCATAACTATTCAATTTCTCGATAGCTTTTATGAATAATACATCTTTAACTTTTCTTAACGGCGCAAAAAACATAGGAGACATATAATTTAAAAACAATTAAAATGACGGAAATCATTCAACAGATTATCACAATAAAGATAATTAAAATACAAAAATACAGTACAAAAATATATAAAATCCGTATGATTTTCCCATTCCAGTCGCATCACAGTCAAGTTTTTTACTAAGAGGAATTTAAATGGTTGATTCCACACTCGTGGGTCACAATGGTATTAAGCCGCAATCACATAAAACCACAACCAGAATTTTGCCACAAAGCACTCCTCATGAAAGAGCCGGTAGAGTACACAGAGTGACCTAACGTCTCTTTGCTGCTCCAGTGACTCCAATATGTCCGTATGATTGGGATTCCGACGATTCGAGTAGCACGTCTTTGCAGGGAATCAAAAGGACCTAGGTGATATTTAAGCGCGCCTGCGCAGCGGAGGATAATCTTGTGCTTTATAAAAAACAACAAACGCTGTCTCGATGTGAAGTATCGCCTGGCTAAGTTCAAGGCGTCCAACCTTTTGCTTGCCAATTTGGCCTTGTCCTACAAATGATATGCCATAATAAACAGATCCTTTTTTGTAGTGAGTGCACAAGCTTGAGTTTTCGTGATATTCAACTGGACTAAGTTACAATCACCCGATTCCGAGGTCCATCCCAGTGAGCGCTCGACTTCAAACACAAGTTTACTATAAAGTTCAATTCTATGCCGCCTGCATTCAACGACGCCCAGTTTTATTTCTTTCACCAGGTCGTCAGTCCACGTGGTGGGGAGGCGTCCCACACTGCCTCATCCGATACGTAATTATGCCAATGAAGAAGAGAAAAATTATAAATGAAAAAGAAAAGGCAAATCACATTTGTAATGTTTACGCAAACATTTTATATCTGTTGTTATATATTTGGTTTATCTATGGGTGTGTAATAAAATAAAGATAAAATAGTTATGCTATTACAACAAATTCTGAACAAAGAAGTTAGCTACATACATATACAATTTGATTTACAATGATCTGGTTATCATTATATATAAATTTCTTGTGTACGTTTGTATGCCACTGAACTCCTAAACGGCTGGACCGATGTTGATGAAATTTTTTGTGTGTGTTCAAGGGGATTCGAGAATGATTTAGATTCACAATTGGACCCGGTAGGTGGCGCTTTATTTAAACAAAACAACGTCTGTTGAGTCAGCTAGTATTATATAAGAGAAGAATGAACTCCTAATTAAATCTTATACTAAACCTCTGTCTGACCAGCGTGGTGCAGTTCAATGGCGTGGGTCGATTTGCCTTCTACTGTGGAGGAGGCTCGAGCCCAGCAGCGGGACATATATGAGGCGAGATAATGATGTATATTAGAATATGACTTCACATGTATGGCTTTATGGCTCCTTATATTCATTTTCATAGAAATCATAGTCTAAAAAATCCAGACAAATGGTCAGCAGCATTCTTCTCGGTGACTCTTAATACTAATTCTCGCCAAAGTAGATACAAGATTTTATTATCTAATAGATAATATATAAAGCTGAAGAGTTTGTTTGTTTGAAAGAGCTAATCTCAGGAACTAGTGGTCCGATTTGAAGAATTCTTTCAGTGTTATATAGCCCATTTATCGAGGAAGGCTAAAGGCTTTTTTGGGACTAATCCCACCACACATTCTCACCACTGTAACTCCTGTAAGCCAGGATCCACAATGGTCTCCGTATAAGACACTGAAGTTTGACCCTCAGGAAGTCCCGGGAAACGCTTTTAATTATCTTGGGACCCGCAACAAATTTAATTAGAAAAGTAAAACAGGAGGAGTTGGAAAGATTCCACTTCCCTCCTATGCAAAGCGGGAGACATGAAGCAAAGTTGGCTAATAAACCAGTAAATAAGAATTTGTACAACTACGTGAAACGTAGCGGTACAGCACCACTGATTGGACCTTGAAGCTTAATGGACCTATTTGTGAGCTTTAGGTTTGGTTAAGCGCCTAAACGCACGGAAATTTTCTCGAGTTGCTACAAGATCCGAATAGTATATTACCCCAGACGTGACATGCAGATTGTCTAACATGAGGTCCCGCACGTTGCGCCAGAGAATGCACTCCTAAAGGATGTGATGAGCTGTTTGTTCAAAATCAGAGTGTGAGGTCGAACATTGACAAAATGGTGAATCTACTAGTTTAAAATAGAATAATTTAATGATTTCTGATATTTACGCGAGTATTACACATTTTAAATAAAACTGTTTTACGGATTTTATTGCGTTTGTATTTGATTTTTATCGCCCGACGTTTCGAACACTTTGCAGTGTTCATGGTCACAGGCGGACTAAGATGTCTCACGTCCAACAAATCATCGTTATTGCAGAAAATTTTTAATTATCTACCCGATACAGAAATTAGTTACTAAATATTGACCTACATTGACCCGTGACCGCCTGTGAATATTTTGAGCCACGTTTTAGGAGGTTCATTACGTTTAAACTAGATGGCGTTACCAGAAACTTGAGTCGTAAGGTCAAAATTAACATGAATCATTTCTACAATTTATTCGATACGATACCTGCCATGAAGTACTCATTGAGTAAAAGTATCGAATCCAAAGTATCGAGTACAAAAGTATCGGTATCAAAAGAAAAGTACTCGATACCTAAAAGTATCAGTACTTTTGACGTGTCCATACCCAAGGAAGATTGACGTCAGACTGGTAGCCATAAAACTCTGGTCATAAAACTCGTGCTAAGAATTTTTGGAATATGTATTACGAAAGATTGTCCGTGTGGTGACGGATTAATAATACAATTCACCACTCCCTATCTTGCCCGTGGATGTTGTAAAAGACGACTAAGGGATATAATATGCACATAACATCTGTGCAAGAGAAGGAAAACTCGAAATGAAACCCTATACCAACATGTCTGACCAGCACGGTATAGTAGGTTAAATTCCCTCCCATTGTGGAGGAGGCCCGAGTCCAACAGTGGGACGTTTGTGGGCTGCGATGATGATGATGATGATTACGAAAGAAGAGTACATATTGAGTCGACCACAAGTAGTTAAGATGATAGCGATGAAGAGTAGGGTAAAGATGATAGCGATGATGATATTAGTGTAGGTCTAAAAATGCCAACCATCATCATTTCAGCTCATATACGTCCCACTGCTTGACTTGAGCCTCCTCCACAATAGAAATTTAGCTACTTTACCGCGCTGGTCAAACTTGGTGGCATAGGGTTATAGTTCCTTCTCTTGCATAGATTTTACCTGTATGTCTTAACCGAATTTTACGACACCCACGGGTAAAAAAGAAAATGGTGAAGGCCACCTGTGGGATGTATTTGAGCTGAAATAATGATTATGATGTCAACATAAATTATTAAGAGTATTTTATATTAGTTGAATGGGTACCTGATAATGTTTTTCGATGGTTCATAATTCACAGCAGGATATCCCTCTCAGTTCTTTTTAATATCACTATAAACAAAGTATAATAATTACACTTCACAAAACAATTACTGTTTTATTTATTTCAAAGTAAGAACGGACTATCGGACAAGCGCGGGCGCAATGACGTGACTGGATACCAGGTTGATTGCGATTGGTTAAAATGAAACTTGGTTTTTTAGAGAACCTTCACTACAGCGACTATCTCTTCTTAATACGTGGACACTTGGAATATTTTTTATTTTTAGTTGATAGTCAAATGATTTTAAGTTTTATCGTGTCAGTATAGCGTTTTCTTTACCGTGCAACTGATGTTTATCCAACATAATAGTATTAAAATCATATTTATATATTGTTGACCAAAGGGTCAAAATATGATTCATTATTATAGATAATAATATAATATTAAGTTTTACTAGCCACATCAAGTTAGGAGTTTAATTTCGGACCATGTGCGGGAGGAACGACTCCACGCGGATACGTTCCTCGGCCGGCGACTGGGACGGCGCAGGCGCGAGTACCTGCGCCTTATGCCTCCCTAGCAGAGGCTGTGGCCGATGACCGGACCGGGGATTTAGTTCGGCACCCGTGCAGAGGTTAGCCTCGCGAAGACCGATCGGTGTCAATGTAAGAGGGTACTCCCTCGGGTTATTCTGTCGGGACAACTGAAGTCAAGGGACTCTGCACAGGTGGTAGTCCCAACGACGAAGGCGACATGCTATTGGGTGGGTTATGGGGCCATACGCCGCCCCTTTTCGCCCAGACGGAGCCGGGCGGTGGATGCGCTGACCGTAGCCCACTCCAAAAAAAAAACGGATTTTAATTTGAGAATTATTAAACCGAATTATACTCAAAATATAAAACTACATTTTACAATTATTTTTTTTATACAGAAAAAATCTTTGATAAAAAGGAAGAAAGGACTGCCGATAAAAGTAAAAACTTAAACCTATAAACATTACATTGAACTGTTGAATTGAATCCTAGCTGAGGCCGTGGCTGACTGGACCGGGGAATTAATCCGTCACCCGCCGAGAGGCTGACCGCGAGAGGAAAGACCGACGTCCTCCCGAGGGGAGGGACGTCGGTCGAGGAGAGGGTACTCCTCAAAGGGTATTCAGTCAGGCCGACCACTGACGTCAAGTCACCCTGCTGCGGTGGTCGGTCCAACGACGAAGGCAATGTATCGCGGGTGGGTTACGGGTGTGTGTGCTTACGCCCCTCTGTCATTCCGGACGGAGTGGAGCGAGGAGCGCGCTGACTGTAACCCACCCCTCAAAAAAAAAACAAGACGCCGAATAATAATTTATGGATCGCACAAAGTATTGTCCTGCATGGTATTGCTGTGTGCATTGCTGTGTGGTAGCGGCTTCGAATACTACCAACCCTTGCTTTGCTCGTGGGTGTCGTAAAAGACGACTAAGAGCCCTAGATTGACCCGGACCAACTCCATCTGGTACCATTTGGGTCAACGATTACATTCCCAAGGAGGGTTGACGTCAGGCAGGCGGCCGGTCATAAAAGTCATTGCCGAAACTTTTTGCAATATGTCAAAACAAATGACATATTGCGTCGACCCCAAGTAATTGGGATAAGAGCAAGATGATGATGACAAAGTATTGTCCTTCATAGGAATCAAACTCTAGACCCTCGTATGGTACCATTACGCCATCTATGCAGTCAAGTAAACAATATCTACACTAGATAAGACTAAATGAGTTATTTATAAAACTAGTAGCCAAATGATATATCGGTAATTAACCTTCATATAGTTATCTATACTTAAAATTATAACAAGCCGATGTACTGTACATTATAGATATTGTAGAAAACTAATATTAACTTCTTTATTAGAGTAACAGGAGTAGTAGGTATAACAGCATTTTTTAAACGACTTAAAATAAATCTATGTTGTATGTACCGTATGGTGACGGAATAAGAATACAATTCACCACTTCTTTTTTTGGGTTGGGCTGCGGTCGGCGCGCCTTCGCACCACTCCGTCCGGGGCGACAGAGGGGCTTAAGCACGCAACACCCGCAACCTACCCGAACACCAAGTCGTCTTCGTCGTTGGGCCGACCACTGGAGCAGGGTTACTTGTCATCAGTGATCGGCCCGACGGAATACCCCCTACCCGGGGCACCCTCCCGTCGACCGTCCTTCCTCAGGCGGTCGGCCTCTCGGCGGGTGACGGACTAATCCCCGGTCACGTCACCTGCGGCCTCGGCTAGGGCGGCATTGCACGCAGGTAATCCCGCCTGCACCGCCCCAGTCGCCGGCAGCGGGTCGCATCATCGAGGCTGTGCTCCTCGCGCTCGTGACCCGCCGCCTCCTTCTGCGAGATAACTGCCTCGCAGAAGGCTGCGACCGCGTCCCAATTCCTGATGCTGCCGAGCATCTCCCTAGCGATGGTCGGCAGCATCAGGTCGGTACCGATGATTGCGACGAGTTCACGACGCGGCTCTGCCCAAGCGGCACAGACCTCGAGCGTATGCTGGGCCGTGTCCTCGTCGCAATCGCAGTGGTGGCAGGACGGAGTTCTCTCCCTCCTAGCGACCCTGTACAGGTACTTGCCGAAGCATCCATGCCCCGTCAAGACCTGTACGAGTCGGAAGGAGAGCACCCCGTGCCGCCTTTCCAACCACTGCATCAGCACCGGCCGGAAGTCCTCCACGGTCCAAACACCGTATCGAGGCCTCTCCAGCCGGTCTGCCCAACGGGCGATGACGTCTCGCCGGGCGTCAACGCGCCAGGCGGTGAGCTCCCTCAGGGAAACAACACCGCCCTCCCCGCAAACAATTCACCACTCCCTATCTTGCCCGTGGATGTCGTAAAAGACGATTAAGGGAAATAATAGGCATACAACACCTATGCAAGAGAAGGCAAACTCGAAATAAAGCCCTATACCAACCTGACTAGCATGATATAGTAAGGTCAATTACCCTCCTATTGTGGAGGAAGCCAGCAGGGTTACGGTCGGCGTACTCCTCGCTCCGCTCCGTCTGAGGCGACAGAGGGGCGTAAGCACACGCACACCCGTAACCCACCCGTGACACGTCGCCTTCGTCATTGGGCCGACCACCGGAGCAGGTTTACTTGTCGTCAGTGGTCGGCCCGTCGTCGCGTAGGGGGTATTCCGTCGGGCCGACCACTGACGACAAGTAAACCTGCTCCGGTGGTCGGCCCAATGACGAAGGCGAGGTGGTTTTCGGGTGGGTTGCGGGAGTTGCGTGCTTAAGCCCCTCTGTCGCCCCGGACGGAGTGGTGCGGAGGCGCGCCGACCGCGACCCACCCAAAAAAAAAAAAAAAGGGCGACAATTACTCTCTTAAAAGGTTGACATCAGACAGAAGGCCGGTCATAAAATGATTTGCAAAACATTTGCAATAATTACGATTGTATAGAATAGATATAGAGTTGACCCCATATAATTGAGATAACAGCAGTATGGTGATAATGACCGCTGTGACATGTGATAAATTCAATAGATTGACAACATAGCAAGATTCAAATCGAAGTGATGACTTTATTTCATTTGTACTTGGTGTGGAAAGTCATTAATTTCTTGTTATATTACTTTTGGTGGCCAACGATTAAACAGCACACCTGATGGCAAGCGATACCGCCGCTAATGGACCTTTACTAGGACTCTGCCTACCGTGAAGAAATTGAAGGGAGTCCTTAGACCTTAGTCCGCCCGTGACCATGAATGCTGCAAAGTGTTCGAAACGTCGTCGCAATCATAAATCAAATACAAACGCGATATAATCCGTAAAAGTAGTTTTATTTACAATATATTCCTACTCCCGGAAAATATAAATACATTTTTTTTACTTCGTGTACTAAGGAAATAAGGTTTGTATTGGCAGGAGAAGTGGCATACACTGAAAAGAAATAATTGAATCGCACAAAAATTGTCCTGCTTGGGAACTGAGCCCACAACACATGACGCATTAGGCCGTCATCTTAACTACTACGTCCGCTATGCAGTATTTTTTTCCATTACCTATGTCTAAATACATCTCATTTTTGATAGAATGAAAAGGTGAAGTTTGCGTAATTTCATTCAAGGTCACGTGTGAAAAAAAAATGAATGTGTCTGTGGGAACAAAAACGACATCTGCAGATAAATTTTGTTGAAAATTAATGTTAAGAAGCAATTGATTGTATACTCAGTTCATAAATAAAAAAATATAACCAATTCAACTTTCTTCCGTCAGTCCACTAATGAAAGAATATCTCCCCGTGAAGAGGGGTAAAACAATATACCTTTTTTTGGGCAAGCAGTTTGCCGATTTTAGTTCGTATTATAAATTGCCTAGAATCTAATTTTTTATGATTCCCAAAGGTAAGAATGATCCCTATTCGAAGCGATAGATGACTGGACCAGGGAATAGTCCATCACCTACAGGGAGGGATGATACCCGAAAAGGTAACCCGCCGAGCTGGCCACGGAGATGGTCGACCCAATGGCAAAAGGGACGAAATACGGTAAGTTATATGCCGCCTTTGTATCGCCCCAGATAGAATGGTGGGCGTATGTGCTGACTATGGCTCGCAAAAAAAAAGGTTAAGAGTTGTATTCGTATTTTTTTTAATTGTATTCGTAAACCAGCACCATCTAGGTCATGTTAATTATAATTAAAATAAAACTCAACTGTAACTTAAAATACCGATTTATTTCGAGTTTACAATTATATAATTTAATAAATAAATAACACAAACAGTCTCTCATTAGAATTTACACGAAATTATCATTGATCTGCTATCATAACATAATTCAATCATCTACATATCTCATACCGTCGTCACTTCGACATAAGGATCTGAATTCCATTCAATCACAGAATAATTACTCCACACAAAATTACCTTTGATAGACAGGGGTGCCTCAAATGCTAAGTATAAAATTGCTTTTGCCCCTTCCTCGAACATTTTAGCGGATTTTCTACTTTCTTTACTGCTTAAATTGCCAGGATTAACACAATTAATCACTACACCTTTATCTGCCCACTCTCTATGCTGTAAGAAAGTTACAGCATTTAAAGAAACCTTACTAACTGCTTGAACGTTGATGCCCCAACCTTCAGTTTTCTCCGAACCTCTTTTTACAGCCAATTCGTAATCTTGCATCACAGCAACTAGTTCATCTTCTGTCAATTTTGGATCACTGATTCTTATTCTAATAGCTTCATTTTCTATAGTTGCTAAAAGACCTGCAGGTCCAGACACATTAATTACTTTAGCATTCTCTGTCAGTAACGGATAAACCAGCTTGCCGAAATTTATGTAACCGTAAAAATTGACACTAAGAGTTCTTCTAACAATTTCCACGTGTGATATCTTCTTTTCTGGCACATAATCAGTAACGTTGATGATTAATTCTATTCTTTCATCTAGATCTTGGATGTAATGCCTCAACTTGATAATGTTCTTCGTGTATGTGATATCCATTTGCACAAAATTTAGGTCAAGTCCATCTTTTTCAAGGTTTTTGAGGATATTGTAACCAGTTGTATCGTCTTCGGTTGTGAAGTATATTTTTCCATTGTATATTTGTGTTAATTTCTTTAAAACTTGATAGCCTAGATTACTAGCGGCGCCCACAACCAGCGCAACGTCACCCATGTTCTATAACACTGTATTATATGAGTTTATAAAGTTATCGCACGATCAATTTTGTGTTATCAGCTCTGACAATATAATGCGCGAGATAAAAATTCAACTCGAGATAAGTATGACATAGTTTTAGATACAGATGCTGTGTTTTGTATCGATGTACTAGTTTAGATTTACTAGTGCAATTTTTTATTAATATTGAACGCTGTCTCGCTTGGAGTCCGTAAAATACAATCCCGTCCTCCAGTATTTATTTCTTTGGAATTCTTTATTTAAATCTTTATTTCTTTCTATATTTCTTTGGAAATGAAATATCTAAAACATTTCCTAATTTGTTAAGTTTTGAAATAATCAAATTTGAATTTCAATATATTATGTAATAACTATTATGGCTACTTATTCATCATCATCACAGCCCATATACTTCCCACTGTTGGGCTCGAGCCTCCTCTACAATGGAAAGGAAATTGACCTACTATACTACGCTGATCATCTGTGTTGGTATAGAGTTTTATTTCGAGTTCTCCCTCTCTTGCATAAATGTTATATGCATATTATTTCCCTTAATCATATTTTACGACATCCACGGGCAAAAAAGGTAAGGAATGAGAGGGAGTTTAATTGTATTGTTAGTTTGTCAACACACGGAAATATCTTCTTATTATGGTTTTCGTATTTACTCACTCCATTATACCTGTTTTCTTTGTTTGTTGTCCTTGGACTATGCCTCGATGTTGGATTAGATCCTTCCCGATGAAAAAAAAAATAAACTACTACCATTCTTTAACCCGATGGATTAGAATAAGGTTTTATTTCATGTTTTTCAGCTTATTATATCTGTCCTTGTGATGGCGGAGGGAATAAAATGTTCACTACTACCATTCTTTCACGGAAATCACTGTAAATATTGACTAAGTGGTAGTAGGCTAATTGCTTTCTGGTGATAAAGAAGAACACTCTCTTTATTCTCACCATGGTAGGCAGCGACCTAGCTAATTTACATGAGCGACAGTATCACTTACCATCAGGTGTACTGTTTGCTTGTTTGCCACCAATAGCATTAATAAAATATAAAATGAGTATCTCTCGAAAACCTAGTGATTATCCACAAAACTTCGCATATTCATTAAAAAGTTCAAAAATGTTCTGATTACGAAAATTACAAAACATACCCTTTTTTTAAGGTAACACTCTGAGGAACGAACAAGAACATACAATTAATAGACGCAAAATACACCCAAACTGAAAACAACAATTTGTATATTACACAAAGCATTTTTCTACATTTGAAATTAACTTACAACAGTTAACATGAGGTCGGTATCTTAACCAATACGCCATCAGTCAAATAAACAACAATATCTTCCGCAAAGACATTATATACAATACAGTTATGATGTAGCTGTTCGTTATCCATTTGCAAATCATTACCAATGATATATTGAATCGTAAATAAACATTACTTATTCAACTCAATCCACTAACCATAGAGCATGATATAGAGAATGAAATAACAATATATCATGATGACTCTTATTTATCAAACTTTAATATTATAATCAATAAACGAATAAACAGAATACCTGATGGTAAGTGACTCTGCCGCTCATAGACCTTTGCTAGGCTGCCTACCGTGAGGAAAGTGAAGGGAGTGTGAATGGTGCAACGAGATTCTATGATAGTAAAGGCATCACTAAAACCCATCATATACAAACATCATCATAGAATTGGACTGCCGGCTCTCTAGCTCACCGAACGAAGTACAGTAATAAATTGCTACTAATCATACGTTTTCTGTGTGGTGGCGGACTAAGAATACAGTTCAACACTCCCTATCTTGCCCGCGGATGTCGTAAAAGACGACCGAAGAATATAATATGCACATAACGTCTGTACAAGAGAGGGAAAAGTCCAAATAAAACCCTATACCAACCTGTCTGACCAGCATGGTATAGTAAGTTTAATTTCCCTCCTGTTGTGGAGAAGGCTCGAGCTCAACAGTGGGACGTATATGAGCTGAAATAATGATGAATGATGAATTATATGGCGATTTTCTAAGAGAAATTAATTCGTTCCCGGATAGACTGATCAACAGCTATAGACAGAGGACTGTCGATTGTGTAATCCTACCCTAAAAAGATCTAGCTTTGGTATAATAATATATCCGTGTGGTGACGGAGTAAGAATACAATTCACCAACCCAACGACTAAAGGTTAATGCTGATAATATGGATATCAAAAAAGAAAATTTATCATCATGATCTCAGTTTTAACCGACTTCAAAAAAAGAGGAGGTTCTCAATTCGTCGGAATATTTTTTTTTTATGTATGTTCACCGATTACTCCGAACCGATTTGCAAAATTCTTTTTTTGTTCTGATAGGGTATACTTCCCAAGTGGTCCCATGGTCATCAGGTCAGGATCTGATGATGGTATCCTTGAGAAAACGGTGTTTTTCTTATACTTCGTAAAGCTATTTAAGCATTTGCGCCTGGTAGTCATCAACTCGTTGCAAAGCTGATGATAGAAGATACAACTTGAAGACGGTTTTTTTTTTTTAATTAAAAATTATAGATTATATACGTCCCATTTTAGTGAGGAATGATGTTCGAACCACGTTCCATTCTAATAAGGGATGATGTTCGGACCTCCTCAGCAATAGCAGAGAAATTGACCTAGTATAGCACGTTTGTTGGAAGAGTTGGTTTACGACCAACTGATCATTTGTTCCTGTTTTTTTAATCCATAAAATGTATACATAGGCTCTTGCAGAGTTGGAAGAAGATTTAAATATCCTGCTAAGTTTTACAACCAATTGTCGTATTGACGTTAATCTTCTTTGAGAATAGTGTAGTTGACCATACGCAATTAGGTGGTTGTACCAAGGTAGATTCAGTCATCGTCTTTCGGAGATACTTCTAGTACAACTAACAGCTACCAACTAAGTTACTCCTTCATATGGAAGGAAATTATCAAACCGTCCCCACTGTAAATATTCATGACACGCCAGAATTGCTGATAAGAATTAAAATATCACATATTTTTCTAATCTATATCTTCTTAATATATGTATATAATTTTTCAGTGTGTGTGTTTGTCACCTAACTCCTCCATAAATTATTGTTCCGAATCTGATTGTAATTTGTGTCCGTAAATTGCATGTTTATAAACTCTCCCGCTATACAAGGACTATTCTCTTAGTGCAAGGTGTTTAATTTTCACACAATAAAATCACCACCCCTTATCGTACCCGTGGATGTCGTAAAATACGTTAACGAATGTAATATTCATATAAAAATCTAAAGAAGGGTAACTCGAAACAATAGCCTATAGTAATCCATCTGACCAGCGTGGTATAATAAGACAATTTCATTCCTTTTTTATTAGAAAGTAGACCCGAGCCCAGCAGTGGGACGTATATGAGCTGAGATGATGATGATTAAATATAAGTACAGCGAGCGACATAAGCGAAGTTGCTAGTACAGCTAGCTTATATATTAATACGTGAAGCAAAACATCTATAACGCTTTTTACGAAAATTACATGAATAGACAAGTAAGAAATTTGGCACAGTCGAAGAATATGTTGAGGAGAAGTGTACAAAACTAAAATTTGATGTAATAATGCATTAGAAACACATTAAGTTAATAATTAAAAACATGGCGCACTCTACTATGTAATCAAGACACACACATCCTTAGTAATAATATAAATGCCAAAGTAAGTTTAACTGTTTGTTTGTTTTTTCAAAATTCTTTCACCAATGGCAAGCTATAATATCAGGAAGTAACATAGGCTATATTTTATCCCGATATTCCTACGGGAACGGGAACTACGCGGGTAAGGCGACCGAAACCGAAGCGAAGCGAGGGCGGGTTGCTAGTATGTATATATTTATACCTTTGCTTGTGATTAAAGTTTCTGCTCGAACTGAATGCTAAACAATTATGATGACAATGTCTAATAGATATGTATACTTATATATTAGTTATTGTGAAATACAGCTTGTTCAATATACATATATACTTATATAGAATGTCTAAGGTTATGGAATAACTGTTCGAGTATACTGTAATTTAAAGGACATGGATCATAATTATAATGTATATTACACATTAAACAATAAAACATAACAGCTTTAGTGATGTCAAAAATATGTGTCTAAGAGTCTATGCCTTAAATGTTAGATGTTGTGAACAGTATACAACTATGCATTGAAAGTCGCGTCGACTGTATAACTAGGTACGAAACGGAGGCGACTAACGGTCGCATATTAAGGCAAAGTTTGATCTGCTTATGCGAACGTAATCATTGAATTATTCAATTTCTAACGAATATTAAACATTTTATCCTCATATTTCAATCAGATTAACACGAAAAAGCGATGACAAAAATGAAAACTCGATTTTCGATATATTGCTTCAAATTTTTTTCATGGGTATCTACCAATTTCCTAACTCTCGTTTGACCAGTTATGCCGTAACCTAAGACACCGTGTATATAATTATAAAGAAAAATGTGTAGCAGAAAAATAAAAATAAACAATGGTTGAGTTTTGACCACTCGACGACCACTAGTTAATTATAAATCCGTTGTATATTATTGCATGATTTTGATAACACTGTTGTTATCAAACCCTGCCTATACAAATTACGTATTGATAATGATCTTTATAATTGTTTTTCATCGCCGCAATTTCAATCCATCAACCTTTTCATGTCCACAGGTACACGCAGAACTCCCATAAAGATCAATAAAGTCTATTAACCTTGGGGGTTAGCGACAGTATTTAATGTTAAGTTGCCCAGTGAACTAATACTCAATCTTCTAGTTATCTATCAACAATTTCTTATTGAACTAAACGCCTTAATATAATAGAGTTCGAATAAAATTCCATACTATAGCAACGGAACCATCATATATTAATCAGATTTTAAAATAACGACGAAATATCAACGATATCTATGGTTTTGCTATGAGAAATTAAAAACAGTGTACACATAGTTGACAAATGAAGTTATTTCCAAATATATAACAAATATTTTTAATTGATATTAGATTTACATACCATAGATATAAAACTAATCTTATCTTAATCGAATAATACTAATATCACTGTTAATTATCATTAAGGATTGGAGGCAGAATCGTTTTATCATAAACACCATTTATAGAAATTAAAAACAAAAGTGCAAGTTGAAAAAAGACTATTAATAATTATTATTAATAATCTCGGTTCATATAAGTCAAGTGGCTCAAGCCTCCTTCACAATAGAAGGAAAATTTACTTTCTATAACATGCTGAAGGTCGCAGGGAATCGTTGGAACCGTTGGATGCAAATGGCACAGGAGCGTTCCGAGTGACATTCTTGTGGGGGACCTATGTCCAGCAGTGGACGTCTATAGGCTGATGGGTGAATGGATGGATGGATGGATAACACACTAGTAAAATAGGATATAGGGTTATATTTGGAGTTTAGCTTTTCTTGCATAGATATGAAATAAGTATCATATCCCTTAGTTGTATGTATTATACGATATCTAATCTAACAAACACAATTTTATCCATTTCATCTACATAGAAACGGCCACTGCTTACCTGCTGCTATATTTCCTGAGCGCTAAGACATGTCCTCCTTTAAGTGAAATTTCAAGCAGGCAGTGGCCTAGCTGTGCTTCTGGTATTATAATGATCCATGTGCGGGAAGATCACTTACCTTCAGGAGTACTGCTTGCCTGTTTGCTACCATTACCACTGAAACAATCCCTTATTAACTATCTGCTTAGTCAATTTCGCCTCATCTGGTTATCTAATCATCCTAGTTAGACGAATAGATATAAAGTTATATTTCGATCTTTCCTGTTCTTGCTTTTAGAGGATTGAATTATACTCTATCTCCGTCACCACACTTACATTAGTTAATTTAAATTAGTTCATTTTACATATTAGTTAATTTGTAATATCTTAAATTGTAAAATTAATTAATTCACTTTTAATAGCTTTAAATCGAGAAAAAAATATGTCATCAAGACAAAGTATTGTTGGTCTTCATTCATGTAATTTCTTTTCATCCTTTTTCATTCTTCGTCCATTTCCATTGGAATGTTGCTCAAAGGCTTTTAATAAATATTTATTGGCTCTCACAAAAATGTCTTCAACAAAGTTCTGTATACAAGACTGTATGTTATTATTCAATCAACTTAACCGTGTTTTCAAAGAGTTCTATTATACAGTAACATATACTCATCACAGCCAATATACATCCCACTACTGGGCTAGAGCCTCCTCCACCATAGGAGGGAGATTGACCTTACTATACTATATTGGTCAGTCAGGTTGGTATAGGGTTTTATTTCGAGTTTTCATTCTTTTGCATTGATCTTATATGCGCATAGTCTCTTTTTTTTTTGTGGTGTGGGCTGCGGTCGGCGCGCCTCCGCACCACTCCGTCCGGGGCGACAGAGGGGCTTAAACACGCAACACCCGCAACCCACCCGAACACCACGTCGCCTTCGCCGTTGGGCCGACCACTGGAGCAGGGTTACTTGTCATCAGTGGTCGGCCCGACGGAATACCCCCTACCCGGGGCACCCTCCCATTGACCGTTCCTCACGCGGTCGGCCTCTCGGCGGGTGACGGACTAATCCCCGGTCACGTCACCCGCGGCCTCGGCTAGGGCGGCATTGCACGCAGGTAATCCCGCCTGCGCCGCCCCAGTCGCCGGCAGCGGGTCGCATCATCGAGGCTGTGCTCCTCGCGTTCGCGACCCGTCGCCTCCTTCTGCGAGATAACTGCCTCGCAGAAGGCTGCGACCGCGTCCCAATAATGTCTCTTAGTCGTTTTTACGATATCCACTGATAAAATAGGGAGTGATGAATTGTATTCTTATTCCGTCACCTCACAGAACATGAATATGAAAAATCTTTAAATAATACTTCCCCGTGTTTATAACTTAGTCACATTCCTCTTTTGCGCCAGTAGTGGTAGGACAACACTATTGACAGTTGTTTGTCTATAGCCGTGGGCCGGTCCGTCCGGGGTAGTACCACACTCTCGTAGAAAATCTGCGCTTCGTTCGGTGAGCGAGAGACCCGGAAGCCCAACTTTCTGAAGGTGTTTGCGTGTGGTGGGCTTTCGTGACGCCTTTAGTTTCACCGAACCCCATTGCACGCATTCACACTCCCTTCACGTTCTTTACGGTAGGCAGCGACGTAGCAAAGATCCATAAGCACTTACCATCAGGTGTACTGTTTGTTCGTTTGCCACCGTTTGTAATAAAAAAAAGAACTCAACTGACATGTGGGCAGATAACCAGGATGATTCCCTTGTCTTCGGTGGCCTGTTCAATAGATTATCCTTTTGAATACACTCTCCTTCGATGGCAACAGGTAATAGTGTTGTAGGGCTGTCGCCCTTGCGGGATCGGCCTCTGTGCGGTTGACGAACTAATCCCCAGTCTGTTCACCTGCACCATGGAATACTTAATATCCTTACTTGTTTTTTTTTTTTATTTATTTGAATTAAGTTTTCACGATTGAATGTGTTTATTTTAAAGTAAAAATTCCTGTTTGGTATTGAATGTAGCTTTTATTGATGTATTGCTAGAAATCTAAGTAAAACATAATGTCATGTACATTGACAAAAAAAATAACAAGAAATCTCAAGATAATATTTTTGTAATAAACGCTTGCAAAGCAGCGAGCACAAATAGTAATTTCAACATCATTTACCCTTTAGCTTTCCACTACCTGATGTAAACCTCCCCCATAAATAAAGGAATAGTGCGATAATCGCTTCGCTTAGCGGACGAATTGACAATCGCAATGAAGTATTATACATTTTCTAGGAGAGAGCTAATGACTACTGTTCTAGTGATACCCTTAGTTGATTTTTAGGACTCCCACGGGCAACAGAAGAGGTAGCGACAATAACCACAAATGCTAACAATTTTACATCGCGCATAGGTGTTGTAAAAGATGACTAAGAGCTTTAGACAGCTTTTTTCTAGACATCAACCTATATAAACTCCATTTAATGCCTCTGGTCAACAACTAGTAACTACATTCGCAAGGTTGAGTTCAGGTTGGCGACCGTTCATAAAACTATTGCCAAAACTACTTTTGTTTATTTTTTTTTGGGTGGGTTGCGGTCGGCGCGCTCCTCGCACCACTCCTTCCGGGGCAACAGAGGGGCATAAGCACGCACACCCGCAACCCACACGTAGCACGTCGCCTTCGTCGTTGGGCCGACCACCGGAGCAGGGTTACTTGTCATCAGTGGTCGGCCCGACGGAATACCCCCTACTTGGGGTACCCTCTCGTCGACCGACGTCCCCCCCCCCCCCTCGGGGAGGACATCGGTCTTTCCTCACGCGGTCGGCTTCTCAGCGGGTGACGGACTAACTCCCCGATCACGTCACCCGCATTGCCAAAACTACTTGCAGTATACTTGATGGTAAAAGAGTACCTAGATATTGCGTCAGCCTCATGTAATTGGGATAAGAGCAGGATTATGATGATTCTATACCAAAACATGCGGTATATTTGTATTATGTCTATCCATTCATTCATTTACTTATTGATGTCCACTGCAAAGCATATATTTATCGCCATGCTTGAACTATCCTAGTTGGCAACTGTTGCTGGTCCTATTAGTTTCTTAGAAGAGGAACTCCTACAAAGTACTTTTATGTCTATCATCTTCATTATCACAGTTTATATACGTCCCACTACTGGCTCGAGCCTCCTCCACATTGAGAGGAAAATTGACCTTCTATACCACGCTGTTCAAGCGGGTGGGAATAGGGTTTTATTTCAAGTTTGCCTTCTCCTGCACAATTGTTATATGCACAATATATTTCTGAGTCTCCTTTTACGATACCCCCAGGATAGAGAGGGGGTGGTGAATTGTGTCACCATACGGATACGCGTATCATGAGAAGTTAATAGCTAAGACCATAATTATTGTATAACTCACACACGGAGATTAATATATCAGCCAGTTTAACATATAAATGTTTAAAAGGTAATTCAATATTATAATTATGATGTAGTTATTGACCTCATCAACAAAAGGCTTGAGATATGAATGGGTGCCAAGTTCTGTAGATTATCCTAAAATTTATTTATTAGAAACACCATATAATTGTTCTTAGGTAAATTTAAAACACATTTTTTTTGCTATTTTTGCTACAAAAGTGTTTTTATTTATAAATATGTCTTTAAAACTAAAATTGTAAAATGTATTATATTTCTTTTTACTCTGACCATGGCCCACCCCGGGCCATGGTCAGAGTGCACCCGCCGCCCAGCGCCATTCGAGGCGACAGAAGGGTGGCGTGCGGCTCCATAATCCACCCGATATCACGTCGCCTTTGACGTTGGGCCGACCACCGGTGCAGAGTTCCTTGTCTTCAGTGATCGGCCCGACGTCGACGTTCCCTTCCTGGGACATTCGTCGCTGTCGCGACGTCAGCCTCTCCGCGGGTGACGAACTAAAATCCGGGGATCTGCAGCCTCTGCTACGGCGGCATCAGACGCAGTGAAATTTATTATATATAGATACCTATTAGAGAAAGATTATTAGAGAAAGACCTATAGATCCTACCTATAGATACCTATTAAACTTCAATTTTTGGCTTCACTAGTTTTTAGATGTCGGTTATTTTAATTTAGCTAATCTACTTATATTTTTATGTTATATTCAATTACATAACTTTTTTTATGTTGTTGTATTTGATTTCTAGGTAAAAATTAATAAAATACAATTTTATCATTTACGTTAACCGCCAAACACTATCCTTAAACAACCGGCCATTTATAGCAATTTATTTAGCGAAAAGACATCTTGTTACTTGTACAGACAAAGTAAGTGAACCGTGAAACACGCCAAGTTGTCGAGACAGTTTTTAAAACAATTGAAGTTAGGTTTTTGTCTTCAGAAAAATAAATATAACTAAATAATATGAAATTTACAACACTATAGTTATATATATATATATATTCAAATTCAAATTCAAATTATTTTATTATGCATAAACCCTGAGAGGGCACTTACATATTGTCAGGTTTACAATTTCCAAAAAAAATATACTACCACCGGATCGGAACGCGACCGCTACTGAGAAGATCCGGCAAGAAACTCAGCGGGCTTGTCATTATTATTAATTTTTTTTTTTCTTCTTACTAGTTATACAATTGTGTACATGTTTTGTAAGAACAAGCTCCAGTGTGATGCCCTTCGAACCGCAAGACACTTAATATAATTTAAACGATTATGGCTGGACCAGATCCCACAAGCGGCACCCGATCACGAGTTAACTACTAGAGCAGCCATCACTCCCCTCAACCACTATGGAGGGAAGGGAGAGACCCGCTCCACGCAGCTACCGCAAGTAGATCCTTATGTGAGCATGACCAACACCACAATATGTTACAAACGCTGAAAATACAAAAATTCGTTAGGCAAATCACGCTACACTTTACAATAAAAGTTAAAAGTACATTTACAAACAGTATATTTAAAATAACAAGGAAATTGCTGAATGAGGAGCTGCTCACAACCAATCTGTATTATCATCTACATAATCCGAGATTTTATAATAAGCTTTTTTACAAAGTCTATTCTTGATGGCTTTTTTAAACTTTTTCATAGGCAGGTCTCGGATATCTTTAGGTAATCTATTGTAAAAGCGTATACATTGCCCCATGAATGATTTGTTAACTTTTTGGAGACGAGTAGTGTGTACAACTAATCTGTCCTTATTACGAGTATTCATTTCATGAATGTCACAATATCTCTTAAAGTTAGCGATATTTTTTTTGACATATAATATATTTTCGTATATATATTGTGATACAGCAGTTAGAATATTTATTTCTTTGAATTTCTCCCGAAGTGAGATTCTTGGGCCTAGATTATAAATTGCACGGACAGCCCTTTTTTGGAGAACAAAGATTCTATTAAAGTCCGCGGAGCATCCCCACAGTAATATACCGTAAGACATAAGACTATGGAAATAAGCGAAATAAACCATTCTAGCTGTTTCAGTATCTGTTAACATTCTTATTTTTTTTACTGCATAAGCCGCTGAGCTAAGCCTACTCGACAACTTTTCAATATGAGGTACCCACTGAAGTTTAGCATCTATGGTGATACCTAAAAAGACTGTTGACTCCACAAGGTCTAGAGCCACACCATTCATTTGGACATTGGTTTCCACTTGCCTCACATTAGGAGTAGTAAATTTGATACATTTAGTTTTTTTCTCATTGAGAACCAAATTATTAGTGTTAAACCAATGAACAACGTTAGACAGTGCATTGTTCACATCGTCATAATTCAACATTTGTCTTTTAATTTTAAATAACAAAGAAGTGTCATCTGCGAACAACACAATGTTCAGATTGTCCCCTATATGGTAGGGTAGGTCATTAATATATACAAGAAACAGAAATGGCCCCAGAATGGACCCTTGTGGAACGCCCATTTTTATAATAGAACCAGATGATCGTGCACCATTAACATCAACCCTCTGGATTCTGTTGCTTAAATAAGAAGTTACAAGTTCAAGAGCGTTATTCCTGATCCCATAGTGGTATAGTTTTCTGATGAGTGTTTCATGTTGTACACAATCAAATGCCTTGGATAAATCACAGAAAACACCTAAGGCCTCATGTGATTCCTCCCAGGCTGCAAAAATATTTTTCAATAACTCTACGCCCGCATCAGTAGTAGAGCAATTCTTAGTAAAGCCAAATTGATTTTTGTGAAAGATACCATGTCTCTTAAAATGAATCAACATCTGATTAAGCATAATTTTTTCGAATACTTTACTGAGTGTTGGTAGTATGGAAATAGGACGAAAATGATTAATATCTGACATACTACCAGATTTAAATAAAAGAATTACTCTACTAATTTTCATGAGATCAGGAAATACACCCTGAGCAACACAACCATTAAATACAAATGCCAGGTGGGGAGCAACAAGGTATTATAAAATCAATAGTCTTTACCGATAAACCCCATAAATCTACTGTTTTCTTAATATTAAGATTTTTAAAAGACTTTAAAATATCATCCACACCTACATCTGAAAATTCAAAGGAAGTGTCACATTTTACAATGCTTTGTTTAAGGAGCAATTCAGCCAAAATAGGGCACGACGCTAAGGATTTTGTTGTTAATACAGGCACATTTGTAAAATAGTTTTCAAATTCATGTGCCACTTCTTTATTTACTGTCACATTTTTATCACCAATCTTTAAATTAAAGTCCTTCTTCCGCACAGTGTTCCTACCGGTTTCACTATTAATCACTGTCCAAGTCATTTTAATTATATCACTAGATCCTTTAATTTTCCTCCTTAAATAAATGGATTTAGCACTAGAACAGGCACGTTTGAAAATTTTTGAATAATTTTTAACATACTCTAAAAATACTGGGTTATGGTTATAAGATTTTTCACTGTAAATATCATATAACCTATATATATATATATATACAGGGTGTCCCGTAAGTAATGGACCAACGGGCTATGAGGGGTAGCGAGACTTATTATCTAACAAAAATACTCAAATTTATTGTCCTAGGTCTTGTAGTTTTGAAGTTAGGATTTTTTTATTAAATGTGATGAAAATGTCATCCATGTATACATGGAAAAATTTAATATTTAGCATACATGCTAAACATTAAATTTTACATAAACTATTTATAATTTATTGTTATTTTTTATTTAATGTAGTTAAGAATACATAGGTCTTCCTAATTCAAACGATATTTAGGTGTAATTACTAATCACATGACCGTTAAAACATACAAGTGCAAATTTTAAATTTAAAAAAATGTTGAATTAAATTTGAATCAAGCTGGTGTAAAAAAATGTATTACGACCTTCTGGGAATGTATTTTATAAACATCTACATCTAATATCAATTACATAAAGGTATAATACAGTAGTTTAAAGTAATTAAAAATGATTAAATTAGCACAGAACGCTAAATTCTAGCAGTTTTCAGGTAGTCAACCCATTATGTAATTCCGAGAATTATTGCAAAAAATGGCGGTAGAATTCTTTTTCGGACTAATAATAGATGACACTCGTACCCCCTCTCCCTATCTTCAACTCACGCGTTCTTCAGTAAGTTACTCATAGCTCGGAACTACACCTGTGTTTTACTCGATCCCGTTACTATGGTTTGTTGAAGTATGCTTGAATTGAACTTTGATTTTGCTTGTGATTTGAATATTATTCAAATGGGTGTTTGAAGGAGAATACCCGACTTTCATATTCCCCGTGAATATGCAGAAATGGTTTTCATATTTCTTTGTCGACATCCAAGATAGGGAGTGGTGAATTTTATTCTTACCGTCACCACACTGCAAATCTTTAATGCGAAGTATCACTTTCGAAAAAGGAAAAACAAAAAAAAAATGTCTGTCGTTAATGAATCCAAACCAGTAACGCCATAACTGAATGATATACCTATAAATCTAGAGTCAAAGACATCTCTATCGGAGTATTTATGGGCTCCTTTCGACTCTGAACTCATCTCTAGTAAACGGTTTATAGACCTATAAAGGCTGGTTTGTCGTTTGAAGCTATCTTGAAGCTATTTCGCTCTATAGAGTTGTGGTACACAAGAATGAATGACCTGTAAAACTATTGACAATGACACGTACTATTCGCAATCCTTACTAATATTATAAATGCGAAAGTATGGATGTTTGTTTGTTTGTTGCGCTTTCACGCTTAAACCACCGAACTGATTTCAAAAATTCTTTCACCAATGGAAATCTCATATCAGGGAATATCATATCAAATCAAATCAAATCATTTTTATTTGCAAAGAATACAGGTGTAACCAGATAACAAAAAAACGGTAGATTTTCCTGCCATATTCTGCCTTTAAGACATGCAAATATTGACACATTTTCAATTATTAATTAATTACAATAACCATAACTATAGTTTAAGATGTGTAATTAAATAATATCATAATATATCAATCTCAAATTACAATTTATTTAAATGTCAAGTGATTATTATTAATTTTTATATGTCATAAATTCGGATAAATTATAGAAATTGTAGCTGATTAACCATTGTCGTAGTTTTGATTTAAAGTATTTCTTCGGAAGCTCTCTTAAGTTTCTAGGTAATTTATTAAATATGGTTATGCACATATGGTAAACATTTCTCTTGTTTAATGTCGTCCTACAATATGAAATCACTAATCGTGTGGGATCCCTGCAGCTACGTAAAACATTATTACTCTTGGAATAAAAAAATAAATAATGATTTTTGACAAACACTGAGACTTCAAGTATATACATGCATGTTGACGTCAATAAGTTCATCGATTTAAATAAAGGTCTACAAGATTCTAACGGTTCCACTCCACAAATCGCTCTCACGCACTTTTTTTGTACAATAAAGGCTTTATGTGCATCTGTTGAATTGCCCCATATTATAATCCCATATCGTAGTATGGACTCTACATAACCATAATATACTGTTAGTGCCGTTTTCTTATCTGATAATGTACGTAATTTTTTAATAGCATATACGAAACCACATAGTTTACTGCATATATTCATTATATGTTTTTTCCAATTGCAGTATTTATCTAGTGTTATGCCTAAAAATTTAATAGAGTCTGTTTCTTCTATACTTTCATAGGCTATATTTTATCCCGGTATTCCCACGGGAACGAGAACTACACCGCGGGTAAGGCGACTGAAACTGAAGCGAAGCGAGGGCGAGTTGCTGGTATGATATAATTGCGAATTGCATGCATTTTCACATTCAGTCAAAGTTCCCATAGTGACTTGATTTGGCTGTCAGCACCAAATCAATGGTAACGACTGACTAAACTACGAAGTCAGTCTTCATAATAGACGTAAATAATCCATATTATAAATTGACACTGGCACCAATAGCTCACTCATATCATAATAGCTTATTGCTATTAAACAAGGAGAAGAAGAACAGGTCACACATGACCAAGTCGATAACGACTGCCTATAGAATTTTGCACTTCTAAAAATATCGTGTCATTGTAAATAAAACTACTTTTACGGATTATATCGCGTTTGTATTTGATTTATGATTGCCCGACGTTTCGAACACTTTGCAGCATTCATGGTCACGGGCGGACTAAGGTGTCTCACGTCCAACAAGTAATCGTTATTACAGACATTTATAATTATCTACCCGATACAGAAAATTAGTTGAGTCGTGTCATTTAAATATTGATTTTAAATATTCCCGTGAAGGTTGTTATGTTCCATATAAAAATGGTGAACGTATTCTGCGTTTGAAATTCTATTCGTTTTAGTGATATTTTTTATTATGTTTGTACTGTTATATATTTTAATTGGATACGCTCCTAATATCGATTGGTGTTCGTGGCTTGTACTGTTGCCGTGTCTTTTTCGCAAGTTTTTTTTTCATCTCTAACCACCCGCAATCTTTGGCAACGGCCTGACTGTGCCCCCAGGTATTGCAAAGGTCCATGTGCGGCAGCATCACTTACCATCAGGTATGCTGCTTCCTCGTTTGCCAATGTTAGCAAAAAAAAACTTGCCTTCTGCGACGAACGCAGAGTTCTATGCCGGTGAGGCCTAGCGAGGTCTAATGTTCGGCATCCTAGAGTATAATGACATTGATAGCGGTCGTTCCAACTTGGCCACTACGAAGCTTGGCAAGCAAGTACTCACTCCTAAACGTTTCCATTTAAGTTCCCATTAAAATTCTACTGCTACAAATTCTTTTGAGGATTTAGTCTAAAATTTATGCAAGTGCGAGAATTGTAAAATAACTGTTTTTACGGATTTTATCACGTTTATCATCTTTTATATTACCGACGTTCTTCAAACTTTTCAACAATCATGAACACCAAGGAATCTTTGTTTCAAATACTGTTTCTCTCTAGATACGCTCTATGTCATAAGGTACCAAAACTTTCACAATGCCTATGTATTATGAAAAACGACTACATATTGCATTGAACTTAAATAATTGGGATAAAAGTGATAATGATATATCTAGATATACTCCAAAAAACAAAAGTTTTAACAAAAAAAAAACCGACTTCAAAGAAAAAAGATCGTTAATGTAGACAATGTAGATAAATTTTTATATTATTGTTGAATACCGCTTGTCCGATTTCGATAAAATTTTCATGGGAACATTTGGGTACCTAGTATGCCCTTTCCAACAAAAAAAAAGATTTTTCAAATCGATTGGCAAGCAACAGAGTTACGCGCGAACAATCATAAAAAAATACAAACATTCGAATTGAGAACCTCCTCCTTTTTTAGAAGTCGTTTAAAAAACAAAGGAAACTAGACAATTGAGTTGTCAACATGACAGCTATGTATATGATGAACATATATACTATGAACAAACGTTTTCGTTTTTAAACAATAACTCTCGAACATTGAAATGTTATAGAATGATTTATATTATACGTGATCGAGCCAAGAGCGAAAGTAAATTTATACAACACGACTAGGCATTTATAATGCTTAAGACTGCGACCTGTTTTTTATTGAATGCATAGATGGCGGTCTGTTCTAAGTACTAGTCTGTCGTGCCCATTACCGTGAATGCGATGCCCAATTCTTAATAAAAATATATTCAAAAATTAAATATTGTTATTTTTTTTTATATAAGTGATGATTAAATTAAAAATAAATAGAGTTTAAAATTAGTTTACCGTCTCTCGTACACTCCTCATATACGTCACTCGAATCTTATTCGCAATAGACGGGCAACCGACTTATGATACTACGTGGGTTAGGCAAATTGATATAGGGCTTTACTTAGAGCTTTTCTTCTCTTACACAATGTTAATCGCATATGATATCCTTTAGTCGTTCTACAACGATCAAGGGCAAGGTAGGGGTAATAAGTTGCATTTTTGCTGTCACCAAATAGAAATAATTAATTAAATTAGTTTATTAAGTAGTAAAAGGTAATTTTAACATGTATATATTGAGTTTTAGTAGAGTAGTATATATTGAGTGTTAAATTCGAATTACCGGCCGTCGTCCGCTAACCAATGTAATAAACAATGAGCATCTCGCGAAAGTATGTACTTGGCTGCTGACATTTTTTACTAAACCTCACAAAAACACTCAAATCCATTCCAAAAAATATCTTCTTTAGTCGAGCCTAAATAGATTTAATATATTAAAAAGAAACAGCCCATAATTATAAAAAATGTCACGTATCCGTTACGTTGCCGTTCCGATTTCACATCGAACTATATAACGGAGCTCTTACTTATTGTATTGATTTATGTAAATACATGTCTGCGTAGCGATGAAAGTTAATCATAATATTGACTGTATTTACCATACTGCGTTTGTGAAATGGATGTAGTGTTTATATCGAAAAGGATAATGACATCATGTACTCTTATAGCCGACGATACAATATTGACCCCCTATATTTGATTCCATCGGTTCGCTTATCGAAATGAAATATTTTTTAGTCCATAGATTTACATCCCGGGAAGGAAATTTGAATGTTGTGCCAATGACAGAACAGTTAAAAAGTGAACGTTTGACGTGGTATGGATAGACGGGATAAAAGTAATGTTATAAGTAGAGTATAAAGGATAAATGTTAAATGCTTTAGGGGAAAGCGAAGACTAAAGAAAAGATGGATGAACTGCGTGAAACATGACATGGTTTTTCAAGATCCTCGAATTGGGTATCAAAATAAAGGACTTTAAAAAGCAATAACGGAAATGTACATGATCTATATGATTTTTGCAACGCAGTTAGGGATTTTATCGCGTTTGTATTTGATTTTTGATTGCCCGACGTTTCGAACACTTTGCAGCGTTCATGGTCACGGGCAGACTAAGATGTCTCACGTCCTACAAGTCATCGTTATTGCAGGAAATTTATAATCATCAACCCGAACGCTGCAAAGTATTAGAAACGTCGAGCAATCAAAAATCAAATACAAACGCGATAAAATCCGTAAAGTAGTTTTATTTAAAATGTGTAATACTCGCGTAAACACCAGAAATCATAACGCAGTTAGGGTTTTTTAGTGAAAAGTTAGTATTTGGCGTTCGTTTATATGCGCCTAGAAATTGATAGATTACTTTTCGTGATTCAATATTTTTGATTTCACCTCTAAATCTTATTATTGGTTATATTTATATAATTTTTGGCTTCATATCTTATCCAAAATCAGAGGAGAAATGGCGTGCTAGTCAGAAAAGTAATCACAAATATTACTGTTAAAAAATAAGTGGTTAACTTATTCTATTCTTGCTGTCATAATGTATAATTTCATGTCAGTATGCTGTATTCCTGTCTCAGTGAGATAACAGTATCAGAATACAATGTGTCATCATTCCTTACTACACTTATCTGAGAAATCACATGTAAAGGTAAGTTTCTTTTTAGAAATGAAAAAATTAGCTAGCAGTTTCAACAGACGTTGCGCTATAAAAAAATAAAAAAACATAAAATGAAGGCTTTCATGAAAACAAAACATCTATACCAATAAATAAAATTGGAGTGTCTGTTTGTAATGTCAAAATAATAGGCTTTTTTCATGCTCGCACGGTTATTTGCACGACACCTATGCCTAAAATAGCAATTAAAAAATTTTTGTCTGTCTGTCTGTCTGTTTATTCCGGGTAATCTTCAAAACGGCTGGACCGATTTCAAAAATTCTTTCACCAATGGAAAGCTATAATATCAGGGCGTAAACTAGGCTATATTTTATCCCGGTATTCCCACGGCGCGGCTAAAACGCGGCTAAAACGACTATAACCTATAACCGAAGCGAAGCGAGGGCGGGTTGCTAGTATTCAATAAAATGGTTTTCCAATTTTTTTTTATTGCTGTTAACGGCAATCAAGCAAACATTACAACTGGAAGTAAGTGATTCTGCCGCTCATGAACCTTTGCTAGGCCGCTGCCTACCATGAAGAAAGTAAAGGGAGTGTGAATGCGTGGAATGAAGCTTTGTCATCTAAAGGCATCACCAAAACCCACACGCAAACACCCTCAGAAAGTTGAGCTTCCGGCCATCTCGCTCACCGAATATAGTGCTGCATAGGCGCAAGATGGCGAGATGATGAGTAAAATCTAGGAATATCACTAACAAATTGCTACTACTTGAACGTTGATTTTCTGCAAGAGTAGCACTACCCCGGATGAACAGGCCCGCGCATGTAGACAGACGACTGTCGACATTGTACTCCTACTAATTAAAAAATAATAATACAAAAATAGCTGGTAACTGCTGGCCGCAAATAGCTCAAGATAGAGACATATGGAATTCTTTAGAGGAGGCCTCCACCATCACTTAAAGAGGGATTCATACAAACAAACTCCTATATGTATTATTTTCTATAGTTAAACATTCTCAAAATAAGTGGAATATTTATAAATAAAATATTTATTTTTCTTTTTCTTTAAACTATGTATGTATCCTATTTTGCATGAAATAAAATATTTTTATTTATTATTTTAATACAAAGATAGATATAGATAAGAACATTGACGCCTCCTCCGCCAGTGAGGATAGCTATTCAATATAATTTTGTAACTTTCGGGAAACTTAAGAGGATCTTCTCGTTCAACATACTTCAGTGTCTGAAAACATAGATCTACGACCAATGTGTGTTACCCGTGATGACTTACGGCACGGAAACGTGGTCCCTAAATGTAGGCCTCATAACAAGGCTCAAAGTCGCTCAGCGTACTATGGAGCGGGCTATGCTCGGGATTTCTCTGCGAGATAGAATCCGGAATACGGAAATCCGCAGAACAAAGGTTGTAACCGACATAGCGCGAAGAATTAGCACGCTGAAGTGGCAATAGGCAGGCCACATCGCTCGACGAACCGATAACCGCTGGGGAAGAAAGGTTCTCGAGTGGCGACCACGTATCGGACGACGCAGTGTAGGATGTCCTCCCACTAGGTGAACCGACGACTTGGTGAAAGTTGCTAGGCGTCGTTGGATGCGGGCGGCACAGGACCGCACTTTGTGGCGTAATATGGGGGAGGCCTACGTACAGCAGTGGACGGCGATAACCTGAAATGATGAACGATGATGATAATTTTGTAGTATCCACTACAAAATTATTATCATTAACCACTGTGTTATCGGTGATGAAATACAGCACGGCAACGTGGCCCTTAAATGTAAATCTCATAACCAAGCTCAAGTTACTCAGCATACTATTGAGGGGGCTATGCTCGTAATTTCTCTACAAGATAAAATCCGAAATACAGAAATTCGCAGAAGAACGGGCGTAACCAACAGTGTGGTCTTCCTCCTCACGACTTTGGCAAGCAACCGTGCCACGTCAATATCAGCACAATGGAAAGTGATTCTGCCGTTCATGAACCTCTGCCGTGAAGAAAGTAAAGGGAGTGTGAATGCGTGCAATGAAGCTTTATCATACTAAAGGCATCACCAAAACCCACACGCATACACCCTCAGAAAGTTGAGCTTCTGGCCCTCTCGCTCACCGAACATAGTGCACTTGAAGGCGCAAGATGGCTGGAGCCCAATAGCGGAACATGTATAAGGTAAGGTTACGAAGATAATTATAAGTAAAATCCAGTCATATAAAGATTTCTTCCTTAGTGTAAGATGTTGTTTAAAAAAATATATCTATACATTTTTAATCTGTATTTAAACGAGCCTGTGACCTATTTTCCGGCTCTTTCCTCACCGTTAATACGAGGTAAACAGTCTGTATTTGTGTTACCGTAACGGGGCACGTTATTACTACAGACTTATTCAAGTGGAGGATTATTTTTTAATTAGCTAATACACTTATTGTATATCGAATACGATCGCCTGATATGTTAACTTCAATTTTAATCATGATGGCATGTTTTTTATTGCAAACGAGCAAACAGTACACTTGATGGTAAGTGTTGCTACCGCTCATGGACCTTTGCAAGGCCGCTGCCTATCGCAAAGAAAATGAAGGGAGTGAATGCGTATAATGAGGTTCAGTGATACTAAAGGCATCACAACTGCCAACAGTATGGTCCTACCCTGTTTTTCCTTGACTTGACTGTTTTAATTAATCAACATCTCAGCTGCAAAACGTCTCCCTGTTGGGAAAGAGTCTTCTTCATCATTGAATCATTGCATTGCTCACCGAACAAGGTTCTGCTTGCGGTGGCTACGTGGGGCGGGTCGCTCTCTTCCTTCTAATTTGGTTGAGGGGAGTGATGGCTGCTCTAGTAGTTAACTCGTGATCAGGTGCTGCTTGTGGGATCTCGTCCAGCCATATTTTCTTTCCTTTCTTTAATTCTTTTTGTATTGTACTGAATTTTGAAAATGTATACATGTATACAATTTCGAAGGGCATCACACTGGAGCTAATACCATATAATTATGTTGTACTAACTATAAAATTATGTACGTATATTTAGAAGATTAAAAAAAAAATTACAGCCCGCTGAGTTTCTTGCCGGCTCTTCTCAGCTTGTCGCCGCGTTTCGATCCGGTGGTAGATTATTGTATTACGATATGTAAATTTGACAATATATAAGTCCCCTTAAGGGGCCTATGCAGAATAAATGATTTCATTTGATTAGAGAAGGTAATTGGCCTCATCCTGCTGGTCAGACGGATGGTGCAGGATTTTGTGGCGAGTTCACATTCTTTTGTTCTGATATTATCTTTTCCGTGTGGTGACGGAGTAGGAATAAGTTTCACCGGGGTGGATCTCTTGTCCGTGGGTATCGTAAAAGACGAAGAACTGTTATAATATATATGAATGAAAAGGAAAACTCAAAATAAAACCCTATAATAATTGTCTGAGTAGCTTGGCATAGTAGGTCATCTTATACGATATCCACGGGCAATTTAGGGGATGGTGAAGTATATTCTTACTCCGGTATCACACAGAGATGGTGGTATCAATAAATATTAGCCGATAAAATTTGATAACAACGGGTCATTGAGCATCAACTATTCTACACTGTTATCATAACAACGGCTGAGAAAACAAAATGGAAAGTGATAAATTGTAAATTAATGTCGATATTATTATTACGAAAGCGAAACAGCTAGTGTTTAAAAAAATAGGTCAACAAACCACGAACCGAAAAAGGCTCTTAAATTTCTTAATTAATGTCGTACTTTGATTACTTTGTTGCGTGACATTAGTTCTAGTTATAAAATCCCTAATTAATGTAAGGACGATGTGGACGGACTCTGTAATCACGGTTAAAGGAAATAATTTCTCATCAGCCCCCTATTCCGTGAGAATCAAAAATATTCGTCTTCGTTTACATTAGGAAAATGAACAGTTTAGTTCGATTGACAGTTTAAAAACACAGTGTGACATACAGTTTCTTTTTCTTCTTTTTTTTTGTCTTGGCAATCAGCTAATAATACAAGCCATTTTTGCCAGGGTCGTTAATAATCAGGGAAGTTAATTGCCTAATTTTACATTAGGTCTCAATCCAATAAATTACCTAGGGAACTGAAAAAATTTAATTCGGCCTCTAAGAAGATCCGGCAAAAAGACCAGCGGTTTTATCTCCAGTCTAATATGAACCGAGAATTATGTTCTTTTATTAATACAGGAGAACCCGTTTAATACGGTCACGTTTAATACGATTGCCCGCATAATACGCCATTTTGCGACAGTCCCAGCAACTTGAAACATATTTTCATACATTTCTTAACGCTTAATATGATCGTCATCCCGTTTAATACGCCAACATGTGCCACTCAAATACACATATTACCCCTTGCGGCAGCGGCCAGAGACTGATGAAGTGGTGACTGTCGAGCGACCCTAAGTGATAATGACCAAGAAGAAGATGAGTCAACTCCGAGACGCTACGTAACTTCTTTGAATCAAAGCGAAAACGCACTGCGAAAATTAAATTACGTTGAAAATCTTGTAATTGCTAATGTCTCAAAACCTTTTTGTCAAACTAAAATAAGTGATTATTTTATTTTAAGTAATTTTTAAATGTTAAATTCAACACATAGGTATTCAAAATAATAATATAATATAATAAATAATAATGGCACGTTTTTTCCCTTTCCCGCATAATAATACGCTTTCCCGCCTAAGACGTGTTTTTTGTCGGGTCCCTGCGAAGTCGTCTTAAACGGGTTCTACTGTAGTTACTGCCGTGTAGTGCCGGAGTAAGAATATAATTCACCTCTCTTGAACGTAGGTGATGTTAAAGAGGACTAAGGGTTTAAACATCATCATCATCATCATTTCAGCCTATCGCCGTCCACTGCTGGACGTAGGCCTCCCTCATGTTGCGCCACAATGAGCGGTCCTGTGCCGCCTGCATCCAACGACGCCCAGCTACTTTCACTAGGTCATCGGTCCACCTAGTGGGGGGGCCTCCTACACTGCGTCGTCCGATACGTGGTCGCCACTCGAGAACCTTTCTTCCCCAGCGGTTGTCGGTTCGTCGAGCGATGTGGCCTGCCCATTGCCACTTCAGCGTGCTAATTCTTCGTGCTATATCGGTTACACCCGTTCTTCTGCGGATTTCCGTATTCCGGATTCTATCTCTGTTGGTTGGATGGTTTAAACATACATCCTTACTAATATTAAAAATGCAAAAGTAAGTTTGTTTAATTGTTCACGCTATTTCACGCTTAAACTACCGAACCGATTTCAAAAATTCTTTCACCAATGGAAAATTATAATATCAGTAAGTAACATAGGCTATGTTTTATCTCGATATTCCCACGGGAACTACGCGAGTAAGGCAACTGAAACCGAAGCGAACCTAGGGCGGGTTGCTAGTATAACATATAGATACAAAAGAAAGAAAACTTGAAATGTACCCTATATTAACATGTCTGACCAGCGTAGTATAGTAGGCCAATTTCACTCCTGTTATGAAGGAGGCTCAAACATTCAAACGATGAGGTTATAGTTGGACTTGAACTCACAAATTGTTATGTATATGTTTTCCGATTTATGGCTTAAAAATATACATTTTTTTGTCATCATTTCGGCTCATATATGTCCCAATGGTAAGCTCAAGCTTCCTCCGTTATAAGAGGGCTATTGACCTACTATACCGTGCTGGACAGACAGGTTGGTATAGGGTTTTTTTTCGAGTATTGCTTGTCTTGTAAATATGTTAAATGCATATTATATCCCTTAGTCGTCTTTTACGACATCCACGGGTAAGAAAAGCAGTGGTGAATAATATTCTTATACCGTCACCACACGCAAATGAAAACATACATTGTAAACAATATTACTTTAAGAATTTTATCGCACGTCCACCCGTGACCATGAACGCTGTAAAGTGTTCGAAACGTCGGGCTATAAATCAAATACAAACGCGATAAAATCCGTAAAGTAGTTTTATTTACAACTAACAACCCATCCTCGCTTCGCTTCGGTTTGAGTCGCCTTAACCGCGTAATTCCCGTTCCCTTGGGAATGTCGGGATATAATATAGCCTATGTTACTCCCTGATAATATAGGTTTCCATTGATGAAAGAATTTTTGAAATCGGTTCAGTGGTTTAAGCGTGAAAGCGTAACAAACTTAATTTCGCATTTATAATATTAGTAAGTATGTGTAATACGACCGCGTGAGGAAAGACCAACGTCCTCCCGAGGGGGTGGTACCCCACGTAGGGGGTATTCCGACGGGCCCACCACTGATGATAAGTAACCCTGCTCCGGTGGTCGGCCCAACGACGAAGGTGACGTGGTGTTCGGGTGGGTTGCGAGTGTGCGTGCTTACGCCCCTCTGTCGCCCCGGACGGAGTGGTGCGAGGAGCGCGGCGACCGCAGCCCACCCAAAAAATAAAAAGGATGTGTAATACTCGCGTAAACATCAGAAATCATTATAAAAAGATACATTTATACAAAATTCACTCATCAAGCTTCTAAATTGACATACAACATGTCTTCGTAATTCTAAACAAAAAAAATACGAATCTGTAATGTAAACCAACCAATTGAAATGTAGAAAAATTGACGGCTCCCCCCACGGGAATCGTTCGCAATGCTTTCAAGCGAAACGTCAAACGATACACGGAATATATGATAAACCGCAACGTTCGTCGTATTACGAGGTAAAAAAAAAAGCATATTGAGTCAGTGAGGAATTACTTATGCATAAAGCAACGTACGATACGCAGATAGCTAAGAACTGTAAGTTTGACATAAACTCTTTTAGGAGAAAATCTTAAATAAATAATAGACTACTCCGCTGGTGGAGCGTGGGGAGACGTAAGCAGTACATTTGACTGATGCCAGCCTAGCCGAGACCGTTCGTTACTCATAGAGAGATTGTCTACGCCAAGGTGAAATGCCTTCGATGAAGGATAGTACCCGCAATACTCTTGCCACTGGCCGCTTGGAGGTCTACTACGAGAATTAGGATTGGGTACGACAGCCAAAATGGTGATTGACGGGTGCAATATTGTTATGGTTCATGTCCTTTTAGTTCAGGCGGGAAGTCACCATTATGCCAGCCTGACAAAAACAAAAACAAAAAAAAATATAATGAGATCACAAAATAATCAAGAGGAGGCTGACAGAAGTGGAAACCTAAAACTATGAATAAATAGTTGTTATTTTTGAATAGTTAAATTAATTGTTTGATCTTGAATTAAAATTTTGTAAAATCTTTTTAACCGACTTCAAAAAAGGAGGAGGTTCCTCTACTCGACCGTATATATTATTTTTTTATGTTTGTTCGCGGATATCTTCGTCATATATCAACCCATTTTGATTATTCTTTTTTTGTTGGAAAGGGTATACTTTCCAAATAGTACCATGAAAATTTTATCGAAATCGTACAAGCAATATTTAAAAAATCAACAAAAATCTAAAAGATTATCTACATTGTCTACATTATTGACGGCGGTTTCTTTTTTTGTAAGAAATAATTATTACATTTGCTTATCTGGTTTTGACGTATCAGCACAGATGACACACACACATACACACACACAAACAGATCAGAACGTTAACGCATCACGTGATCATGTCGATGACGCCTCACATGAATTTACTTGCCATCCAAACCAGCTTATAAAAGCTTTCCCTTCAAACAAGAAACAAGCTAGTTGACTGATTATAAGGTTTTCTTTTTAAATGGAAGGAAGACCCACCACTTTCTCACGGTAAACAAAATAACGCACACCACAATAAAAGGAATACGGGGAATTTTCCGTAGTACTTCGAATATTCATTCGACACCTGTTTCGCCTCTAAATGAGGCATCCTCAGGTCGATTCGACTTCAAATGCGCATATGCAAATTGCAAGTTAATGTTCTGGAAGGTGCTCATCACGTGAGAGTAAGATTTCCTTATCCTCCTTCCTTCCTTCCATTTTATAATAAAAATGGATTGCCGCTATGTCGCCTAATTCAATCATTTATGATTATAAGTTTTTCATTTTCTCTTAAGGGTTTTTTCGAACATAAAATTTATCACAGGCAGATTTTATGTCGCATCATATGTTGTGAAAGAGACTTGTGCTAAGACTGAAATGTTTATCTGCCAAGAAATTAATGTATAAGAATTTTCTTCTTCTTGTCTCGACGTCTTCGATACTTTATCATATCCACGGTCACTTAATCATACCCTTATACTTTCAAACTATAAAATTCAGACTTACACTTTAATACATAAATTTTAGTTTCAAGTGTATCGACGGGATATGAATACAATTCTTAACTTCACAGACGGCGTAATGTTTATGATACCGAGCTTCCATCCTAATGTTGTGGATTCAATTCCCACATAGGGCAATGGTTTGTGCGACTCATAAATTGTTGTTCTGAAACTGAGTGTAATTTGTGTCCGTTAAGTTTTATATTTATAAAGACCGCCGTAATACAGGGATTGTTTCCTTAGCGCGTGTTATCTTTCAACAAATATCGCTACTTGCTTACATGTGGTAATTGCATAAATCAGTTAAAGATATCATTAAGTGAATAAGCAGCATCTATCTCCTAGGAAATATCCCCTCAAATGAATGAATGCACTTTAAGGCCTAGGTCCAAAAGTGGAGTATGTAAAGGTTACTGATAATAATGCCTAAGTTTTAGTAGATAATAAACAATAAAATCCACAAAAACAGTGTCATTTCATACATCTATAATAGTTACTCTGCTCTGCTATCCCAATTACTTAGAATGGCCTTAATATGCAGTCTTCTTACATTACCCGTGGGTGTCGCAAAAGATGACTAAGAGCTTGATATCAACCTGGACTAAACACACCTGATGCCGTCTGCTTAACAATTACATTCCCAAGGAGGGTTGACGTCAGGCAGGCGACCGCTGATAACACTAGTGCTAATTATTCTTGCATTATATACGATGGGAACAAATTACATATTTCGTTGACTGGAATAAAACCCACACTAGCCTAATTGTTAACGCAATATGAGGTTATTCAATCCATCCGTGTGATGACGGAATAAGAAGACAATTCACCATTCTCTAATCCGTGGGTATCGTAAAATACGACTAAAAGATATGATATGCAGATAACATCAATGTAAGAGAAGGAAATCTCGACAAAAACCCTATACCAACACGTCTGACCAGCGTGGTATCTCTATACCATGAATTGCCCTACTGGTCAATTTCCGTTCCATTGCGGTGAAGGCCCGAACCTAACGTGGGATTTATATGGGTTGAGATGAAATCATGAGGTTATTATTTTTCTAAAGCATTTTATTACTTTATCACTAATTAATCATCATCGCAGCCCACATACGTCCCACTGTTGGACTCGGGCCTCCTCCATAATGGGAGGTAATTTGACCTACTATACCATACTGGTCAGACATGTTGGTATAGGGTTTCATTTTGAGTTTGCCTTCTCTTGCACATATGTTATGTACATATTATATCCCTCAGTCGTCTTTTACAACATCCACGGACAAGATAGGGAGCGGTGAACTGAATTCTTACTCCGTTACAGCACGGAACAAAAATTAACTAATTAATCAATAGACCATTTATATAATTAAGTAGTATGACGTAAGCATGAACAAATTATTAATTTAGGCAGCTAATGTGCTCAACGGACATTGCCCACTAAGCTTTAGCCGCGCATATCATCACGGAGAACAATAGGGTCGGATTAGGGATGTGCACTAACGAGATAATACTGATACCTTCAATGCAAAATACGACTTTGTTCACAGTGAATAAGGTTTTAAATTAAATGTAGTTTAATTTCATAGCGTCAGTGCAAAATAAAGTTATTTTATGTAATATTATGACGTCATCCACTTCAAACTTACTGTTATGTAATGTATTTTATATGTATGTAAATGTAATTGATGTCCATGCCTTATACGCACACGGACACAAACGCACAATCTATACCAATAAATAAAATTGGAGTGTCTGTTTGTAATGTCAAAATAATAGACTTTTTTCATGCTCACACGATTATTTGCACTATACATATGCCTAAAACACACTTTATATTTTTTTGTCTGTCTGTCTGTTCCGGGTAATCTTCAAAACGGCTGGACCGATTTCGAAAATTTTTCACTAAAGTAAAATATCAGGGAGTCACCTAGGCTATATTTTATCCCGGTATTCCCACGGGAACTACGCAGTAAAGACTGAAACCGAAGCGAAGCGAGGGCGGGTTGCTAATTACATATATACACACTTTCCGTATGGTGACGGAGTAAGAATACAATTCACCACTCCCTATCTTACCCGTGGATGTCGTAAAAGATGACTAAGGGATATAATATGCACATAACATCTATGCAAGAGAAGGAAAACTCTAAATGGAACCGGATGAACGTGTCTGACGAGCATGGTATAGTAGAACAAATTCTCTCTCATTGTGGAGGAGGCTCGAGCCCAACAGTGGGACTTATGTTGGCTGCAATGATAATGATGATATATACACAGGTATAACTAAGAATCATTGCTGTACTTAGAGATAGCTAAAGCTGAGCCAATATCTTTTGTTCTTTCATTGTATTTCGCTGAGTGGTCGAAATTCGGCCATAATTCATTTAATTTTTCTGCTACACAATTTTCTTTTAATTATATTTATGTACTAGCAACCCGCTCTCGCTTCGCTTCGGTTTTAGTCGTTTTACCCGCGTAATACCCGTTCCCGTGGGAATACCAGGATAAAATATAGCCTAGTTTACGCCCTGATATTATAGCTTTCCATTCGTGAAAGAATTTTTGAAATTGGTCCTGCCGTTTTGAAGATTACCCGGAACAAACAGACAGACAGACAAAAAATTTTTAATCTGTATTTTAGGCATAGGTGTCGTGCAAATAACCGTGTGATACTAGCAACCCTCCCTCTCTTCGCTTCGGTTTCAGTCGTCTTAACTGCGTAGTTCTCGTTCCCGTGGGAATACCGAGATAAAATATAGCCTATGTTACTCCCTGATATTATAGTTTTCCATTGGTGAAAGAATTTTTGAAATCGGTCCCGCCGTTTTCAAGATTACCCGGAACAAACAGGCAGACAGATAGACAAAAAAAATATAAAGTGTATTTTAGGCATATGTATAGTGCAAATAACCGTGTGAGCATGAAAAAGCCTCTTATTTTGACATTACAAACAGACACTCCAATTTTATTTATTGGTATAGATAATTGTATATTGAGCAAGCTGTATTTCACTAATAACTAATGTATAAATAAGTATAAATGTCTGTTAGACATTGTCATCATAATTATAATCGTTTAACATTCAGTTCGAGCAGAGATTTTAACCGTAAACAAAAGTGTATAAGCGCGCGCATGTGTGCGTGTGCGTGTAGGGATTGCGTTGTAGTGTGCGTAATGCCTTATTTAATGAATTTAATGTATTTTTAATCTATTATTATATGAAATTTCAGCTTTATGCACTTCTCCTCATTATATACTTCAACTGTGCCAAATTTCATACTTGTCAATCCACGTAATTTTCGTAATAAGGGGTACAAAGTTTAAGAGTGGTAGGACCACACTGTCGACAGTTATCTGTCTACAGCCGCGGAGCGGTCCGTCCGGGGTAGTACCACGCTAAGCAGAAAATCGACGTCTGAGTAGTAGCAATTTGTTATTGCGCTTCGTTCGGTGAGCGAGAGAGCTGGAAGCCCAACTTTCTGAGGGTGCGTGTGGAGGGTTTTGGTGGTGCCCTTGGTATCACCGAGCCTCAATGCACGCATTCACACTCCCTTCACTTTCTTCGCGGTAGGCAGCGGCCTTGTAAAGGTCCATGAGCGGCAGCAACACTTACCATCAGGTGAACTGTTTGCGCGTTTGCCACCATTTGCAATAAAAAAAAAAAGTATCAATAAATAGATTTCTTGTAGTTTTAATTTTGAGAAGAGAATGAACTATTCTTCTTCAATTTTTTTGTTTGAAAATATTTAATCCTTACTAATATTATAAATGCGAAAGTAACTCTGTCTGTCTGTCTGTCTGTCTGTCTGTCTGTCTGTCTGCTACGCTTTCACGTTTAAACCACTGGACCGATTTTGATGAAATTTGGTATAGAGATGGACTAAAGCTTGAGAAAGGACATAGGCTATTTTTTATCGCGAAAAAATGGGTATAAGGGGTTGAAATAGGGGATGACATTTTGTATGGAAATTCGTCATTTTCGATGATAGAACCACGAATCTTTGTATTAAGACACCTAATAATAAATAAATAAATATTTGTTCAAGCGTTTTGGAAATTTCATTTACATGGGGATGAAATTCAACCCCTAAAATAACAAAAAGCATACAGCCGAAACCACTGGGCCTAGAAACGTATTTTTTTTTACACCATCGTATTTCTTGTGGTGCACGAGCACTAGCAAAGGATTTTTAGAAATTCACCCCCTTAAGGGGGTGAAAAATATATAGTCTTTCACGTCTAAACCGATTTTGATGAAATTTGGTACAGAGATGGACTAAAGCTTGAGAAAGGATATAGGCTACTTTTTATCGCAAAAAAATGTGTATAAGGGGTTGAAATAGGGGATGACATTTTGTATGGAAATTCGTCATTTTCGATGATCGAACCACGAATCTTTGTATTGAGGCACCTAATAATAAATAAATAAATATTCGCTCAAGCGTTTTGGAAATTCCATTTACATGGGGATGAAATTCAACCCCTAAAATACCAAAAAGCATACAACCGAAACCACTGGACCTAGAAACGTATTTTTTTTACACCATCGTATTTCTTGGGGTGCACGAGCACTAGCAAAGGATTTTTGGAAATTCATCCCCTTAAGGGGGGGGAAACATATAGTCTTTCGCGTCTAAACCGATTTTGATGAAATTTGGTACAGAGATGGACTAAAGCTTGAAAAAAGATATAGGCTACTTTTTATTGCGAAAAAATGGGTATAAGAGGTTGAAATAGGGGATGATATTTTGTATGAAAATTCGTCATTTTTGATGATAGAACCGTGAATCTTTGTATTAAGGCACCTGATAATAAATAAATAAATATTTGTTCAAGCGTTTTGGAAATTTCATTTACATGGGGATGAAATTCAACCCCTAAAATAACAAAAAGCATACAGCCGAAACCACTGGGCCTAGAAACGTATTTTTTTTACACCATCGTATTTCTTGTGGTGCACGAGCACTAGCAAAGGATTTTTGGAAATTCACCCCCTTAAGGGGGTGAAAAATATATAGTCTTTCACGTCTAAACCGATTTTGATGAAATTTGGTACAGAGATGGACTAAAGCTTGAGAAAGGATATAGGCTACTTTTTATCGCAAAAAATGGGTATAAGGGGTTGAAATAGGGGATGACATTTTGTTTGGAAATTCATCATTTTCGATGATCGAACCACGAATCTTTGTATTGAGGCACCTAATAATAAATAAATAAATATTCGCTCAAGCGATTTGGAAATTCCATTTACTTGGGGAGGAAATTCAACCCCTAAAATACCAAAAAGCATACAGCTGAAACCACAGGGCCTAGAAACGTATTTTTTTTTTTACACCATCGTATTTCTTGGGGTGCCCAGACGGAGTGGTGCGAGGAGCGCGCCAACCGCAGCCCAACCCAAAAAAAAAGGGGGTTGAAAAGCATATAGCCTTTCACGTCGAAACCACTTAACCGATTTTGATGAAATTTAGTACAGAGATGAACTAAAGCTTGAGAAAGGATATAAGGTTACTTTTTATCGCGAAAAAATAGGTATAAGGGGTTGAAATAGGGGGAAAGTATTTTCTTTTTACGTCGTCTTATTTCTTGGGGTACACGAGCACTAGCAAAGGATTTTTGGAAAATCACCCCCTTAAGTGGGTGAAAAGCGTATAGACGAAACTCTTGGAGCTAGGAACGTAAAACTTTCTATGCAATTCTCTTTCTTTTGTTGTAAGTGAGCTCTAAGAAATTATTTTATTAAAATCAACTCCTAAAGGGGTGCAAAATATATAGCCGAAATCATTAGGCCTAGAAACATGGAATTTTGTATAAAGTTTCCTTTCTTGGGGAAAGAGAGATTTTTGCAATTTTAGCCCCAAGGGGGTGAAAAGTGTTTAACCGAAATTACTGAGCCTAGGAAGGATCATTTTAGTACACGGTCGGCTTTCTTGGATTACCCCCAGATTTTCTTAGTGCTCACTTACCAAGCACTATGAAAAAATTTTTGGCAAGAATAAGCGAGCTCTAACAAAGAATTTTTGGAAATTCAACCCCTAAGAGGGTGAAAGTGTATAGCCAAAGATACCGGGCCTAAGAATGTGTAATTTTGTATACCGATCGGTTATTTGGGGTAAGCACTCACTAAGAAACAATTTTGGGCTGCCCCAAAAGGATAAAACACATATAGTGGAAGACACCCAGCCAATGATATATCATCTTATCATTATCTCTTATCATCTTACTCTTATCCTAATTACTTTGGATCGACGCGATATGTAGGTACTCTTCTACCATCGTAGATATATTGCAAAGGTTCTAGCAACATTTTAAGACCTGGCGCACGACATTGTTGGCCAGACGGCATCACCGGTCCAGGTCGATATAAATCTTTGTCTTAGTAGTATTTTGCGATACCCACGAACAATGAAAGCGTGGTAATATTTCTAGCAGCTACCAGACAGTAAGTTACAATCAAGATATTATTCCAATTTTCTATCTCTACAAATAAATAAATTTGAAGCGTCTGTTTGTCTATCAAAATAATAGGTTTTATTTATGCTCACACAATACGGTCCAAATTTTTTTGTCTGTCTGTCTATTCGTTACAGGTAATCTTCAAAATGGCTGGACCGATATTGATTATATTTTACCATCAGGTCTACCAGTCGTACATAAGGAATAACTTAGACTATATTTTATCCCAGGTTATATTTTATCCCGGTGTGGCTGAATTAAGTCGATTTTAAAATTATTTCACTAATGGAAAGCTATTTTTAAGCGAGTAACATATTTAAGCTTTTTTATCCCGATATTCCTACGGGATCGGGTATAATGTTGGTGAAATCACGGAAATTTAATGGTTTTAAAAATTAATTCACTAATGAAAAGCTATATTATCAGTGAAAGGCTATTTTCATCCCGGTATTTGCCCAGGAACGCGAACTATACCGGGGGATGTCGAGCAATTTTTAAAATTCTTTCACCAATGGAAAGCTACCTATGTTGTCAGCGAGTAACATAGGCAATTTATATCTCTGATATTTCTGGGATTTATATTATTTTTTTTTTTTTGGTATGTGTGTAAATTTATAATATCAGCGAGTAACATAGGCATTTTTTATCTCGGTATTGGCATGGGAATTTCTACGTGAATGAAACTGCGGATGTTTGATTGATATAATTTTTTTTTCACCAATGGAAAAGTACGTTATCAGAGACTAAAGAAAGGCACATTTATCATCGTATTTGCACGGCAATCTGAACTACAAGGCTGGAAGTAATATTCAAATGTGAAAGTTTGTGAAGATATTTGGATGTTTGTTACTCAATCACGCTTAAACTGTTGAGCAGATTTGGATGAAAATTGACACGTAGATAGAGTATTTCTTAAATTAAGAAATGTAATACTTTTTATGCCGATGATATTCTTTGCGATAATAGTTCAATATGCAAGTAAATTTTTACGCGGGCGAAGCCGCGGGCAAAAGCTAGTAGAGTAATAAATTTTAAAAAATACTGCTAATCTAATCTTAAGCAATATACTAACAATAATCATCATCATCATCATCATCATTTCAGCTCATTTACGTCCCACTATTTGGCTCGAGCCTTTTTCACTTTGTGAAGAAAATTATCCTATTATACCACGCTGGTCAGACATCTTGGCAGCAGAGACCCTATGGTTTCTTTCGAGTTTTCCTCCTCTTGCATAAATATTATATACCTTAAAAGATGATCTTTTACGACATCCACGGGTAAGAGAGGGTATGATGAATTGTATTCCTACTCCGTCACAATATGTTAGCTAACAAATAATTGCCGTCGGGCCGACCACTGATGACAGGTAACCCTGCTCCGGTGGTCGGCCCAACGACGAAGGCGACGTGGGGTTCGGGTGGGTTGCGGATGTGCCTGCTTACGCCCCTCTGTCGCCCCGAACGGAGTGGTACGAAGAGTGCGCCAACCGTAGCCCACACCAAAAAAAAAAGAAAAAGCTATCAAATAATATGTTAGCTTGTATTAAAATACAAACGTTTTGGTATTCGTATATATAAATTATTACAATAAAGGCTTACCAAGAAAAAGTTCAGTTATGTTATATTTTAAGTGTATATAAGTCACAATATTTTTAATACCATCAAACTAAACATAGAAAGTAAGAACGAACGTAAGAATGATCAATGTCTGACAACAAAAACGAGAATGATGGATTATAATGAACGTATACTATTTAAATAAGAATCGTTCACAATATTTAGGTTTCATTTTTTTTACGCGAAACTCCATACTTTTATTAATAAATTGCGTTATTTTTTTTCATCCGCAAGGTGACAGAGTTAAACTAAAATGGATACCTTCCTTTCCTGTATCACGATAATTCCTGATATGCAAAAATATAATATAGGGAAAATTCTAAATTAAACCCGATACCAACGTCTTTATTAGTAGTAAATGCTGATTTCCTTTGCTTGAATCAGCTTTGATCCCAGTGTCACACATATAGGTTGAAAAATAGAAGAAAATTACAGCGTTAGGAAAAAAGGTATGTAATCAAAAACATCGTAGATAAATCCATACAAGCTTTAGAATGCAAACATCAGCTGTTGGACATAAAACTCCCACCAGAATGCCGTTCAAGATGATGCTGTGCTACTTGTATCCAACGGCTCTATAAGTCGTTTTAAACGTCGACCACTGAAGTCAAGGAACTCTGCACCGATAGTCGGCCCAACGACGAAGGCGACGTGCTATACGGGTAGGTTGCGGGTGTGCGTGCTTACGCCCCTCTGTCGCCCCGGACGGAGTGGAGCAAGGAGTGCGCCTAACGTAACCCACCCCATAAAAAAAGTACATTTAAATGTTGCCAGTCTACCTTTATCGGGTTTGTTCTACGCTGTACCATCCGATTCGTGGTCACCGCTTGAGAACTTTTCTTCCCCAACGGTTGTCAATTTAACAAGCGAATAGGCAGGCTACATTGCCACTTCGATGTGCTAATTTCTCAGGCTAAATCGATTACGCCTGTTTTTATACGGTTTTCTGTATGCCGAATTTTATGATATAAACAATCACTTACAGAGTCTAGCCCTCTCCATAGAATCCCCTTGTACGCACATAAAAAATTTCATCAACATCGGTGACATACACACGTACAAAATAAATATATATATATATATATATATATATATACATATGTGCTGTGTGGTAGCGGCTTCGAATACTACCAACCCTTGCTTTGCTCGTGGGTGTCGTAAAAGACGACTAAGAGCCCTAGATTGACCCGGACCAACTCCATCTGGTACCATTTGGGTCAACGATTACATTCCCAAGGAGGGTTGACGTCAGGCAGGCGGCCGGTCATAAAAGTCATTGCCGAAACTTTTTGCAATATGTGAAAACAGATGACATATTGCGTCGACCCCAAGTAATTGGGATAAGAGCAAGATGATGATATAAATATAAATTCATATATTAAATAACACCATTTCAAGTTGAAAGTGTGCAAGTTTCGTAACTCATCGGCGCGAACGATTCCGCTCGTTGAATCACAAAGGTCTAGTAAACATGTTTTGATACTTGTTTTGTAAAAAAAAAAACTACGACCAACTATCTTGATATTATATACGGAAGACTTTAAAATTGTATATTGCCGTATAACTATTGAATTTATTTTAAAATGACCTATATTTCGTGTGGTTACGGAGTAAGAATACAATTCAACACTCTCTATCTTGCCCGTGGATGTCGTAAAAGACGACTATAGGATACCTATAATATGCACATAACATCTATGTAAGAGAAGGAAAACTCGAAATTAAACCCTATACCAACATGTTTGACCAACATGGTATAGTAGGACAAATTTCGGAAGAGGCCCGAGCCCAACAGTGGGACGTATGTGGGTTGCGATGATGATGATGAGGAACCCATATTAAATTTAAAAAAAAAACAATTTACTACGCCTTACATTCCCGTGTGAGTCGTATAAGATGGCGGCAAAACAAGAAAGGGTGACCAGCGATATTCTACTAAGCAACTTATAATACTAACTGCCATCCTTACCCAGCTATCAAAGTGTGGAATTTAGTAATTGAAATTTCACCCTCTTCCTGGCAACCGATTGATCTGAAATTTGGCATACGCCTTTGGTTCTAGCGAAAATACAATTATGTATACTAAAATTTATTGTAAATTCAAGATGGCTGCCGCTACAAAATGGCGGATAACCTTTTTTTTTATCCCATCAATATGGGTATCAAATGAAAGAGCTTGGCAAGTAGAATACAGTTCACTATACAAAATCAATATAAAATTAAAAACTTGAAAATAAAAAAATGAAAAAAAATAAGTTAAATGGTTTTATTGTACGTCAAATACCTACAATAGTTGATTAAAATGTTCTTTTTGTAGTGTCCCACGATTTAATTTTTACTGTTTGTTTACAATAAAACCGTTTATCTTAAAAAAAAATACCTTTTTTTCATTTAGACGCCGTTAAATCAGTGGCAAAAGCATTACAAGCGATTGTAAACTCTTGTATTCAAATACTGATTATATCAATTCGTATACGTCTCAATGCTGGCTTCGAGCTTCCTCCACAATAGGAAGGAAATTGAACTTCTACACCTTATAAGTTGGTATAAGGTTTTATTTCTAGTTCTCTTGCATAGTTATTATGTGCATAATTCTCTAAGTCGTATTTTAAAACTACAAGCAAAATCATCATCATCATTCATCATTTCAGCCTATTGCCGTCCACTGCTGGACGTAGGCCTCCCTCATATTGCGCCACAATGTGCGGTCCTGTGCCGCCTGCATCCAACGACGCCCAGCAACTTTCACTAGGTCGTCGGTCCACCTAGTGGGGGGGCGTCCTACACTGCGTCGTCCGATGCGTGGTCGCCACTCGAGAACCTTTCTTCCCCAGCGGTTGTCGGTTCGTCGAGCGATGTGGCCTGCCCATTGCCACTTCAGCGTGCTAATTCTTCGTGCTATGTCGGTTACACCCGTTCTTCTGCGGATTTCTGTATTCCGGATTCTATCTCGCAGAGAAATCCTGAGCATAGCCCGTTCCATAGCACGCTGAGCGACTTTGAGCCTTGATATGAGGCCTACATTTAGGGACCACGTTTCCGTGCCGTAAGTCATCACTGGTAATACACACTGGTCGTAGACCTGTGTTTTCAGACACTGAGGTATGTTGGACGAGAAGATCCTCTTAAGTTTCCCAAACGCTGCCCAACCGAGTTGGATTCGTCGGCTGATCTCTTTCTCGAAATTGGATCTACCTAACTGGACTGTTTGTCCTAGGTAAACATAGTGATTGACAACTTCGAGAATCGCATTGCCAACTAGGACCGGTACAGGAATGACATGGGTATTTGACATGACTTTCGTCTTGTCCATGTTCATTCGTAAACCCACTAGTTGGGATACCCTGCTGAGATCATTGAGCATAGTGCCAAGGTCCTCCATGGATTCTGCCATAACGACGATATCGTCTGCGAATCGAAGGTGAGTGATGTATTCGCCGTTAATGTTGATGCCGAGTCCAGTCCAGTCTAAGAGCTTGAAGACATCTTCCAGTGCAGTGGTGAACAGTTTCGGAGAGATGATATCTCCCTGTCTCACGCCTTTCTGCAACTGGATCGGTTTCGTACTCTTATACCGGATACGGACTGACATTGTGGCGTTCCTATACAAACACTTCAGCACTTCTATATAGCGATGGTCGATTTGGCACCGCTGAAGGGACTGCAGCACCGCCCAAGTTTCGACTGAATCAAAGGCTTTCTCATAGTCCACAAACGCTAAGCACAGGGGCCGATTATACTCCTCGGTCTTTTGTATAATCTGCCGAAGCGTGAGGATATGGTCTATGGTGCTATAGCCTTTTCGGAAGCCGGCTTGTTCGGGCGGCTGGAAGTCATCGAGCTTGCGCGTGAGTCGATTGGTAATGACCCTCGAAAACAACTTATAAACATGGCTCAGGAGTGAGATGGGTCTGTAGTTCTTTAAAAGAGCTTTGTCACCCTTCTTGAAGAACAGCACCACCACACTCCTGGTCCACGACTCTGGAACGTCGCCCCCGAGGATAACGGAATTAAATAGCTTCTGAAGGGCTATTAATACCGGCTTGCCGCCAGCCTTCAAAAACTCTGCCGTAATTCCGTCATCTCCCGGTGCCTTACCGTTACGTAGTTGTTTGAGAGCCATTCTGATCTCGTACAAGCTGATGTCCGGGATTTCTTCGGTATAGTGCCGAGTTAGCTTGGATCTGGGATCTTGGACCAATCCGACAACAGGATTTCGGGATGATTTGTATAACTGTCCATAGAACCTTTCGACCTCTCCCAAGATCTCACTTTGGGATGAAATGACAGTGCCGTCATCGGTCTTCAGCTTAGTCATTTGGCTTTTCCCAATAGACAGATCTTGTGCGAACACTTTCGAGCCACGATTCCGCTCTATCGCTTCTTTAATACGGAACGTATTAAATCGGCGAATATCGCGACGCACAGACCTGGAGATCTGTCTATTTAGCTGCCTATGTTTGGACCAATCGGCTGCAGACTGCACCGTCATCTCTTTTCTCCGCTCCATGAGCTCGAGAGTCTGGTCAGAAAGTTTGTTAGGTCTATTAACGCGGTGAGCCTTGAAAAATTTCGACCCAACCGCGTGGACAGTTTCCACGAACCTGTTGTTCATATCGTTCGGAGATTCGCACTCGTCCAGACATTGGAAGCGATTATGTAGTTCGAGTTGAAAGTTTTCGAGGTTCTGGTATTGGACAGATGTAGGTCGGAGTGTAGACTTCATCAAGCGTGACCGCTCGACTTTTGTATGGATATTCAATGTGCCTCGTACCATCCGGTGATCGCTCCCAGTTTTAATTCTGCTGATCACTGAGACATCATTGAATATCTGTCGTTTGTCTGACAAGATGAAGTCTATCTCATTTTTTGTTGAACCATCGGGGCTAATCCAGGTCCATTTCCTTTGTGGCTGCTTCCTGAAGAAGGAATTCATCATAAAGAGGCTTTCCTTCTCCAGAAAATCAGCCAGTTTCTGGCCCCTCTGGTTTCTCTGTCCATATCCATGTTTCCCCACTCTCAACTCATCATGACTCCCTTTGCCTAGTTTCGCGTTGAAGTCTCCCATAACCACCGTGAAGTGGGTTTTGGACGCGTGTATGGCTTTCGAGATGTCCTCGTAAAATGCCTCCACCTCGTCGTCGGAGTATGTCGAGGTCGGTGCGTATACCTGTATAACCTTCAGCGAATACCTCTTGGTAATTCTGAGTGTAAGGTACGCTACCCTTGTCGACACACTCTTGATCCTCTCCACGTTGTCTATGAGAGACTTACGAACGATAAACCCTATACCACCTTGGGACGGGTGATCGCCCTCCCGGTAGAAGAGCAAGTTTCCAGACTGGAGGATTATCGTGCCCTCGCCCTCTCTTCGCACTTCTGATAATCCTACAATATCCCAGCGGATTTTGCTCAATTCCTCTTCCAGCTCGATGACCCTCTCGTCAGTCCTGAGTGTCCGAATGTTGTGTGTTACCAGGGCCAAGGGTCGTTTTTGTTGGTAGCCGGATCGCTGCCGGAGATTCCTCGCACCCCCCGCTCCACCACTACTGGGCCCGCCACCAAAATGAGCCCGTAGGGTACCGGAGCCGCCGTGACTGGGGGCCATTTTTTTGTTGTACGCCATTTTTAAAAAGGGGATATTGCCGTAATCGCCACGCTTGGCAGGCGGGTTGGCGATCGCAGTATGGATGTTTTACGTTTCCCAGGAGAGAGCTGCTGCCCACTCTCCTGGTGAACCCTCAGCCGATTTTTACGACTCCCACGGGCAAGTAAGGGGTGGCGACACATGTATTCTCAAACCGTCGCCACGCGGCCAAACAAGCAAAATAGGGGTGGAGAATTGTATTATCTATGTATTAACCAATCTGACTTGTGCGCGTGGTATAATACGTTAATTTTCTCCCAATTTGAAGCCATCAGTCGGATTCAAATGAGCTGAGAAAAAACATTACTTGTCGAAATATATTTATATACTAGCAACCCCCCCTCGCTTCGCTTCGGTTTCAGTCGTCTTAACTGCGTAGTTCTCGTTCCCGTGGGAATATTATAGCTTTCCATTGGTGAAAGAGTTTTTGAAATCGGTCCCGCCGTTTTCAAGATTACCGGGAACCAACAGGCAGACAGACAGACAAAAAAATATATGGTATATTTTAGGCATATGTATAGTGCAAATAACCGTGTGAGCATGAAAAAAGTCTATTATTTTGACATTACAAACAGACACTCCAATTTTATTTATTGGTATAGATATGTTGAATCTCTGCTCTCTCTATAAGTGTTGTTCCCGTTAACCACATTGTTGGGAAGGGCAATGGGTATCCCTTAAGACAATAGAATGTATATAGTGTGGAGTGAGTACCTCACGATCAGGTGTCAACCTCTTAGTGGCGCTCATAAAGGTAAAGCCCGCAATAAAATAAACCAGAGCAGAAACTATTCAAATTTTATAAACATAAGGGGCAATAGATTAATAAAATAATATGGGAACGATGCTTGTTTATTAAAAAGTGATTTCGGTTCTACAAGCATGCATAGAGTTTATGGCTTAATAGCAAGTACTAGAAAATTGCCGGCAATAAAATCGATTTTTTTTATCTCTTGCGTAGTTGTTATATATGCCAAATCTATCCCTTAGTCGTCTTTTACGACATCCACGGGCAAGAACTGATTTGGTGAATTATATTCTTACTCCGTCACTATACGGTGTATTGATTAACTGTGAGAAAATGGTCGGTCGCCCTACCCTACCCATCTATACCAATAAATAAAATTGGAGTGTCTGTTTGTAATGTCAAAATAATAGGCTTTTTTCATGCTCACACGGTTATTTGCACGACACCTATGCCTAAAATAGCAATTAAAAAATTTTTGTACGTCTGTCTGTTTGTTCCGGGTAATCTTCAAAACGGCTGGACCGATTTCAAAAATTCTTTCACCAATGGAAAGTTATAATATCAGGGTGTAAACTAGGCTATATTTTATCGCGGTATTCCCACGGGAACGGGAACTACGCGGGTAAAACGACTATAACCTATAACCGAAGCGAAGCGAGGGCGGGTTGCTAGTTTAAAAATAATGTTGAATGCCACTATGTATCGCGTAATTCAATCAATTAAAGAATCTTATCTTCCAGTTTTACTTCACTTACGACGATGTCATCCACATATACTTACAACCGGTAGGCAATGGGCTTCCGCATTGCACTTCCACTTATGAAAATTCGTCTTATATTTCTTAATCATGAGGGATCATTTTCTAAATGCCTACTCATCACAGAGAACAATGCATTTATATTGAAAATGTTGATACTATCACGTTTTGATAATTAAATTTTACTACCTATTACATAATTATAAATGTCAAAATGAATTATATAGGTATGTATTTTAAGCAATAAAGATTCATAATAAGAATAGTTTGTTCATTTTTGAGTCACGTGCATATTCTCTATTATTCAACCTAATAGCAGACTACGAACGCTCACACCCTACCTTGACGAGTTAGGATTGCTTCGGGTCGGTGGTCGAGTGGAAGCTGCCTCAAACGTAACAATTGATGTCAAACGGCCAATAATACTGGACGGTCGTCACTCTATTGCAAGACTTATAACTAAAATGTATCATGTGGATTTTGCCCATGATAATAACGAGACAGTAATAAATGAACTTCGACAGAAATACTGGCTGCTTAACCTTAGACCCACAGTTCGTTCTGTCGTTGCTAAATGTAATTACTGCCGCATAAGAAGGGCTAAACCTTTTACACCTAGAATGGCGGATTTACCTGAAGCCAGATTAGCACACAACGTGCGACCATTCTCACACTGTGGGGTGGATTTATTCGGCCCCATGGAGGTCACTGTCTGCCGTCGGAAAGAGAAACGGTATGGAGTGTTATTCACCTGTATGACAATAAGAGCAGTACATATCGAATTAGTACCCACACTCACCACAGATTAATTCATAATGGCATTAAGAAGAATGGCATGCAGACGAGGCTGGCCACAAAATTTATATTCAGATAACGGTACTAACCTTCGCGGAGCTGAAAAAGAATTAAAAAAATCATACGAAGATTTAAATCAACCAGAAAAACGACATGAAATTTCTAACCGAGGTGTAACATGGTCATTTAATTCACCACATAGTCCCCACAAAGGGGGAGCATGGGAGCGACTAATAAGAAGCGTGAAAACGGCACTAAGGGTAGTGTTAAGAGAGCGAACTCCAAAGGAAGAAACCTTGGCAACATTATTAATTGAGGTCGAAAATATTGTCAACAGCAGACCGCTTACGCATGTCTCAGTGGATCCTGGAGACATGGAGGCACTGACACCAAATCATTTTTTGATCGAGTCTACCTCAAATTTACCTATACCCGGGGTATTTGACGATGGAGACTTATACGTGAGGAAGATGTGGAGAACTGCTCAAAGACTTGCCGACATGTTTTGGCAACGATGGGTCAAAGAAGTCTTACCGACCCTAATCCCTCGACAAAAATGGTTCGATGAGGATAAAAATCTAAAACCTGGAGATTTAGTGATAATTATAGATCCTAACCTGCCCCGCAACACCTGGCCGAAGGGTGTAATTGAAACTGTTTACCCAGGAAGAGATGGGCGAATACGTACTGCACGGGTAAAAACTAAAACTGGACTGTTAATCAGACCAGCAACTCGCTTAGCACTGCTTCCGACGTCAGAATAGTGTCCCTCGAGTGACACTGGGCGGAGAATGTAAACGACGTATAACGCGAGTTGTACGATCGCCATCTGAAAAATAAAATTATTATTATTCAATAACTATAGTAACAACAATTCTTAAATCTAATATATACTTACACAGTTAAATTATAATGTATGTACTTACCTTATAAGAATATTTTTACTTTCTTCTTGTACCTATAACATGTACTTTTACCTATTTAATTATATAAACGTTTATGAATAAATGCATCGCCCTTTCCTTGCATACCAACGTGCGAATTTTATGTTTAACGCGCAGATGACGCTGTTCTTCCCTTACCGACGACGATACGCGCAACATCACGTCGCACTCGGTTAACAAGTTAAAAGGTGTTTATAAAAGTTAGAAGTGTCGCCTCATTTCGAACCCACAACCACTCCACGCATACCTCCATCCGCTACACTTGTGGTCGATTTAACATGTCCTTTACTTTCATAGTACATAAGCAAAAGTTATTGGCAATAAGTTTTATGACTGATCTTCTGCCTGACTTCAACCTTCTGAGGAATTAAAGGATATAATATCTATACAAGAGAAATAAAACTCGAAATAAAACCCTATACCAGCACGTCTGACCAGTGTAGTATTATTAGACAATTTCCCTCCAATTATGGAGGAGGCTCGAAGCCCAATAATAGCACGTATATGAGCTGAGATGATGCTGATATTATATTTTAAATCCGTCTTCATCATCATAGTCATCATTATCATCATCATCATCATCACATCTCACAGAAGTCCTGCTCGGGCTTCCTTCGCAATAAGAAGGAAATTGACCTACTATCACCACGTTGGTCAGACGTGTTTTATTTGTAGCACTCTTCTTGCGTAAATGTTATAGCTTTAATACCCATCGTCTTTTACAACACCCACGGGCAAGATAGGGGGTGGTGAATTATATTCTTACTCCGTCACCACACGGATCCGCCATCACTCGTATTAAACCCCATACAAATCCACAAATGTGACGTCAGCACGATGTCAGCTGACCCAGATTTATACGTTCCCATACACAGCGGTCAGCGACTGTATTTAACACCCCATTTTGGCGGTCACCGCAAGTTAACAAGTTGCTTACGATTTATATAAATGTTAGTTGTTAATTTAAACGTATGGTTAGTTTTAACGACTTGTTAGTTAACTATTAATTGTATGTTTGAATCTGAAACTGGCAAGCGGTTTTATGGCTTCAGTTAAACTAATAATAAAACTTAAAATAAATCAATGTCGTTATGTTTTTACTTCCAATAATTTCTTATAGGGAGAGAATTTGTAGAGATGGTTTAATAATTTTGACAGCGATATCTCATGGTGAATGTCGCGGGTTCTATTCCCACGCGCGACAGTTTTTTGTTATCGTTATCTTAACTTATATACATCCTATTGCTCGGCTCGAACTTCTTCTATAATAGGAGAGAAGTTACCTACTACACCAAGCTGATCGGACACGTTGGTATAGGGTTTTATTTCAAGTTTGCCTTATCTTGAATAGATATTTCATGCGGGTTTTTTTTCCTTATCCGGCTTTTACAATACCCACGGATAAGATAGAAGGTGGTGTATAAGTATTCCTATTCACAATACGGAAAACCCTAAACATAGAAAGTCGTATGATCTATAGATAAATTTTCCTCTATTAAAGAGGACGCTCAAGCCTAACTGAGACTTATATGTGCTAAAATAAATGAAAAAAATCAATCCCTGTTGTTATGTTGCGGCTTAATGGACTGTATGGGGCCGCTTATGCCAGCAACATAACGACGTGGGCTTGCCGAAGGACCAGCGGGAAGCCAATCCCACTAGTGGGACTGGTTCCCACAAAATGGGAGTTTGTTAGGGAAAAGGTGGGAAGTAAGCGGAGAACTTACCGTACTTTGGTGGAGCTGCAGACCTGCTGTGCTGACCTGGTGGTGTTCCCGACGAGCTGAAGTTGGGCTGAACGCGGGCACTGAATTTATTGTCTATTTAATATGTGATCACTATTACGGTATATACACTAGGCTGACCAACGTGGTACGCTGATACGAAACTGTGTGCGCCATGGAACAAATACGTCACGAGAGTTTCACGAGAGTGTCAAATCAAGAATGGCGTCGGCGCACGACTGTCTACCGACTCTAGGCGGAATTAACCGAACCCACACGACACGTCACGGTATCAGCGTGAACACCTGTTTAACCCATCTCTACAGGCATAAATAATAACATTATTGTTTAATATAGGGCGCAATGAAAGTAAATAGTTTTAAATGGCAAAATTAATAACTTTTATCTGAGCATTCTCTGTCAAAGATAGTATGGCGGAATACATTCAATTTATGTGAATAGGCCCATTGTAACATAATATGGAGTTGTATTTGTATCCGTGGACGTGGGGATTTTATATGCTTTTAATAAATATAGTAGGATATTGGTAGAAATTAACTAGTGGTAGAAATTGGTATTCAGTGTACTAGAATTTTTTCTTAGACAGGGTTTACATGTTCGCCAATAAGCTTATTAAAAAATCTAATTATGAAATCCTTTTTTTTTTTCTTCACCGTCACTCGTCACCATCTGTGTTGTATAGGCCCCATTGCTGGGCTAGACCCTCCTCCACCATAGGAGGATAATGGACTTAATAAGCTAGTCAGATGAGTTTCTGAGGTTACGATATCTGTGGGCAAGGTAGTAAGTGGTGGATTGTATTCTAACTCCGTCGTCACATGGAACGTGGTATAATAGGTTAATATCCCTCCTATTGTGGACGAAGCACGAACATAGATGTAGGACATATAATAGCTAAGCTGATGATAATTGTTAACGATATTTAAAATTATAAAAATGCTATTTTTATGTAAGAAAAAATAGCACTCTTACGAAAAAACTTGATTTTATTAAATTTTTTCCTGTTATTTTCCTTTGTGATTTTTTATACTTATTTTCTAGATAATAATATATTTAATCTTTTGGTGTGACGTGTTTGTCTCACTCTGCGTAGAATTATTAACATGCTTATAAACATTTGTTTTATAACGGAATCTTTGAACTTTATTTTTACCCACTTATAAACGTCGGATTAATTTGAAACTTTTCATGTTCTTGGGGACCGATAAAAATTAAATAATTTAAATAGTTTGTCCCATTATACTTACAGGATTAGCGATTTTATATTCGTGACAGATATTTTTGCGTGATTCGATAAATGTCGCTATTCATACTTTCTGCATCACATTTATCAACAAATACTTGATAATTTTTTTTTATCTATTTTATTACTAAACGCTCGCTCCGACCGAGGCATACACAGACCGCGCGATTCTGACAAGTCAATATTCACGATTTCCATCCTCGCCGACGAGGACGGAAATCGTACCGCGGTAAAATCTTAAGCGTGGGAGTGCCCACTTTGCCAGCAAACTCTCGAGCTAAGGTCCGTACCCCACAGGGGGTGCCCACGGGATGATCGCTTAACTTTATCGGGTTGAGAGCTTGCAGCGCTTCTGTAATAGTTCGTGTAAAGCTGTTACAGCCATCTGCAGCTAACAACTACAGTCACACAATAGAATATAGTATTACTATTATATCTTTTTTTAATCTGTGAATAGAAGTGCAGGATATCTGTTATTTTAATGAACTTAATACATTAAATGTTAGTAATGATTTTTCATCCATAAGAGATAGAATAAAATAACTTTTCGTTGGTAGTTTGGCATGCGAGTGAAATCCCGCGGATAGCTAGTTAGATATAAACGTATTATTTATGGTTATATCATACAAGTATATAAGAATTTTATAGGTGTTATGCAAAGATCTGAATCCACAAATGACCAGGGGTTCACTTGGCAATCTGGCCTCACTGTAAAGATTGGGCAGCACTCCATGTTACACACATTTGTTCTATATGTATAATTTAAGACAAGTTATTCTTTCATTTCGGCTCATTTACGTCCCACTGTTGGACTCCAGCCTCCTCCACAATAGGAAGGAAATTAACCTTTTTTTTTTTTGTGGGTGGGCTGCGGTCGGCGCGCCTCCGCACCACTCCGTCCGGGGCGACAGAGGGGCTTAAGCACGCAACTCCCGCAACCCACCCGAAAACCACGTCTCCTTCGTCGTTGGGCCGACCACCGGAGCAGGGTTACTTAACGTCAGTGGTCGGTCCGACGGAATACCCCCTATTGGGGTACCCTCCCATCGACCAACGTCCCGCCCTCGGGGAGGACGTCGGTCTTTCCTCACGCGGTCGGCCTCTCGGCAGGTGACGGACTAATTCCCGGTCACGTCACCCGCGGCCTCGGCTAGGACAAGAAAAATGACCTTGCCAACGCTGGTCAGATGGGTTAGAATAGGATTTTAATTCGAGTTGTCCTTCTTTTTTATACTTATTTTTTATTGTTGTTTAATTTTTAGGGTTCTCAAAGGGTAAAACCGGGACCCTATTACTGAGACTTCGCTGTCCATCCATCCGTCCGCCCGTCTGTCACCAGGCTGTATCTCAAGAACGGTGATAGCTAGACAGTTGAAATTTTCACAGATGATGTATTTCTATTGCCGCTACAAATACTAAAAATAAAATAAAATAAATATTTAAGGGCCCCCCTTACAACAAACTTGATTTTTTGCTCAATATCGATAATGGCAATAGGGATGCACTTGTTTATCTAGTCAATGGTATGGAACCCTTCATGCGTGAATCCGACTCGCACTTTTAATAATTTGACTATGCAAATGAAATAGTGATTAATTATTTTTCTCCTTTATTCTTATTTCTTTATTTTTGTTTTTCTTGTGAACAAGCTATGGTATGGTCATACCTGCTCGACCCTTTGCCTCCCCCCTTTGCTTTGCGGAGGAAGTCCGAGCCCAACAATAAGGCGTGTATGGATTGAAATGATGTTTTACAGAGCATCGCACTGGAGCTAATATTTAATAAAGATATTGTATACAAATTGTTATGCTGTGTGGTAGCGGCTTCGAATACTACCGACCCTTGCTTTGCTCGTGGGTGTCGTAAAAGACGACTAAGAGCCCTAGATTGACCCGGACCAACTCCATCTGGTACCATTTGGGTCAACGATTACATTCCCAACGAGGGTTGACGTCAGGGAGGCGGCCGGTCATAAAAGTAATTGCCGAAACTTTTTGCAATATGTCAAAACAGATGACATATTGCGTCGACCCCAAGTAATTGGGATAAGAGCAAGATGATGATGATTGTATACAAATTGTTGTGTAGTGGTGGCTACGAATACTACCAGCCATGATATCGCTCGAGGGTGTCGTGAAAGACGACTAAGAGCTTTATACCCTTCTGAGCCAACTCCGTCTGATATTATCTAGTCAACAATTCATTCCCAAGGCATGTAATTATTGATTATTAACGATATATAAATGCCGATGCTAGTTTTATTCATAACTAGCCTCTTCCCGCGACTTCGTCTGCACGGAATAGTTGGTTGGGGTTAATGCTAAGTTTAGCGGGTGAAAATATTTTTAACCGACTTCAAAAAAAGGAGGAGGTTCTCAATTCATCGGCATCTTTTTTTTTATGTATGTTCACCGATTACTCAAAGACGTCTGGACCGATTTGCAAACTTCTTTTTTTGTTTGATAGGGTATACTGCCCAGGTGGTCCCATAGTCATCAAGTCAGGATCTGATGATGGTATCCTTATGAAATTGGTGGAATTCTTAAAATTTTATAGGCCATTTTAACGTTTTCAGTTTACTGTTTGAAGTCGGGTTTTTTGTTAAAAATTATAATTATTAAATAATACGATTCTGTCACACATGGTTTTTGCGAAACTTTAACCGTTATTGAGCGCAAAAAAAAAACGATTTTGAAACATTCATCGTCGATGCTCCGCTCCTATTGATCTTAGCGTGATAATAAGCCTTCCTCGATAAATGGGCTATCTAACACTGAAAGAATTTTTCAAATCAGACCAGTATTTCCTGAGATTAGCACGTTCAAACGAACAAACTCTTCAGCTTTATGTAATAGTATAGATAAATGATTCTGAATTTGACCATAACGCGCAACTATTTGTTTTTTTGACATTGAAATTTTATATTCAAACTGTAATGCATGTTATAACTCCCCCCCTCTATATCCTTCGCGGAGGGAAGGCATAAAACGTAAAAATTCGGACGGCATCCGATCCGTGTACTGTCAATAATTGATAATGGATGACGTCATTATGTCAGTTGGTGATTGATTGGCTGTTCCGGCCGTTTCGTGCCACCTACAAGCAAAATTACAGAAATACAATTTCGAATAACGATTTGTTTATCTCTATACTGCAGTTCTATCAGTTCAATCTATACCAATAAATAAAATTGGAGTGTCTGTTTGTAATGTCAAAATAATAGGCTTTTTGCATGCTCACACGGTTATTTGCACGACACCTATGTCTAAAATACCAATTAAAAAATTTTTGTCTGTCTGTCTGTTTGTTCCGGGTAATCTTCAAAGCGGCTGGACCGATTTCAAAAATTCTTTTACCAACGGAAAGCTATAATATCAGGGCGTAAACTAGGCTATATTTTATCCCGGTATGCCCACGGGAACGGGAACTACGCGGGTAAAACGACTATAACCTATATAACCGAAGCGAAGCGAGGGCGGATTGCTAGTTTCATATAATAATGGATTAGAAATACATTAAATTCATTAAAAAAGGCATTACGCACACTACAACGCAATCGCTACACACACATACACACGTTTGTGTGAGTGTGTTGCGTAGCAACGCTTATAGACTTTTGTTTACGTATAAAATCTCTAGTCGAACTGAATGTCAAACAATCGTAATTATGATGACAATGTCTACAAAAGATTTGTGCTTATAATATTAATTATTAATGAAATACAGCTTGCTCAATTTACAATTATACATAAATAAAATTAAAGAAAATTTTGTAGCAGAAAAATTAATTAAAATGAATTATGGCCGAATTTCGACCACACGCCGACCACTAGTTTTAATTACTACGCAATCACATCCATGTGGTGACAGAGTAAGAATACAATTCATTAACCCCTGTCTTGCCTGTGGGTGTCGTAAAAAATGACTCGGGGATTATAATACGCATAATACATCTATGCTCTTGTACACTGTATATTTATCCCAACACCACGGTGATGGTAAATATACCATAGTAAAATACAATAATAGTAAAAAGTAGTAAGAAGTAAAAATACAATAGTATTCTCCATGTGGTGAGGGAGTAAGAATACAATTGACCGCTACCATTACCACCCTTGAGCATAAAATGTCTAAACAAGAAATGTAAAACTCGAAATAAAACCCTGTACCCACCCGTCTAACCAGCGTAGTATAGTAGGTCAATGTTCCTCCCAAAGAGGCTTAAGCCCAGCAGTGGAACATATATGAGCTGATGATAAATCTATACCAATAAATGAAATTGGAGTGTCTGTTTGTAATGTCTAAATAATAGGCTTTTTTCATGCTCACACGGTTATTTGCACGACACCCATGCCTAAAATAGCAATTAAAAATTTTTTGTCTGTCTGTCTGTCTGTCTGTCTATTTGTTCCGGGTAATCTTCAAAACGGCTGGACCGATTTCAAAAATTCTTTCACCAATGGAAAGCTATAATATCAGGGCGTAAACTAGGCTATATTTTATCCCTGTATTCCCACGGGAACGGGAACTACGCGGGTAAAACGACTATAACCTATAACCGAAGCGAAGCGAGGGCGGATTGCTAGTCATACATAAAATAGTAAATATACGTATTATCAAAAATGTATAAAACTTGATCTACTGTTATTACCTGTCGTGTAACACGCCCGGTTTTAAAACATTGTCTTCAGTTATCTTTCAGCTTGTCTTGTTGTCTATGGTATATTGACTATACAAATTATGTATTGGCACATTCCCATAATCGATGACGTCACTTATAACTATCCATAATGGGGCCGTTACGTAAAATAATGGATGGATAATGGAAAAGCACGCTTTATATCAATATTTTCTGTTATAAAAATGTTCAATGTCTTTACGAAAAAATTCGTTTATACTCGCATAGCGACGGAATCGGAATACGTAATGTCACTAATGCATTGCAATGCGATCAATAAGTCGTGTAAGTTTTATTTGCCTTCTTTAATTCATCGTGATGGATTAAATAAGCGATATAATAATAATAATTTAACCCTCTGGGCCAGTCGTTATCTCACCATGAGACTAACGCAAACCTCGGAGGAACATTATATGGCTCTCTCAATTCTTTTGATATAAAAGAAAAAATGTATAACAAGATTTATAGGAAAGCCAATAAACCGCAGGGCAGCTTGTGGCGTGCTGAATGTGAGTGGCGACACTGCGGTCCTGAATGCCCCACAGAATCGGCCAGGGCCTCGTATCCAGCTGGCCTTTATGGCCTGGCTGGTTGGAGTGGAAACTGAAGAGTGCCCGCAGAATTCTCAACTCTGGCTTGCCTTAAACGGCTGGTCAGAGAGGGGTCGCCAGAGCTATATGCTCGTGGGTGGTTTGTCATTTTCAAGGGCATAACTACGGGGAAACCACTGCGATGGTGAAACCGGCGCCGCACCGCTCGACATCCCAAGCCACTTGCACCAATGTTGCCCCCCTGTTGGCCTGTGTGTCTGTGGCGACCGTTTGGGGGGGCCCATTCAGTGAGTTGGCGAGTCACCGTCTGCCAAAGTTCAATACGATAAAGGTATTAAAGGCAGACGACAGTTTTTCAATCAATAGTTTTCAGTTTAGCCAGTCCATCAAACCTCCAATCCCATAAACAGTTATTAGATATCATCATCACACAATAGTTTTACACCTACCGTTGGCAGTCCACGTGTGTTCTGTGCAGACGTGGAGTGTCATCGGTAGACGTCCCATCCCATTTTTACATTAAATTTCTCCAAAGGCCTCTGCGTGTTGGATCCATATCCCCATGTAAGCCTTTCAAAGGACTGGGTATCTTCCCTTGGGAGATAGCCGTGAATCGGAGATACCTACATGAAAATAATAATAATTTATTTACTTTCTGACACAAAGGTACTTGCCAGCTAATTTCTGTAGTTTTACGAATTCTCACTAGTTTATAACCTTTGTGAAAGACTGGTATCTGCACTAGGATAATAATCCTGTCTGACAGATTACCAGGCCTCCCCTTACAACCGTCATCATAATTATATTATCTTAGTTATAAGAAATAAGCGGTAATTAGTGCGATTCTGATAATACTTAAAAGATAAAAGGTATGTTGTATATGGGTGTGTTTGTATAAATGAGTGAGTGTGTGTGAGTGTATGTGTATTGCCCAAGCCCTTACGGACGGTTTAGTCCGCTACCCGTAAAAAGGCCGTCTACGTGAGGGTAACGCCCTAGCAATACTGTTGTTATTGAGGTGAAGGCCGGCTACGGATGTCAAAATGGAACAAGTTGTCAGCCCAATGGTGATGAGGAGATAATATGGTAGAGTATAGAGCCATGCCACCACTCTGTACTGTCAAATGGTAGGTACCGGTCTTCTATCTAACAAGGAGACCCTCAGACGTGTGGGTCGGGGATTTCCATGATTTTTGGTAGGGTGGTAGAGGAGGCCCGAGAGTATCACAACGACTAGATATTAGGGTCAACTGGACCCTCGTTAAAAAGATTTTAAGCGTCAAATTTGGATGGATAATTTACTTGTATGTACTAGAGAAATTCGCATTCGAATCGCAAGCTAGTGGTAGCCTCGTGGTAACATCACTCGCTTGCAGAATCTATGGTCTCGAGTTCGAGACCCGAGAATTTGTTTTTTTTTTAATTATCACAATTTTGGGTAAAATTAGTTTTTTATTACGCAGAACGATACGCGTATACGATAAATGTAAATTTTGATTTTTTCACATTTTATAATTATTTATTTTCGTTCCGTATTACCTCAATTTTCATATTGAAGAGTTGATACATGGGAGAGAGCGAGAAAAGGAGGAGATCGTGAGAAAAAGCAAAATAATTTATAATTCTGCGTAAAATTATGAAAAAAAAAACAAATTTTGCACAATATTGTGATAATTAAAAAAAAATAAGTCGTCGGGTCTCGAACCCGAGACCATAGCTTTCGCAGGCGAGCGCGTTACCACGAGACCACCATTAGCTTACGATTCAAGTGCGAATTTCTCTAGTACATAAATTACCCATCCAACTTTGACCCTTAATATCTTTTTAATGAGGGCCCAGTTGGCCCTAATATCTGGTAGTTGTGATACCCTCGGGTCCCTCTACCACCCCACCCAAAAATCATGGAAATCCCCGACCCACACGTCTTAGGGTCTCCTTATAAGCCATAGCCTGTCTAGTGTATTAACTACACTAATGTTTGTGTGTGGACTACACACCAGCCTTTCGTCGGTCCGGATGGAATGGACAGTGTATATTTAGATCATATTCTTACTCCATCGTCGTCGTCGTCTTGTCGTCTCAAGTCATAAATGTCCCACTACTGGGCTCGAGTCTCCTCCCCAATATGAGAAAAATTTACCTACTATACTACTACCATGCTGGTCAGACATGTTAGCATAGGGTTTTATTCGGTGTTTTTTTCTCTTTAACAGATGTTATATACATATATCCCTTAGTCGTCTTTTACGACATCCACCGGCAAGATAAGGGGTGGTGAATTGTATTCTTACTCCATTTACCACACTAATATATATGTCATCATCAACATCATCATCATTTCAGCCTATCGCCTCCCTCATCTTACGCCACAGAGTGCAGTCCTGTGCCGCCTGCATCCAACGATGCACGAATATATATGTATTATAATAATAATATTAATACCGCATAGTAATGATAAATAACAGAGTTTTTATATATTCGGTGGGCTGAAAAGTTCGTAGGCTAACACATAAATAGTACTACTAGTATCAAATCCAAATAATTTTTAGTTAGCTAGCTCTAACCTTCATAAGACGCGAGTATAAATTTGACAGCTGTTACACAATTAGTATCTGAGTTATAGCATTTTTAGTGAAAGAACTTTTGTTACCTTGAAAAAATCAGTAAAAAGTAATTTCGTGTGTTAATAAAGCATTGCTTTTTGGCGAAAAAAAATACTGTAGAAACCAAATCTTGACTTGATTAACATTATTTGGACTCTGCACCAGGAAAGTCAACCATAGAGAAGTGGTTTGCAAAATTTTAACGAGGCAAAATGAGCACCGAGGACGATGTACGCAGTGAATGCCCCGAAAAGGCTGTTACCGACGAAACCATTAAAAAAGTCCACAAAATGATTTTTGATAACCGTAAAGTGAAATTGATTGAGATAGCTGAAACTCTAAAGATATCAAAGGAACGTGTTGCTCATATCGTGCATGAATATTTGGATATGCGAAAGCTCTGTTTAAAGTGGGTGCCGCGCGAGCTCACAAATGACCAACAAAAACAATGAATCGATGATTCTAAGGAGTGTTTGGGGCTGTTCAATTGTAATAAATCCGAATTTTTGCGTCGATATGTGATGATGGATGGAACATGGCTCCATCATTTTACACCGGAGTTCAAACGACAGTCAGCCTAGTGGACTGTACGTGATGAACCAACTCCAAGGCGTGAAAAGATGCAAAAGTCGGCTGGTATAATATTCATTGACTATCTTAAAAAGGGAAAACCATAAACAGCAATTGTTACGTAGCGTTATTGAAGCGTTTGAAAGACGAAATCGCAAAAGAGGGGCCTCATTTGAATGAGAAAAAACTGCTTTTTCATCAAGATAATGCACCGTGTCACAAATCAATGAAATCGATGGCGAAATTGCAAGAATTGGGCTACCAATTGCTTCCGCATCCACCGTACTCTCTAGATCTGGCCCCCCAGCAACTTTTTTCTGTCCTTAGACTTCAAGAGGATGCTCGCTGGACGGAAATTTTGCTCAGATGAAGAGGTAATCGCCGAAACTGAAGCCTATTTTGAGGCTATAGACAAATGGTATTACAAAAATGGTATCGAAAAGTTGTGTGACCGCTATAATCGTTGTATCGTCCTTGAAGGGAATTATATTGAATAATAAAATCAAATTCTATAAAAAAAGATTTTTTTTCTATGCTAGCCTACGAACTTTTCAGCCCACCTATTATATACCTATCAAGAAAATAATCAATGAATCAATCCTCTGATAACCCCTTAGCCGGTTTTTAAAACTCCTGCAAATTCCTGTTGTAACAAAGGTTGGCGACATTTTGTTTTCTTAACATGTCAACAGAGAGAGTTTTATTTTTATTATTTAAAATTACTGCTATTTTAAGAGAGAAAAATCTTACAAGAAATGATGGGCAAACATTGCAGGACGATTCCACTTATAATATAATGGTATTCCATCAGAATAATTTGTGGCCAGGATCACTCAATGATCAAATTTGTCTTCCAGGACACAATTTGAAATGTTGCTTCGATTAAATAACAAAACGATGACCTATGTAGGTTTCAATAGCCTTTAACCTTTACGATAACCTCGTGAAAACCTTTAACCTTTGTACTAATATATTTTGGAACGTATTTATAACTTTTATCAATCATATCTTAAATTGTATCAATAAATGAATACCTTAGTGGTCTTGATTTAAAAAAAATGCCTATGAATTCTTATTGTTGGAATTTTTAGCGGAGAGGCGCAGAATATCTAACTATTTATTTTTTAGGAAATCCTGTACAGCTTTTGCTGAAAATTTACAAATAAATTTCGTGGTTCTTATTGAATTAATTCAAGATTTTTTTTTTTTATTGTAAACAGTCGCAAACGAGCAAACAGTACACCTGGTGGTAAGTGTTGTTGCCGCTCATGGACTTTTGCTAGGCTGCTGCCTATCGTGAAGAAAGTGAAGGGAGTGTGAATTCGTGCAATGAGGTTCGGTGATCACTAAAACCCACCACACGCAAACACACTCAGAAAGTGGGGTTTGTGGCTCTTTCGCTCACCAAACGAAACGCAGTAACAAATTGCTACTACTCAGTCGTCGATTTTCTGCGAGAGTGTGGTACTACCCCGGACGGAGCGACCCGCTGCTGTAGACGAACAACTGTCAACAGCGTGGTCCTACCATTACTAAAACCACTACTGTGTATTTAAAAAATATATTTAACTAGCTGACCCAACAAACGTTGTTCTGTTCAAATCTAAAAAAAAATTGTAAAAGGAATTCTCCTTGAAATCAATCACAGCACCATCTACCGGGTCCAATTGTAAATATAAACCATTCTCGTATCCCCTTGAACACACACAAAAAATTTCATCAACATCGGTCCAGCCGTTTAGAAGGAATTCAGTGACATACACGCGTACACTAGAAATATATGTATATATATAAAAATGGGAAATAATATTTCCGTATGGTGTCGGAATAAAGATACAGTTCAACATCCCCTGTTTTATCCGTGGGTGGCATACAAGATGACTAAGGCATAATATGCAGGTAACATCGATGCAAGAAAAGGAAAACGGGACATAAAACCCATTTATCCGAAGTGGTGTAATAGGGCTATTTCTCTTCTTTTGTGGAGGTTCCAGCCCAGCAATAGGACATACTACTCTGTCAAGAAAGTACCCGGAAAAGATCAATAATACAATTTTTGTTATTCATCCAAATTTATTTAATCACCTTCAAAGTATGCTCTTTCAGAAACGATAGACTTACGCCAACGAATAATCCAACCATCAAAACATTTTTTGAACGCTGTTTCCGGAATTCAGTTCAGTTCTCGCCGCGAATTCTCCTTTATGTCTTCTACCGATTGAAAACGGGTGCGACGCTGTGGTAATTTGAGTTTAGGAAAAAGAAAGAAATCAGCTGGAGCCATATCTGGTGAATATAGTGGTTGTTCGATGTTATTTGTTGAGTGTTTGGACAAAAATTCGTTCACAATGATGACCTTGTGCGAAGGCGCATTGTCGTGGTGCAAAATCTAAGAATTTTCTTGCCAAAAATCTGGCCTTTTTCGTCGAATTTGCTTTCTTAAACGGCGCATAACGCTCAAATAATATTCTTTATCTACCGTTTGACCTTCTGGCATGAATTCCAAATGCATAACACCGCGATAGTCAAAGAAAACAGTCAACATGACTTTGACTTTTGATCGACTTTGGCGTGGTTTTTTCGGTTTCGGTTCAGTTGGAAGTCGCCACTCCGAAACTTGTTGACTAGTTTGCATGTCAAACTCGTAAACCCACGGCTCGTCACCAGTAACAATACGTTTCATGAATGTTGGGTCTGAATTGACTCGTTCTAGCATGTTCTCAGCGACTCTCATGCGATTGAGTTTTTGGAGAAATGTTAGGTCTTTTGGGACTAGCCGAGTGGAAACATGTTTCATACGTAAGTGATATAACTAATTTCTGTATCGGGTAGATAATTATAAATTTTCTGCAATAACGATGACTTGTTGGACGTGAGACATCTTAGTGCGCCCGTGACCCATGAACGCTGCAAAGTGTTCGAAACGTCGGGCAATCAAAAATCAAATACAAACGCGATAAAATCCGTAAAGTAGTTTTATTCAAAATGTGTAATACTCGCGTAAATATCAGAAATCATTAGTGTACTGTTTGCTATTATAAGTAATGGTAAGTGTTGCTACCGCTCATGGACCTTTGCTAATGCCTACCGCGAAGAAATTGAACGGAGTGTGAATGCGTGCAATAAAGTTCGGTGATACTAAAGGCATCACCAAAATCCACCACACGCAAACACCCTCAGAAAGTTGGATTGCTCACTTTCTCACTCACCGAACGAAGTGCAGTAACAAATTTCTACTACTCGGACGTCGATTTTCTGCTCAGTGTTCTGCCTGCCTGCTACTTCAGACGGACCGGCCCGCAGCTATAGACAAACAACTGTCAACAGTGTGGTCGTTCCACTAATAAAATTATTTTTCGTTGTTAAATGGAATACAGTGTTCTAAACGGTATATCAAAGATTAATAATGACTAGTGGTTGCCGAGTGCTCGAAATTCGGCCATAATTCTAAATGAACGTTACCTGAGAACATTGTGGTATGAATGTTGATGTAGTGACAAAGATTTAGAAAGGTATGTTAAGTTGGTTTGGTCATGTAGAGAAAATTAATGAAAGGAGATTAACAAGAAGAATTTATAAAGCGAATCGGAGCGGTAGTGTTAAAAGGGGAAGACCACGGTGGACGTTCCTCGATCAAATCGGGGACGTTCTTAAGAAAGGCCAGGTTAGAAGTACCCTAAACCGAAGAATATGCATGAAGAGATTAATGAATGTGGAGGAGGCGAAAGTGATATGTCAAGATCGCAAGCAAGTGGAGGGAAGTGGTCTCTGCCTAACCCTATGGGAAAAAGGCGTGAATATATATGTATTCTAAATGAATTGCTGAATCTGCTACACAATTTTCTTTTAATTTCATTTATGTATAATTTTATATTGAGTAATCTGTATTTCACTAATAAATAATAAAATCTGGTTGACCGAGCTTCGCTCGGAATATTTTTATCGTTTTTATTTAGATATATATTAATGAAAAATAAATAAATAATGAAAAATATTTAAAAAATAACAAAAATAGAATAATAATAACACCGAGATTCGAAACGACGCTGTTTGAATGTCAACAAAATCAAAATTAGAACCTGTCAACTTCCCATCTGAGCTATCGTAACTCATGACGTTGACGACGAAATTTGAATTCATATTCTGTTAAAATTTAATGTCATTGTTTGTTTTGCTAAAAACACGGACAAAACATCATTTTCTATAAATAAAACCTAGAGCTAGATCGATTTTTGGACCCGAAACCTCTAGTATGCCAAGTTTCAACAAAATCGTTGGAGCCGTTTCCGAGATCCTGAATATATATATATCCACAAGAATTGCTCGTTTAAAGATATGAGATATAAGTACAAATGTCTATTAAACATTGTCGTTATAATTATGATTATTTGACATTCAGTTCGACCAGAGATTTTAACCGTAAACAAAACTGTATAAACGCGCGCGTGGGCTGTGTAGCGTTGCACAGTAGTATGCGTAATGCCTTTTTTAATAAATTCAATGTATTTCTAATCCATTATTATATGATATTTGAATTTTATGCACTTCTCCTCATTATATACTTCAACTGTGCCAAATTTCATATTTTACCATCCACGTAATTTTCGTTAAAAAGGGTACAAAGTTTTTGCTTCGCGTATTAATATACCTATAGATAAAGTATTACAAAAAATATTTCACACTAATACTGAACTACTAGGACTAATACTACTAAAACTGCTAGGAAATGACTGGTTAACATAGTTGCAATTCTCACTTACCGGCTTTCGTAACGCATAAGCTAGATTCCATTATACTGCCGCATTATTAAAAAAAATCCTGTAACAAAAGAAAAATGCAATTTATTTATCATTATTTATTCTAGTAAATTATCCGAGTGGTATGAGTAAGAATACAATTCACTGCCCCCTTATTCTGGCTGTGGGCGTCATAAAAGACTATTAAAGGATATAATCGATATATAATCTATGCGAGAGATGAAAGACTTGACATAAAACCCTATGCCACGACTGACCAGCGCGGTATAGTATGTCAACTGTCCTCCTATTGTGAAGGAAGCACTAGCCCACCAGTGTGATGATAATGATTCTAATAAATACTTCTTTAGCACCACTGCCATTTTTAGGGTTCCGTATCCAAAAGGCAAAAACGGGACCCTATTACTGAGACTTCGCTGTCCGTCCGTCCGTCTGCCACCAGGCTGTATCTCAAGAACGGTGATAGCTAGACAGTTGAAATTTTCACAGATGATGTATTTCTATTGCCGCTATAACAACAAATACTAAAATAAAATAAATATTTAAGGGGGGCTCCCATACAACAAACTTGATTTTTTATAGATACGGTACGGAACCCTTCATGCGCGACTCCGGCTCGCACTTAGCCGGTTTTTTCCTTATGCTGACGGAGTAAGAATACAATTAGACACCCCCTCTTGCTGGGTGTCGTAAAAGACGACTAAGGGATTAAATATGCATAAAACATCTATGTAAGAGAAGGAAAACTCGATATAAAACCCTATAGGAACACGTCTGACCAGCGTGATAAAGTAAGTAAATTTCCCTCCTATTGTGGAGAAAGTTCGAGCCCAACAGTGGGATGTATATAAGTTGAAGTGACTACTCAAACCACTATACAATTTACTCAGTTAATGATTTCCGCAAACGGCACTCGGACCACTCATAACTATTCCGTAAACGATAAACATATAAATAGTTCAACATACATGTTGGAGCCGATAATAAAACTAAATTTTTTACGCGTACTAAACCGGCAATGTAACGAATTGGGATCATTCAACACCGGTAATATGAAGTGGTCGTAAAATAGATGCTTTGTTATGAGATAGTAAAAACATACTAAAGTCATATAGAGCACTAAACACCTATCTAGCGATAATAATAAAATTAATATATATATATATATATATCATCATCATCATCATCATCATCATCTTGCTCTTATCCCAATTACTTGGGGTCGACGCAATATGTCATCTGTTTTAACATATTGCAAAAAGTTTCGGCAATGACTTTTATGACCGGCCGCCTGCCTGACGTCAACCCTCCTTGGGAATGTAATCTTTGACCCAAATGGTACCAGATGGAGTTGGTCCGGGTCAATCTAGGGCTCTTAGTCGTCTTTTACGACACCCACGAGCAAAGCAAGGGTTGGTAGTATTCGAAGCCGCTACCACACAGCCGATATATATATATATATAATAGACTAGCAGACCCGGCCACGCGTTGCAATAGCAAGCCATAGCCAAAGCTAATGTTTTTGTTATATTACATTTTATTAAACTATTTAAGTGGAATTGTAGGAGAAAATCTGTCATGGAGGTCGTCATATTTTTTTACAAATGGCATCTATGTAAAAAAGCAAGTTAAAATCGTATATGACATGTTTGTAGGTTTGACATAGCAGCGCCATCTATTAATTAATTACTCAATCCAGTCAACAGATATCGCCATCTGTTAAAATCGTTTGGAGTTAACAGATAATTGTGAATGTCAAATAATAGGTATATATAGGTATTACAAATAATTTGCAATAAAATAATATTGCGACTATAAATTAATATGTAAGCTATCCTATCTTTCAAGTTGGATCAAACTGCACACGGTGTGCAAATTTGATTAAAATCGGTTAAGTAGTTTTGGAGTCCATCGCGGACAAAGAACGTGACACGTAATTTATATAAACTCATTTGCAAAAAAAACGGGCGGTTTTGATTTTCATTCATATTTAAAAAGATACAATACCAAAAAGGTTTCAATCGTTTGTACACGTTACTGGCCGGTTTTAAAAATGCTGTGGTATTTAAAAAAGTACGTTCTAAATTCAATTTTTCATTTGATGTTCATTTTTACAGAAAACCCCTTTTTATCCTACATTTTTGGCGCGAAGTTCCAGAAGTTAACATCGACTTTCATAACTTTTATTCAATTTTTATCGATTAATTTCATATCCTTGACTGTCAAAGCTTTATTTAATGCTGTTTGGCTGTATCAAAAATGGTAGATAAAGTGGTAAAAGCTACCAAAATTATCGCGCTGCTTGAAGAGGGTTGCAGCCAATGTTTCGTGGCTAGGAGGCTAAATGTTAGTCGCTCGACAGTCCAAAGGACCTGGCAGCGATATCAGGAGACTGGTTCCGTCGAGAGAAGGCCTGGTTCTGGAAGAAAACCATGTACCCAACCACGGGATGATCGTTTTCTTGTGAGTCGCGCATTGAGAAATCGCAAATCTTCGTATGTGGATCTTAAGAACAACCTCCAAGAACTACTTTTACGGATTATATCGCGTTTGTATTTGATTTATGATTGCCCGACGTTTCGAACACTTTGCAGCATTCATGGTCACGGGCGGACTAAGGTGTCTCACGTCCAACAAGTAATCGTTATTACAGATGATGTCTGTAATAACGATTACTTGTTGGACGTGAGACACCTTAGTCCGCCCGTGACCATGAATGCTGCAAAGTGTTCGAAACGTCGGGCAATCATAAATCAAATACAAACGCGATATAATCCGTAAAAGTAGTTTTATTTACAATGTGTAGTGCTCGCGTAAACATCAGATATCATTATGTAAACCTCCAAGAAGTAAGAAATGTGCATATTAGTCTATGGACGGTCAGGAGGAGGCTTCTCGCTGCCAATATACGCAGTCACCGCCCGGCCCGCGGCCCCAAATTACTCCGTGAGCACAGAGTTCACAGGCTTAGGTTCGCTAGAAATTGTGAATCATGGACTCAAGACGATTGGAATAGGGTTTTGTTCTCTGATGAAGCCAGGATATCTCTGTTCGGTGAAGATCGACGTCGGCGAGTGCTAAGAAGACAAGGAGAACGCTTTGCAGAGGCATGTTTCGAAGAAATCACACCTTATGGTGGGGGCTCTGTTATGTTTTGGGCAGGAATAAATTCAATGGATCGTACAGAGTTAGTCTTCATTGAAAACGGCTCACTGACTGGGCATCGATACATAACGGAAGTTCTAATTTCTCATGCACAACCCGCATTGGCCGCTCTAGGTGAAGACTCGATTTTTATGGACGACAATGCTCGCGCCCACCGATCCCGCGATGTTAATGCGTATGTGCAAGAGGTCGGCATTCGTCGTTTGGATTGGCCAGCTCGAAGTCCCGACCTCAATCCCATAGAGCATGTCTGGGACGTTCTGAAACGGCGTGTGAGATCAGTACACCCGGCTCCGCAGACCATCAGAGAGCTGAAGAATGTGATTACTGCGGAGTGGGAACGTATTCCGCAAGCAAGTATCCGGGATATACTCGCTAGCATGCCCAGACGAATTCAAGCTGTGATTTTAGCTAGAGGGGGTCACACTCGATACTAAACATTTATCTGCTTTTACTTTATTAAAGAAAAACAAACAAAAAAACTTTTTTATTTTTACTTCATGAGCATATGCACTACTAGCGAATATACACTACTAGCGAGGTTTACCATTATTTCCCATAAATTGTATCTAAATTTTATGAAATACTGATGAAAACGATTATTTTCTTATTAATTTAGCAAATTGTGTGGATAAAACTACCTATAATTATCAAACAAAGAAATATTAACATTTGAAATGGTTCATTGCTTAGGTGCCCGTTTTTTTTGCAAATGAGTGTATATTAAGATAATAAGTAAAATTAAACAGTTTGAGCAACGCCCGATACAAACTAAAATATTTAAAAGTATTACGTTCTCTTCAACAGTAATTATAATTTATTGTCATTTAACGATTATAATGTAGTAGAGGATCATACGCCATTACATTATTTTGGAAAAGAGCTGATATTCTTACACTGCTGGAGCAATCATCATTCATCATCATTTCAGCTCATATACGTCCCACTGTTGGACTTTAACCTCCTCCACAATAGGAGGGAAATTGACCTTACCTTACTGGTCAGACAGGTTGGTATTTTTTTTTATGGGTGGGCTATGGTAAGCGCACACGCAGTCCATTCCGTCCGGGACGACGAAAGGACGGCGCGCGGGCCCATAACCCACCCACACCTACGTCGCCTTCGTTGTTGGGCCGACCACCGCAGCAGGGTGACTTGTCGTCAGTGGTCGGCCCGACAGAATACCTTTTCGGGTACCCTCACCTCTCGACGTCCCTGTCCCGGGACGTCGGTCACCGTCGCGCGGTCAGCCTCTCTGCGGGTGACGGACTAAATTGCCCGATCCAGTCACCCGCGGCCTCGACTATAGCGGCATCGCCGCCCGAGTCGCCGGCGGCGGTACGTGTCACCAAAGAGGAGCTCCTCTCACGCACGATCCGCCGGCTCTTTCCGTGAGATGACGGCCTCACAGAAGGCGGCGACGTATATGAACTGTTGTGAATAAATGAAAGACCGAGGAGTATAATCGGCCCCTGTGCTTAGCGTTTGTGGACTATGAGAAAGCCTTTGATTCAGTCGAAACTTGGGCGGTGCTGCAGTCCCTTCAGCGCAGCCGGGATTTCTCTGCGAGATAGAATCCGCTACATCGCTCGACGAACCGACAACCGCTGGGGAAGAAAGGTTCTCGAGTGGCGACCACGTATCCGGACGACGCAGTGTAAGACGCCCTCCTACTAGGTGGACCGACGACCTGGTGAAAGTTGCTGGGCGTCGTTGGATGCAGGCGGCACAGGACCGCACATTGTGGCGCAACATGAGGGAGGCTTACTTCCAGCAGTGGACGGCAATAGGCTGAAATGATGATGATGATGAATAAATGGATGAGTTGTTAATGGCAGTCAGCAGCAGTCATATTCCGGTTGGGTTTTAGATTATTATATTAATACTAGCAGACCCAACAGACGTTATTCTGTTTAAATCTAAAAAAATAGTACAAGGAATTCTCCTTGAAATCGATCGCAACGCCACCTACTGGGTTCAATTGTGAATCTAAATCATTCTCGAATCCCTTGAACACACACAAAAAATTTCATCAACATCAGTCCAACCGTTTAGGAGGAATTCAGTGACATACACACGTACACCAAAAATTTATATATAAAGATAAGGTCATCATCATCAGCATTCTTTTCTTATCCCAAATCAATTAGTGTTGATGCAATATGTAAAAATATATTCCTCTTCCACTGTGCCTATTAAGGGCAATAGTTACATGACTGGCCTGATGTCAACCCGCCTTGGGAATTTCATTGTGAAAGCGAAAAAAAAAATTCGATGGAAACCTCCTAATAGGCTTCTAAGACATACATTTGGAATATAAGAAATGGTAGTATTCGTAGGCACTACCACATAGCATGATTTAATTCTTCTGTCTGTGTATTTGAGACTGAACTCCTTCTAATTGGTGTTCTTTTTTTTTGAGGGTGTGTTACGATCGGCGCACTCCTCGCTCTACTCCGTCCGGGGCGATAGAAGGGCGTAAGCACGCACACCCGTAACCCACCCATATAGCACGTCGCCTTCGTCGTTGGGCCTACTTTCGTGCAGAGTTCCTTGAATTCAGTGGTCGACCTTCTAATTGGTGTGAACGAATTTGAACTTCTTTCTGCATGTACCAATAGTTTCGAGAATTGTTTAGATTAATAATTAGACATTAGGCAGTCCCCGACTTACGACGTTTCGATTTACATCGTTTCAAGTTACGTCGAAAAATGTTTCGACACTTCCTCAAGCATACGTTAATTATTTCGTTTTCTGGCATAGGAGAATTCACTTGTCGCGAGGTCAATGTCCGTGGAATTTGGGGATTGATTACATTTTAAAGTTTTATCATTATTATTATTATCCTTTGTTATAAATGCAGCTTTTTTTTAAATTTGAACTTCAGAGAACTTTTACATGTAAACATATGAAAAAATATGTCTCGACTTACGTTGTTTCGATTTACGTCGCGTATTTCGAGGACCTAACACGCCGTAAGTACGAGGGCTGCCTGTACATCTAAAACTAGCCACAATATATAATCAGATTGTAGCTATTTATAGTCAGTAAGAGTTTATATAATAATGAAATTTAAATAGCTAACCAACAAAATCATAAACAATGATACATATATCATTATTATTAATAATACATAAAAAGATAAATTTTACATTTCATACAAGAGAATGACATTCTCATTCGGACGACAGACAGCAGGGTCGGTATTACATTAAGTCCGAATAATCCTTGTAACAAATGAACCTTGCCCTAAATACTCTCACTGCACAAAAGGGGGCATGGTTAGGATAACGAGCTGCTGTACTAAGTGACAGAGGTTCGATTCGTGTGTAGGACAATACTTTGTACGATTCACGGTATTCCGAACGGTTGTAATTTAAATCTATTTAGTTTTCTAAAATTACTCTACAATACAAAAATTATTTATTTAGTGCAGCGTCTTTTAAAAAAAAAGAGCGTGCGTCCAAAGTAGACATGTCAGAAGTGAAACTTCTTTGGTGCCACGGGTTTTTTGTCAATATTAAAAAAAAAACGAACAGAATAAAAAAGTAAAAAATAAAAAGAAGTTAAAAAAATGTACTCTCTTACTCTCTCTCATGATCTTTCTCACTCGCTTGCTTCCTACTCTCGCTCCATGGCTATGTGGTTCGTGCTATGCTCTCCCTTTCTCGCTCCCTCTCAATCGGCCTGAATCGCTCTCTCCCTCTTCTTGGACAAAAACGTCCCACATTATCATGTCATTAAATTGCGTTTCATTCCTAAAAATTTTACCCTTTCCACGGGTTCCACGGGCCACCCATCGGCGTCTCGATCATCGTCAAGTCGGTTGACATCAGCATCCGGGCCCATATGAAGTACTTGGGCCTAGTGCTCAACGGGCATTGGTGGTTCCGGAAGCATTTCCGTCGACTTGCTCCGTGACTTGTCGGCGCGGCGTCCGCCCTTTCTTGGCTTATACCGAATATGGGCGGACCCAGTGCTTCGTGCCGACGGCTGTATGCGAGCATCATCCAGTCGATGGCTCTGTACGGCGCACCGGTGTGGGCGGGGTCCCTGACCGTCCGTCTCCGGGCTCTTCTATGGCGTCCACAAAGAGTCGTGGCGGTCAGGGCCATACGCAGTTACCGCACGGTGGCGACAGAGGCAGCGTGCCTCCTAGCCGGTACACCCGAATAAAGGCTGACCCCGCGTCGACAACACCCCGATGACACTATTTTTTGGTTGCAACCGGAGCGTCGTCGGTATTGTAAATAAAAGAGAAAGATAATATAGCTGGACTAGATCCCACAGTTATATGTATAGTGACGGAATAGGAATACAATTCCCCACTCCCTATCTTGCCCGTAGATGTCGTAACTTGTCTGACCAGCATGTTATAGTAAGGTCAATCTCCCTCCCATTTTGACGTAGACTCGAGCCCAGCAGCATATAAGTCGAGATGGGCTCCCACAAGCGAGAAAAGAAAGGGGTGATGACATTTCGTATTCCTACTCCATCATAACACGAATATAAGCATAATGCAAAATAAACATGATCATTGGAAGTAATTTTACAAAACAAACTGAATCGCCATCTCCGTAGGGACCGTATATTGTTTTTAGCTGTGACTGACTCCGTGATTGATCGTTTCCGAAGCTGGGACATTTTAGAAGAGAAAGGTACAGATAATGGATACGGCAGTATTAATATATCATCCTATTGACATTAATTTTATAATGTTCAGGTAATTCAACAGTATCGGTAAAATCCATCAAATATGTCTGTAAAAAGATAAAGAACTAGATAAAGGTAGTAAGGTAAAGGCGTACTATAGAAGTTAAACTTTTGTATTACAGAGAAATTTTCTGCGTGGTGACGGAGTAAGAATACAATTCGCCATCCCCTATTTTACCCGTGGGTGATCGTACGAGACGACTAAGGGATATAAAACGCATATAACATCTATGCGAGAGAGGGAACACTCGAAATAAAACCCTATACCAACACGTCTGACCAGCGTAGTATAGTAGGTCAATTATCCTTCCATTATGGAAGAGCCCCGAGCCCAACAGTGGGATGTATATGGGCTAAGATGATGATCATGATGATTACAGAGAAATAACTTGATTATTCTTAAATCACTGTTGAATAACGATTATGTTTAAATATTTGTTATGAAATAAAATATTTCCGTGTGGTGACTGAGTAAGAACATTACCCACTCTCTTGGTGGATATCGTAAAAAAAAGGAGGAAAAACTCGATAGAAAACTCTAAGCCAACACTTCTGACCAGCGTGGTGTAGTAGGTCAATTTCTCTCCTATAATGGAGGCGGCAGCAGTCTTACAGTTGGACGGACGGACTTTACAGTAATTAAAAAACGAACTAAAAGTGATCAAAACATACTATTACAATTCCCCAAACTAGGTTATGATAAATCTTTTTATGCGAAATAAATTAGCTGCTCAGCCGAGAGAATTTTTGCCTATAAAAAAGTGTATGTGTACTTATGTACGGACCTAAGAATTTGTATATCTTTGGCGTAACAAGATAAAAATCTTTTTAAATTTTTATCCTTAGGGCTATCCTATGTTCGTAGAAAAGTCGACACTAATAATAAAAAAAGGTATTTGATACACGTTGTTATTATAACGCATTATCTAGCTGACACTTGTGACGATATGCGCGCGCATCGCAAAAATACACTATCGTAATTTATCCCTAAGCCGCTAAAAAAAGGATAATTGCAAAACAATCTAATGATTAAACGATTATCACACATACGAAAAGAATTTTCGCGGCTTTCAACTCAATTGGAAAATAGGAAATACATATATAAAACAAAATTCTCTAACAATAAAAGTTTTTCGAATTCGACTTATATTCCTCGAAATTACAACGTTGAAATTTTTATAAAAGAAATATAAATTGGTATGTAACTATCGTTTGTACAAAACCCTCTATTCACATTTGATCCGAACCAATCAATGCGTCCGTACAGAGTGGCAATCAAAAGTCTATCTTTAAATCAAGCGTTAACAAATAAAGCTGGAACGCGTTTGTGTATAGCCTTTACGAATTTCCATTCGAACCAAAATATGACAAACACGAATCTCAACGAACTTGATAGCGCTAACAATAAAAAAACTTAAAGGGAGGTTAATATGTACAAAGAACCTACTATATGTTCATTGAATAAACTATAAACGTTATAATTCAAACAAATCAAAAGGACGATATTGTCACAATTATTTTTCTGATATATGACGCTAATGAAATGCAATGACCTATATTTTTTGTTTGATTTCTTATGCTAGCCCCAAAATAGATAAAAATTGTTCAGGGATGCAAACTCGAAACCAAAAACATCGATGTATCAAAACATCGATATTTTCTAGAAATCTATGCAATGAGCTTTTTTTAGCTGAATCAAGCATATGTTTTACATGAAACACCAACATTTACGTGATGTGAGGACCTTTTTTTTTTTGCAGGTTCTGCTAAAAGTACCCTACATTTTAAAACATGGAAGTAAAACATCGATTTCAAAACATCGTATAAAATAACACCGATTCATCGATGTTTTATAATAATGAACATCGATGGCAAACATCGATGAGGATGGGGGTGTGAATGCGTGCAATTTGATGAAACTAAAGGCATCACCAAAACCCATCACACGGAAACACCCTCAAAAAGTTAGGCTCTCGACTCCCTCGCTCACCGAACAAAGCGCAGTAACAAATTGCTACAACTCGGACGTCGATTTTCTGCGAGTGTGTTACTACCCCGGACGAACCAGCCCGTGGCTTTAGACAGACAACTCTCAACAGTGTGGTCCTACTACCGACCACACAGTACCCCTTACACTACGTATATAACAATAACAAAGTGATTTATAAACTAGGAGTTACAACTAAACTTATATAAAACAATTATTGGTTGAAGTTCTGATACCCTTGATAGGTTAGGTAGTAACTTGTAGTAAGGAATAACAGTCCTCTTCCCTTGTAACAAATGTAGGTATTATTAATAGTTGTTTTGAATAAGGTGTAAATATTTTGTGGTCTTTTAAATGTGTGGGTAGTTGTAAATTAAAAAGTAATGATAAACAATGTATTCCTAATGTGGTTTAGTAGGTTGTTCAATCAGATGGGGTATATCTATATCTATTTAAAATGAACGAGTGTGTAATAAAAATAAGTTTACAAGTGATAAGCTTTATACGGAACGAATGATTTAGTATTTGATTTATAAATATAGGCTCTTTTTAAAATACGTAAATATATAAATAAATAAAGCTAATAAAAATATCTTGTTAGGTCGAAGCGACAGAAATCTATGTCCAATGTTCCAAAAAACTTTCGGTTTCAATAGAAGTTTTGTTTAGAAAAAAAGATCTTACAGTCTTTTTGGAAGCAAATCGAGATAATTTATATATGGGGCATGTTGCATTTAGTTTATTATACTATATTATATATACTACGTATATCTTATACTACAATATATAAAATAAACGGTAATAGTAAACTACAGTCACCAATGGTAAGGTCCTACCCGTGACAGCGTTATAAACAAGTGGAGGGACAGCTTTGTCGTTCACGATACCGAATATAACCTGCATGAGTGTTGAAAACAGAATTTAACTTGTATCACAAAGGTTCCTGTAGCAGCAAACGCAAGCACCATGTATTGAAGTCCGTTACTGAGTCAAAATTACTAAAGGACGGTAAGCTCTTTGAAACAATATGCAGCTATGAAAAATTTACATAAAATATAAACTTTATTCAATCGTCTCTAAAACTGCTATTCTGTGTTCATGTTTTGACGGAGTAACAATACAATTCATCACTCCCTATCTTGCTCATTAATATCGTAAAAGACGACTAAGGAATATAATATGCACATAACATCTATGCAAGAGAAGGAAAACTCGACATGAAACCCTATAATATGTCTGACCAGCATGGTATAGTAGGTCAAATTCCCTCATTATGGAGGAGGCCTGAACCCAACGTTGGGACGTATGTGGGCTGCGATGACGATGATGATAAAAACTGATATTCTTTTATTAATGTTGCTGTTGGTGACAAATGAGCAAACACCTGATGGTTAGTGATATTGCCGGTCATGGACCTTTACAGGGATACAGCTAGACTGCTGCCTACCGTGAAGAAAATATTCGATACCAGTAGTTGGCCAATGGCGATGGGAAAGGAATACGCTGGGTTATGAAGCTGCGTGACACCATTTTGTCGCCCCGGATGGAACGGACCGCATCTGTCCAGTGAGCGTACTCTTGAAATTAATTCTAATTTCGAATCCGATTCAATTCCAATCTCACCAAACTTAAATTTGGTACTCCTTAACAAAATCGAGAGTAAATTCTTCGCATTTGCCGTTGTTGTTCGTTGTTTATTACTTTAAATTAATAACGTTACCAAACTCGATCACAACAAAGACGCTTTCTTGAAATTGTGCAACATTAACAATTTTAAACTACGTCAAAATTATGTCGGGAGTAGCAAATATTTGACTTAATCGACGACAGTCGAATTCATCAGTTTAAAAAAAAGCCACCGAATTTGATTGCAATCGTGCGCTAGTGTCACTTTCAAGAGTGTCAAATTGTTGAAATTCGAGCTGCGATTGGACTTCGGATTGGAGTCGAGATTCAAGAGTAGGCACACTGATCATAAACTGCCCTAGAATAAAAATGATTGTGAAGAAAATGCTCTACTTAAACCTTATTTAAAGAAAGACATGTTATAGCGCTCGGGAAACGCAGCAGATAGTTCATACCAAACCCTGCATGTACATGGGAAAAATGATTGCTAAAATTGTACACTTGATGACTACAACGTGTCCAGGTGAAATAGTTATGGTGTCGAGTGGTACAATGGTGATATGATGTGATAAAGTAATTTATATTCTCGCATGCAGTAAAGAAGATTGCACAGATAGGAGATCAGTTTAAGCACTGATCTCATGTGCCGACTGTCGTGGATTCGTTACACATGAAGGATATTTCTTTGTGTCACTTAGTCCTAAAAGATGACGATAAGGTATATAATAGTGAAGATACCGATCTACCGTGCCAGATTTGATGAGGTTCGATTTCTACTCAGGATAATACTTTATGTAATATACAAGTAGTTTGAATCGTAGTGGATCTGGAGTCAATTTTTATCCCTTAAATTATATTTTTGTAAAATCTGTGTGGTGACGGAGTAAAAATACAATTCACCACTATCTTGCTCGTGGATGTCGTAAAACATCACTGAGGGATATAATATGCATATAACATCTATTCAAGAGAAGGAATTCTCGAAATAAAACCCTATACCAACCCATTTGACTAATGTTATATGTAGTAAGTCAATATCGTTCCTATTATGGATGAGACTCGAGCTCCACAGTGGGACGTATATGACGTGGAATGATGACGTTTATGATGAAAATCCCTCTCAATACAAGGATCATTTACTTAGTGCAGTGTTATTTAAAAAAAAAATAACTAAACAAATTAATAATAAATAAATAATCATCCATTAAAAATCATCATAAACAATCATCATCCATTTCACCAAGAAACGTTATGGTCTTCAACTGTACGTTTCCAGCGATTATTTCTCCTACGTACGTGCAAGCTCTGGAATGAACTACATGTGGCTGTGTTTCCCGAGCGCTATGATATGTCCTTCTTTAAACGAGGTTTAAGAAGAGTATTTTCTTCACGATAAGCAACGGCCTGGCTGTGCCCCTGGTATCGCAAAGGTCCATGTGCGGCAGTATCACTTACCATCTGGTGTGCTGCTTGCTCGTTTGCCACCGTTGGCAATTAAAAAAAAAAAAAACCCCAAAGTTTGGGGTTGTTTGATTGCCTCTGATTTGCTGGTGCGAATGAGAGATCGTCTTCCTATTGTTGAGGAAGCTATAGTCCAGGAATAAGACATATAGGAACTAAGATGACATCAAGAATTACGTAACACTTTCAATATAAATCCTCAATATATAAAAGACAATATCACATAGAACGTACAAAACTAAAATAGTTTTGCATATAACCAAATTGAATCAATTTTTCGTACAAAATTGTATCCTCCGAGAGATAGAACGGCGGGTGAATTTTATGTAACGCTGTCTTATATAGCGCGACAAATAGTTACAATCAATCGAAATTCTTGAATGCGATTTGAAATCGTAGACAAAACGTTGGTAATACGATCGGTCAATATATTATCTACTTGAGAATGAGACTAGGCTAAATTTAGTGCATATAGTCGAATAATATAAAATGCATTAGACTAAATGTAAATTGTGCAAATGATTGTTCGTTATAGGTATTTATCATCATCATCATCATCACAGGTCATACTACTTTTTGAAGTAATACTTCTTTTGGCGCGATAGGAAAAAATTATAAGAGTAAATTTTTACGATTTGCGCGCTCACCGACACGTGAAACCTTGAAACCAATACTTTGAAGTTGTCGTATGTGTAATAATCGTATAATATTAGATTTTTTAAAGTTACTTTTTTTTTAGCGCGTCATTGAAAAATTATGAAAGTACATTTTTACTTAGCGCGTGCACACCGTCACAAATGTCAACTAGATAATGCGTTATAATAAAAGTTTAAATGTGGCGAATGTCAAAATGCCATGTAGCGCTTTTATATATTTTTCATTGTTTTAGTGTTTTACAGTGTTATATTGAATAATTTTGCTGATATTTTATGTAATATAATGTCTATAAAATGCTGAAATATGTGTATACGATATAATAACGAATTGAGTACATTTCCACATTCTGCCAAAATTCCCAGAGGAATGATTTGGTCATCAGCTCCAAATCATTGCTAAGGACTGACTAATATACGAAGACTCGAGACGTGAATAATCAATACAATAACTCGACACTGGCACTAATAGCTCATTTTATTGTAGCTCATTGCCATTAAACAAGAAAAAGAAATTTATATGTTTATTACATTTAAACTTCTTCTTACATTTATACCTTTACATATATACCTTTACATATATACCTTTACATACATACCCTTTTTTTCTATTATTAGTGTCGTTTTTACTACAAACGTAAGATAATGCTTGAATAAAACTTTTAGAAAAATTTTATCTTGTTACGCCAAAGAAGTATAAGTTCTTACGTGCGTACATAAGTACACTTTTTTTTCTAGCGGCAGACCATGATGCATCATACACGGTCTGTTCGTGACATACAAGTCCATAGCCCATCAGATGCGTGCCTATTTCAAGTCCCAAGCTTGTCATCATTGGATAGGTCACACTGCTGGGCTGCTGCCTCTTCTAAAATGGAAGGAAAGTAAGAGGGTATTTTAAAATCGTCCGTGTCATTTTTTATCACACCCACGCATAAGATGGTAAATTATATTTTTAACCCGTCACCATACGGAATATTCTTTCTTTATTTTTGTGTTATAATTGTTGGCTTAAAGTTTTTGTCGGATTTTCCTTGTTTCACATTGGATATTATCTGCCTACCATATCTTAGTCGTCTTTAACTACACCCACGAACAATTACATTCTTACTCCATCACCACATGAGAAAAAAATTATTGTCCCTTAATTATCCTTCGGATACGGGCACGTAGTCCCTAAATGTAGGCTTCATAACCAAGCTCAAAGTCGCTCAGCGTGCTATGGAGCCATCCCTGCGAGATAGAATACGAAATACGGAAACACAAAGTGGCAATGGGCAAGCTACATCGCTCGACGAACCGACAACTGCTGGAAAAAAAAATGGCGACCACGTATCGAGCTAATACTATAATTATGTTGTACGAAGTATAAAATTATATATATTTAAAAGATTAAAAAAGTGACGGCCGGCTGAGTTTCTTGACGGATCATCTCAGCTTTTGGCCGCGTTCCGATCCGGTGGTAGATCATTGTATTGTGTTCAAACGATGTGTAAATTTGACAATATGTATGTGCCCTTAAGGAGCTTATGCGGAATAAATGATTTGATTTGGACGACACAGTGTAGGATGCCTTTCTAGTAGGTGAACCGAGGACTTGATGAAGTTACTGGGCGTCGTTGAATGCAGGCGGCTCTGGACCATACTTTGTACCGTAACATGGCCTACGTCCAGCAGTGGACGGCGATAGCCTGAAATGATAATAATGATGATGAATTATCTTTAATTTATGGTTACCCCTTTTTTTGTCAAGCAGGTTGCAATATGGATTTATTCTAAATTCTTCACTGAATAAATATATGCTATCTACGTACAACGTTAATAACAAAACACACACATTATTTTTTTATTATTATATTATCTTGGACAGCAATTTAAACTTATCTTTATAACTCAAGTGTGATTGAAACAGATAACAGACAATGGGATAGGATATAAGCCCTAACAGACACAAAGCTCCCTCCATCCTCGAACCAAATAGGTCAAAGGAACATCTCAAATCTGTACAACAAGCGTGTTTTATAACACTTCTATTTAACGATAACAGTAAAATTCACGACAACACTCAGTTAATTCACAATAGAATTACAACTCTGTTTCTTACTTCATAAAGTGCTGAATTGAATGGATTCTTTACTTATATGAAACAATCGTTACGTTTACATGACTTTGATCCGATCTTACAATCAGAATGGGATAGTTATCTGTCAGATAAATTATAAACCGACCGAATGTAGAAGTGAAATAATTGAAGTGTTTTATTCGATGATTTGTAATTTTTAATTTGTTTGTATATTTTTTTCGTGGTATTCAAGGTTATAAACATGTTTAGCCGCCCCTTCCTTTAGGAATGCAAACAAATAAATAACATAAATTTCAAAGAAGAATACTTGAAACAGAACCCTAGGACAACCCGTCTGACAATGGAGCATCAAGGCCAGCATTAGAACACGTATGAGCTGATAAAAATTTAAAAAAAGATATATTTCGCCATTATTAATAACTTTTATAACATTTCTATTGCGTGGCAGGAGCACAAAGTCCGACTTTACACCACCTGCATACGGCCTATCATGACCTATGCCAGCGTGGTGTTCGCGCATGTTAAGCCACACAGGATCCACAGGCTACAGACACTACAAAATCGTTTCATGCGCCGAGCTACGGGAGCACCGTGGTTCATACGAAACGTCGATCTCCACATCGACCTCGAACTGCCGACCATCAAGCAGTTTATGAAACGGTGCTCTCAGAGCTACTTTGACTCTGCCATGACACACCCCAACCAACTAGTGGTTGGGGCGGCTACCTATAGACCCTCCAAAATCTCCTCTATCCGACGTCCTCGTCACGTCCTCGACGAAGAGGACGACATTATCACACTCGCTCAACAAAGAGCCTACACGGCCCGCGAGGCCTTAACAAATAAATATCCGCGGTTCCGCCCTCGCCGTCGAGGTGCGAAACCGCGCCGCGCAAAAATCACTACTAAAAACGTGGGCACGCCCACTTTGCCTCCAGCGACGCCCCAAGCCGAGGTCCGTTCCCCACAGGGGGAGCCCTTGGGCGATGTCGCTTAGCATACTTTTCTCCGGGTTGAGAGCCCTCAGCGCTCACCCATAGTCCGCGTCAAGCTGTCAAGGCCATCTGCGGCCAACAGCTGTACACACACAAAAAAAAAAAAAAAAAAAAAAAAGTGGCAGGAGCACACTGTCGACAGTCGTTTTTCGACGTTCATCGCGTTCTAACCAATATTAGTGTGTGAGCGGTAATGATGAGTTCGATATATCAAAACGTAACTTATATCGGATATGTGTTAGATATCATACCATATCGATATCTATATCAATGTAGCCGATATCACAAAAACCGTATCGAGTCATAACTTCTACTAACATGCGAGAACTATTAAGTCAAAACTTAAAACTATATCGATACGAACAAAACACAAACTACACAAACGATATTGAGATATGAACCATATTCGTTCCTCTCGTTCTAAGTATATATTCTTTTATTAGTATAAAAGAGATAAAGAGAATATGAAATAACTTTAGCCATGTTTGCGTGGTTAATATATCTTACTATACTAGCAATAAGATTTAGTTTCCATTGTATAGTTATAGTTATGATAACGTTTCTGGCGGCTACGGCTACTCGATATTAGTGAGACACTTACTCTACAAAATGGAACTAAATTTCGAAGTTATAACGTTGAATTTGAGTTGTTACAATATAGACACAGTACTGTAGGTAATAATAATAATTGTTGTTGTTTCGTGCATTATTTTGATTTGAAAAACAAATTTTGTGTTGTTTGTATTTTTGTGTTGTTTGTTTTTAATTGCACTATATATAATCATTGTAAATATGTCAATTCTTAAATGAGAAGTAATCTCAGTTAACAATTTTTAACATTTACTTGTCAAAAACTTTTCTGCTAGTCCTAAGCCTAATAAAGCATGAAGGGAAATCGCCGTAGTTACAATTAGCTAATTGTTAAATAACTTTAGGTAAATACCTACACCTAAGAACTGCATCGATGTATCGCTGACAGCTTAACTGTAAATGTGAGAGTTCGTGTTAGTTGGCATTCATAGTTAGTTTGCTCATTTTAATATCAAATATCAGGTTAACCGAGCTTCGCTCGGAATATTTTTGTAGAATTTATTTAGGGATATAACAATAAAAATAAATAATGAAAAATATATAAAAAAAATATTGGTTGCCTGTAAAGTCGGTATACGGGCGAAAGTTTTACGTGACAACGACTTTGAGTGGTAAAATAATTTTAATGTGAATATTCATTCGTATAGTAGGAAGAAGGATGAAATAATAGTAACAATTTAAAACATTTATTTATACAAAGAATTATATTTAAAACATTAATTTATACAAAGAATCTCGCACTGAATTTCATATTAACAAAATTTTATTTTTACCTTTACACATACATACGTATTTATATACAAATATACAATTTTTATGTCTGTCTCTCTCGCTCTTAGGCGGGCTAACCATGCCCGAGTGGAAGGGACGCGTGCCTCTCACTCGCTCTCATTGTGAGCGCATAACGTGAGCGGAGCGTAACGCAGTTTCTTGAAGTGTCACCCGGCAAACCAATTTATAAGACGTTGTCACGTCAAAATTACAAAAAGAGAATAATAATAACACCAAGATTCGATCCGACGCACAAAAACTAAAATTTAAACCGGTCAACGTCTCACCTGAGCTACCGTAACTCTTGACGTTGACAACGAAATTTGAATTCATATTCTTTTAAAATCTAATGTCATTGTAATGTTTTGCTAAAATCACCGACAAAAGAATCTTTTCTATAAACAAAACCTAGCTAGATCGATTTTTTGGACCCGATTCCTCTAGTATGCCAAGTTTCATCAAAATCGTTGGTGCCGTTTCCGAGATCCTGAATATATATATATATATATATGTATGTATATATATATACAAGAATTGCTTGTTTAAAGATATAAGATGTTAACGTTTCAAAACTGTACTACTGATATCAATATCAGAAAACCGTTTTCGATATCGATATGCAAACTGTATATCGGATACATAACCGTTTTTGGCACAAACCGAAAACGCCCATATCTAGTGAGCGGCGATCATTCATACGATTCCTCATATAGGTACATAGTATAATTAACGTGAGGCTGCGGCCGTCATGATCGCAGCTCCCTAGCGGACTGGCTGTTTTGTAGGCGGACGAGTGGTATCGGCTGCGTTCATACACTTCGGCTATTGTCGCGATTCCTTTAAGCACATTAAGAATAGCATTTTTTAATGTTTTTATTAGTCGTATGTATGCTTAACCATGTATATTGTGACGTGTGGCTCAGCATCGAATAAATATGTTTTCTTTCTTTCTTTCTTTCTTTCGACAGCCTTGGGCCGGTCCATCCGAGATAGTATTACACTCTCGCAGAAAAATGACGTCTGAGTAATACCAATTTATTATTGTACGTTCGGTGAGCTAATGAGGCGGCAGTCCAACTCTCTGAGGGTTTTTGTCTGTGATACGCACCACATTGATGATGCCTTTAGTATTACCGAACCTCATTGCACACTTCCACACTCCCTTCACTTTCTTCGCGACAAGCAGCAGCCTAGCAAAGATCCATGAGCGACGATATCAGATGTGCTGTTTGCTCGTTTACAAACAACAGCAATAAAAACATCTATTTTCATCTGCGCGACGTATATTTATTTATCTGTTCAATATAACCTAATATCTTCTGATACTTTTTGATCTAACAATTATTCAAAATCCTAGTGATCGGTGTATATAAATTATGATATTAATGTGATTATTTAGGTGACCAAGACAGGCGTTTGAACGGCTGAACGCCATTTATAGTTTAGATATTTTGCCCGTATGATGACGGGGTAAAAATACAGTTTACCAGCCAAATTAATCTTGGGTAAAAGATAATATATTAAAAAATATAATATATGCACGAGAAGAAAAACTTGACATAAAAACCTATAGAAACAAATCTGCCCAGCGCAGTGTTGTAAATCAATTTCCCTTCCACTGTAGAGGAGGTCCAAGCCCAATTATGGGGCTTATATGAGCTGAGATGATTAAGATGATGATTAGACACGATTATTGCAAGTTAACCAGATATGACTGAGAAAAATAAAAAAATTGTAAAAGATAATTTGTAGATTAAGTAATACTGCTTTCTGCATTGACCAAATGGAGATGGTGAATAATTTTTATTTTTCTGCTCGCTCTTATAGTATCTGAGGTGTTTAACAAGACAATACATACAATGAATGCACAGATGGCGTAATGGAAAAGACTTACCGCGCCAGGGTCGCGATTTCGAATCCCACGCGGGACAACACATTGTGCGCTCCACAAATGTTGTTCTGCATCTAAATGTAATTCGTGTCCGTTAATTATATGTTTGTAAAATCATCATTATTTCCTTAGTGCAGGGTGTTGTCTTTAAAAAAGAAAAATATTTTAAGGCATTAAAAAATAAATCCTACTGTCGCAAAAAGAAATATATAATTGACAGATACGAATAACATCTTCATTCGTTTATCATTTCTGCTTGTATAAGTAAGTCCCTCTGTTAGGCTCAAGCCTCCTCCACAATAGGTGGGAAATTAACGTACTATGACCAGCGTGTTCCGCTGTTCGTGTGTGACCAATATGATGAACACGCTGGTCAGACGTATTTATATAGGGCTTTGTTTCCAGTTTTCCTTCTCTTGCATAGATATTACATGCATATTTAATCTCTTAGTTGTCTTTTACGACATCCACGGGGAAGAGAGGAGGTGGTGAATTTTATGTATTCTTACTCCGTCATGACACGGAAAATAATATCTTAATGGATATCAAATAACGGGCGGGTCGCTCCCTTCCGTCTAATTTGGTTGGGGAGAGTGATGGCTGCTCTAGTAGTTAACTCGTGATCGTGTGCTGCTTGTAGGATCTGGTCCAGCCATATTTTCTTCCTTTCATTAATTATTTTTTTTGTATTGTACTAAATTTTGAATTTTTTTACATATATACAATTTCGAAGGGCATCACACTTGAGCTAATACCATATATGTTGTACGAAGCATAAAATTATGTATATTTAAAAGATTAAAGAAAAAAATGACTGCCCGCTGAGTTTCTTGCTGGATCTTCTCAGTTTGTGGCCACGTTCCGATCCGGTGGTAGATTATTATATTGTATTCAAACGTTATGAAATTTGACAATGTGTAAGGGGCCTATGTAGAATAAATGATTTGATTTAACTTGATTTGATTTGATAACTATTCTATATGAGAATTGAACTCATTCTGGGTTCTTACATGGTATGAGAAATCAATCCAGAGACCATTACACTTCTGTACAGTTGATTCCATGTCATATTGAATACAGTACCTATAACCATTGAATAAAATAACGTAGATAGTGTAAATAAAACTATATACGGATTAACAAAGAGAATTTATAGGGCGAATGTGAACCGAAGTGTTGAAAGTCAAATCAAATCATTTATTCTGCATAGGCCCTTTGAGGGCACTTACATACAATATCTACCACCGGATCGGAACGCGGCCACAAGCTGAGAAGATTCGGCAAGAAACTCAGCGGGCTGTCATTTTTTTACCATCTTTTGAATACAATTACGTATACAACATATAGTCTTAGCTTCAGTGTGATGACCTTCGAGATAGGATCTAACTATTATTTTTAATTTAGTTCAAATAAAAAAGGAAAGGAAAGCGTGGTTAGACCAGTGGGCTTACCCTTGAAATCAATTCTAATTTCGAATCCGATTCAATTCCAATCTCACCAAACTTATATTTGATACTCTTAAACGAAATCGAGAATGAATTCTTCGCGTTTACCGTTGTTATTTTCACCAAATGTGCCGTATTTTATTACTTTAATAACGTTACTGAACTGGATCACTACAAAGACGCTTTCTAGAAAGTGTGCAACATTAACGATTTTAAACTACGTCAAAATCACGACAGGAGTAGCAAATATTTGACTTAATCGACGAGAGTCGAATTCATTTAGTTTAAAAAACTTCCACCAAATTTGATTCCGATCGTGCGCTAATGTCGCTTTCAAGAGTACCAAATTGCTCAAATTCGAGCTGTGATTAGATTTAGGATTGGAATCGCGATTCAAGTATAGGCACACAGATCCCACAAGCAGCACCCGATCACGAGTTAACTACTAGAGCAGCCATCACTCCCCTCAACCACATTGGAGGGAAGGGAGTGACCCACCCCACATAGCTACCGCAAGCAGAACCTTGTTCAGTGAGCATGACCAAACCATAAATTGCAAACTATGATATGCTAAAAAGAGCAAAACCTAAATTCTGGCTTCAATAAAGGCTTCCCCTTCCAACACTTCCAACCAAAGCGTTCCACGATCAAATCTGAGACGTTCTTAAGAAAGGCCAGGATAAAAGTACCCTAAACCGACATGCATGAGGAGATTAATGACTGTGGAGGAGGCGACAGTGGTATGTCAAGATTGTAGCAAGTGGAGGGAAGTGGTCTCTGCCTACCCCTATAGGAAGGAGGCGTGAATATATATATATATATATATATATATATATATATATATATATATATATATATATATATATATATATGTGCATTTTATCGTGTTTGTATTTGATTTTTAATTTCCCGACGTTTTAAGCCCTTTACAGCGTTCATGGTCACGAGCGGACTAAGATGTCTCACGTCGAACAGGTCATCGTTATTATAGAGAATTATAATTGCCTATACAAACACGACAAAATCCGTAAAATAGTTTTATTTACACTACGTTATATTATATACTCGCGTAAACATCAGAGATCATTATCAAGTAGATAGTTTAATGCACGAAAACGGACATTATATGAAATGTGTAGACAGCTTATAAAAGCTCGATGTAAGGCCCGCCTAACTCGATCATGGCTGAACCTCTCCCGATCCATTATCTAAGACAGTACGTTACAACTTCAAGGCGAGCATCGCTCGAGGGCCGCCTTATCAGACAACCTCTTCGACGCAGCCAGAATCAATAGATCTCCCGCTCTCATTTTGATGAGATAAAATAAAACATTGGCGGGATGAAGTATATAGTTAGACAGGTCGTTTTAAATTGGACGAATGCCGAGTGGATACGACGTCGTAGACCTATCCCGCCCAATGTATTTGAAGGAAAATGTCTCGTAAAAGGCAGAGCTAAGGTAGTAGATGCCCAGTTATGTTTGCTATATAGCTCTTATCTACTCAGAAGTTTCGAAAAATGGCCGTATTTTATTTTGGCGTGTACATTTGAACATTCCATAAATGTTTGTTTATTTTTTTTCGTGAAATACTCGTTAAATACCTTAGCGAGTTGGGGTATTATTAAATAGGAAATTATTTGTAATTAATATAGATATAATTACTTATTTGCGAGTGAAAAATAAATACTCGTGGGACTTTAACCCACATCTACCAAACCGTTCTAACTATCATCACCGGTTGCCGGTTTCTAATTCCCATGTGTTATCCATTTTTTGCTCGCAAATTAGTTTTTATAAATAGCCTGGCATGTTAAATGCTTAAGTATTTTCTTTTAAACTTGTATGCTCACCATTATGTCAATGTTACACATCTGATCATGAATATGAACAATCAGCACATCACATTTTCTAGGAGTGCGGTCTTTGGCGAAACGAGTGCGACCTTATATCAGTCTCTTTGTCACGTCTGGAACACTTTGCCAAATGGATCTTGTAGCGACTCGAGAAAATTGGCGTTTACGCGTGACTGCCATGGTTCTGTACTGCTGCACTTATCATACCCCACTATACCCCATATTGACTGACTAGCCAATTTGCTTCTATCTCTCTCATTAAATAGGAAGGAAGTAGAATCATTATTTTCCTACTCTCCTCCTCTTTAACGTTTCTAATTAAAGTTGCGGGTCTCAGGACAATGTGGTGGGATTAATTTTATTACAAAAATGCAAAATCTTTGTCATATATAATATAGAGAATATATATAACTAACTGACCCAACAGACGTTGTTCTGTTCAAATAAAATAAAAGCAGCGCCACCTGCCGGTTCCAATTGTGAATCTAAACCATTCTCGAATTTTTTGAACATACACAAAAAATTTCATCAACATCGGTCCAGCCGTTTAAGAGGAGTTCAGTGACATACACACAAGAAATTTATATATAAGATAAAGAACAATAACACGTCTATACGTGTTATTGTTCTTTATGCTAACAGAGTAAGAATATATTTTACCACCATCTTTCTTACCCTTTCTTTTGGGGGGGAATGGGCTACACTCAGCGCACCTGTCGCCGCGATCAAGGGGCGGCGCGCACGGCCCCATAACCCACCCCTGACACATCGCCTTCGTCGTTGGGCCGACCACCGGTGCAGGATGACTTGTCGTCAGTAGTCGGCCCGACGGCATACCCCTTGACGAGTACCCTTTCCTCGACCGATGTCACCCCCTCGGGGAGGATGGCGATCTTCGTCGCACGGTCGGCCTCTTGGCGGGTGACTGACTAACTCCCCGGTCCAGTCACCCTTGGCCTCGGCTAGGGCGGCATCAGGCGCTTGTAATCGTGCCTGCGCTGCCCCAGTCGCTCCCTCTTCCTTACCCTAATAAAAACCATTAAGGAATATGATATGCAGTTACCTACACCAACTCGTCAGACCAGCGTGATAGAGTAGGTCAATTTCTCTTCCAGTGTGAAGGATGCTCAAATCATAGATGAGTCGAGATAATAGGCATATTAAAAGGTTACGATTTGAGCTTTTAAAAATAATTATAAACAACATAACAGACTACATGTATCTTTCATTACAATGTTATAATAAAGACTACGTTGTTTTCTATCTTAAGCCATAGTAGAAAATTATAGTTTAAAAAACTAAAAAAGGTGCTTACCAGTTGACAGCCCGAATCATAGAAGTTTCTAATTTCGCGCATGTCCAGTTCGCACTATCTCTATCTCTTTTGCTCTTATGCAAAAGATACGATTAGAAATTTCTAAATCCTGTCGAATCTAATCAGGATATTCGGTTCGTTTGATCGAATTATTGCATTGCCATAGGCCTTTGACGAGTGTGCAAAGTTTAAATAAAATCTGTTCGTTCAAAGTGGAGCAAAATGACGTTCAAAGATTCCGTTACATATATAGATACATACAGGTGAAACTAATAAAAGAGTGTTAAAAACAAGATTATTCCAGTCTCTATGAATGGCAAAAGTTTTAAAATCCTTGTAACGGAAATTTTGTATAAACTTTAGACAACAAATTCTTCGGCTCAGCTTATATACGTCCCACTGCTAGGTTCAAGACTCCTCTCAAATAGGAGGGATATTTACATACTATAACCATACTGGTCAAACATGTTAGTATAGGATTTTAATCTTATATCTTTAAACGAGCAATTCTTGTATTGTATGAATGTAGCAATTCTTGAATGTATATATAGGTATATATATATATACCTATATATACATTCAGGATCTCGGAAACGGCACCAACGATTTTGTTGAAACTTGGCATACTAGAGGTTTCGGGTCCAAAAAATCGATCTAGCTTGGTTTTATTTATAGAAAATCTTGTTTTGTCCGTGTTTTTAGTAAAACAATAAAATGACATTAAATTTTAAAAGAATATGAATTCAAATTTCGTGGTCAATGTCATGAGTTACGATAGCTCAGTTGGGGAGACGGCCGGTTTTAATTTTGGATTATGTGACATTTAAACAGCGTCGGTTCGAATCTCGGTGTTATTATTATTCTCTTTTTGTAATTTTTTATATAAATTTCATTATTCATTTTTTATTAATATATATCTAAATAAATTCGACAAAAATATTCCGAGCGAAGCTCGGTCAACCAGATATTTTGAGTTATTTCTTACATAGATATTATATGCATATTATATTCCTTAATCGTCTTTTACGACATACACGGGCAAGATAGGGAGTCGTCACCACAAGGATATAATATGCATATTTTATCCCTTAGTTTCAGTGTTGTTACGGAGTAGAAATACAATTTACCACTCCCTATCCTGCCCGTGGAAGTCGTAAAAGACATAATACATCTATGCAAGAGAAGGAAAACTCGTAACAAAACCCTATACCAATCTATCTGACCAGCATGGTATGGTAAGGTCAGTTTCCCTCCTATTGTGGAGGAGGCTCGAGCCGAACAGTGGGACGTATATGAGATGAAATGATGATGATGATATCCCTTAGTCGTCTTTTATGAAATTCATGTGCTAGATAGTGGTGAATTGTATTCTTACTCCGTCACCACACGGAAAGAGCAGCAACTTATTTAAAAACTTTATTTACATCTAAACTGTCAACATATAATAATAATTTTTAACAAGCAAACTTGCCTTCGGAATATCTCAGTGAATACAAAACTCTTTCTGCAAAGCGATCGTTTCTGTACGACTATTCTGAACGGTTGAATCTCGAATGTCGACACGATTTCGATGGTATTTCACATATAAACTTCACTAGTCTAATACATGTTAATACAGTCCTCGTTACATTTGATTGTTAGAATAATAAAACTTCTTCTTTAGTCTAGTTAAGTAGAAGAAGAAAATGTATAGTAGTAGGTGGATATCTAGATAAGTAGTAAAATCTTCTTCTTCTTTAGTCTGAACAAGTAATAGAGGATATAATGGGCGACGACTTATATTCTTATACCGTCACCACCAGTAAATACCTCCATATTACTTGAAACAAAAATGGTGAATATATGAATTTGGAATTTGCTTTTTAACCTTGACTGCACAGATGGCAAAGTGGCTAAAATACCGACCTACCGCGCGAGTGTTGTGGGTTCGAATCCCATGTAAGACATCAATTTGTGAGATCCACAAATTGTTGTTCAGAGTCTGGATGTTATGTCCGTAAATTATGTTTGTAAACTTCCCCGCAATATAAGGATTATTTCCTTAGTGCTGAGTGTTGTTTTAAAAAAAAACAACTTTCGTAGATAAATATTTGAAACTATAAAAATAAATTATAAATTCATTCGCGAGATGCCAATAAAATATATCTGATGCATCTTAAATTCATAGCCAGTCGTCAATAGTTGCTGACCTCACAGCGTATCTCGTTGAATCGTTGCTTTCACGACTCATAACTTTATACGTCACGATATATCACCAAACATCACTAAAGTATCAAGATTTACCGGCAAGAAAACGAAATATACCGTAACATTTCACGATACCGCCATTATGATAACTAAGTTTTGATATCTTAATATATATATTGCATTTTTCTAAATTATGATTTAGAAGATGTTTTTATAGATTATTAGTTTTGTATAGATTCTTCTGTATTATAAAATTATTATTTAATTAACTATAATAACGGTACCACGTGTTGTGACTGAGTAGAGATGTGAAAAAATAATCGATATTAAAAAAATCGATTATTAATTGATAATTTTTTTGTAACAATCGATTTTTACAATCGATTATTAATAGATTTTTACTACTCGAAATTAATCGATTATTCATGGCCAGATTTCCTAAAAAAAAAGGTCATCTCGATTGTTTCATAGTATATTAGAGAAAAAAGCTCACATTTCCTTAATAAAACAAAGGTCATCACTATCCTTGTTGGGTGAAAAATCGATTATTTTATAATCGATTATTTATTTTAAAATAATCAATTATTTTATAATCTATTTATTTTAAAAAACAAAAAATCGATTATTTTCCCTCCAGGTCACATCCCTATGACTGAGTAAGAATACAATTCACTACCCACTATCTCGCCCGTGAATGTTGTAAAAGAAGACTAAGGGATATAATACGAGAGAAGGAAAAAACTAAATAAAACCCTATACCAACCTGTCTGACCAGCATGGTATAGTAATGTCAATTGCTTTCCAATTGTGGAGGAGGCGCGAGCCCAGCAGTAGGACGTATATGAGCTGAAATGAAAATGAAATGATGAGGCAACAGCCTACCTGTGCTCCTAGTACTACAAAGGTCCATGTGCGGCAGTATCACTTACCATCAGGTGTGCTGCTTGCTCGTTTGCCACCATTGGCGATTCAAAGTTAAAAAAACATTATTTTGAACAGAATTTCAGCCGAGTATAGTTGATTTGTCTGATTAAAATTTTAAAATATCTCAAATATTCTTTATTTTATTATAAATTCGAAAGTAAGTTTGTTTGTTAGTTTGTTTTTTTGTTACGCTTTCACGCTTAAACCACAGAACCGATTTCAAAAATTCTTTCACCAATGGAAAGCTATAATATCAGTGAGTAACATAGGCTATATTTTATCTCGGTATTCCCACGGGAACGGAAACTACGCGAGTAAGGCGACTATAACCGTAGCGAAGCGAGGGCAGGTTGCTAGTAATTAATATTTTCTTTTATTTGTAGCTAATGATTTGTTTGACGTATTAATATTTTTACTGGTCACATGCAGCCCTCTGAGACGACAAAATAAGGGCTAGGGCCGTCGCATATTATGGGAGGGTACTTCTTAGGGGGTATTCTGTCGGGCCGACCACTAACGACAAGTAACCCTGCTCCGGTAGTCGGTCCAACAACGAAGGCGACGTGCGCCTTCGTTCGGGTGGGTTGCGGGTATGCGTGTTTACGCACCTCTATCGCCCCGGACGGAGTGGTGCAAGGAGTGCACCGACCACAACCCACCCCAACTGCTAACAACTGCTGCTTTCAATACCAATTAACCAGGCATAATACATAACAAAATAATTCCGCATAATATTTCTAAAATTTAAATATTCAAGTAGTCCTTATGAAAACTGAAGCGCGCAATCTAAAGTAGCTATCTACGCATTAATATTAGCATAAAACCATTTAGACAAGACTAAAACATGCGTCGCAAAGCTTAAACAAATTAAGATATGGTTTAATTAAGCGAAAAGCTCGTTTCGTGATAGCCCACCAAACCTACGTAAATTTATAGCACTGTCGCGGTATATTTTGTAGACTAATAATATTGTTTATTGCACAAAATCATACTAGAGTTTAAACTAATTTGAATAATAATTGTTCATAGTTTAATTTACGAGAATAATGAGGAAATGAAGTACGGATGTATAGAATTATAATGGCTACAATTTCGTATATTGCAAACCTGATGGCAACGGTAGCAAACAAGCAGGCAGAACACCTGATGGTAAGTGATTCTGCCGCACATGGACCCTTGCAACACCAGAGGCACAGCTGGACCGCTGCCTACCGTGAAGAAAACACTCTTTTTAAACCTCGTTTGAAGAAGGACATGTCATTGCGCTCGGGAAACACAGCAGCAGGTAGTTCATTCCAGAGCTAGCACGTACGTGGGAGAAATGATCACTAGCACGTACGTGGGAGAAATGATCGCTGGCAACGTACAGTTGAAGACCATAACGTTTCCAGGTGAAATGGATGAACTCTGCTACGATGTGGAGTGGTACGTTGGTAGAATGGTGACGGCGGTACCAAGTCAAACAGTTCCTCGTAGCTCTCCCCGTGAAAGAGTCGGTAGAGTACACAGAGTGACCCAAAGTCTCTCCGCCGCTCCAGCGACTCCAATTCTTCCGCAAGATTAGGATCCCCGACGATTCGAACAGCACGCCTTTGCAGGGAGTTAAGTGGGTCTAGCTGATATTTGGGCGCAACTGCCCAGAGATGCGAGCAGTACTCCAAATGAGGACGAACTTGCGCTTTGTATAGCACAAGACGCTGTCTCGGTGTGAAGTACCGCCTGGCTCTGTTCAAGAAGTCCAACTTTTTGATGCTGCCGCTCATGGACCTTTTCTAGGCTGCTGCCTGCCGTGAAGATAGTGAAGGGAGTGTGAATGCATGTAATGAGTTTCGGTGATACTAAAGGCATCACCAAAATCCACTACACACATACTCCCTCAGAAAATTAGGCTCTCACTCACCGAACAAATCCAATCATTTATTCTGCATAGGCCCCTTAAGGGCACTTACATATTGTCAAATTTCACAACGTTTGAACACAATACAATAATCTACCACCGGATCGGAACGCAACCACAAACTCAGAAGATCCGGCAAGAAACTCAGCGGGCAGTAATTTTTTTCTTTAATCTTTTAAATATACATAATTTTATGCTTTGTACAACATATATGATATTAGCTGAAGTGTAATGCCCTTCGAAATTGTATATATGTATAAATTTTCAAAATTTAGTACAATACAAAAAAAACTAAAGAATGGAAGAAAATATGGCTGGACCAGATCCCACAAGCAGCACCCGATCTCGAGTTAACTACTAGAGCAGCCGTCACTCTCCTCAACCAAATTAGAGGGCAGGGAGCGACCCGCCCCAAATAGCTACCGCAAAACGCAGTAACAAATTGCCACTACACAGACGTCGTATTTCTACGAGAGTGTGGCACTACCATGGATAGACCGGCCCGCGGCTGTAGACTGTCAGAAGTATGATCCTACTAAATCAGACAAAGATGCAAAGATATTTATTGCAGAAACTGTGTTTTTAGATGGATGTTAACAAAATGTTAGTATCGACGTCTGATCCTATCGGGCATTGCAATACATTAATGACTTCTTATGTTTACGCGAGTATTACACTATACCAATAAATAAAATTGGAGTGTCTGTTTGTAATGTTAAAATAATAGTCTTTTTTCATGCTCACACGGTTATTTACACTATAAGCATATGTGATGCCTAAAATACACTTTGTATTTTTTTTGTCTGTCTGTCTGTCTGTTTGTTCCGGGTAATCTTCAAAACGGCTGGACCGATTTCAGAAATTCTTTCACCAATGGAAAGCTATAATATCAGGGAGTAACGTAGGCTATATTTTATCCCAGTGTTCCCACGGGAACAGGAACTACGCAGGAAAGACGACTGAAACCGAAGCGAAGCGAGGGCGGGTTGCTAGTCTATACCAATAAATAAGATTGGAGTGTCTGTTTGTAATGTTAAAATAATAGGCTTTTTTCATGCTCACACGGTTATTTGCACGACACCTATGCCTAAAATAGCAATTAAAAAATTTTTGTCTGTCTGCCTGTCTGTCTGTTTGTTCCGGGTAATCTTCAAAACGGCTGGACCGATTTCAAAAATTCTTTCACCGATGGAAAGCTATAATATCAGGGCGTAAACTAGGCTATATTTTATCCTGGTATTCTCACGGGAACAGGAACTACGCGGGTAAAACGACTAAAACCGAAGCGAAGCGAGGGCGGGTTGCTAGGCTATACCAATAAATAAAATTGGAGTGTCTGTTTATAATGTCAAAATAATAGGCATTTTTCATGCTCACGCAGTTATTTGCACGACACCTATGCCTAAAATAACAATTAAAAAATTTTTGTCTGTCTGTCTGTCTGTCTGTTTGTTCCGGGTAATCTTCAAAACGGCTGGACCGATTTCAAAAATTCTTTCACCAATGGAAAGCTATAATATCAGGGCATAAACTAGGCTATATTTTATCCTGGTATTCCCACGGGAACGGAAACTACGCGGGTAAAATGACTATAACCTATAACCTATAAGCGAAGCGAAGCGAGGGCGGATTGCTAGTTACAAATAAAACTACTCTTTACGGATTTTATCGCGTTTGTATTTAATTTTTGATTGCCCGACGTTTCGAATACTTTTCAGCGTTCATGGTCACGGGCGGCATAAGATGTCTCACGACCAATATGTCATTGTTATTAAACATTTCATTGAGCTTACAATTTATTTTAATTTATTACAATTGAGGGATCCCATTAATCCGTTTGATGATGGAGTAAGAATACAGCTCACCACCCCCTCTCTCACCGGTTGGTGTCGTAAATGTCGACTAAGGAATCTGATATGCAAATAATAACTATGCCAGAGAAGGGAAACTTGACATAAAACCCTTTGTCAACACGTATGACCAGCGCGGTATTTCCCTTCCATTGTGGATGAGGCCTGAGCCGATCAGTGGGACTTATATGGGCTGCGATAGTGAAATGATCCCTCATGTTTCCATGTGATAACAAAGTAAGTAGCCACCCATAAGTTGCCCACGGATGTCCTATAAGAGGATTAAGAAATACAATATGCTTCGAGTTGGGTACTACGTGGACTGGGTTGAACCAGCCCGTGATTGTAGATAGACGACTATCGACAGTGTGCTTTTAACGCATCAAATGTCAAAAAAGGCAAAATTTGATAACTATGGCTGCCGTTGTTATAGCAACTGCTTTCACAACAAAAATTATAATTGATCGTATGAATATTATAAATGCAAAAGTATGATTGTTTGTCTTTTACGCTTTTCAAACCTAAACCACTAAACCGATTTTAAATTTTTTTCAGCAATGGATAGTTGAAAATTTTAACTTAAAACATCAACTATATATTATGTCGGTATTCCCACGGTAACCGGAACTACGCGGATAAAGCCACCGGAATTCGGTAGTATATTATATTTATAGGGTGAGTAATCTCTTAAAGTATGTTACGTCCTTCAATGCAATGAGGTAACTACCTACTCAATAAACCTTCATCTATTTATAGACGTCTTATCAAAGAAAACTTGACATTATTTCTGAGACGTTATTTTATGTTGAATGAATAGCCAATAATTAGAACACCAGCCATTTTGAATAACAAAAATAACAAATATACAATGATTTTTAATGTTTACGTGAATATTACACATTTGAAATTGTTGTATTGAGTTTGTATCTTTTTTATAGCAAAAGGTGGTAAATGAGCAAACAGTACACCTGATGTTAAGTGTTGCTGCCGCTCATGGAACTTTGTTAGGCCGCTGCTTACCGTGAAAAAACTGAAGGGAGTGTGGCATTCACACTCCCTGCAATATGAGATTCGGTGAAACTAAAGGCATCACCAAAACCCACCGCACGCAAACACCCTCAGAAAGTTAGGCTGCCGGCTCTGTCGAGAGTAACCTGTGTTCGTTAAATTATATGTTTGTATGTGTGTGTCACCCGCAATACAAGGATTAAGTAATTCCTTAGTGCATGGCTCCTTAGTCCTTTAAAAAAAAAGGAAACATTAATTTTCATTAAATAAGTTTGATTATTGAGTTTTGAACACGTTTTAGTGTCGCAAAATTTATATTTCGTAACATCTACATTTTATATGTAAACTAGCTGACCCAACAGACGTTGTTCTGTTCAAATAAGCGCCACCTACCGAGTTCAATGGTGAATCTAAACCATTCTCGAATCCTCTTGAATATGCACAAAAAATTTCATCAACATCGGTCCAGCCGTTTTTTTTTTTTTATTGCAAGCAGTGGCAAACGAGCAAACAGTACACCTGATGATAAGTGTTGCTGCCGCTCATGGACCTTTACAAGGCCGCTGCCTACCGCGAAGAAAGTGAAGGGAGTGTGAATGCGTGCATTGAGGCTCGGTGATACTAAAGGCACCATCAAAACCCTCCACACGCAAACACCCTCAGAAAGTTGAGCTTCCGGCTCTCTCGCTCACCGAACGAAGCGCAGTAACAAATTGCTACTACTCAGACGTCGATTTTCTGCGAGAGCGTGGTACTGCCCCGGACGGACCGGCCCGCGGCTGTAGACAGATAACTGTCGACAGTGTGGTCCCACCACTCCAAAGAAACCTTTAGGAGGAATTCAGTAAAATACACACGTACACAAGAAATTTATATATAAATATATATAAATCATCCTCCGTGTTGTAACAGAGTAAGCTGAGTATTCATCTCCTCCTGTCTTGTACATGGGTGTTGTAAAAGACGACTAAGGGATATGATATGCATATAGTACAGCAAGAGAAGGAAAACTGAACACAAAACCCTATGCCACCACGTCTGACCAGCGCGGTAGGGTCAATTTCCCTCTCATTGTCGAAGAAACCTAAGCTCAACAGTGGGACTTATGCGGGACGTCGATATCCCACTTTTTTACTTTTTACTTCAGTTTAAAAATCTCACTTACCCATGTAGTGAGTGGAAACCCGTGACGCTTACACGGAATGTTTGCATTTTAATCACTACGCCATTTAAGCAGTCGATTTTAACAATAATGATTTAACCATGAAAATTGCTGATTCCTTATCAGAACCCTGATTTGCTACGCCACCAACAAATCTATGCGTACTATCGCGTGACCTCATAACATACGGTTAACACAAAACATTACCATAACTTAATATATATTTTTTTAATCAGACTATGGTTTAGACAACCTGCCGATGCTATTCAAGGATACAGAGCGGTATCATGTCAGCCTATTATCTACGATATCACATCCCTATTTATTTACAGGCTTATCATCGTTTCTGATTTCTAGACCTTAGTGGTATCATTATAATAGCTAAAATCGTAGCTGATGCACTAACATTGTCGTTGCTTGTATACTAACAGTAACTAATAGAAATTCTCGTAATTAGGTAGGCAGTTATCTCACAGAAGGAAGCGGATCACGCGCGGGCTCTCTATGGTGACTTGGGCGCCGCAGGTGCAAGTAGGTACCTGCGCCTGATACCGCCCTAACTGGGATTGCGGATGACTGTACCGGGGAATTGTCCGTCAGCTGCAGAGTGAACGACACCCTGAAAGGGGTGTCGGCCTGACCGCTGGAGTGACCACGGACTACAAAGAATACGGTGTGTTATGGGCCGCACTCCGACCTTTCGTCACCCTGGACATAACGGACGGCGTGTGCCGATCATAGCCCATCTAAAAAAATATACAAATTGACATTATCGTAGCTAAGATACCATGATATTTTCGTAGCTAAGATACTACGACGTTTTCGTAGCTAACAGGCTACGAACTTATGGTTACGAGATTTATATCATGTATTTTATTACTTACGAGCTGTCGATATTTTGGAAGTGTTGCAAGCGTTGTCACGACGGATAAATCCCCTTAACAATAATTTCTCAAATGTTATTGACAATGTCTTAAAGTCTGTAATATGCTACGACAAAATCGTAGCTATACGGTATGATAGTGTTATGAGAATTTCCAGGTGGTGACGGGGTAGAATATGCAAGAGAAGGAAACCTTGATATAAAACTCTATACCGATACATCTGAGATGCGTGGTATAGTAGGTCAATTGCCCTCCCATAGTAGAGTAAGACTAAGTCCAATAGTTTGACTTATGTGGGCTGAGATCATGATGATATTTCGTCACATCATCATTATCACAGCTCATATAATATGCGTCCGATTATTGGGTTCAAGTCTACTCCACATTAGAAAAGAAATTCACCAACTAAATCATGCTGGTCAAGTGGGTTGATATAGGCTTTTCTTTTAATTTTTTCCTTCCCTTTCATAATTAGTATTTGTACAAGATATCCCTCAGTCGTCTTTTACGACACCCATGGACATGAAAGAGGAGGTGGTAATAATTAACGAAAACAAATTATACTCAGACTTAGAATATTTGTGGATAACACACATAAATAGTCCTGTGCGGATATTGAACTCGTATAACTCTGCAAATCACTAATGTTAGCGTCATTGCTTACATAATATTTCATTCAAGAATGGCATTGATATCAGTGACGTAAACTAATGTGTTAGGGTTGACACATCAGATAATTATCAATGGAAATTGATTTTTTAAATACCCAGATGGTAAAAAATTAATGGTGACGAAGTAAGAATACAATTCACCACTCCCTATCTTGCCCGTGAATGTTGTAAAAGACTACTATAGGATATAATTACATTACGTCTGTGCAAGAGATGGAAAACTCGAAATGAAACCTTACACCAACATGTCTGACCAGTATGGTATAGTAGGTCAAATTCCTTCCCGTTGTGGAGGACACCCGAGCCCAACAGTGGGACGTATGTGGACTGTAATGGTAGAATTAGCACGCTGAAGTGGCAATGGGCAAGCCACATCGCTCGAGGTACCGACAACAGCTGGGGAAGAAAAGTTCTCAAGGGTCGACCGCGAATCGGACGACGCTGTGTAAGACGTCCCGATGAGCAAGATTTTGCGTTTGCCACAAACATAAACCACAGGTAAAATAAAAAAAGGATCGTTTGGCAAAACACGCTACGCTTTACGATTACAATATAATAGTAGCAACAATAAATAAAAACATGTTTGCGACATATTTCATTGAAATAATGAGGAATTTCAATTACAATTGTATTTATATTGTATTGTATAAAGTATAAATAAGTCTGTTTTGACAGCCCTGAATATCATCTAAATATAGACTAAAGCCAATCGTAGAGCTAATTCTGTCGTCCGGTGTAACCGTGACCTAACCACTATTTATAACTGAGCAATTCATCTCTATATTATTTCTAAAAAGTATTTTTAAAGTTATACTTCATTTGGCGCATTAGAGAAAAATTATGCGTCCATTTTTAAAATGCGCGTGCACACAGTTACGAAAAAACCAACACGCCGAAGTTATGGTGAATATAATTCTCCATAGTGAAAAAGAAATTGATATATACGTCGGGTCCCAATTTTTCATACAAAATTGTTTCCAGATTATTAAAATATTAAAGTTCAATTTAATAGACGCAGCAATAATATGACGCAGCCTACGATATTTTTAATAAGATATTTTTTTAAAAACAACCTCTGCACCAAGGTCCTAATCATATCAGGTCATAATCATCATCAGGTCATAATCCTTGTGTTGCGAGGGATTTTACAAACATTCAATTAACGGACACAAATTATTATACATTCATCATCATCATAGCAGCTCATTTACGTCCCACTGTTGGGCTCCAGCCTCCTCTACAATAGGAGGGAAATTGAACTTATTATACCATGCTGGTCAGACAGGTGGGTGTAGGGTTTCATTTCAAGTTTTCCATCTTTTACACAGGTGTTATATGCATATTACATCCCTTAGTCGGTTTTTACGACATCCACGGGCAAGATAAGGAGTGCTGAATTGTATTCTTACTCCGTCACCACACGGAAATTACATTATAATACAATAATCAATAATACAATATCACAAATTACATTTATAAATAAACAAAATCTTCTCAACTATCCTCTTTTCATCTTTTAATTGAAACTCCTTCTAACTAGACATACTTCACCTATATAGGCTAGGTATCACAAACCTAGCGACCGCACGCCAATGCCAGACGCATTTAAAAAAAAACGCTGAGCTGCTTGCGTCACTGGGGGCGTGTGATGTGACGTCAGAGGCGGAAATAGACCGCGGTTGGGTCGTTGTGTACGCCCTGCTTCTATTTCAGTAAGCTGCGTGGCTATGCATTTGAATTCTATACGTCATATTGAATTATGTAATTTATCAACGTAAAATTTAAATAAAAACTTGAGAGGTGTTAAGGGACACCCAGATGGAACGAAGTTCCTTTCGATTAATTAGTGAAGGAATTGTAATATTTTTTTTATTATATTAGTTATAGTTATCTGTATAATAATAGAAAGACTATAAATAATTAATTTTAATTAATTATTTAAAATTATTAATTAATTTTAATGTAAAGAGAATTATCTGTATATTAATAGAAAGACGAAACAAAAATAACTGGCTTGCTTTCTATGAGAGAGAGAGACAGACAGAGAAAAGCGCGCGCCGCACGGCTTACAACTATAGCAAAAAGTGTCGTTACAATTTTTGGTCTTAATTTTTTTCGTCTAGCCCCCTTTCGCAACGCGGGATAAGGAACTTTGTTCCAAAACTTCGTTCCAATAATCCATTTCACATGGTTAAAATCCATTTCAACATTATCTCAGCACTCACATGTCCCACTGTTGGGCTCAAGCCTCCTCCTCAGTGGGAAGAAAATAGTTAGACAGTTTAGAATAAGGTTTTATTTCGAGTTTTAATTCACTTGCATAGATTTAACATATTATCCGTGTGGTGACGGAGTAAGAATACAATTCACTACTCCTCATCTTGCACGTGAATGTCGTAAAAGACGACTAAGGGATATAATATGCACATAACATCTATGCAAGAGAAGGAAAACTTGAAATGAAAACCTATGCCAACATGCCTGATCAGCATGGTATAGTAGGTCTATTTTCCTCCCATTGTGGAGGAGGCCCGAGCCCAGCAGTGGGATATATCTGGGCTGCGATGATAAGATTTAACATCTGTCAATCGTCTTTTACGATATTCACAGTCAAGAGAGGGGGTGGGGAATTGTATTTTTACTCCATTACCACGCGAAATTTGGTACGTCTTAGTTATTATTAATAAACATTATCCGAGTGTTGACGGGTTGAGAGTATAATGTGTATCAAGTAGCAAATAAGCAACAGTATCTCCTGGGTAACTTAAAATACCAACTGCGAACAACTGTCCATCGACTAAGCATGATGATTTTGACTATAATCTCTCTTTGGGAAGCGTATCTCCAACATTGGACGACGACTGATGACGACGCTCTTATGCAAAAGATACGATTACAAATTTCTAAATCCTGACGAATCTAAACATGATATTCGGCTACTTTGATCGTATTATTGCATTATCATGGACCTTGGATGAATGTGGAAAGTTTAAATAAAATCTGTTCATTCAAAAGTAGTGAAAATGACGTTAAAAGTTTCTGTTACATACTTAGATACATACAGGTAAAACTAATCAAAGCGTGTTAACAAACAATCCGGCTGAATAAAACATCTATCGATATAAAAAAATCTTAATTTATATCGCAATAAATATTCTACACCATACAACCGTGCTCTTTCCCACAGGTATCGTGCAACGTGATTAAGGAAATGACTCCTTGACCTGCACATCCTTCATTACCCACTGGGATACATTGGCGGCGGCTAATCACCCACCTTGAAAGGCACCGACTTCAAAACCGAAGGGGTTCTCAATTCCACTGTATGATTTTTTATGTGTGTTACGCGATTTTGTTTGTTAGATCATACTTCGGAGATAGCTTCGTATACATTTGTTCAAGATCTGATCAGTTTTGAATTTGCATGCATCATTTTTGCATTATTTCGGCTTATATACGTCCCACTGCTGTGATCGAGTTTCCTCTGTAATAGGAAGGATATTGGCTTCCTATACCACACTTGTCTGACGAATTAGTATAGTGTTATATATCTAGTTTTCCTTTTCTTACATAGGTGGTATATGCATATACCATTGTCGTCTTTTACGACACTCACGGGTAAGAGAAGGGGTGGTGAATTGTATTGTTTACTCCATCATTAAAGTGATTTATATACTTGTACTAGCAGACCCGGCCACGGATTGCTGTGGCTAATGTTTTTGTTATATTACATTTTACACATGTACACACACATCTATCATGGAGGTCGTCATATTTTTTTACAAATGGCATCTATGTAAAAAAAGTTAAATTCGTTTATGACACATCTATTAATTAATTACTCAATCCAGTCAACAGATATCGCCATCTGTGAAAATCGTTTGGAGTAAATAGATAATTGTGAATGTCAAATAATAGTTATATATAGGTAATACAAATAATTTACAATAAAATAATATTGCGACTATAAACTAAGATGTAAGCTATCCTATCTTTCAAGTTGGATTAAACTGCACACGGTGTGCAAATTTGATTAAAATCGGTTAAGTAGTTTAGGAGTCCATCGCGGACAAACAACGTGACACGTAATTTATATATATTAAAGATTAAATTCAAAGTTGGAAAATACAGAAAAATAAATCATTATTAAAGCTCATATATCTCCTATTATCGGATTTGAGCCTCCTCCACAATAGAAGGGAAATTATACCACGCTATTAAGACGATTTGGTATAAAGTTTTATTTTAAACCTGCCCTCGCTTCGCTTCGGTTTTAGTCGTCAATAGCCTATGTTACTCCCTGATATTATAGCATTCCATTGGTGAAAAATTTTTGAAATTGGTGCAACAGTTTTGGTTTCTATTCAATATAAACAAAGAAACAAATCTTTGCTCTTTATAATATTAGTATAGATTTCCCTTCTTTTGCTTGGATGAGATTTTTCTTTTGCATTTTTTAGAATAGAATTTAAGAGATCCCTTAGTTATCTTTTACGACACGCACGAACAAGATATGGAGATTTGTATTCTAACTCCGTCATCATACAAATCATCATCATCATTAAGCCTATCGACGTCCACTGCTGGACGTAGGCCTCTCTCATGTTTCGCTGGTTTTGTGCCGCGTGCATCCAACGACAGCCAGCAACTTTCACCAAGTCGCCGATACCTGTTCGCCATTCAAGGACCTTTCTTCTTCAGCGGTTGTCGGTTCATCGAGCGATGTGTCCTGCTTATTGCCACTTCAGCGTGCTAATTCTTTGTGTTATGTTGGTTACACCCGTTCTTTCACCAATTTCTGTATTTCGGATTCTATCTTGCAGAGAAATGCTAAGCATAGCCCGCTCTGTAACACGCTGAGCGACTTTGAATTTGGTTATGAGGTCTACATTTAGGGACTACGCATTCGTGCCGTAAGACATCACTGGTAACACACTAATCGTAGACCTGTACTTTCAGACACTGAGGTATATTGGATGAGAAAATCCCCTTACGTTACCTAAAAAGAATAATAATTAGTTATTCATCTACGAAATAAAAAGTATATCGTTTTTCGTGTGACCTTAGGATCGCTCCTAACGAAAGTGGACTTTTAAATCTATCCGTGCAACCAAAAGCATAACGTTCCACGCTTTTATCGAAGTAGAAAGCAATGTGGTTAAGTGTTTTCTCTGAAACGATATTGCAAGTTTTTAGTTTTTAAAAGTGCATCTAGCGCTTGACTACAGAGGGTTTGGAGTAGTTCACAAATAAAATCAAGAGAGAGACGACAGAATCACTCAGGAAAATTTACTTTTTCTTAAAACCCCGATGCAAAAGGAAGGATATTATAAGTTTGAGGGGTCTTTGGTCTAGTCTGTGGCTTCGAAAAAAAATAAAACAATTCTTTTTCGAAGTTTATAAATAACTGTGCAGTATTTACTTTTTCAACGTCTTATGGCGTTTTTTTAATCATCATCATCATCTCAGCTCATGTACGTCCCTGGGTGGGTACAAACTTCTTTCACAATCAAAGAGAAATTGACTTACTATACTATATTAGTCATACAGTAATAAGGTTTTATTTCGAATATTCCTTCTCTTGTATAGATATTACATGCATATTATTAGTCGTTTTTACGATATGGGACACATAAGGGTTAATCTCTTTGTAGTTACAGAGCAACAATACAATTAATCGCCCTCTCTCGTGCTCGTGGAGGTCATAAAAGAGAACTAATGGATATATGCAGGTAACATTTATGCAAGAGAAGGAAAACTCGATACAAAACTCTCTGCCAACACGTCCGACTAGCGTGAAATAGTGGGTCGATGCCTCTCCCATTGTGGAGAAGGTCTGAGCCCAGCATTGGGTCTTTACAAGCTACGATGACAATAAGAGATTATTTCATTGTATTTTTACCCCATCATCACATGAAAATCCACAAAAATCTACTCTGTATATATAAAAATGGAGACTAGATATAAAACTAGCACTTTCATATATAAAAAGGTCGAAATACGAGTACCCAGTTATTTTTAAGTCACGTGCTAGGATGATGGGACTTTTCGCTTAAGAAAGCTAACGTTGGCAGGAAATGTACTATATACTGTACGTTATGCTTCATTGAATTTGACTACACTAGTAAAGATCTAAAAATCAACCTCTTGGGTTTATTTTCGTCTGTTTCGTTCCTACTCAACACAATTCATCATCATCATCTTGCTCTTATCCCAATTACTTGGGGTCGACGCAATATGTCATCTGTTTTGACATATTGCAAAAAGTTTCGGCAATGACTTTTATGACCGGCCGCCTGCCTGACGTCAACCCTCCTTGGGAATGTAATCGTTGACCCAAATGGTACCAGATGGAGTTGGTCCGGGTCAATCTAGGGCTCTTAGTCGTCTTTTACGACACCCACGAGCAAAACAAGGGTTGGTAGTATTCGAAGCCGCTACCACACAGCATCCTACTCAACACAATTCTTAGTAGGTAAAACGTCTAAAGACGTGTGAGTCATAAATTGATTACCTGTTTATCCACACTAGCCTAATTAATAAAAACTACGGTTAAAATGAATTTCTAATTGACGTGGTATCAAGACTTACATGTAATTATCAAATATCTTTAAACGAGTAATTTTTATATATTTCATCCTATCGCCGTCCACTGCTGGACGTAGACCCCCTCATGTTACGCCATAGAGTGTGGTCCTGTGCTGCCTGAATCCAACTATGCCCATAACTTTCACCAGGTCGTCGGTCCACCTAGTCCTACAATGAGTTGTCCGATACGTGATCGCGCCTAGAGAACCTTTCTTCCCCAGCAGTTGTCGGTTCGTCGAACGATGTGGCCTGCCCATTGCAACTTTAGCGTGCCAATTCTTCGTGCTATGTCGATTACACCCGTTCTTCTGCGGATTTCGTATTCTATCTCGCAAAGAAATCCTGAGCATACGCTCCATAGAACGCTGAGCTACTTTGAGCTTGGTTATGAGGCCCACATTTAGGGACCACGTTTCCGTGCCGTAAGTCATCACTGGTAACACACGCTGATCGTGGACCTGTTTTTTTTTTAGAAATTTGTTATATATTTCAGAAGTGATAAATCAATCTAACTAGGGTTCATCTACAGAAAATATTGTGTTTTTGCTTTGACTCAAAAAATATAATTAGAATATGAAGGTAAAAGTCACTGTTAATAAGAACAGAAATAGATCAGTTAGGAAATCGAGCAATCTGTTCCGGACAGTCCCGTTTCGATCATTTGCTTTCCTTTTTTTATAATTTTTTCGTTTTACATTTATATTTTTTTCAAATATTTAAAAAAAAAAACACAATTTACAAAAAAAAAAAAAGACATCGAACCTCGGTCATCCAGATATTCATTGCATTGCACACGATATTTTTTATGTGAAACATACAGACGGACAGAATTTTTAAAAAATCGTTTTGACTTTTTTTCCTCTAATGAAAACTCTCGGATATTAGATTTTCTTCTACAATGTACAAACATGGCCCTTTACAATTTTATTATATGTATAGATGTAAATGTAAGCAAGCCTATTATGTTAAAGCAAGAGGCGTGGTTATAAGTAAAAGCACTTAGCTAGCCATCGGTTATATCGTAATACTTGGGGCTTATCTTGTGTTAGTTTTTTGTAAATTTATACGAACTTGCTTATAGTGAAGTAGGTATTTCTACACATGATAACGTTTTCCATTTGGTGAAACAATAAGAATACAATTTACCACCCCCTTTCTTGACTGTGGATGTCGTAAAAGACGACTAAGGGGTTCTTAAATGCAGATAAGATCTTTACAAAAGAAGGAAAACTTGAACTTTATACTAATCCATCTGACTAGGATGGTATATGAGCAGTATACGTATATAACATTGGGATGTATATGAACTGTGTTGATTATTATGAAGAAGAAGAATACAATTCACCACCGCGGCTCAAGAACCCGTGAGTATCTTATAAATCTACCAAAGTCATTATCATCTCAGGAAATACGCGTCCCACTTAGGGATGCAAATATTGAAACCAAGAACATCGATGTATCGATACATCGATGTTTCAGCACAAACATCGATGTACAAAAATACATCGATTTTTTTTTTATTTTATAGATCTTATCAGATACTTTCCCTTGTGGGATTGACTTTTTTTTAGTTACATTCTAAGAGTTATAACTTATAATTTATTTCATGCAAGCATGAAGCATCAACATTTGCTTGAGGAGCTTTTTTTTAAGTTATTTAGAAATAGAGTAACTAAACTGTCAGGCAAAACATCGATGTAAAAACATCATATAAAAATAACATCGATACTTCGATGTTTTATAATAGTGAACATCGATGGCAAGCAATCTATGTTTTATATTGAAACATCGATGTTTCAAAACCATCGATGTATCGTTTGCATCCCTAGTTCCACTGCTGGGCCCGATATCATCTCGAATAGGAGAGCAATCGACTCACTGTACCATACTAGTAAGGGGTTCTTGCATAGATGGCTGTATGTACAGTAGGTCAAATTTCCTCCTAAAGTGGAGGAGGCACGAGCCCAACAGTGGGAGTGATATATGTAGTGAGATAATTATGATAATGTTGATTAAATTGGTGTCATTTTAGTTCGAATAAAACTAACTAAATAGCTATGTGATCAATGTGTAGTAGATTTAAAATTAACAATTGCCAACACTGGAGAAAAATAACTATTATGGTAGATTTTGTCGTGCTCAAACAGGTAAACAATTTAGTCATTTTCATAAGGAACTTAGTCCATGTTATTGAGAAATGTCATTACTGTTAAGGTCCATTTCCATGCATCGCTGCCGATCGTAACCGCTTATTATTATGAAAATATCTGGTTGACCGAGCTTCGCTCGGAATATTTTTATCGAATTTATTTAGATATATATTAATAAAAAATAAATAATGAAAAATATATAAAAAATTACAAAAAGAGAATAATAATAACACTGAGATTCGAACCGACGCTGTTTGAATGTCAACAAGATCAAAATTAGAACCTGTCAACTTCCCATCTGAGCTATCGTAACTCATGACGTTGACAACGAAATTTGAATTCATATTCTTTTAAAATTTAATGTCATTGTATTGTTTTGCTAAAAGCACCAACAAAACAACATTAAAACCTAGCTAGATCGATTTTTTGGACCCGAAAGCTCTAGTATGCCAAGTTTCAACAAAATCGTTGCAGCCATTTCCGAGATCCTGAATATATATATATATATATATTCAGGACACGTATTAATATATATATACAGGAATTGCTCGTTTAAAGATATAAGATTAAGTTTTAGTTAAAATTTTACTTCAGAAGCCCAACTTCCTGATGGTGTTTGCGTGTGGTGGGTTTTCGTGATGCTTTTAGTATCACCGAACCACATTGCTCACATTCACATTCCCTTGATCTTCTTCGCCGTAGGCAACGGCCTTGCAAAAGTCCATGAGCCGCAGCTACACTTACCATCAGGTGTACTGTTTGCTAATTTGCCACTGCTTGCAATTAAAAAAAAATCACATTGATGTTATCTGATAGCATCTTTCTAGTCGCCTTTTATGATGATCCAGAAGAAACATCATTAACATCATTCTGCTTTTATCTCAATTACGATACACTATGAAGTTTTCTTTCATCATAGACATTGCAATAATTGTATAACTGGTCGGCTGGCTGACGTCAGTCTTTAGGAATATAATTGCTAAATCAGACGCCATCCCATGAACTTGGTCCAGGTCGATATATATGCTCTTAGTCATCTTTCACGACACCCACGAGCAATTTAAGGGTTGGTAGTATTCGTAATAGTCACCATACAATACTATATCCTTATTTAATATTATAAAAGTAAGTTTGTTTGTTTGTTACGCTTTCACGCTTAAACCACCAATCCGATTTCGAAAATCCATTCACCAATAGATAGTTATAATATCAGGAAGTAACATAGACTATATTTTATCCCAGTATTCCCACGGGAACGGGAACTACCCGAGTAAAACTACTGAAACCGAATCGAAGCGAGGGCGGGTTGCTAGTGTTTGAATAATTGTATGAAAGAAAAAAAAGAAGAACTTTTATTCTGTTCTCGTTAAATGTAATAGAAAAACACTAACAGCTATGTGGTAGGATCATACTGTCGACAGTCGTTTGTCTACAGCCGCGGGCAAATCCATCCATGGTATTAATATACCCTCGCAGAAAATCGACGTCTAAGTAGTAGCAATTTGTTTCTTCACTTCGTTCAGTGAGCAAGAGAGCCGGCAGTCCAACTTTCTGAAGGTGTCTATGTTTCGTGAATTTTGGTGATGCTTTTAATATCATCGAACTTCATTACACGTATTCCCTTAAATTTTTTCACAGTAGGTAGCAACCTAGCAAAAGTTTATAAGCGGCAGTATCACTTACCATCAGGTGTGCTGTTAGCTCGTGTTAACAACAATAAAAAAACACAAACATAACTAAAGAAAAGAACTATATGATATAAATAAAACTTTATTGTATTTATACTTATTTTACCCGACACTTCAAACACTTTTCAGAGTTTAATATGAACTAGTTGGTCGCCGAGTGGTCGAAATTCGACCATAATTCATTTAAATTAATTTTTCTACTACACAATTTTCTTTTAATTTAATTCATGTACAATATTTATATTGAACAAGCTATATTTCTCTAATAACTAATATAAAAATACAAATATCTATTAGATATTGTCATCATAATTATGTGTGTGTGTGTGCGTGCGTGCGTGCGTGAGTGCATGCGTGCGTGCGTGCGTGCGTGCGTGTGTGTGTGTGTGTGTGTTTGTGTAGCGATTGAATGGTAGTGAGCGTAATACCGTTTTTAATGAATTTAATGTATTTCTAATCCATTATTATATGAAATTTCAGCTTTATGCACTTCTCCTCATTATATACTTCAACTGTGCCAAATTTTGTACTTGTCCATCCACGTAATTTTCGTAAAAAGGGGTACAACGTTTTTGCTTCACGTATTAATATATAAAAACTGCGCCAAACTTCATACTTGTCCATCCACGTAATTTTCGTAAAAAGGGGTATAAAGTTTTTGCTTCACGTATTAATATATAGAATTATAGATGCTATAATATCCTTAAAGCGTTTTATATATAGAACTCTTATTCGATAATATAAATTTTCACAAGATCCAAACTAATCCACAAACAGCCATTAGATTCCACCAATGAAGATGACCCGGCACACGTTTAGTAAAAACCCGCTCTAAATAAACGTCTCTTAGCGGAGCGTTCGTTTATGTTTTGTTAATTCGTTAATGGGGATAATGTGACAAATGGGACACATTCATTACGTAGAAATTCAATGTTGTATTAACCTCTTAATATGCCTGAATATGGATACTTAATGTTGATATATATTTTTTAATTAAAATTTATATACGTCCCAGTCGGCTCTGGTCTACTTCACAATAGGAAGAAAAGGTCACTATAGTCAAAATTTCATTTTATAGTCAGACGACTTGGAGTAGTGTTTTATTTTAAAGTTTGCCTTCTCTTGCATCGATATTAGCTGCATATTATATCTCATATTCATCTTTTAAAACAAAAGCAAGGAATGAGGCTTATTTCGTGACTCCCGTTTGAAAAAGCACGCCAATTAGCATTGTATAAGTTAGTCTTATATTCAATGGACAGTGAAAGGCTGAATAATAATGATAAAGTGACAAAAATTTCTCTGTGAACAGGCTATATGATATAATCTCCTCGATAATTCCTAAGCATATTCAAATAATTTTGTTTAATTATTTAGTTTTACAATAGTTTGAGTTTAGTTTTTATTAGCGAATTATTATTTATTTAAGACAACACCCTGCACTAAGGAAATAATCCTTGTATTGCGGGGACTTTACAAACATATAATTAACGGACACAAATTACATCCAGACTCGGAACAACAATTTGTGGATCGCACAAAGTGTTGTCCCGCGTAGGATTCGAACCCCCGACACTGGCGCTGTAGGTCGCTATCTTAACCACTACGCCATCTGTGCAATCGATGAGGAAATAGTTTAAGTTTTATAATAGTTTCAGTTCAAGAAATAGTTTTAGTTTTATAATCCGTGTGGTGACGGAGTAAGAATACAATTCACCACTCCCTATTTTGCCCCTGGATGTCGTAAAAGACGACTAAGGGATATGATACGCATATAACATCTATGCAAGAGAAGGAAACTCGAAATAAAACACTATACCAATCTGTCTGACCAGCATGGTAAGGTCAATTTCCCTCCTATTGAGGAGGCGGCTCGAGCCCAACAGTGGGACGTGTATGGGCTGAAATGATGATGAATGATAACAGTAATAGATATATAATTCTCTCCTATTATAAAGAAAACTCTAATAGTTAAACAGTTTCTGCCTAAAAATGAACGCGAGGCATTTTAATGTAGCATTGATTCTATTTTCACAGAAGGAAAAGTAAAATATTGACAGTGATAAAAATAATAAAAGCTGTACAATATTACGAGGGAATCTTTACTAAAAGGTATAGGGTGCTTCACAAATATTTACCCAAAGGTGTGCACATATTGCTGTACCTTATCTTTAACAAAGGTAAAGGACGGCAACTTTACCGTTGTAAAAGAAAGGCAATACATATATTGCTTAAGGTACAGAGATATAAAAAAACACATCACAGTATTCGGGTGCAGCCGTACAAAATTATCATATGATAAAATCAAGCGGAGAAAAGTGTGAATTTTTATAACACATTCGTTAGATATATTTTATGGTAAGGCATCGTCGGGGATGTATTTTACGCGTCAGGCTTAGATTGTTGGCTATTTGCATGTCTTAGAATAGAATTTCGCTAGCTGAATTTTACTATGCAAATGTTTTCCGTGTGGTGACGGAGTAAGAATACAATTCATCACCCTCTCTCTTATCCATCATTTGCGTGACCGTGGGTGTCGTAAAAGATGAGTACGGGTTAATGAATTCTGATGTTTACGCGAGTATTACACATTTTAATTAAAACTACTTTTACGGATTATATCTCGTTTGTATTTGATTTATGATTGCCCGACGTTTCGAACACTTTGCAGCATTCATGATCACGGGCGGACTAAGGTGTCTCACGTCCAACAAGTCATCGTTATTACAGACATTTATAATTATCTAGTTTGGTCTAAGGGTTGTTTTGGCAAAACTAATTCAACCACTTTTAGTGTGATTGAGTTAATTTTCAAATATAAACGCGATAAAATCCGTAACGTAGTTTTATTTAAAACGACTACGGGATATACATATAATATTTATGCAAGAGAATTACATGCAACAAAATCCTATACCAACACCTCTGACCAGCGTGTTATAGAAGATGAATTTCCCTCCCGTAATAGAGGAGGCCCGAACTCAGCAGTGGAACGTACATGAGCCCTGATGATGATGATGGGGTGATGGAATAAGAATACAGTTCACCGGTCCCTACCGTAAACCAGACACTCTATTACCCGTGAGTGTAGTAAAATACGACCAAAAGATATAATATGTATGTATCTAACATCTATAAAAGACAGAGAATTTCAAACAAAACCATCTAAGCATGGTATCCCGTCAATTTCGTTCCTATTATGGACAAGGCTGGAGCTCAGCAAAGGGATGTAGACGAGTTGAAATTATGAAGACAAATCATAAATAAACTACAGAAAACAAAATTAAACTTAACTTTGTGATAGAATTTGAGTTATCTTATATCTTTAAACGAGCAATTCTTGTATATATATATATATATATATATATATATATATTCAGGATCTCGGCAACGGCTCCAACGATTTTGTTGAAACTTGGCATACTAGAGGATTCGGGTCCAAAAAATCGATCTAGCTAGGTTTTATTTATAGAAAATGTTCTTTTATCGGTGTTTTTAGCATAACAATAAATTACATTAAATTTTAAAAGAATATGAATTCAAATTTCGTTATAAATGTCAAGAGTTCCGGTAGCTCAGTTGGGGGACGGCCGATTTTAATTTTGAGTTTTGTAGCATCCAAACAGCGTCGGTTCGAATCTCGGTGTTATTATTATTCTCTTTTTGTAATTTTTTTACATAATTTTTAGTTTTTATTAATATATCTAAATAAATTCTATAAAAATATTCCGAGCGAAGCTCGGTCAATCTGATATTTGTTCTTAAACGTATAATTATTTTTATTATTCAATTTTATAGTTATATAAACATAAAACCGGCTAAGTGCGAGTCGAAGTCGCGCACGAAGCGTTCCGTACCATTATCTATAAAAAATCACGTTTGTTGTCTGGGAGCCACCTTTGTCGTCCTTTCGTCGCCCCGGACGGAATGGACCGAGCGTGCGCTTACCATAGCCCTTCCCATAAAAAAAAAAAAAAAAAAGCCAATACGTCTGACCAGCATGGTATAGTAGATCAAATTCCCTCTCACAATGAAAGAGGGCCACGCCCAACAATGGGACGTAAATGGGCGAGATGACGATGAAATACGACTATATCACATCAAAAAATTACTTAAATTAATATTGGTAAGTACTTATTAACCACCGCCGAAAAAGAGGGATGTTATAAGTTTCACGTCGATGTCTATCTGTGTGCGTGTGTCTGTCTGTGCCATCGTAGCTGTTAAACAGAGGGACCGATTTCGATGCGTGTTTTTTCATTCTAAGGCCAGTTTCCTTGCGGTGGTTCTTAGCTATTTTTGGTTAATGTCGGCCCAAAAATGTAAGCTTATTAGATCTTTTCCAAAATAATGTAATGACGTATGATTACTCGATTAAGTGCTTAACGTGTGCCAGTTTAATCGTTAACAATTAATTGACAATTCCTGTTGAAGAGAACCTAATACTTTTTTTTTATTTTAGTTTGTTTCGGACGTTCTTAGAATAATAACGTATAGAAGGATAGTGTCCATACGTAAGCCATCAAAAATATGAAGCAAACAATATGACATGCGCGCAGGCGGTTACACACGTACACACGCCCGCCACTATACAATTTATGAAACCAAATTTTGTTTTTATTAACATAAATCGTCGAAATACTTTTAAAACTAATGTTAATACACTTTTTATGTTTTTCAAATGTGTTGTGATACCATTGGAACGCACAAACCGTCATAATTACCTATTTATTTGTTAAAAATTGCGTACGTACGTGCAGTACAGTGACGTTGTACATTACGGAACGGTTCCGGCGTAAGCTCCATTTGGCACCAATTGAAATGCTTCACTTTTTGTGCGCGAACTTACCTTCTATATTTTTCTAAGTTATTATTCTAAGCGGGAGTTATTAAAAATTTTCAATTTTACTGATTATCTTTATATATATAGATGTATTATTAAGAAATATTAACAAATAAAAACATCTAACGAACGTTATAAAGATATTACGCTATCTTATATATTCTCATTGAATATATTATCGCGGTATATTTAGACGTTATTATGTGTAATATATGAAGAATTCAGCACCAAAATGCATTTATATTATGTTATAAAAAGTTCCTCGACCTTACAAAATGATTCAGCCAACAAACTTTGCTGGATGACAAGACGATAATAAATGTCTTTAGTGACTGCGCTCAGAATTATTTGACTGAATTCTAATATAAATTGTATCTTATATTACTAACATGAGATAAATTATTGTTATATTATGTAGAAAGAAAGAAAATAATATTTATTGGACACTATAGTTACATGCTTGACATACAAATATACACAAAATGATATAAAAAACGAAAACGAAAAAATATTGATGATTAAAATAATCGTAGTATATACAAAAGAAATTCCAAGTATTAGTGTCCAAAAGGCAACAGCTCAGCATATGCTACATAAACTTGCAGCGCTAATTTTCAGCTGCAGCCTAACTAATCCAAGTTACAGGTCACAAGAAGTGCAAGTACAGAAAAGCTACAATTAATAGGTTCATAGATTATTCAAAATTGTAAATAGTCATATTAGTAACAATAATAACAGCATTTAAATCAAACCAACACTATTTGAAATCTACATTTTAAAAGTCTGAAATAATGACAAGAACACAGTAAACATTGATATGTTACAATCAAGTTTTTCAATTAAAAAAAAAAACGTATTAAATTTTTTTTGTGTACACTACGTATACCTACTGTCATACCAACCCTTACATTACTCGTGGGTACAATAAAAGAACTCTCCGGTCACCAGCACCACCATAATCTCTATTGAAACCGCAGCGGCTTAATCTGTACTTTTGCGCGGTACCGGCGAGATCGTCTGATCACATTCAATCACTGACATCATAACGCTTGGCCGCCTGGCCACGTCCTGTCATCAATTATGGTGGTATGAGAAGGTTTGCATAGCGGCGTCTTCTTCTTCCTGTGTGCCTACTCTTGAATCTCGATTTTAATCCTAAATCCAATCGCAACTCGAATTTGAGCAAATTTCTACTCTTGAAAGCGACACTAGCGCACGATTGGAATCTAATTCGCTGGATTTTTTCAAACTGAGTGATTTCGACTCTCGTCGATTAAATCAAATATTTGCTAATCCTGACGTGATTTTGACGTAGTTTAAAATCGTTAATGTTGCACAATTTCAAGAAAGCGTCTTTGTGGTGATTGAGTTCGGTAACGTTATTAATTTAAAGTAATAAAATACGGCACATTTGGTGAAAATAACAACGGCAAACGCGAAGAATTCATTCTCGATTTTATTTAAGAGTACCAAATATAAGTTTGGTGAGATTGGAATTGAATCGGATTCGAAATTAGAATTGATTTCAAGAGTAGGCCCACTGGTCGCCGCTAGTGAATCGAGTAAGCGGACACACGCGCCTCGCGTTCCTGCTCCGCGGCCTCCTTCGTATATTCCATATTCGGCAACGATAGGTCTATTTCAATTTTCGCCGACAGTGCGTGGCGGGATGCGGCCCTTAGGTGGGGCATACATCCAAAATGTGGCGCGCATCATCATTCGGCACGCTATACTCGTGGTATCCTACGACTTCTTCTTTGTCAATTTTGAGCAGGTACCTGGTTATCGATAACCCCAAGCCCGTAAGCAGCCTTGTATTTAGAATATTGCAACAATTTTAAATGTAAGGTAGCTGTGTCGCCGTAGTCCAGGACATAATACGGTAGCTTCTAATAAAATGTAATTATTGCGTTGACTTCAAGTAATTGGGATAAGAGCAGGATAATGATGTATTAGTGATCTGAACCAAAAACTGATGGGGAAGAGAGGTTCTCGAGTGACGAATGTGGGACATTAAGGTGGACCAGCGACTTGTTGAAAGTCGGATGCGGGGGCCACAAAATCACACTTTTTGGCGAAGCATGATGGCTTACATCTTGCAGTTGACGGCAAAGGAGGAATGATGATGATGATGTATTACTAAAAATCAAAGCCGGTTTTTCGTGTTGTGATGGAGTAAGAATACTGTCTTGTCCGTACGTAAAAAACGAAAGATATGATAACGCGTAAGAAAAAGGTAATTTGACAGGAAACCCTATGGCAATCCGTCTGACCAGCATGATTATTTGTGAAAGTCTTAATCGAAAATTAATAATAATTTCCTGCGCATTATACTTGAGGTCTGAAAACAGTGGTAGAATGCATATGAGCTGAGAGAGAGAAGGAAATGCATTTGTGGCATGACGTTGCTGTTCAAAGAAAATTATGACATTGAAAAATAATTTACGCAGCTGGTATTTAATGAAAAGGCAAGGGTATAATGTGCTAATTAAAAACTAGGTGAATGCATTCCACATTTATATGGAGACACGCTGGGTTAATACCATTTAGATTATCTACAGGTAAAAATAATGGTAATAAAAATAGGTTACGCAGCTAGTAAGACACATTACACAGATGACTTAGTATTTTAAATACCGACCCTTATTGTTGGGTGGGTTATGGTCAGCAGACATGCGGTCCGTTCCATCCGAGGTGACAAAGTGACCGTTCCACCCGGCGTGGAGTAATATAATACCGACCAGGATAATACTTGAACGGTGCACAAAGAAAGAAAACATTCTCGTTAAATCTAAAAAAAAGCTCTTTAAAGAAATATCGTGTAGGCGTCTCAAAAACGATAGTATTACACCTCACCGGCAAATTGACCAGGCAATCGGCAACAAGACCTTGCCTTCAAAAGTGGCGTACGAGTCTCCGATCCAGCCATATCTGTATACAATATACCATATACCATCAGGTATTAAAATAGAGTAAATAAGGAGTATATGTTGGTAAAGCTTTACCTTACAAAACTGGTAAGCGTGTGATTGTATAAAATCCGATTAGAAACCTTTCAATCCGAAGAATAAAACTGTGTATCTCGTCTGTTTATGACAGTGACTGGCTGGTAATGAAAAAGATTGTATCAATACGACTCGAGGCATCGTAACAATGTCTGATTACCTATCTGTAAATTGATCTACGGTCTCAATCCCTATATAGCATTTAAAATTATTGTCCTCTTGCATTCCATTTGACTCCTAAAAATGAATTAGCAATGTTGAAACAATGCAAAATAATTTGGACACAATATAATTCGGAGTCATGTTAAAAATGTGACCAAATTTGGCCGTGGGTGATGTGAAGACACTAAAATACTCATAACAACATAATCGTCAAACCGCCTTCCAAGTGTGTTGATTATGATACTCATCATCATCTCAGCTTACATAAGTTCCACTCTTGGTTTCAGGCCTCCTTCATAATGAAAGGGAAATTGACTTACTATAAAGGCTCTACAGAGCTTTTTATCGAGCCGTGCCTAAATACAGACTTGCTCGGTAAACCAACCTAGTTCATCCTACACTAACGTCGTCCGATACGTGATCCCCACTCAAAAGCTTTTATTCCCCAGCAGTAGTCGGTATGACGATCGATGTGGCCTGCTCATTACCACCTCAGTGTGCTAATTCTTCATGCTATCTCGGTTACACCCACCCATGTCTATGTCTGTTCTATGGATTTCCACATTTTGGGCCCATCTCGCATAGAAATCACGAGTATAATCTGCTCCATAGCACACTGAGCGACTTTAAGCTTGGTTATGAGACTCACATATAGAGACCACGTGTCCGTGCCGTAAGTCATTGTAAAAACCATAATCAAATAATATTTACAAGTATATATTAACATATTTATTTATGAAACAAAACATATTGTTCGTATGACAATTTCAACTAAGGGGGAAGCTGCCCCTTGTTTATTAGTATTGATAAAATAACCATACGTTGTTATATCAAATAATTGCCTATAATAATCTAATCGACTTACTTTTGTACCTTTTCATTTCTTTTTTTTTACGGCCTATTTCACAGAATTATATCGTAAAAACGGTACAGTTCTATATTTAGGAAGAAAATATAGAATCTTAATCATTAATTATCATTCTCATGTAAAATATTTCCTTATATACTTGGATTTCCTTTAGGAGGTTTTGATATTTGGTTTGAGAAACATTTCGGCATCAGCGTCGCCCTGCCCCTATTGGATTTTTACACATAACCATGCACTAAAGAAATAATCCCATTATCGCGGAGAACTTTTCAAATATACGATTAACGGACACAAATGATATCCAGACTCAAAACAACAATTTGTCGATAGCTCAGTGTTGTCCTGCGTGGAATTTTAACCCACGACACTAGCAAGGTATGTCGGTATCTTAACCTCTAAGCCATCTGTGCAGTCAATTACTTAAGGTCCACTCATAAGTACTCTTCTTTCATAGAACATATTTCTGAAGTTATTGCCAATAGTTTTATAACCGGCCACCTGCCTGACGTCAACCCTTCTTCCCTCTCTTCCCTCCTTCCCAATGGTTGAGTCGACTATGATGTGTGCTGGTTCATCATTTGCCACATAAGCATAAAAAAAATTTAAAGTTTTCTCTAATTTTTTACATGTCACACATCATCCCACCCCCAGGTGGGACATACTTCCAGTGTGTGACGCGCATCGTCATTTGGCGCGACACACTCGTTACATCCGGGGGCCTCTTCTCTACCAATTCTATGCAGGTACTTACCGAAGACCCCGTGTCCGGTAAGTACCTGCGTCATCCTGAAGGTTAGGTTGCCGCGCCTTCGATTCATCCAGCGGTGGAGGTGCGGCGCAATCGCCTCGACAGTCTTCCGCCCTGCTACGGGAGACTCCAACTCCTCTCTCCACCGCTGGATTACTGCCCTTCGGGCCGTTTCCTTTGCCCTATTTAGTCCCCTCGTGGCGATGGATTCGCCATTATTCCGCGACATTGCGCGAAATTGGTAGACTTCTGCGAGCGACGGTAGGCTGCAGCCTAGCCAAAGGACCATTTGCCATCACAGGAAAAAAATTATATAGTGTTTATTTCAGCATATGTTTTCATCCTCACCTGATCACTAATCTATCTACTGTTACACATAGGCAGCACACGCTTGGCAAGCAAATGTGCAATCGCACTTGCTTGTTACAACCTTTCCAAAAGATTACATCTCACCTGATGATACCTCAAACAGTTTTATATCTCCTCATCATCAACATTATCTTATACATCCCACAGTTGGGCTTGAGCCTCCTTTAAAATGGAAGGGAAATTGACCTACTACACCACGCTGGGCAGATGTGTTGGCATGGGGTTCCATTTACCACTGACGACAAGTCACCCTAATAGGTGGTCGGCCCAACCACGAAGGCGACGTGGGTACGGGTGAGTTATGGGCCCGAGCGCCGTCCTTTCGTCGCCCCAGACGGAGTGGACCGTGTGTGCGCTTACCATAGCCCACCCATAAAAAAATGGGGTTCCATTTCAAATTTAACTTCTCTTACATAGATGCTATACATATGTTATATCCCTCAGTCATTTTTTACGATACCCCCAAGCAAAAAGGGAGAAGGTGAATTGTATTCTTACTCCGGCACCTCACGGAGAGATCTCCTACGGGAAAAATAAACGTTTAATGAAACCGTTTTCCCAAAATTTCCCTTTAAATATTATAAATAAACACTTTATTATAACTAACGACAAGAGGAAAATCAATTACATTTTTTTTGGAGGTGGGTTGCGGTCGGTGCGCTCCTCGCACCACTCCGTCCGGGGCGACAGAGGGGCGTAAGCATGCACACCCACAAACCACCCACGATGCACGTCGCCTTCGTCGTTGGGCCGACCACCGGAGCAGGGTGACTTGACGTCAGTGATCGGCCCGACGGAATATCCCCTATTTGGGTACCCTCCCATCGCCGACGTCCCCCCCTCGGGGAGGACGTCGGTCTTTTCTCACGCGGTCGGCCTCTCGGCGGGTGACGGACTAATTCCCCGGTCACGTCACACGTGGCCTCGGCTAGGGCGGCATGAGGCGCAGGTATTCGCGCCTACGCCGCCCCAGTCGCTGGCGGCGGATCGCCTCATCGAGGCTACGCTCCTCGCGCAGGCGATCCACCGCCTCCTTCCGCGAGACTACTGCCTCGCAGAAGGCTGCGACCGCGTCCCAATTCCTGACGCTGGCGACCATCGCCCTGGCGATAGAAAATCAATTACATGCCAATTTCGTGAAGTTGACAGAATTTTTGGTCTATAGCAATTATATATATCTTTTGCGGGAACAATACTTTGTATTTTCACATTATTTATCATCATTATAATCTCTTATATTTCCCACTGTTCTTTTCACTAATCTATTCTCTTTCTCTCTAATCTTGGAGGAGGCTAGAGCCCAGGCTCTCGCCTCCTCCAAGATAGGTCAATACTATTATCGCTTATCGAAAGGTGGTAATTCAAACTTTGTGCTTTGACAACATTTACCGCGCTGGAATTGTTTAGTAGCGAAAACAAGGTATAAACAGTAGTCTCAGATAACAGACAGTATTCGTTTATAATCATCGTTAGGTAATGGTACATAGCCAGTAATGTATCATCATCACAGCTCATATACGTCCGACAATTGGACTCGAGTCTTCTCCACTATGGAAGGGAAATTGACCTACTAGACCATGCTGGTCAGATGTGTTGGGTTTTGTTTTGAGTTTGCCCTGTCTTGCATAGATGTTGTATGCATATTATAATCCCTTAGTCGTCTTTTACGGCACCCTATGATTAAGGGGGTAAATTGTATTGTTATTATGCACCATATGGACTTCTTCAGTAAAAATAAATAAACACGTGTTTTAGAATTTTCATTTTATACCTCTACGAGTATAGAGTAGGAGATTAAAATTTACAGCGGTTCTTTAAGTTGTTTTTTTATTAAATTAAAAGCACAAATAAGTAAACATTTATGTGTTAGGATCATACTGTCGACAGTCGTCTTTCTACAGCCATTGATCCGTCCATCAGGGGTAGCACCACACTCACACAGAAGATCGACGTGCTTACAGCACGTAGCGATTTGTTGCTTACTAATATTTGAGGATATTTGCGCGTGATGGGTGTTGATTATGCGTTTAGTGTCACTGATATAGCACGCATTCACACTTTCTTCAACGATAGGCAGTGGCGTAGCAAAGGTCCATGAGCGGCAGTACCATTTACCATCAGTTGTGCCGTTTACTCATTTTCCAACAACAGCAATAAAAAAAACAGACAAATAACTTCACAATGCCTTACTATTGTAATATAAAGACACACAAGAAAGCAATTTTCTGGTAATCAGCCCCGCAGATGATAAAATGCGACAGGCAAATCTTTCTTTGATATTTTTAGCTTACAACACAAATAAATACAATAATATTTACCGTGGACATCATCAAAGGGATGTGCAAAAGCTACTTATTTATATAAACTAAACACCCAAGCTTTGAAAAGTCCTTATAAATTAAACTGCTACGTTGCTACGAAATTTCGTAGCATTTCGTAGCAGACTATATTAAAGCGACGGACAGCTTTTACGTTTCTTTTTTTGTCGTTGCTGGCAGGTAAGCACGCAGCTCAGATTAAGATAAGAAGCAACTGCCTCTCATAGACTTTACCAACTGCACTGCCAACTCGTTGTCTATAGTAAATCTTTTTTTTATTTTCATCTGACAGTAAGTTACAATTAATCATGTTTATAACCATACCATACTATGTGGTCGTGCTTGTCTCAGTTTATACACGTCCCACTGCTGGGCTTGAGCCTCCACCCTAATAGGTGGGAAGTTGACCTATTATACAACGCTAGTCACATATATTGGTCTTGCATAGGTGTTATATGCATATTATATCCCTTAGTCATCTTTTACGATATCCACGGACAAGGTAGAGAGTAATGAATTGTATTCTTACTCCATCACCATACGGTGGATCCATAGTCACTGCCACTGTGTGGCTACGAATACTACCAATTCTCACATTAGTCATGAGTGTCGTAAAAGACGTCTGAGAGCTCAACATCTCCCTGGGCTAACTCTATCTGATGACATCTGATTAACAATTATATATAGGAGTATCAAGCAGGCGGTCGATCATGAAACTAATGAGAATAACTTCTGCAATGTGTACTGAGAATAAACGTATTGAGTCGACCTCGAGTAATTGGGGGAAAAACAGGGTGATAATAATATTCATAGCAATACCATCAGCACGTTATACCAGAAAACCATCTCTGTATTTCTTCAGAAACGGTCAGTATAGAAATGATTAAGATTTCATCAAATATACATACGGATACCTATAAATCAAAACCCTTTTATGCTGAAATACCGGTCAATGAACAAAATTATTGAAAATCTCACGCTATATCCAATCCTATCATTAGATAAGATACGATAAGATAAGATAACATATCAATTTGAAGGCTTATAGAATATTTAATTGTAAATTAAGATTATAAGACCATTATTAATGCTATGCTCCTTACAACTCATAATCAATTCAAAATGTATTCTTAAAAAAACACAATAGCATGTTTGTACAAGGCATGGACCGCTTCGCGCGTAATTCAGCCTCATTTCCTAAACCTAACCTACATACATACAGGCAATGAACTCAACCTATAATTTAGGACGTTGATACACTGTATATTTACCGCATTCGTTCGTAAATTACGAATGTGAATCAATCAACGAGCTGTTTTTAATCGCACGCCTTCGAGTGCCAGGTGATAATGACAAATATACCTGGTTATATATGATACTGACCGAAAGCTCGAGGCGGCGTGTGGGGAAGTACGGTTGTCCACACTCACTAACACTCACTCACACTTCAGCACGACGAGGCCGCTCGCGCGTGCTCGCTTCGCGCAACATGGCCGTGGCCGAACCAGCGTGGAGCTATCGACCGCTAGCCGGCCGCGCGCCACCCAGCGACTGACGAGGGAGCCGTGCGCGCGCACCGGCCTCGCCGATCCCCCGCCCCGGGGCCGCCGGCCGACTCGTGCGGGGCCCGTACACCTCCGAACAGTACCCGCCAACTTCGTGTACCTCTTTCAACAACCTAACTTCACTACATCGATGTTAAGACAAGAATTTGATTAATACATCGTTAATTAGTTTTACTATAACCAATTTCAATCCAATAGATATATTGTAGTGTTAGTAAAGTGTTCGTATAGTAAGTTATATATGGAATATATCGAGTTTATATAATTTGATATGTCTTCATTGTAATCTGAAACGATAATTACATGCGTCAGTCGGCACGTTTGGAGCCCTGGAGCGCCAGAACTGTTCAATGTGTCTCCTTGCTAGTCGCTCACAACAAGTCCGCGAGGCGTCGCTCTCGTGTTTATTTTCAGCCGCGGCCGCTGTGCCGAAAAGCGCCGAGTCCCGCCCGTTGCTATGGTAACGCACCCCAGACGCCGACGAAGCCTACCGAAATGCAGCGAAATCTCACGAAAGATATAAAACTGAAGCATATATCTCGGTTTTCGAACGTATCCGTCAGAAAATGTTATACAATATTCGCAGTAGTCTATAGACAATCAAAAAGTGAGAACTACTCTATCTTTTGAATTACATATTCGTAAACATATAACTTTAAGTAAGTCAAAGCTATCTGTATGTTCATCTATTATTTCAATACACAAAAATAACTTACCAGATTATAGTGAAATTTTGTGTAACTTCAATGTGATCTTTCTTATAAGAAAAATCTCATTGGATTCATTCTTATAGGATATTCTTTTTATCTTGATAGGTTGAGTGAGACCTATGCTCGACTTGTGTTAATTAATTGAACTTGAAACCGAAATGAGGATGCTTCGTTTAGAGGCGAAACACGAGTAGAATCAATATTCGAAATTCTGCTGAAAATTGCAAGTTCAAATTATAAAAACTTCTCATCATCTTAAGAGTTGAAAACCTCCCATTCCAATTGATTCTTTTCTTTCATATAATGTGCTGTATATTAATTAACCGTGGGCAAAAGTTGGGTCTCCCTTGCTTTCCTCCATTTTAAAATAGTTAAATTTATGTTTGCTATAGTATTATACTCCCTCTGGGATATTGGGTTTTGAATAGAATATATTTCCACCCGTTAATTCTCTGTGGAGTCAGAAAATCCAGCTAAAGACATCAGGGTATTGGACAGCATTGGACTCCTGGGATGCTTAAAACCAATTACGATTAACCTAATGACCTACGAAACCTACGATAACCCACCAGCCAAGCGTGGCGATTGTATCATTATCACTCCCTTGTGGGGAGGTAATGGACTTTAAAATACTTATAGACGGCTTTTGTCTTTTACGTTGTACCGCATTTTCCATCTTTTCTATATGCTATATAACTTTATTTGTATATGAACTATTAACTTTTCGTCATCATTATCTTCTTAGCGCATATAAGTCCCGCTGTTGAGCTCGGGCCTACTCCACCGGAGAGAAACTGACCTACTATGCCGCGCTAGTCAGACGTTTTGACATACGGTTTTATATCGAGTTTTCCTTCTCTTGCATAGATGTTATTTATATCTTTTAGTTGCCTTTTACGACACCCACTTTTAAGAGCTAATCTCTAATTGTATTTTTCTTTTCGTCACATTTTCAAATAAATAAGAATAGAAAATAATAGTTTTTCAACACTTATTCCCGAAGCGTGACGAAAATTTTATAATAATTCAGGAATTCATTGGTTGCATTAGATTTGTCTAACTTCGTTTTTATTGTTACCGATTAAGATTACTAGATGGCGTTAGTAGGTAAAGCCGACAATAACCATTACCAAAGATCGTAGAATTGGTAAATACGAGCAATATTGTTCATAAGAAGGGTTGGCGCCAGAAAGACGGCCGCTCGTGAAACTTAACCAGAACTCTTTGTTCTTAAATAGAATAATACCCCTTAAATACTGGCATAATAATGAGAAGTACGTGTAAAAACTACTTTAAAGAAATTCTGCATTTTTTATTTTTCATTTTAATATTTTTTTCAAACTCCGTTTTTTTTTATAATGACGGTAATGTAAATTTTATCATCATCATCTCCGCTCATATACGTCCAACAGTTGGGCTCGAGCCTCCTTAATAGGAGGGAAATTGCCGTACTATACCACGCTTGGGTTGGTATGGGGTTTTATTGTGAGTTTTCCTTCTCTTGCTGTTTTATGCATATTTAATCCCTTAATCCTGCTTTTTCGACACACACGGGCAAGTAAATTATATTCTTACTCCGACACCACATGACAAGAAATGTCATTCTTAATGGCTTTTAATTTCATTTTTTTATTCAACTGTACTTTTTGTAATTCATTCTAATTCTACAATAGCATATCAGCTCACAGAAGTACGTCTCCTCTATGACAAGAAGCAATGACCTATTATATCATGCTGGTCAGGTGATTTGGTATAGAATTTTATTTCGAGTTTTCCTTCCCTTGGATGTTATCGGTATCTTATGTCCCGTAATAGTCTTTCTTTTCTTATTTCGTCATCACTCCGAGAAATTTGCAAGACAGAAAATATAAATCAATGCCATCTATTTTATTTTTGCAGAATTTTTTACTGATATGAGCATAATCTGTATAAACATACCTAGGCTAAGTGCGAGAGGCGCCACCGGAGCGTCTACGGGAAGCGGTAGACCACTGATGAAAAAGTCGGATACTGGTATCTTGCCTACTTAGTCCTTAAAAGAGGCACGCAGGTAGACCACTGATGAGAAAGTCGGATACTGGTCCTGCCTACTTAGCGGTTGAAAAAAGTACGCACCTAACGAGCCATGGACTCATTCGCTGCCCTGAGCGATGCACGATGCACCATGGTCTGCCGCAAAAAAAGGCTAAGTGCAAGCCACACGCTGAAAGATTTTTTTTATTGCTAATGGTCACGGAGGAGAAAGAAGACTCGAATTAAAACCCTATACGATCTCGTCTCAGCAGCTTCATATAGTGACGCTCATGGATCTTTGCAATACTACACAGCTAGGCGGCTGTCTTTTTTAATACCGTCTGGAGCCATTGAAGAACAGCGTGTCTCTCCATAACCTGCCGTATTATTTGCTAAAGAACATACCCATACTACGTGACTATTTTTTTTTACAATTTACCGCCGAAATTATACTTTGATATAAAGCAATAAAATACATTATTTTTAATTTATACCACCTCTTTCTTCACCCTGGGTATCGTAAAAGCCGACTAAGGGATATAATATGTATATAACATCTATGCTAGAGAAGAAAAACTCAAAATAAAGCCCTACAGCAAACCGTCTGACCAGCGTAGTAAAGTAGGTCAATTTCTCTTCAATTATGGAGTAGACTCAATCCCATAGAGGCGTATATGAGCTGTGATGAAAATGATGATGAATTAGCATTATTATTATAGTCGAATTAGAGCTCGTCCTCACTAGACAAAACGACTCTGTGGAATTTATACGTGGTAGGAGCACACTGCCGATAGTTGCAACCCGGTCCGGAGTAATACCACACTCTCGCAAAAAATAGATGTCATTGTCTGAGTATCAATTTGTTACTACTCTTCGTTCGATAAGCGAGAGAGCCGGCAGCCTAATTTTCTGAGGGTGTTTGCCTATGGTGGGTTTTGGTGATGCCTTTAGCATCATCGAACATGATTGCACGCATTCACGCTCCCTTCGCTTTCTTTACGGCAGGCAGTAGCCTAGCAAAGGTACATACACACTTACCATCAGGTGTGCTGTTTGCTCATTTGCGACCTACAGCAATAAAAAACCCTGACTTGCAAGTTGGATTCGCCCTTGATCTCACTCACGTAGATTCAAGTGAAACTTAAAGTAGTTGAGAGCAATCGAATCAAATAGACAAGTCAATCTGCAACGAGTTTACATTAGAGCCCCAGTCCAATAAAGCTAGCCACTACGGTCAAGCAAACTACATTTTAAAAAGTTTTTCGGACATGATTTTAAATCGTAGTAGATCACCAACATTTGAAGCCTTTCTTTTTTTTTGGGGGGGTGGGCTGTGGTCGGCGCGCTCTTCGCACCACTCCACTCCGTCCGGGGCGACAGAGGGGCGTAAACACGCACACCCGCAGCCCGCCCGAACACCACGTTGCCTTCGTCGTTGGGCCGACCACCGGAGCAGAGTTACTTGTCATCAGTGGTCGGCCCGACGGAATACCCCCTATTTGACCAACATTGTAGCCTAGCATTATAACCAACCTATACCTACAGTCATAGGTGCCCATATATTCATCACTTCAGCTTATAAACATCCCAGTGTTGGGCTAGAGGTTCCTCCACAATAGGCGCCGAATTGTCTTACTATACCGCGCTACTCAGACGGGTTCGTATAGGATTTTGATTTGAATTTTGTTTCTCTTGCATTGATGTTATTTGCATATTTAAACCCTTAGTCATCTTTTAAGATACCTACGGGCAATGTAGGAGGTGGTGAACTGTATTCCTACTCCATCTTTTTTTTTGTGTGTGTGTAGTTGATGGTCACAGATGACCTTGACAGCTTAACGCGGTCAATGGGCGAGCGCGGATGGCTCTCAACCCGGTAAGTAAGTTAAGCGAACATCGCCCGAGGGCTCTCCCTGTGGGGAACGGACCTCTGCTCGGGGCGTCGCTGAAAGCAAAGTGGGCGTGGCCACGTTTAGGTTAATGACTTTTACGCGGCGCGGTTTTCGACCTCGACGTCGAGGCCGATACCGCGGAGTTTTATTTGTTATCGCTGCGCGAGCTGTGTAGGCCCTTTCTTGGGCGGTCGCGATAGCGTCATCCTCTTCTTCAAGAAGATGACGAGGACGTCCGACCGCGGATATTTTTGAGGGGACGTAGTTTACCGCCCCAACCACTAGCGGATTGGGGTGAGTCGTGGCAGAGTCAAAATAGCGCTGGGAGCAACGCTTCATGTATTGCCTGATGGTCGGCAATTCGAGGTCGATGTGTAAATCGACATTACGAACGAACCACGGTACTCCCGTTGCCCGTCGCATGAATCTATTTTGTAGTGCTTGTAACCTACGAATCCTGTTTGGCCTAACGTGCGCGAACACTACACTAGCATACGTCATGATCGGCCGTATGCAGGTAGTGTATAATCGGACTTTACATCCTACTCCATCACCACACATATACCTATATATAGGTAGTTAGAATAAACCTTTGCATAGACCTAATAGTGTTAAAAAATGTTTTGCTAAAACTTCTTTCCTTATATCACATATAAAATTATAACTCTTAGTTGTTTTAGTCATCTTTGCGTATGGTGATATTATAAGAATACTATTCACCGACCTTCTCTTGCCCATGAGTGTCGTAAAAAATGAGACATGTGATGTGCAGATAACATCTATGTGAGAAAAGAGAAATGGCATAAAACCTAATGCCAATTCATCTGACCAGCGACGTAGAATGAGCCAAAGCCCAACAGTGAGTATAGGCTGAGAAAAAAGAATTTATCTTGCACGACACCGACCAAATTATTATTATTATAGAGTATTCTAAAATTATTATTATTCCAAAATAATATGCTCTAGAGTACTGTGGGAACGTGAAAGTATCTAGTAATTAAATTATTATGTAATATTAGTTTTTAAATAGTGTTATATTAAACATAAACAACTTTGGTGGTATTTCATGCCAACTGATGCAAATAGTGTTCCAATGTAATGAATATTATTTAACAGATCTTTAATTATTTTATGTCAGGCTAAAATTATCAAAAAAAATCTTTATTTGGTTAGTCAGCACCCAAGTAATGATTTGGTTTTCTAACGAATAAGAACTTTAAATAAGGTGATTTCATGATAGATAATAAAGAATTGGCGTAGAAGACTTTGTAACCATGCCATAAAATTTCTTAGAAAAAAATCCATCCTGTCTGCAATATTTTGAGGTTAAGTAAATAGGTTCTCTAAGATGTTTTGATTAAATTTCTAGAACAAGGTATAATTTAATAATTATGGCGTTGTTTAGAGCAGGCTTACAAAAAGTCGCTAAAATATTAAGTGGAACCCAAGGTAACCATTCATTCTCATCTCATTCAAAGGCTCATCAAATAAAAATTACTTAATCCTTAATTGTTTTCAGCTGGAATTATATCAAGATTTGCTACAAATTTAGCTCCGTTACAAAATAAATCTATATCTGAAGAAACAAAAGAAGTTATAGCTGAATGTAACCAGCTGATCGAAAAAAATGCATCTCGAAACTTTGCCATCGTACATTTGTTAGGTAAACAGTGGAGAGTAACCGACGGGGACCTTGTCGTTGTCGAGGGAACCTGGCCTCCAAACATAGGTGACCAAATAAGACTGGACAAAGTTCTATTAGCTGGGTCTAAAGATTTTTCACTCATTGGACGTCCTCTACTTCAACCTGGTTTAGTAAATGTGACAGCTACAATTATTTCAAAAGGATTGTCGCACACCAGAACACATTTTAAGAAAAAGAGAAGGAAGCAATTTATGAGGATTAATTTCCACAGGGCTCAACAAACTATGATTAGAATTAATTCAGTTGAGATTTCTAATAAGATCAATGCTAATTCAACCTCATAATTTATAGTTATTTATTAGATAATAAACGTTAGTATATTCATCTTTTTATTTTTTAAACATTACTGCTCCATCTCTATTAACTGTCTATAGTCCTTAGATGAGCAATCCTTTACAGGATTAATTTACTCCAGTATTTAGATATAGAAATGAATGACTTATTTATCCCTATTGCTGTATGTTGGTGTTTATGAATATTAACAACCCTGCAGGGATTCATGGGAGTCATAAAAGACTACCAACAGTTTACATTGATCTGGGCCAACATCATCTGATGCTGTTTACTCAACAATTACATTCCTATGTTAAAACCAGGCAGGCAGTCACAATATGTTTAATGGGAGGAAAGTACATGTTGGATCAACAGTAAATAGTAGAGATAGGAACAGGATGATTAATCCTTATACCATGAATCAAATTATGATTAAAGTTTATTCAATTATTATTAATGCAATCGCAACTGCTCTATAGACATATTTACTGATGTAGACAAGCACTTGAAATTGCCTATAGTAAATTACATTTGCTGTGTGGTGACTGAATAAGAATACAATTCTCTATGGGTATTGTAAAAGACGAGTAAGGGATATAATATCTATGCAAGAGAAGGCAAACTTGAAACAAACCCTTGTACCAATGTCTAACTAGTGTGATATTTTTCATTTCATCTCATATACATCCCACTGTTGGGCTCAAGCCTCCTCCACAATAGGAGGGAAATTGACTTTACTATACCATGCTGATCAAGCAGGTTGGTATAGGGTTTTATTTCGAGTTTTCCTTCTCTTGCATAGATGTTATATGCCTATTACATCCCTTAGTTGTCTTGTATGTCATCCACGGGCAAGATAGGGAGTGGTGATTTGTATTCTTACTCTGTAACCACACTAGTGTGATATAGTAGGTCAATTTCCCTTACATAATGAAGGCCCAAGCCCAACAGTGGGCATGTATTGGCTGATATGATAATGATGAAATTATATTTGCAAGTTTTCATAAGTATGGCCTGAAGACACTGTTGATTGATATGTAATGATCATTTCAACAAATGTCAAAACTGCATAAAATCTAAGGCAGTATAGTAGTAACTTGATTTTATTCTAAAGTTTATTGTTTATCCATGAATTTCAACCGCGTGAGTAAAGACCGACGTCCTCCCCGAGGGGGGGACGTTGGTCGATGGGAGGATACCCCAAGTAGGGGGTATTCCGTCGGGCCGACCACTGATGTCATGTAACCCTGCTCCGGTGGTCGGCCCAACGACGAAGGCGACGTGCAGCGTGGGTGGGTTGCGGGTGTTGCGTACTTACGCCCCTCTGTCGCCTCGGACGGAGTGGTGCGAGGAGCGCGCCGACCGCAACCCACCCCAAAAAGAAAAAACCCGTGCATTTCAAAATCACGCAAGTGACATAGACAAATTCAATTTTACCACTAATTAATCACATGAGAAAGAACACCAGAGGAATGAGTAGCAGCACATATCTAAGAAAATATAACTTATATTAATCTGAATCCTATAAGTAGAGTTTGTATTATCCTAATATTAATGAATCAAGAATAGTTGTTTCAGTAGTCAGATCTTTTATTTATGCTTTATATACCATTTAACTATAATAAATTAATAAATATGCTAAACTGTCATTGATTTAATTTAACATTATCACAATATTCTTGAAACATATCCTTGTGTTCTTCTTTGAGAAATCTCTTCATGCCTTTGAATAAATAAAACATTTTTCTATTTTCAAATAATTTCGATAGAATTGTTAAAAATATTTCATAATCACTATTTTTTTTATAATTTGATATAGATAGTTGAAATTCCTTATATTCTTCAACCTGTAAAAGCACTTTTATTTCCTTGACAAAGTCTATAAGGGATACTGGAGGAACCTTTTCTACATTATGTCTTTCAGGACTTTCCGAAAACATCTCTTGCTCATTGTTTAAATTATCTTCAAAACCAAATGGTTTAATTTTTAACTTTTTCTTCTTCACCATAATGTTATTTAAACTACTATCTTCAACAGATCTTTTATGGATTGTGACCAAAGACTGTGATGCAGAGCCCTGAGATTCAACACTATCTATAGAACTAAAAAGATCTCTTGAGGTTTTTGGTTTGAATTCGTTTACATATGTAGAAGACTTGGCATTTTTGTAAAAATCCATAGAGAAGTCCGCATACACTTCATTGGAATTGGGATACTGTTTAATAGATTTTTGAGCTGGTTTAGTTACAGCTCTACTGTTTGTAATAGGAAATGCAACACCAGTCATATGTATGGGTCCAGAACTTCTTGAATCATCATTAGATTCGTGTGGTAATAAAGGTTTTAATCTAGGTGATGGTAAGGTTGACTCTGCGTTTTTGAAAAACCTGCAAATCTGGCTGATAGTCTCGCCAAACTTATTAGACACGTTGATGTGATCTCTGAGCCAGGTAGACAATTGATTCTTCAGCCTTGGATTATTAAATCTAGTATCACAGAGTAAAATTGCACCATAGTCATTTTGATGTCTTATTACCCTACCAATAGCTTGATTCACAGCCCTTGTAGCTTCTAAAGAATACCATTCATCACCTGACAAGAATTGCTTATCTTTTATCCTTAATTCTTCTAAATATTTCTTCTTCAAAACTATTCTGGGATCTTTCAGAGGTGGAAATGGTAGACCTGTAATAATAACTGCTCTGCCATTCATGTCTGCAAAATCCAAACCCTCGGACACTTTACCCCTACAAACAGCCATAAAACATGCACCTCTTGTGTTAGGATCATTTATCTTGCTATAAAACTCACTTATAATAGCATTAAAAGTATCCTTTCTCTGAGGTTCAACAAATATTGGTTTTATGTTGTTAATACTGGACCAAATACCCTCATTCTGCCACATTTCTTGACACTTACTCATAATTGGATATGATGGGAAGAAAACTAATAAGCCATGAGGAATTACTCTACTAAAGCTAAGTATTGTTCTACCCAGTGAAGAAATATATTTTGGATTATCTCTATTTTGATAATTAGAATTTAATTGTGTGCCATCTGGGCCCTGACTCATTATCTTTACACAAATTTGATTAGATTTGACAATATGTGGATTTTCTAGCTGGACTCCAATAGGGATACCCAGCTCTGATATTAAGGGTTTCAGAGGCGCCAGGGTACCACTTGTCAGTATAATGCTTCTAACATTTTGTTCTATTAGTTGCTTCATTCCAAAACCAGGACTAAAACACCAATAACTCAGAACTCTTTCAGAGGTCTTAGATGATGATGCCTTCAGGGCTCCCCAACTATCAGTCTTCTTGTTCTTCTTATCTTCTATTTGTACATGAACCTTGTAACACATTTTAACTCTTTCTTTATAAGCATGTGTAGTCCCACTAAAAACAACATTTAATAAGTCTACAATCTTCTGTAAGCCCACTCCTTTTCTCTGAAATGGTGAAGCACTAGCTGTTGATAAATATTGTATAAGATTTTCTATTAGAGTTATGACTGCCATCTGATTATGATCTCTGATTTCAGCTTTTAAGAGTAGCTCAAATATAAACCCACCCGGGTATGTGCTACCATCATTGCCTACAGTTATTTCATCAATAGCTTTCTCTAAAGCCAACATCATTTCTTTTAATACGCACAGATCATCACAGGTGAAGTCTTTTGGCTGACTGTCAACCGTCATATCCATTTGCTCTTCAGTTTGTTCACCAAAAGATCTCATTACATGAGTAATCTCATCAATACACAGAGCAACATCTGTAGTTCGTATTTGTAAAGAAGCCGACTCTTCACACATTTTCTCAACATTATGTGCTTCATCTAAAATAATTATATTGTTGATAAGTTCCACGCCGTTCGCTTTCCTCGATTTGGGGTCTAATATGTAATTATAAGGCATGAATATTATATCTGCATCCTGCTTAAGTTCTTTTGATAAATAATATGGACAGCACTTTAACTTTTTCCCTACAGAAACTAAATCTTCTATATCTAAAATATTATCACCTTTTATAGCCCTATCTTCTTTCTTAGATTCTACATTGTTGTAGAAGTGACATGTTCTTGATTTTACTCGCAATTGACACATATGTACCTTATTCATATTATTTGTTTCCTTAGACACTTCAGGATGAATACACATTTGATCTCGGGAACCTAGAACGGCAGCTTTGACATGTCTATAGCTGGATCTCTTAAGTTCTTGCATAGCTTGTGTCAATTGTGAGTGAGTTCTTGAAGAATAAATTACTTTCGGCATCCCCCACGATGTATTATCCTTTGCTTTACCAGCAGCATTTTTTAAACTATCCCGCAAAGTATTGCTGTGTTCAGAAAAATTACCAACTTGTGCGTTCATTTGTAATTGGGCCTTCTTCACCAGTAGCCATGCTAGAGACGAGCAAAGGAGGCTCAACGTTTTGCCAGTACCTGTAGGTGATTCTAGTAGAGCATTCGTATTATTCTGAAGACTTTCTATCACTCGTTCCATATAAGCCTTCTGTACTTCGTAAGGCTCAAACGGAAAGTCGACAGGTATTCCAGCTATCATTACTTCCGGCATTTTGATAAGTTTGTTTACATAGTATGCATTATCAATTTTCACAAAATAATCGCGCACATATTATGGTTTTGTAAATCTTGATTCTTGACATTTCACAATTGTGAATCGAGCATTTGTCATTTCGTTAGTTTTGCCGCCAAAACAAAGGTGCATTCATAACCACAAACTTTTTTTTTGTTCTGTTTGTCCATCCGGACAGGCAAAGGGGTTGGAGCCCATGCAGCCAAGTCTGATACCATTTTCTACATATTATTTAACATTCCTTTATATAGAATAACTTATTTATAGTCATTGACCATCAGTAAGTCAAGTCGTTACCATTAATTAGGCACTGAAAACCTAATTAAAGGATTTCTCTGGGAATTTCGGCAGAATATGAAAATACACGTAAACCACTCTTGTATCACATTCACCACACTTCAGCACCTTAATTGTATTATATTACATAAAATATCAGCCAAATCATTCAATATAACACTGTAAAACACTAAAAGAATGAATATAATATAAAAGCTCAACATGACATTTCCATATTTGCGCTGAAAAACCTATAACTACAAACTAACTAGTAATCAAAACTTAAAATATATATTTTTTGATTTTTTGTTTATGATGAACTTTTTACAGCTTACACCTTCATGCCAAAAAGGATAAATATAACATTCCAACTGATTTCAACTTATAAAATTTTGCCGCGTCCAAAAAGGGCCAGACGTATAATTCTTATCTAACAAGAAGTAGAAACTCAATAACAGTTATATGCCTGTAACTGCAGTAACAACAAGTAATAATTTATTACTAATAAATAAGTATGTAAATAAAAGTTGTTTTGTTGATATTGAATAATTAGGCCAGAATGGCATTATTATTAACAATTACGTTGATAATATATAGTGCAGGGTTATCGTTTAGCTAGTAAAATACTTTCACTAAAATCCAATCGCACTAGCGTGGAAGTAAAATAGTAAAAAACGATTGTCCTTGTCGCATAGAGTACAAAGATTAGACAATCTAATTTCAGACTGCAGCGCAAATTAATTCACTAATTTTAAAACACTGAATTGCCTAGTGAATATTTTTTTTTTTATAGTACGGCAGTTAAGTCACACCTAAAAATTCTGGTGCATTATCCATAAGCTCAACGAGCCATCCACTCATTAATATCCACAGTTAAATATAGGAAAGAAATACCACAATTATTAACTACACTTGACCGGCCGATTGGCGATCACAGTTGATTTTATTAATTTCTCGCGAGAGTTTTAGCATGTATTTAGATACTGTAAGTAAATGAATATTGCCTGCTCAGTACAAGTGTTTTTTATATTAAGAGAAATATGTAAACTCCATCGAAAATATTTAGATAACAGATTCTTTGGCGCTATTAACACTGATGAAGTACTAGCTTTTAATTTCATAAAATGGCACACTTGTGTCTTATTATCATATTTTGATCTGTGGTATTGTTTTATCAGTCAGTTGTCAATGGCTTAAAGGTCCTAGTAACCAAGCCATAAACTCCAGAAAAAAGGTCAGTTGTCAAGCATATGTTTACTATAACCTATAAATCTAAAACAGTTTCATTACTTTTAGGCACATTACATTATTTGTCTCCTGTAATAATAGGTTTTATAGTAAAACAATGAAAATAAAAGTAGATCAAGTATATACATCTATCGCGTGTAATCGGACAACAGAGATTGCGGACTGGAATGGCGAGGGAATAATTTGTTTTGGTGCAAAAAATGCTGTTGTTATTTATGATACGGTATTTATTTATAAATAAATAGTTATTAAATTACTTCGCGTAGTGACGTCTCAAGAATGAAACGTGTTTCCAATCCCTTATTTTTTATTATTGCCTTTTGGTGGCAGACGAGAAAGGAGGCCAATTAATTTTAGGTAACAACTGCTACTCATAGACTTTTGCAAAACCACCAATACAGCTAAGTCACTGCCTACTGTAAGACAAATGCTCTTGTTAAACCCCATTTAGAGATGGGCACTTAATACCCCTCGTGAAATTCCGCAGCAGATATATACAAGATATCCCTCAATTAAACGTCCAACGGTAAGTGGGTGGTAGATGACTTTATGACAGCTATGAAAAAAAAAATCCATGTCACTTTTTTTTTTATATAAGCATATTACTAAAAACGGTGAAAAATCAGACCTTGTACGATATTTTCAAGTACTATAATGACAAACAGGTTAGTTTTGGCATCGGATATTTCTTGTTGGAAGCGCAAATAACTGCACTATCAACCACAAGTACAATTAAAACTAAACATGTTACAATAACATAGCAAAATATACATTTGTTATGGCTATTCCTTAATTTTTTGAAGAAAACGTTAATCATTTGACTTTCACCCTGTAAAAAAATGTACCGTAACCATAGTGGCAAGTAATTTCAAAAGATGGCCAAATTATTAATTATTCCAAAATGGTGGGGTATGATACCTTCTAGATGTTATCATAACTTTAAAAAAAAAATGTTTTTGTGACAGACAACGAAGTTTATGAAAAATGATTAGGTATATTTTTATGTTCTATTTTATTAGACCTCAGATAAAAAATCTTATTGTGTGTGAGAAAGAGAGTCAGAGAGTGACGCCTATTGTATTTTATTGGGCACTAGGTAAATGTCCCTCCGAATATGCTTGCGGAACATTAATGAACACTCAATGGTCTGGGTAGCATTCAGTATTTGGATATCACTCATGATACAATCTACTTGCAGCTTGATCATTGCATCTGTATCAAATATATCATAGATTAAATACATATTAGGGGATTCTAACATTGTATAAGAAGACGGCATCGTAATCACATAAGTCACTTGATTAAAGCGAAAAATAGTCATTAATAGTCATTTTTTTAATGCGACTCTTTCTATACTATTACTATCTATTTTATGCAAATAAGTGGCGTGGCTGCGGGTGACCGGACCGTGACTGCGGGTGACCGGACCGTGACTGCGGGTGACCGGACCATGGCTGCGGGTGACCGGACCGTGACTGCGGGTGACCGGACCGTGACTGCGGGTGACCGGACCATGGCTGCGGGTGACCGGACCGTGACTGCGGGTGACCGGACCATGGCTGCGGGTGACCGGACCGTGACTGCGGGTGACCGGACCATGGCTGCGGGTGACCGGACCGTGACTGCGGGTGACCGGACCGTGACTGCGGGTGACCGGACCATGGCTGCGGGTGACCGGACCGTGACTGCGGGTGACCGGACCGTGACTGCGGGTGACCGGACCGTGACTGCGGGTGACCGGACCGTGGCTGCGGGTGACCGGACCATGGCTGCGGGTGACCGGACCATGGCTGCGGGTGACCGGACCGTGGCTGCGGGTGACCGGACCGTGACTGCGGGTGACCGAACCGTGGCTGCGGGTGACCGGGCCGTGACTGCGGGTGACCGGACCGTGACTGCAGGTGACCGGACCATGGCTGCGGGTGACTGGACCGTGACTGCGGGTGACCGGACCGTGACTGCGGGTGACCGGACCGTGACTGCGGGTGACCGGACCATGGCTGCGGGTGACCGGACCGTGACTGCGGGTGACCGGACCGTGACTGCGGGTGACCGGACCGTGACTGCGGGTGACCGGACCATGGCTGCGGGTGACCGGACCGTGACTGCGGGTGACCGGACCATGGCTGCGGGTGACCGGACCGTGACTGCGGGTGACCGGACCATGGCTGCGGGTGACCGGACCGTGACTGCGGGTGACCGGACCGTGACTGCGGGTGACCGGACCATGGCTGCGGGTGACCGGACCATGACTGCGGGTGACCGGACCGTGACTGCGGGTGACCGGACCGTGACTGCGGGTGACCGGACCGTGGCTGCGGGTGACCGGACCATGGCTGCGGGTGACCGGACCATGGCTGCGGGTGACCGGACCGTGGCTGCGGGTGACCGGACCGTGACTGCGGGTGACCGAACCGTGGCTGCGGGTGACCGGACCGTGACTGCGGGTGACCGGACCGTGACTGCGGGTGACCGGACCGTGACTGCGGGTGACCGGACCGTGGCTGCGGGTGACCGGGCCGTGGCTGCGGGTGACCGGACCGTGACTGCGGGTGACCGGACCGTGGCTGCGGGTGACCGGACCGTGACTGCGGGTGGCTGGACCGTGGCTGCGGGTGACCGGACCGTGACTACGGGTGACCGGACCGTGGCTGCGGGTGACCGGACCGTGGCTGCGGCTGACTGGACCGTGACTGCGGGTGACCGGACCGTGACTGCGGGTGACCGGACCGTGGCTGCGGATGACCGGACCGTGGCTGCGGGTGACCGGGCCGTGGCTTCGGGTGACCGGACCGGGGATTTAGTCCGGGCACTCGCGGAGAGGCTAGCCTCGCAACGACGTTCGGCGTCCCAGTAGGGGATGTCGCCGGAAGAGGATACTCCCTTGGGGTATTCCGTCGGGTCGACCACTGAAGTCAAGAAAATCTGCACCAGTGGTCGACCCATCGACAAAGGCGACGTGCTATACGGGTGGGTTACGGGTGTGCATGCTTACGCCCCTCTGTTGCCCAGGACGGAGTGAAGCGAGGAGTGCGCCGACCGTAACCCACCCCCAAAAAAAGATGCAAATAAATGCCGTAGAACATAAATCCTTTTCTTAAAAAACAATAATTTACAATAACTTCTTGTCTTTAACAAAAACATAGTTCATCTAAAAGTTACGATAAGACGTAGAAGTTATTATACCATTTTAGAATACTGAATAATTTGGCCATCTTTTGAAATTACTTACCATTGTGGTTAAGGTACATTTCTTTTACAGGGTGGTGTGTTAAAGTCAAATGATTAACGTTTTCTTCGAAAAAATTAAGGGATAGCCATAACAAATGTATATTTTTTTTATGTTATTGTAACATGTCTAGTTTTAATTGTACTTGTGGTCGATAGTGCAGTTATCTGCATTTCTAACAAGAAATATCCGATGCCAAAACTAGCCTATTTGTCCTTATAGTACTTCAAAATGTTGTACAAGGTCTGATTTTTTTTTTTATGGGGCGGCGCCGGCGCAACTATCTGCGCCTCATGCCGCCTTAGCCGAGGCCGCGGGTGACGTGACCGGGGATTAGTCCGTCACCCGCCGAGAGGCCGACCGCGTGAGGAAAGACCGACGTCCTACCCGAGGGGGGGACGTCGGTCGATGGGAGGGTACCCCAATAGGGGGTATTCCGTCGGGCCGACCACTGACGACAAGTTAACGCTGCTCCAGTGGTCGGCCTAACGACGAAGGCGACGTGGTTTTCGGGTGGGTCGCGGGAGTTGCGTGCTTAAGCCCCTCTGTCGCCCCGGACGGAGTGGTGCGGAGGCGCGCCGACCGCGGCCCACCCACAAAAAAAAAAAAAAAAAGGTCTGATTTTTCACCGTTTTTAATAATATGCTCATATAAAAAAAAAAGGGACATGGATTCTTATTTATTTTCTAACAGCGATATAAATAGATAACCTGATGGATGGATTGAAGATATTAAAATGACAGGCACTCCTTTTTTCTCCTACTGTGAAGAACAGTAACTTGTGAATAAATGTAATAATTTCGTTAAAAAATTCAGTAAATTAAAATTAAATAAATCATATTTGCTTAAAAATCTTTTATTCATTTGTAAGGACATTATATACAAGAAAAACCCATTAATGCATGTTTTGTATTCATCTTTCTGAAATAACAACTATAAGTATTACAAACATATTTTTATTATCATCTATTTTATCTTGAATAAATGTAATAAATTTTTGCAGCATATAAAAGGTAAGGATCCCCTAACTGTCCTTAGTCACCATGGGTCACTTGTTAATTCTGTGAAATGGCTCCGTAAAGAAGATGGGACATGTACTGAATTCATCTCAGGATCTGCGGACAAGACTGCTGCTATTTGGACCTTTCAGAATGGACAATGGAATGTGACAAGTCCACTCACTGGTCATGCTGATGGGGTCACATGTGTGCATGGAGTTTATAATGGTGACACCTTAACAGTGTATACAGGATCTATAGATACTACAATTAAAGTTTGGGAAAGAATAAATGGTTAGTGTATGTTCCAAATTCATCATCATTAGCATATTTCAGTCTACCGTTGCCCACTGCTGGACATAGACCTCCCTAATGTTACTCCATAGAGTGCCGTCCTGTGCGGCCTGCATGCAACAATGCCCAGCTACTTACTCCATCTAGTGGGGAGAAAGCCTCCCACTAGGTGGACATGGCATCATCCGATACCTGGACCCCAGCCTAGCCGTTGCCGATTCGTCGAGCAATGTGGCCTGCCCATTGCTACTGCATTCTAAACTAATATTGAAAATGTTATTTCAGTTCACGCTTATTAATAATGAACCTATATTTTCTTAAATGGCAATGATACTTTTTATATTAGTTTTCAAAATGTGTTTCTGCTAATACCTACCATATTTGAAGCACAATTAATGTAATTTCAAATAAATTCCCAATATTGTGAACTTTCTATGGTATAATGTAATTTTTTTGTTATATATGTATTAAGTAATACATTTAAAAAAATACTGATTATTATAATTATAAATTGTCCATATAGTGATAGAGTAAGAATACAAATTCACCACCCTGTCTTGTACGTGGATGTCGTTAATGGCGACTAAGAGATATGATTTGCATACATTTATGCAAGATAATATAGAAAATTCGAAATAAAACTTATGATGGCCCTATATGTAACCAGTTTGTTATGATAGGTTTACTTTACTCCTATTGTGTAGTAGGCTCGAGCCCATATGTATATAAGCTGTGATGATATAGAAACCTCGGTGTTTTTCTATCATAGCTGTAGCTGATAATAAATATGTTATTTGCAATAACAACTTTCTCTTTGTGGTGATGGAATAAGAATACAATTCACCCTATCTTGCCTGTGGATGTCGTAAAAGACAACTAAGAAATATATGCATATAATATCTATGCAAGAGAAGAAAAACTCGAAAATAAACCGTATACCAATCTGTCTGATCCAGGTCCGAGCCCAGTAGTGGAACGTATATGAGCTGAAATGATAAATAACAACTTTAAAATTTGTCCAGAACAAGCAATTCATAACTTTTTTATGTTAAAATAAAGTAAATATAAAATTGATTTTATCTAATTTCAGGCATTACAGTACTGAAGCAAACAATACAGTTAAACTCTGGTCTCTGTCTCACTCTTCATTCACATATACTACCCACAACAAATAAACCAATATTATTTTGTGCATTGGACGATCATAAAATACATATATTTGCGGGACAGGAATACCACAAAGTGCATACCTTGTCAGGACATGAGGATTGGGTGCGAGGACTTGATGTATTAGATGTTGGTAAGTTTATTATCTTTATATATAAATTTCTTCTGTACGTGTGTATGTCACTGAACTCCTCCTAAACGGCTAGACCGATGTTGATCAAGTAACCCTGCTCCAGTGGTTGGCATTGGCTGCAACGACGAAGGCGACGTGGTGTTCGGGTGGGTTGCGGGTGTTGCGTGCTTAAGCCCCTCTGTCGCCCCGGACGGAGTGGTGCGAAGGCGCGCCGACCACAGCCCACCCCAAAAAAAAAAAAGGACCGATTTTGATGAAATTTTTTGTGCATGTTCAAGGGGATTCGTGAATGGTTTAGATTTACAATTGGAGCCTTGGACCCGATAGATTGCGCTGGTTCCTTTTATTTTTTGAATAGAACAACGTCTCTGTTGTAAATACTCCAAGGTTTTACTGGCATAATTCCTGTTCCCATGGGAGTGTTGAGATCAAATATAGCCTAAATTATTACTTATTATACAGACAGCTACTTGGTAGTAAAATATTATCAATATCAGTCCAGCCATTTTGAACATTAGCCAACAAACACACAGACAAAGAATGTTAAACTGATTTTCAGGCATAGGTATCATGCATATAACTATGTGGGCATAGAAAAACCTAATATTTTGAGTTTGCAAACAGACACAATTTAATTTATTTGTATAGATATCATACACAACAGACGCTGTTCAATAAATAAAAAAAATGTAATGCAGCTGGCAAGTGATTATTATGATAATGTATTTCTTTCTAGATGATTCCACAATGATCTTAGCGTCAGCCTCACAAGACACTTATATCCGTTTGTGGCGCATTCAAAAGCATGTTGAAGAGGCACCTTCCAATGGTATTAAAGTAGAACAAAAGGTATTCAATGCTTACAATGAACAGTGGACTGTGAAACTTGATGCTGTGCTGGCAGGACATGAAGGTTGGGTGTACGGAATCCAATGGCAACCGTGTGGGATTGGAGGTTAGTTTTTTTAAAGAATATTTTAAGTAGAAAATTAGTAATGTGCCTTAATTTTTTATAAGGCTTAATTTTTCATGACAAAGTAAGATGGTGCTACACTTTGTAATTTAAACCTGCCCCTACATGAGAAGGGCAATGCATGCTATTAACTTAGAATAATAACGTATAGAAGGATAGTGTCGGTACTTAAGCAATCAAAAACCTGAAGCCAAAAATACTACATGCGTGCAAGTGATTATACAAGTACACACACACCACTATACAATAGAGCTGCCTTGCGTACGCAGTGACCTTGTACACTACGGAACGGTCCGGCGTAGAGCTCCAATTTAAATGCTTCATTTTTTGTTTTTTTTTAATTTTTTTTTTTTTATTGCAAGCAGTGGCAAACGAGCAAACAGTACACCTGATGGTAAGTGTTGCTGCCGCTCATGGACCTTTACAAGGCCGCTACCTACCGCGAAGAAAGTGAAGGGAGTGTAAATGCGTGTATTGAGGCTCGGTGATACCAAAGGCACCACCAAAACCCTCCACACGCAAACACCCTCAGAAAGTTGGGCTTCCGGCTCTCTCGTCCACCGAACGAAGCGCAGTAACAAATTGCTACTACTCAGACGTCGATTTTCTGCGAGAGCGTGGTACTACCCCGGACGGACCGGCCCGCGACTGTAGACAGATAACTGTCGACAGTGTGGTCCTACCACTTGTAGGCGCAGTTACCTTCTATGAGTTATTATTCTAAGGCTATTAATTGTTTTTTGCATATTAACCCTTAAATGCGTGATTTTTCCAAACCTTTCGAAAAAATCATATTTAATGCGAGGTCAGTATTATAATAAAGGAAAAATACTAAAAAAAATCTAGCATCCAACTTTATATTTTTTTTTTCAAAAATGTGTATGTTGTTTATATACAACATTGCGCGACCATTGAAGTTACGTAAGTATGGATGAAATAAAAAACAGAGAAGTTATTTTACAATTAATTTATGGCTCATTATGATATTTATAAAAACAATTATTTTTTAGTATCACACAGTGATACCTTACACTTTTGGCACATTTTCAAAGTAAAACCAGAGCATTTTGGAAATTTGCACCTCTGCTGCTTTACTGACCAAATTGCCCAATGGCTCGTCTGGTCCAGTCGTACGTCCTTGGACAGAACAGCTTGAGCTGGTCCTCGGAACTTCTTCAATTCAAGTTCCCCTTCAATTGAAGAAGTACTGGGGCGACCACGTTTATTGCTATTCGCAGGAAGACCTATCTTACAAAGGCTTTCAGCAAGTTCGAACCTAAACTTAGCTAAATTGAGAAGTTTATCGTTGCCTTTCATCTTATTTACTTTTTTGTACATAATCCATGAATTTATAATTGAAAGGTCCAGAAAGTGATAAAACAAACGCATGGTCCACTTCCGGCTTTTCAGTGTGATGTGGTAACGACCTATGAATGAATCTAATAGGTCCACACCTCCTATATGTGCATTGTATTCCTGAATAACCTTTGGGCATGGAATGTCAACTCTCTCTTTCTTAGATTTATCAAAACGTTTAACTGTGGTGGCTGGTTCTGCACCTACATATGTAGAAAGGAGGTTGACTGGCTTATTATCTTTCCACACAACAGCACTTACTTCTGTACCATCTACAGTCGCCACATTCTCCTCATAAAATCCTCTGGGTACATTTTTTTTCATAATGGTGTTTTTCTAGCAACTTACAGTTGCGTAGACGGTTAACGCGTACTGTTCCCAATAAATGAATGCCCTGTTTTGCCAAATATGTCACAAGGGGTAGGGAAGTATAAAAATTATCAATATATATATTATATATATATATGATTTATGTTGCGTGATATCATTCTAGCTAACCTTACAACCGTATTACCTGTCTCCCCTAAGTCTGGTTCACCTGCTAACATTTAATTTTTCGAGCCTCCTCCAGAGTAAATCTCAAACTTATGAGCATATCCTTGTAAGCTACAGAGTAGATAAAGTTTGAACCCCCACTTGTGAGGTTTATTTGGTAAATATTGTTTGATGTAATGGCTCATTTTTGTGGCGCACATTTGTTCGTCAATTGACAGTATTTGATCTATAGGCACCTTACCGAACTGGCTGTTGAGCTTTTTTCTATAGGGCTTATTTTGTAGAGCCTGTCATAATCTGGGTGATCTTGTGGTAAACAATTCGTGTCATCAGCGAAATGGAGAATGGATCTTATCTTCTCAAACCTCTTTTGCAGCATAGTATTTTTTACATGTTCGTAACCAAATTTATCATGCCAGTAAGCTTTTGTATTTGGATACTTTACAACAGAGGAATAAATTAGTATGCCAATGAATTTATTCAGCCTATTTTCATTTAAACTTTCAGGAATGGAAATCTGTTTCTGGGTTGCATACAAGTTACTTTGTTGTATTATTTCTTTTTTTAGATCAACTGTAAAATAAAATGAGAAAAATTCATATGGTGTGTTGCAATCCATCAAACCTTCCGGTACATGAGTTTCTCCTCTAAATACCAGCTAATTTGCATCGGTAATGAGATTCCGTTTTCGCCAGACCACAGGTCGATTTATGGACCGCCTGGAAGTCCCATGCGATGAAACTGCTACGACATCTTCATCTGCCAAAATGGGGAGGTCTTGCATATCCTCAACAAGATCATTTACAAGAGGGGGATCCAGATCATAAGCAGCGCTATTCTCACCTTCATTTTCAACTTTACCTTCATTTTCAAGGTCTCGGAGAACGTCTCGAACGCTATGATAATAATTGCCTTCGTCTTCTACCTCGGAGTCTGATCCATCTAAATCATCTTCTGAGTCCTCAAGACTTTCTAAATACTTAGAAATTTCGCTTTCTAGTAAGCGTGGCATGCTGAAAACCAAAAGAAAAGCCCTTTACCAATCATGCATTTTTTTACCAAGAAGCGCGCAATGTAGTTCTTATACAACATACCGATTTGTGTTATTTTCTACACAACGTGTAATTTATTTCTATGTTTTATACGTTTACCATGTATTTGAAGATATGATCAAGCAAAATAAATTTATAAACGTAATGTTTAGCGAAGTCTAGACACTGCTTCAAAACAACGTTCGCGCCAAAACCTATGTTTTTGTCAAAGTGGCATTTGACATACAATATTTAAAAAAAAAAGAAATATTTTTATCACCAATGATAAAAAAGTATATCGTATATCGTTCAGAAACACAAATTATTAGTCAAAATAATTAAAAAATCATAAGAAGTTCTTTTTAATCTATGGTTTTTGGAATGTTGTATTTATACATCAGTGCGCATTTAAGGGTTAATAAAACATTAATCAATTATCTATGTGTAAGAATAGTAGGAAAACCGAAAAGAGCTGGTGGTGTGACCATATTTTTTTCGTCAAAACTGGACGCTTGAATGACGGGTACCGTTATTTTTTGTGTCAAATACTTATAGTATATCATAGTGACATATTGTATTTTTAACCCACGATTCCCTTGTAATATGCGTTTATTTAAGCAAGTTCAACATTTTTAGTATTGAAATTATCGTGAGACTGATCCATATTATAATATCTAAAACGGCAAAAACACTCACGTGCTGAGATCGATTATGTCGACCCGGGTTTCGAGCATGTCCGATGCTCATCATCAGGGCGAGTGCGCAGCGGCATCTGCGAGGCCCCGGCGTGCACTGCGCGATGCATATCGAGCAGCGCGCCTCGACACAGCCATGAGGGGTGCGGGGGAGGTGTTTGCCTCTTGATCGTCTTCGGCGGAAACGTCGGACGAAACTTCACAACCGGAGTTAAGCGATGTTGTTGGTATGTCACTCCGTGTGTCGTCACCATCACATACCACGCTGGTCACGTCACTCTCCATGCACACCATCACCTTACGACTCGAGGCAGTATTAAGAGCTGGTAACCATGCTGACGGCAGCTTCCATCCACCGTCTCTGTTGAAGGTCCGATGTCGGTTTATCTCTATGGCCTCACGTATTTTCCGCGGTCTGTAACGTCTCTCTGTGGCTAATACGGAGGCTTTGTCGAACCGAATGTAGTGCCTTGTATTCGCGAGACTGGCGTGCTCTGATATTGCTGATTGTGTCGTATCCATGCTCTTCATACTCCTGATGTGTTTAGTTAGTCTGGTGGCGATGTTGCGTCCAGTTTCTCCCAAAGTTCAACATTATATATACTTCCTGATTTAAAAGCTGTTCTATACAAATCTAAAAAACAAATACAAATTTATTACACCACCTACCGGGTCCAATTATTATTCTCTAGTTGAGAATATCTTGAATCCGTCTGTACACACGCCATAAATTTTATCAATATCTGTGCAGCCCTTTAGGATTTCAATCACATAGTACTATATAGATTAACCGGCTATTCTTTTCAGAAGGAAATAAGAAACCTATATATAGACTATTATCTTCTTCGCTCGACAAAACCCTTATAATTTGGGAACCAGAATCCTCCCTGCAGAAAGGCGAAGGAGAAGGTGAAGGCGCTTGGGTCGAGAGGGTCAGAGTTGGTGAAGTAGGTGGCAATGGTCTCGGATTCTATGGTAGCAGATTTGGACCTGATGGCAAATCGTTTATGGGACATGGATACAATGGATCTTTTCATATTTGGGTTTATGATAAGGTTAGTTGAGGTAATTACGAAAGCTAAATGTTTAGAATAATTACTATTATGTATCGAACTCCACAATAGTTTTTTAAACTTTTTATTTATTAAAACAAGCTGTGGCTTTTTAAACCACTTCAAAAAAATGTCGTAACTCGATTGTTTTCGTTTATTTTAATTTTTTTTTATTACAGCTACAACATCATCACAACTCATATACGTCCCACTATTAGGCTCGAACCTCCTTCACAATGAGAGGTAAATTGACCTGCTACACCGTGCTAGTCAAACGTGTTGGTATTGGGTTTTATTTCGAGTTTGCCTTGTGTTGCAGATATTATATGCATATTATATCCCTTAGTCGTTTTTTACGACATTACGACAGGATAGAGAGTGGTGAATTGTATTCTTACTCCGTCAACACACGGAAAACTAAGGTGTTTGTACCTGTAAATAATATTGTAAATACTAGCAATTAATTTGTATCAAAACTGTAGATCAAGATTTAATAACTAATTCTGTAGCGGGCATATATAAATCTCTGTAATAACGTTATCGTGTTGAATGTGAGAGAATATTCGAATCGGTGGGCAATCAAAAATCAAATACAAAAGCGATAAAATGTGTGAAAGAATGTACTTCTAGGGTGATCCCTTTTTATCAAAATTAATTTCTGATAATGGGATGCACAATTAATTGATGCAAATATCTAAATTTTGCTTGTGTAATATACGACTTTCAATATTTTTAAAAAGATCTTAAGACTTTTGATTGGTTAAATAATTTCAAAAAAATAATTCTCCAGGAAACTAATCAGTGGCAACCATCTGTAGTGTGCGGTGGTCACTTTGGAGTGGTGGAGGATATAAGATGGGAGCCTCACCACGGTCGGTACCTGATGAGCGTCTCCGCAGACCAAACCACGCGAGTACACGCACCTTGGAATAACTCAAATGGTAAGCGCAATCTAAATTTGATCTGGAACTATAACAGTAAAGTATTTCTAGATCAAATTATTTAAACAATATTTATTTCTTTCTCTAATTAAGCAATTAAATCAAATTTCACATTAAATCTTATTGTGACAAATATTTTTTAAGAAAGCTTTTCATTTACATGATCATCAATTATTTAACTTTAAAACATTATTTTTATGAAAGTATTGGATTTTAATAACTGCCTTTATTTAAGTCTTATCTTACTGCATCAACACGTAATAAAATTCAGTGATCATACTAGTGAAATGCCTCCAGTAACATACGGGGTACCTCAGGGTAATGTACTGGGCCCTCTAGATTTTTCCAATATAGTCAATCGGTACTATTTGGCCATGCTGTTTTCTAAGCATATCTATAAATAGACAAGAATTGTCTGGGACAGTTCCTCACTCGCAGAATTCGAAGTCTTATTAGTAGCAAGATGCTGCTGCGTTTCTTTGGGTGAACAAAAAAAAGACGTGGAACCAATTCCCCTCCTCTCTCATTCCATCGTCTCTCATCCTTTTCTTGTTACTGCAGGCAGTGATTTGTCCATTTATCATCAGATGTGCCCAGCAAAATAATGAAACACCCTTACAGCACACTAATGTCTTATTCTCAGGATCTGAATGGCACGAAATATCCCGTCCACAAGTGCACGGCTATGACATGGCGTCCCTGGCTGTGATCAACAGTGTAACATTCGCATCAGCGGCCGAGGAGAAAGTGATCAGGGTGTTCAAAGCTCCACATAATTTTGTACATAATTTCAAGAACATCGTTGGTGAAATCCTCGAGGGCGATGGCAAAGGTTATTATTTTGAAATATTGTTATGACGTTAGACGCGGTTATTTTAACAATGATTTCTGGTGTTAATGCAAGTATTGCACATTATAAATAAAATTATTTTTACAGATTGTAAATAAAACTATTTTATACCACACCACACGGAAATCTAAAAATGTTTTATATAATATCCGTAATATTATATAAAACATTTTTAGATTTCCGTGTGGTGACGGAATAAGAATACAATTCAACACTCCCTATCTTGCCCGTGGATGTCGTAAAAGACAACTAAGGGATATAATAGGTACATAACATCTGTGCAAGAGAAGGAAAACTCGAAATAAAACCCTATGCCAACATGTCTGACCAGCATGTTATAGTAGGTTAAATGCCCTCCCATTGTGGAGGAGGCCCGAGCCCAAGAGTGGGACGTATGTGGGCTGCGATGATGATGATTTTTAGATAATATCCGTAAAATAGTTTTATTTACAATTTGTAATGCTCGTGTAAAGATTAGAAATCATAATTTTTAAAGATTTTATTCCGTTCGTGTTTTTAATTTTTGTTTTGCCTACGTTTCGGACACTTTTCAGGGTTCACAGTCACGGTAGGACTAATATGTCTCTCCAACAAGTCACCGCTATTACAGAAATTTATAATTACCATAGAATTTGTTTTTAAATTTTGACCCACATTTTGACACAATTTATATCTAAAAAATTGTTCGAAACATCGGGCAATCAAAAATCAAATACAATCGCGATAAAATCCGTAAAAATAGTTTCATTTATAACATTGTTTTAAAGCAATCACATACTTACACTCATCATTATCGTCATTTTACGCTTATCCCAATTACTTAAGGCCAACGACGTTGGTCGACGAGTGTTGGTCGTCATTTTATGATCAGCTATCTGATTAAGGTCAACCCTCCTTGAGAATGTAATTATTGACCAGATGACATCAGAGTTCTCCGTAAAGACCAGACGGGCTCCACCGGCCTAATGGCGCTGGGGAGGGAATACTGTAGGTTGTGGGGACACGATCCAGCCTGGCAAAGATAGGGTCAATGTAAGCCTCTTAGTCGTCCTTTACGACACCCACGAACAATGTAAGGGTTGATAGTATTTGATCACCATTAAAATATTATATTATTAATAATTCTTTTAATGCATGTTGATTTTTTTATATATTTTGCATTAAATCCGTATTTTTTGTTTTACCACCTTTAGTAGTATCTATTTTTTTAAGTCAAGTGACTCTTTTTTCTAAACTTTATTTGTTTTCCATTTTGATAGTTGCCATATAATAATGATTGCAAGACATCAATGGATGAAATAGTTTTTGGAAAATATTAGAAACAATGTACTTCTCTTTTGAATAAAAAGAAATAAACACGATTTACGCAGCAAATACGTAACATACAGGGATATTTCCCATCAATTGCTTTGTGACTTTAAAAAAAAAAACATCTTACAGGGCCTGAAGGTGCCTCGGTACCATCACTGGGTTTGTCCAATAAGGCTGTATTCATTGGTGATGGTGAAGAGAATGAGGCTAATGATGAAAACGACGGCTACTTTGTACCAGTTGACATGACAGGTATGCTTTTAACATATTTAAATGGGCGTAAAATGTTATGGGCTTTCTGCGTAGTGAAGGAGTAAAAATATCACCACTCCCTATCTTGCCCGTGGATGTCGTAAAAGACGATTATGGCATTAAATTTGCATTTAACATCTAAGCAAGAGAAGGAAATTCCAAAAAAACCGAATCCAGTGTGATACAGCAGGTCAATTTCCCTCCCGTTGTGGAGGAAACTGAAGCCCAGCAGTGGGACGTATATGAGCTGTAATTATGATGAAACAATGAAAAATACTTTTTTTGTTGGGTTATTATGGAATATTCTCCTGTCTTAGAATATTAACTTATTCTTAGCCGAGGAAATCTTTTAGGGGTACCTCGTTGTCAAAAAAAGGGTTATGCCGAACTCCTAAAAAGGAGACTCATTATAGCTATATTGAGTCCACTTTCCAGGAGTCCGGCTAAAACCTCGTAATGTTCCTTCATCTACCTATTGCCGGGAGTGAGAACAACGCTCATCGTATTCATTCCTATACCTCCGGTAGGTTGACTACCAACTTAGCAACCCCATCTGATTTACAGGATCCAGTATTTCCTCTAAGAGGCCTGCACGGTATACGTGTGCAGCGCCGTCTTAAGCCTGCTCCTCCATGACGGAGCTCAAGGTAGTTCCCAGAATAATATCCATATGATCTTTTGGTTCCAGTACCTCCAACAGAAGAAACTCTCATGCAGAACACTCTGTGGCCAGAAATTCAGAAGTTGTACGGTCATGGTTACGAGGTGTTTGCGTTAGACGCTAGTCCGGACGGAACGCTAATCGCTTCAGCTTGTAAAGCGACCACAGCCGAACATGCGGCTGTGTTAATATGGTACGTAGTAATATCTACCTTTATAGTCTTGTGGTGACTGACTGAGAATGCAATGGCCATCACAGCCTTACTGTCCTCATGGTGAAAGGGCCCGAGCCCAACAGTGGGACAATGGGTTGAGATAATGGTGATGAAGAAGAAGAAGGGACGCAAGCAGATAGCATCACTGTAAGGGAAATCTATACAAATAAATAAAATTGAAGTGTCTGTTTGTAATGTCAAAAAAAACATTTTTTTTTATGCTCACATGGTTATTTTACCTACCTATGCCTAAAAATCAGTTTAAAGAATTTTTGTCTGTCTGTCTTTTTATTTGTTCCCGGTAATCTTCAAAACTGTGGGACCGATTTTGATCATATCTTACTACCGGTCTATATAAGGAGTAATTTAGGCAATTTTTCTATCAGAAAAACTCAATAAAATTTTGCCCTGTCCGGGTATCTATCTCGAGACCTCGTTGAATGCAATCACGTATTTTAGAAGATATTGCAGATTAATGCGGGGACAAAGCGACAGAAACTGAGGCAAAGCGAGAGTGGTTCGCTAGTTTGAAATAAAATCATAAACCAACTTGTCTAACAAGCGTAGTAATATCAAAACGAAATTGGCTTACTACGAAGACAAACGACGTGGTATAGGGTTGTTTTTCGAGTTTTCCTTCTCTTGGTTTGATATTATATGCATATTATAATGCATAGTAGTCTTTTACGACACCCACGGATATATTATAAATATAGAAAGGTGAAATTCAGTAGTAACGATATTAGAGGAAGTATTTATTTATTTATTTAAGACAAACACCTTGCACTAAAGAAATAATCCTTGTATTTCGGGGAACTTTACAAACATATAATTAACGGACACAAATTACATCCACACTCGGAACAACAATTTGTGGATCGCACAAAGTGTTGTCCCGCGTGGGATTCGAACCCCTGACACTGGCGCTGTAGGTCGCTATCTTAACCACTACGCCATCTGTGCAGTCAAAAATATAAGGATATGGTCGAGAGCTGTGAATTATATTCTTACTTCGTTACCATATGCTCTCCACAATGGAAGAGACTTGCCCTGGTATTGGGAGATTTTCCCTGTAGGAGGCCGAGTAAGAATACAATTCGCTACTTAGCCATGGATGTCGTAAAAGCTGACTGAGGGATATAATATGCATATAACGTCTAAGTAAGAGAAGGAAAACTCTAAGTAGAACTCTATACCAACCGGTCTGAACAGCATAGTAAAGTAAGGTCAATTTCTTATCATGGAGGATGACCAACCCTTTTGACCAGCGGCTATCCCACCTATTATGGAGGAGGCTGCCAACAAGCATTATGTTCATGTATTCTTACAGGGAAACCGAAACATGGCAACAGATACAGAAATTGATATCACACCAGCTCACTGTAACCCAACTGGGATTCTCACCGGATAGTAAGAAGTTATTGTCAGTGTCGCGCGACCGACGATGGACCTTATATCAAAGGCGACTAGATTCAAATATGTTTGACATCGCTGCGGCCACAGATAAGACTAATGGAGTACACAGCCGGATTATTTGGTGTTGTGCGTGGTCTTTTGATGGTAGTATGTTTGGAACTGGTTCTAGAGAGGGCAAGGTTGGTATTAAGATATTTTTTATTTTTATTCTCTAGATTAAAGAAAGAAGGAAACCTCGAAACAAAACTCTATACCAACACGTCTGACCAGTATAATAGGACAATTTCCCTCCCATAATGGCAAAGGCGCAAGTCAAACGGTAGGACGTGTATTGGCTGAGGTGAGATTAAAAATGAGTAAGACATTAATACAATTCACCATCCCTTATTTGACCAGTAGGTGTCGTAAAAGACGACTAAGGAATGTTATATGACTGCACAGATAGCCCTGTGGTTAAGATACCGATCTACCATGCCTGTGTTATATCTTCGATTCTCACATAGGACAATACTAAGTGTGATTCAGAAATTGTTATTTGTTGTTCATTCAAAACTATATCATGCTTTAATAACATAAGGATAATCCATTATGTTTGTAAATAAACAACGTACACAAATTATATCTGAATATCAAGACTCATAACAACAATTGCCGTGTGGTGTCGGAGTAGGAATACAATTCGACACTCCCTATTTTGCCCGTGGTTATCGTAAAAGGCGTCTAAGGAATGTCTTGTGAATATAACAACAATGCAAGAGAAGGAAAACTCGAACTAAAACCCTATAAGAACCCACCCGACAAGCGCGGTGTAGTAGGTAAATTTTCCTCGCAATATGGAGGAGGCTCGAGCCCAGTAGTAGGACGTATACGAGCTGTGATGATAATAATGCCCAAAGAATGGAGACACAAGCTAATATTATATTTTCCATTATTCCAGGTGTGTATCTGGTCTAAAACTACTACATCAGAGACATCCCTCAAAGAGTATGGTCTACTTGGTGCACCATTAGAAGAGAAGACATCAGTTACAGCGTTGGCGTTCGCTCCTCGCTGTGAGGGGCAAAGCTTACTGATCGCGACAGGTTTCGAGTCCGGAATCATCAAACTTTATCGGTTCAGTGTTGACGGCTGGAGTCTGTTGAAGGAATTGGATAACAAGTATGTATATATTCCAATCTTTAAAAAGTCCTTCGAGCCGCATCCAATCTTGATTCGACTAGCGATAATAAATAATCTAATCGGCATGGATGTATCGATTTCTAGCCATAGATTATTTTCTACCTTGAATGGTGAATCATTATAAGGTCAAAATATCGTTTTTCCGGTTTTAATAATACATTACATATTTCGAGACTATCATACCCGTTCTCTGGGTTTGTAATTCTATAGGATCGTTCAATTGTTGTGTGCAAGTTCTTTCGGATTAAAAATACAATGTTGTGTGTGTTTTTTTAAAAAAATAATCTTTGTGTTGCGGTGGGACTTTACAAACATATAATAAACGTATATACGTTTCTAACTAACTACATCCAGATTTAAAACAACACTTTGTAGATCACACACAACTGTGGTCCTGCGTGGCATTTGAACCCGCGACCCTGGCACATTAGGTCGGTATCATAACCATTACGCCATCTATGTAGTCACCAAGTTTTTTTTTTTATGTGTGTATAGCTTTTAGCCGCAGATGGCTTTCACAGCTTAGCCCGGACTATGGATGAGCGCTGATGGCTCTCAACCCGGTATTCACCAAGTGTATTATCCTTACTGTTATAGTCGTAAAAACTGAATCAAATGAACGGGCACCAACACTCCCGCGCACCCATTTTAGTAAATATACCCATATTAACCCCTCGAGCGCTTTTGGAACACCGTTAGACCCAAAAAAAAACGTGCTCAAAGCGCTTTTGTGACACACGTATGACCCAAATAAACACTTTACAATTAGCAATTGCTTTTAGTACTTTTATTTAAATCAACCAATCAAAAGCTATTGATATATATCAATTTTATTTAATATTTTCTTGTCATATAGCAACAATAATAGTTTACGTAAAACCATAAAATTCACTGAACCTTTTTCAATATACCAAAGCGCGCGGGGCACTCGAGAACGCCGCGATGTTTGGCGCGTGAGGGGTTAATTAATCTCATTGGGGGAAAGAACGTCTTCAAAAACACTATGCTTGAACAAAATTATCCGTGTGGTGATGGAGTAGCAATACAATTCACCACCCCCTGTTTTACCCGTGGGTGTTGTAAAAGACAACTGAGGGATCTATCATCTGAACCCATAAAGGTTCTACTGTTGGGTACGGACCTTCTCCACTATGGGAGGGCAATTGACCTACTACACGCTGGTCAGACGTGTTGGTATAGAGTTTTGTTTCGAGTTGTCCTACTCTTGCATAGATATTATATGCATGTTATATCCCTTAGTTGTCTTTTACGACACCCACGGTGGTGAATTGTATTCTTACTCCATTGCCATAAGGAAAACAAGAATATGTATTTATATTTTTTTATGATGTTTTCAAGTGGCGCTCATCATCTAACAGTGAAGAGGTTAGTCTTCAAGCCGTCAGACGAGGAGAAGATGTTATTAGCAAGCTGCGGTGGAGATCATTTCGTTAGAATATATAGTATTGAAGTATAATAGGCTTTTTCATTTCTTTCGACATTTATCACTAAAAAATTGTGTGGTAACTGCGAATACACCAACTTTTACATTGCTCGTGGGTGTCGTAAAAGCTGACTAAATTACATAGACCTGGAACAACTTTATCTGATGCGATCTAGTCAAGAATTATATTCTCAAGAAGAGTTGACGTCAGGAAGGCGGCCGGTCATAAAACTATTGCCGATAACTTTTACAATATGTACTGTGAAAGAACATAACATGTTGCGTCCTCCCCAAAGAGGTACTTGGGGAACGAGCAGCGGAATCGATTCCTAATAATCGATATATTCATCATCATTTCAGTCTATTGCCGTCCACTGCTGGACGTAGGCCTCCCTCATGTTACGCCTCAATGTGCGGTCCTGTGCCGCCTGCATCCAATGACGCCCAGTAACTTTCACTAGGTCATCGGTCCACCTAGTGGGAGGGGGGCGTCCTACATTACGTTGTCCGATACGTGGTCGCCACTCGAGAACCTTTCTTCCCCAGCGGTTGTCGGTTCGTCGAGCGATGTGGCCTGCCCATTGCCACTTCTGCGTGCTAATTCTTCGCGCTATGTCGGTTACACCCGTTCTTCTGCGGATTTCCGTAATCCGGATTCTATCTCGCAGGGAAATCCCGAGCATAGCCCGCTAAGCGACTTTAAGCCTTGTTATGAAGCCTACATTTAGGGACCACGTTTCCGTGCCATAAGTCATCACTGGTCGTAGACCTGTTTTCAGACACTGAGGTATGTTGGACGAAAAGATCCTCTTAGGTTTCCCGAACGCTGCCCAACCGAGTTGGATTCGTCGGCTGATCTCTTTCTCGAAATTGGATCTAACTGGACTGTTTGTCCGAGGTAAACATAGTGATCGACAACTTCGAGAATCGCATTGCCAACTAGGACCGGTACAGGAATGACATGGGCATTTGACATGACTTTCGTCTTGTCCATGTTCATTCGTAAACCCACTAGTTGGGATACCCTGCTGAGATCATTGAGCATTATGCAAAGGTCCTCCATGGATTCTGCCATAACGACGATATCGTCTGCAAATCGAAGGTGAGTGATGTATTCGCCGTTAACGTTAACGCCGAGTTCAGTCCAGTCAAAGAGCTTGAAGACATCTTCCAGTGCAGTGGTGAACAGTTTCGGAGATGGCATCTCCCTGTCTCACGCCTTTCTGCAATTTGATCGGGTTTGTACTATACTCTTATCCCGGATACGGACTGACATTGTGGCGTTTCTATACAAACACATCTGCACTTCGATATAGCGATGGTCGATTTGGCACCGCTGAAGGATCGATAACATCGAAATATTACGGTACTAGAATTTAAACTCTAGTTACATTTATCGACTAGTTTTAAAATTCGGGTTTTCATGAGTAATCTGTATTGAAAATTACCTTATTGCAAACTCCAGAGAAGTTTTCCTAACAGGGCAATCCATGATGTTATTTGCCAATTCGAACTAGATTTAAGCCGTTTTCACTAAGGACTACTTAACTTTAGGTGACACATAAAGCAATTTGTAAACTGAAGTTAAATAAAATTTAAATATTAGGTGACACTTAACATCAACATTACCATCAATTCGGTGACGTACATACATATGTATACGTCACGTCGCACATGTACGTATAAGCTCGGGCCTCCTCCACAAAGGAGAGAAATTGACCTACTATGCGACGCTGGTCAGATGAGTTAAGGTTTCGAGTTATTCTTCTCCTTCACAGATTTTAAATGCATATTATATCACTTAGTTATCTTTTACGTCATCCACGGACACGAAAAGTGGTGAATTGTATTTTTACTTCGTCACCACACGGAAACTTAAGTACTTAAGGCATATTTGACTCGTAAATTGATTTTACATGTCGTTAATATCGTCTTCAAATTTGAAGGCCATTAGTGAAAACCGGCTACTAGTCTTCTAATAAACACTAAAAGGGGATTTTTCTTTTGCAGTAAATAAAACATTAATTACCTTAAAACGATATAATTACAGAAAATACAATAAATCACTACAGTACATAAAATCACAATCACAATTTCAATAAAAGCACCAATAATTTTATATTACTTTATCGATGAAGAAACGCTTATGTGTATTTACTTTACCAAAAAAAGCAGCCGAAAAATATCATTTTGTAAAAATACCAATATTTCATAAATTTTCCAGTACAAATTACTTAGCAGTTTTTAAGGCAGTATATAATAGCTATTCAGTATAATTATAATATTATACAGGGTGACTGGTAAAAGATTGTACATATTGAAGGAGGGTATTCAGTAATCGATTCTGATACCGAATATGTAAAAAAAACGGTACTTAAATTTTGAACCAATTATCTTATAAAGATATTTAGTTACGGACACAGCTGAAACAGCTGTATTATTTATAGGTACATATTTATAGGTCAACGCACTTGAACGCGCTATCAGTGTTTCCACTATTACGTTGTAGTTTTACCCTAGATTTTTTCATTAATTTACCCTAAATACCCTAATCAGTCTCCAAAAATCCTTGACTTGGGGCGCAAAATTTAAATGAGTTTGAAATAAAACAAAACTTGATGGTTTGATCTTTATTTTAATTTTCATCTATTAATCAAAGGTAGTAAACATGTAATCATAAAAAGAATTCATTTTAATATGTGGAAGAAGTAGATGATGAACAATATGATGCTGTTGTTGAAGCTGAAGCATTTGGCTTAAGTTTTTTAGTTGCGGGTAAATGTTGAGTACATTTGTATGTCGGGTTCTTAAATCGAATCTGTCATACTTATTCTGGTGTGCAACAAACCATTGAGGGTTTCATTATGACGCTTTTTTCTTGGGTTGGGTTGTTTTTTTGAGCCAACGCATCCTCCGTCCATTTCTTCCGGGGGTGATGAAAAGGTGACGCAAGTCTCATAACCCTCCCCTTCGTCATTGGGCTAATGGATCCTCGTTGCAATCGCAACGTTGGCAGGACGATGTACTCTCTCCTCACGACCGTGTGCAGGTACTTGGCGAAGCAACCGTCCGTCGTCACTACTTACACCAGTCAGCAAGAAAACACCCCGTGCCGCCGTCCTCAATACTCCAAGAGCACCGGCCGGAAGGCCTTGACGACCCCAACATCGTAGCGGGGCTACCCAATGGGCAATTTTCCTATACCAGCTGTTAGTATCACACTGAAATATCGACATCTAAACACTGCAATATTTAATTTAAATTCTATTATCGTGTCTTACACAAAGTAATTTCGGTGAACTCTGGGAGCCCATAGAGGGTAACCATTGTTTGTGGTCGGCAAAGTCTATGATAAAATAGTGTTTGCTATTTTTATATTCAATTTTACCCCAAAATTACCCTAAAACCCTAAAAGTATTAAATAGCCCTAAGCCCTATTTTAAATTTGTAATTTCACCCTAAAATAGGGCGAAATCCCTAAAAGTGGAAACACTGCGCGCTACTCCCATTGGGCTCAGTGTGACCAGATTTAGCAGAATTCTGCAATTTTAGCAGAATTCGATTCCTAATTTAGGGCTTAGCAGATTATGTCGCAGATTTCGAAAATTTGGCAGATTTTAGCATAATATTAAAAAGCCTTGCAGGAAAGTAGCAGAATTAGACATTGACTAAATAAATGTGTTTCACTAGGGTAGTTGCCCTAAACATATTTAAAAAATCTATTTTTCTTAAATAGTGTGAGTTTCTTTTTCTGAACTTTTTCATTCTTTTTTTTGGTCGGTCATCGGCCGATCAGCTGATTTAAAGCGAAGTTTGTCTGTTTATGCAAGTGTAATCATTGATTTATTCGAATTCTAATGAACATTTAACAAAGTACGAATATGTTGGTAGATTAAGTATCACTAACTTCATACATTTCAATCAGATACTACTACTACTACTACACGAAAAAGAGATGATAAATTTGAAAATTTTACATGTCACTAATTCATTAACAAATCGTTATTTTGCCTTAAAATATTTTTTCATGGGTTCCTACCGCCATTGCCTAACTCTCGTTTGACCAGTTGCCCATAACCTGATACACTCTGCATACAAATGTGAATAGAATTTAGAAACTTTTTGTTGACAAACATTTGAAAATATTAAGTTGCGTTTTCCTTTAATATTCATGCACATTAAAACTTCATCTATAGTAGAATTTTAGCATTTCTTCCGAAAAAAAATAGCAGATTTTAGCAGAATTCAAATGAGTAGATAGCATAATTTAAATCTGGTCAAACTGCAACCTAAAATAACATAACCTAAAATAATTACGGAATCGTAATAATGTATTTCTAATCCTTGCGTATATATCTCTCCGCACGCTGTATTGTTTTTTATGCAGTTCGTTATTATTTTTTTAATATTATGTCAATAACAATTTAGCAGCGATTACACATATGTCATTTTCAACGTGTTCAAGACTTTGGTGAACGGGATTAGTTCCCGCGAATGCAATTTGGCCACATAAATCTAGAAAAGACTAAGTGTGATTCAGTGTGTTATCATATGTTAAGTGTAGTGTTTTTCGGTTTCTAATGCGCCCTCGTCGTGAGACGTATGGTCGTTACAAGGTACACTGGCAAAACTATTCTTTTGACAAGAAACAAATCACCTTATTTCGGGGTTGGTATGAGCTGAGTCTGCAACTTTTAATGGTTTTTGTGACATTATTCCTACACCTAGTTTTAATAATTCTAGTAATAAATATAAAAATCTTGACCACAGTTCTAACAAAACTGTAATTGTAACGCTATCAAAATCACCGTATCGCCTATAGGGTGACCCACTTTTTAGGAGTCTTGAGGCACTAATGTTGTTGATGTTTACTATGTGGTTAATTAATATTGTCTTCTTTTTACATTTTTATTGGTTACTTGTGACCATTGTCTATAGTTTCCTTCAATATGTACAATCTTTTACCAGTCAGTCTGTATAGATATCAAAGAATATAGATATAAATATAGCTACGTAGGTAAATATAGTACTAACAAGCTCACAAGCGCTGCCAAGTGGATAAAGATGATTGTAGTCCAAACTTACTATAGTGACGTACTGTCTTATCTGTACTATACTTTATAATTTGTGGTCGTAGGCACACTAAAGTAAGGTGTACGGATTGCAGTACAGTTCAGTCGAACAAAAAAAATGTTCGGATCGCGAAATCTAGTACGTAGTACATATATATCGATGTTAATGTAAAGATATATATCTTCACAATTTACGGCCTCGGCGGCCAAAAAGTCAGCTCTTTTATTTCCCGTGACAGTATGATCCGGAATCCACGCAAAGCATATTTGCCAATCACACCGGAAACATTCAAAGAGAAGTTGCCTAATAAACAAAATGACGGGGTGATTATGTTTACTACGGAAAGGAATTCTTTTAATAGCCTGCAAGGCACTCTGAGAATCTAAAAAAATACTGTATCCTTCAGTTTAAATATTTTAACATATTCTTATTCCATATTTAGGAATATTAATAAATATTACGTTAAATTTTATCGTATATTTTATTGCTAAGCAACAAACAACAGATGTCAATCGATGAAACATAAAAACTATAAGACCTCTATACATACATCACATTTCTCCCAAACTAAATATAAAATATATCGAAAAATTATTACTAATACTTATAATCACTATCATCATCACTACATATTATAAATCAAAGTCGCTTTCTCTGTCCCCATGTCCCTATGTATGCTTAAATCTTTAAAATTACGCAACGGATTTTGATGCGTTTTTTTTAATAGATAGAGTGATTGAAGAGGAAGGTTTATATGTATAATAACATCCATTAAATAGTAGAGAAATACTGTTATTTTTGAGGTTTCTAATGTGATGTCGTAAATAATTACATTTTTTTCGCTTACATTGCAAACGCAGGCTGAACCCTACGAGATTTATCAAAATAATGTACTTAGTATTGTACACATTGAAAAGGTCTACAGAAAACTCCGCGATGATATACGTCTATCTCTTATGGATATCCCACAATAACATTTTTTTGGTATTTACTTTTTATACGTCGGCTATATTTTATCCCGGTATTCTCACGGGGACGGGAATTACGCGGGTAAAACCACTAAAATCGAAGCGAAGCGAGGGTGGGTTGCTAGTTAACTATATTTCTAGTTTTTCTAATAGGAAAGCGGCGTTTTGGATCTTGCGGATTCTGTTCATCATCTGATTTTTGATGAGTATTAGAGGATTCTTGCGGATTCTGTTCATCATCCGATTTTTTATGAGTATTAGAGTCTAAGAATTCATCTTCGGATTCTGATACATATTCCTTTATCTCCTGATCAGAAGCCGGTAAAACCACTAAAAGCGAAGCGAGGGCGGGTTGCTAGTTAACTATATTTCTAGTTTTTCTAATAGGAAAGCGGCGTTCTGGATCTTGCGGATTCTGTTCATCATCTGATTTTTGATGAGTATTAGAGGATTCTTGCGAATTCTGTTCATCATCCGATTTTTTATGAGTATTAGAGTCTAAGAATTCATCTTCGGATTCTGATACATATTCCTTTATCTCCTGATCAGAAGCTGCTGATGTACATCAGCAGCTTCTGATGAGGTTGATGCATTTATTTCACCCGTATCATCTACCTGTGCCTCGCTCTAAGTTGTAAGAGGTATATCTGATCCCACAGGTGGTGCCACATCATTGTCCCTTAACTCAAAAGCTGGCGTCACATCTCCATAGTCCTCATCAACACTAATATTATCATTTGATTCGGGCGCAAGATTCCCTTTGTACGCCAGAATCTGATCAACATGTTTTTTAACCACTCTATATATTTCAGGTATAAAAACGGCAAACATCCGTGATCCTATACGTCTTTCCAGAGTACAAATTTTCCACGTAAACTTGTTACCATTGTTAAAACAATATTTAACTAAAACTCTATCTCCAACCCTAAAATTAGTATTCCTTATTCCTCTAAACTGTTTACTCTGCAAATTTTGTTTTTGAATCACATTATGTTTAGCCGCGTTTGACCACAACGACATAGGTGTACATTCTGCTGCACGTAATAAGTCAAGCCGACACCGCAGAGGTCGTCCTAGCGTCATTTGAGCTGGCGAAAATCCTGTTGTCAAATGGACAGAATTCCTATAATCGAATAAAAATTTATTTAACTTAGCTGTGATTATTTTTGGATTATTATTATCTCTTACAATAGTAATGCAATAGCCTGAAGACCTTTTTTAACAATCTTAACACTATTCTCAGCCTGACCATTAGATGCTGGGTGATAAGGAGCAATGGTTAAATGTTTTATTCCGTTTAAACGACAAAATTATTCAAAATCATTGGAACAAAAATTTGATCCATTATCAGTTACTAAGGTATGTACTTACCAAATCTATTAAACATTTCGCTTAGTTTACTGATAATTGCTTCAGTATCATATTTCTGCATTAAAAACATTCGAGCCATTTAGAATGAGCATCCACAGCGATTAAGTACTGTTGCAAGTGTACGCGTTCCCAAACACTCTCGGGATATGGCCAACTTGCTAGCGATGCCTGTGGTGGATTGTAACGTAATGTATTACAAATACTACAGGAGCCTATTTTCTCTTTAATGTCTCTATCTATATTTGGCCACCACATGCGAGATCGTGCATCTGCTTTAGTTTTCACTACTCCAAAATGAGAATTATGTAATTCATCTCTAATCTCTCAGACTACCTCTTTCTCAGACTCTTTCTCTAAATTGCGAAGGAATTACTATTTTATGGCCACGCAAAACACAACCATCTTCTAAAGCTAACTCGTTGCGGCACAGAAAATATGGTTTAAAAGTTACGTTGTATATTTTAGAAGGTCAACCCTTTCTAATAAATTCGCAAACCACTTTTAACTGTTCGTCGTTCTGAGTTTCTTGTTTTATATCATTTACAGTTATTGGAGGTAATAATGAATCTCTAATAAAATTGATATACAAAGTTTCATCCTTACAATCATTGGTATTTTGATTTGACAAATCTACAGAACGTGACAAAAAATCTGCTACATTATCTTCACTTTTGACATATTCAATATGAAAATTATATGCTGTTAATAATAACGCGTACCGCTGTAACCTATTAGCTGCTAACACAGGAACGCCCTGTTTTTTACCAAAGATTGACAAAAGTGGCTTATGATCAGTACGTAAAATTAATGGTACGGTTCTGCCGTACAGGTAATGATGAAATTTCTTAATGCCGAAAACAATCGAAGTAGCTTCATTTTGAATTTGAGCGTAAATGCCGAACTTATCGGCCTTCGATAGGGAACGTTACAATGGTGGGATACTCAGGACTATAATGTGCTAGTACACGATCTGAAGCTAATTCTAGTTTATTTTTTTTAAAAGCACTATCTTGTTCTCTACCCCATGTCCATTTAACACCTTTTTTTAAAAGTGAATGTAACGGACTCAGAACTGACGACGTCCCTGGTACAAAACATCTATAGTAATTCACCATTCCTAAAAATGACTTTAATTCAGTTATATTTTTCGGTGAACTACATTGTAAAATCGCTTCAACCTTTTTTTTAGATTTGTGTAGCCCATCTTTATCTATAAGAAATCCTAGATATTCCACCGAACTCTTGAATAATTCGCACTTATCCTTTTTTAATCGTAAACCTGCTTCTTGTAACCTTCTCAACACTATATCCAGCCGGTTCAAATGACTTTTATTGTCAGATGCTGTCACCAAAATGTCATCCAAATATATACACACCCCCTCAATATCTCCCAACAACTGTTCCATAGTACGCTGAAAAATGAACGGAGCATTTGCTATACCGAACACTAATCTATTGTACCTATATAATCCCTTATATGTGTTTATACAAGTAAATTTTTTTGACTCGTCCAATTCAAGCTGTAAGTAAGCTCTTGACATGTCAAGTTTTGAAAATGATATGCCCCCATGAAGCTTTGCAAACAAATCTTCTATTCGTGGAAGCGTATAATTATCTAAGTATAGCACTTTGTTAAGTGTCACAGGGAAATCGCCGCTTATTCTAACACTACCGTCTGGTTTTCAAACCGGGACAATAGGTGTGACCACATCCGAATGATCAATTTTCTCTAAAATACCTAAATCAACCATTTTATTTAATTCTTCCTCTACTTTCGATTTTAATGCTAAAGGCACTGGGCGCGCTTTAAAAAATCTTAATTGAGCATCGGGCTTAATTTTAAGACTCACTTTATATTTATTAAATGTACCTAACTCATCACTAAATAGTTGATACTACTTTTTCATTAACATTTCACCATCACTCTCATTAACCTTTATATTATTACAATCCCAGCTAGATACTTGTAAATTAAACAATTTCATAAAATCACGTTCTAGTAAAGGCAATCGTTTAACTTTTGTTGTAATGACAAAAAATTTAATAGCCATAGTGCGCCCCTCAAACATAACAGGTAATGACAAACATCCTTCAGGTAATATTTCAACTCCTGTATAAAACTTAAATACATCATTACAAGATTGTAAACAATAGTTACTATTATCAAAAAAATCTTTATAAACTCTAGTAGGTAAAACAGATACGGCACTGCCGCAATCTATCTCGCACCTGATATGTTTACCACCTAACAAAACACTCCGTAGTATCGGCTTGTCCTTACGTGGTTTCTCAATATTAAAGAAATTATAATTACCTCCTTGTTAGTCTATGTCATCCGCGTTTATATAATTATTGCTATGTGCTTTAGCTTTACACATTCTAATTAAATAGCCTTTTTTATTGCACTTCTTACATATTGCGTTAATAAAGCGACAGTTATCTTTTGTATGATTTCTATAACCACACACTTCACAAAATTTGGCTATAGTAGCCGTTTTGTAACTAACCATATTAGTTTTCGGCGCAAAACAAGGATGTGTCGACGTCTCTCAAAGTTGAGCCATCTCTCCCTGGTATTACCTACTCGTGTAGATTTGAGTGCAATATGCGCACAGTGTACACTTTGGGCTAACTCTAAAGCTTTACTAAAGCTTAAAGTCGCTATATCCTCAGCAAAAAGCTTCTCTTTCTCCTTACTATTTTCTAGTCCCAAGACAAGCCTGTCGCGAAGTGCTGTCTCCAATTCCGATCCGAAACCGCAGAACTGTGCTAGATGACGCACTCGCGTTGCCCATTCTGCTAAATCTTCTCCTGTATGCTGCTCCGCCTTATAGAAATTGAACCTCTCTGCGAAAGTACTTCTTTTTGGCAAAAAGTGCATACTCAATATTTCCACCAGTCTGTGAAATTCCACTTTGTCCAACACCTCCGGAAATAATAGACCCTTTGCCACCATATAGGTTTCTTCTACAAAAGTTGTAAGTAGTATAGCTCGTCGCCTTATGGCAGATTTATCTGTCTCGTCATTAATATTATTTGCCGTACAATACTGCATAAAACGACTACTAAAAATACTCCACTCTTGCGAGCGGTGATCAAAAGTAACATTTCCTCCAAACACCGTACTGCCCATTTCCAAAATTTTACAATGAATTCCCAAATTTTGATTATTCTCACATTTACACGATGTGATCTTCACATTCACACGTCTGGTTTATTATCCTTGTCGCCAATTATTCCATATTTAGGAATATTATACTATTTCCATTTCTTTATTTTCTCGATGACAGTTCTAATTGTATAAGTTGTAGTGTTGTGACCAAATAAGTAATGATATCGATCGCATATGTGTTTTGAACAAAGACAAATTCAACAAAAACATTCAAATATATTTTTTCAAGCTGGGAACACTCAATGACCCACCGCCATTTTGTATTTGTTTTAATCTGTCACTCGCAACAAGACGGTCGTGCTATATGGTCACTACATTTCTGTTCGCTGAGTTTTTTCACATTATCCATACGTTACGTTGTGTATTTTGTGTTCCTCCGTGTTGATTGCTGCCCAGCTGTCAAATATCAAGATGCCTAAAGGATCTGTTCTGAAAAGTCAGGCGAGAGAACTGGTGATCAAGGTTCGTAATTACTTTAAAGCAGAATATCAAAATGGTGGCCCGCTATTACCACTGTCGCAAGTGCGAGAGCGTGTTGCGGCCGCATTAGGAATTAGTGGACCTACTGTTTCAAAAATTACTACCGAAGCTTACGGTACAAGCGGCATGCAAGCAAATAAGCTTCGTACGCCGAAGAAGAAACGCCAACCACGTCGTGTGACATCGGTTGACAACTTCGACGCTGACGCTATTCGTCGTCATATACATGACTATTACTTGCGCAAAGAAATTCCAACACTTAAAAAACTTGTTGTTTCTTTACGTGAACGTGGTTTGTTCCATGGCCAAAAATCGTCATTAAGCTTAGTTTTGAAAGAAATTGGATTTTCTTATAAAAAATCGGACAAACGTAAAATATTGATAGAGCGTCACGACGTTGCTATGGCTCGCTGCGAATTTTTGAGCGAAGCCAAAAAGATATCAGATTGGTCAAATGTTATTTTCACTGACGAGATTTGGTTAAATGCAAACCACACAGTATCGAAGAACTGGACTGACGACACCGCCGCTTCCACTAGTTCAGTGCCAATGGGAAAAGGTGAACGCCTTATCATAGCCATGCAGGGTCTACGATAGGATTCGTGTCAGATGCTTTACTGGCCTTTAAATCCAAGAAAACAGTGGACTACCACGAAGAAATGAACGCGGAGATTTACGAAGGATGGTTCAAAGAAATGGTGCAATCTCTGGAAGAACCGTCGATAATTATTATGGACAACGCTACATATCACTCTAGACAAATTGATAAAATGCCGACGCAGGCCAATAAAAACAAGAGATAATTGACTGGCTCAAACGTTATGGCGAAAATGTGGATGATACTTTATTAAAAGTACAATTAGTGAATATTATAAAAACTAAAAAAAGCCTCCTTAAAAGATATATTACCGACGAAATAGCTGCCGAATGTGGTCATTGGGTTCTTCGACTTCCGCCGTATCATTGCCAGTACAATGCTATAGAACTAATATGGGCACAAATCAAAGGACACGCCGCTCGAAACAATACCCATCCCCCTTTTACGGCAAACAAGATGTTAGATTTATTAAAAAATGCATGTGCGTGTAATCGCCGAAGTAACACTGGGAAAAAATTGTGAGAAGAACCGAAAACATTATAGCGTCGGATTGGGAAATTCATGTGGCATTAGATAATATAGAAATACAGGAACTTATAATAAATGTTGAGGAGAGCTCATCGAGTGATAGTGGCGATTCATCAGATTTTGATTAAAATAAATAAATGAACAATCAACATAATATAATTACATCTTGTAATGAAATGTAATATTAGTTAATAAATTTGTATAAAATTATCCGGCAATAGTTTAGTTTCTTACACTTTACAAAAAAATATCGGGTCTCTTATCGTGTTACGTTTATCGATAGCTCCATCCCTATCAGTTTCTCCGACTCTGCTATGACCTTGTACGCGCGTAAGCGTCATATTTTTATTAAATAATGTATACATAATGTAAAAAAGACGCTCGTTCAAGTTTCCACAGGAGCTGTCATCGAGAAAATAAAGAAATGGAAATAGTATAATAAATATTACGTTATATTTTATCGTATATTTTATTGCTAAGCAACAAACAACAGCCGAGATGTCAATCGATGAAACATAAAAACTATAAAACCTCTATACATACATCACAATTCTATCTATAGCTGTATAAATGGCAAAGCACTCCCCGGTAAAAACTGAAGATTCTGGAGGTAGTTTAACCTTTTGAACAATATTGTATTGTTAATGATATACACCAACCATCACGTTATCTAAAATTGAATGTTTTGAAGCATCCGTATAGTTATGATGGCAATTCTTAAAAACGCTATTCAATATAATATTAAAAGAAAAATTTGCAAGATTTGTCATGTTTATAAATACCTAAATTAACATTTATATCTGATGTATACACTAATGATTCGTATCTATTGTGGAAGAGGGGAAATGAAATTGATTGAAAAGTTGGAGCTTTGAAGGCTAGGAATCTTTCATAGCTTTGACTAAGACATGGTGAAGATTTGCCTGACCAATAACAAGATGAATTAATTTGGTCAGCGAGAACTGAGAGTTTTATGTGTAACGGGTGTTTTGAAAATTGTAGGACACGAAATCAAAATCTATCACTGAGGTATTGGCGACGAAGAAAGAGAGGAGGTTCGGCACTTTCCACTTGTAGAGCATTAATAGGGCTTGATTTCATAGCGCCTGTCACTATTCTCGGCGCTTTAGCTTGAATGCGGTCTAATTCTTTTCAACATCATCTTGCTCTTATCTCAATTACTTGGGGTCGACGCAATATGTCATCTGTTTTGACATATTGCAAAAAGTTTCGGCAATGACTTTTATGACCGGTCGCCTGACGTCAACCCTCCTTGGGAATGTAACCGTTGACCCAAATGGTACCAGATGGAGTTGGTCCGGGTCAATCTAGGGCTCTTAGTCGTCTTTTACGACACCCACGAGCAAAGCAAGGGTTGGTAGTATTCGAAGCCGCTACCACACAGCACCGAATGCGGTCTAATTCTTTTAAAGCTGATTTATTACTCGGTTCCAACAAAAACGTTCCATAATCAATTGTATTCCTAATAAGTGCATTATAAAGTAATTTTAAATAAAATGGGTGGGCCAGTGACGGACTAACAGGGGGGCAGACCGCCCCGAGCCTCCGGTCTTGGGGAGCCCCCAAATGCCTCGATGTTCCCCTGATCAAGTCATACACAAGACTTTAAAAATGTGATTAGTACCTTCATAGCTTCATCAAGATCAAAACATTACAGCCATCTAGACGCGGTACTAATATTTTTTTAAATTATGCTGAACTCGTCCAATACGCTGGGGCCATTTCCGTCTTTGTAGCGGGTACTTCCACAGGAATCCCTGAATGAATGAAGTGCAAATAATACACTCCTGTACGCCTACATTTACATTCACTACATCGCTTACACTTCAATACTTTTTGATCATTTGTATCTCGGTTGCATCATGCGAGAGGAGTTTTTCAAAACTTCACCCACTGACGAATGTGAACCGTATTTTTTTTCATCATTTTTAAGACAAATTCTCATCATCAAAAAACGAGAATTTTGAAATGAAAAATATTGTGTCCCGTACTTTGCACTGTCCTCTTTCAGAATCTGGAGTTGAAATTGTGATTTTACCAATCCAAAAAAATAAGGCCGCTTTTAAACAAAAAAAAAAACGACGAAAATCGAAGACATTTTTTTTCATGATTTTTTTCTCATAGAAAACGCCGACTGACCCTCTCTTTTTTTCAACCATGAGCGACCCAAAAAAAACCCTGGGAATTTTCGTGAAAATCCCCGGGTTTTTTTTTGGGTCGCTAATTACGATTCTGCCCTCAAAATTTGAAATTTTAAGATGGCGGATCCAATATGGCCAACTGTAAATCTAAAAACTTATTTGAATGGGGTGACTTGGACACTCAGCAGTTTTCGAAGTCGCTAATAACGATTCTGCCCTCAAAATTTGAAAATTCCATAAATGTCTTCAATTTTTCGTGGTTTTTTTGTTTAGAAGCGGCCATATTTTTTTTTGTAGTGAAAAATAGCAATTTTATCCGCAGATTCTGATAGCTGCTATGCTATAGGGACAGTTGGGGTACAATGGAACAAAAAAATCATTTATATTTTTAGAAAAATCAGTATGTAATAATTTCTCAATTTTTAGCATAAACAAACATAACGGGTTCTTAAACTATTGATTGACAACAAAAATGAGATCATAAATTTACCTTAAGACTAGAAAACAGTATTTTTTCAAGATCACCTCGTTTGTTCCGATGTGCCCCAGGTCAGGGGTACAGTGGAACGGTGCCTGGGGTACTTTGGAACAACATTAATAAATTGTGAAAAATAATATTATTTATATTATCCGAGATTAAACTTGCGTAACAGTTTTTTAGGAAAAGAATAAATATTACTTTGGCGCTTTGTTTTCCCAGCTAGGTTTGGACTTGGTAGCACCAGTTCTATATCTAAAAGTGATACTACTGCTATATCTGGTTCTAATGGAAAATAAAAGCTATTATCAATTTTTAAACTCTGGCGCATGTTACTTATATCATATTAGTTGTTTTCCTCTTTCTGAGCTTGTAACTTTATTTAACTGTCTAGTTGACTTTGAAGCAAATACTCTCTTTGGCTTTTGTACCGTGCTTGTTCCAGTTTCATCTAAACTAAACAGTCTTGTACCATCTCCAAAACTAGGGTACTTCCGTAGAATAGCACTTAAATTGTCGAAAAACATTTGCACGTTATGCTTATTGAAAGACGTTGCTCTTGATAAGCTGCAGGCTTCTGGTTTACGAAGTCTAATTTCGGGGTGTCGTTTCCTGAAGCCGTAAAGCCAATCAATTCCAGCCATTTGTCGTTCTTCCCAAGGTTTTGGAATATTAAGCTTATGAAACTTTGCCATATCATAAGCTAAATGTCTTGTTTCCATAGTATCGAGCCCGTAGCACATTTTTGAACAAGTAATCAGGTATTGTTCTAAAGCCTCTTCGAGTTCGTTTGAAAATATCTTTTTAACAGCATAGTTAGGAGTCATTGCTACGGCTACGCCGTCATCTGCAGCTTTCTTATTTTTTTGAACGTATCTATGCAACGTGATACACTTGACATTTTTTAAATCGGCAGCAACTCACAAACTCATGCCACCTTCTACAAGCTTTACAGCCTCTCGCATGTTAGCATCACTATGCAAGCCTCTATCTGTTTTTCTCTCACGATTTCTTACCATTATGACTTCCAAATCTATAACTAATCAATCAATAACGAATAAATTATCATGTTTGCAAAAAAAATATTGAGCTCATGAGTAAATATAACAATAAAATTTCAAAATGGCAATATTACAAAATATATCCAGGTATTTGTAGATAAAGTGATGCTACTAATAATTAGTCTAATATACTATACACAAATAAAAACGAATTATTATATTTCAATGGGGCACAATGGAACACTGTTCCATTGTTCCCGTTCCATAGAACCCCGTAGGGTATTGGAAATTTCAAACATGAACACAAAAAAAAATAGGTTATACTTTCCGTTACAAATCTAACTAAATTTATTAGCTTAAATACTTAAGATTTAATAAAAATATATGTCACATACCTGTTGTTACTCCTTGTTCTGCAAATACGAATGTTCTCCAAAACACAACTTTTAGTGGCTTAAAACAATTTTTTTCGTGCCGAAACACTGTTTGTACAGACCGGTCATATTGCACTAACTCAACTCGTGACACATGGTATTTTATTATTGGTCGAAGCACATGGGTGCAAATTCTGTTTAAATTTGAATTATTAGCGCCTTTGTTTCATTGTACCCCATGTCCCAATGTGCCCCAACTGTCCCTATATGTGCTGACATATATAGCATAGCAGCATAAAGTACGGGAAACCATATTTTTCATTTCAAAATTCTTGTTATTTAATAATGACAATTTGTCTTAAAAACGGGCTAAATGAGAGTCGGAGTCGCACACGAAGGGTCCCGTACAATAGGCAAAAAATAATTTTTATTTTTTTTTTGTCGGTCGATTCGTATTTTATTTTCCCCACCCATATCCATTCCATATTGTAGCTATATTGTGTGTATCTTATATCTTTAAACGAGCAATTCTTGTAAATATATATTTTTTCAGGATCTCGGAAACGGCTCCAACGATTTTGTTGAAACTTGGCATACTAGAGGATTCAGGCCCAAAAAATCGATCTAGCTAGGTTTTATGTATAGAACAATGTTGTAATGTTGTTTTGTCAGACAATTTAATGACATTAAATTTTAAAAGAATATGAATTCAAATTTTGCCATCAATGTCATGAGTTACGATAGCTCAGTGGCGAAGTAGTGCGGTTTCGTTTTATTTTTGACATCGGCGACAAACGGCGTCGGATCGAATCTCGGTGTTATTATTATTCTCTTTTTGTAATTTTTTATATAATTTTCATTATTTATTTTTTTAATTTTTATTAATATATATCTAAATAAATGCTACAAAAATACTCCGAGCGAAGCTCGGTCAACCTGATATTATTTATTTAGTCTGTATAATTTAAGTCTCAGTTAAATTTCACTTGCCAGATTTTAACGAAATAAACATAAAAATTATACATACATACAAATATGAACTGAATAAAAAGCTTGTAAAACAATCTTTTTTTAAGTTGGGAGGGCCTCTTTCAGCTTTGCCGCCCCGGGCCTCTGACGGGCTTAGTCCGCCGCTAGCTTTTCTCATTTTGCAACTATAAAGTCGATATGAGCAATAGCCGTCCAACTTCTATCTAATACAACACCTAAAAATTTTCTCACAGGGATTTGATTGCCGTGATAATGAACAGCAATAGGAGGCGGCAAGCGCGCCCGTGTAAACAGAACAGAAGTACTTTTAGATGCGGATAGTTCAAGCCCATTGGTATGTAGCCAGTTTTTTAACAAGAGAAGAGAAGAAGACAATGAAGTATAGGCGTTAGCAATAGATGAGTCAGAAGAATACAGAAGGAGATCATTGGCATATTGAAGGATATTGATGTTATTGTTTAAAGAAGATTCAAGATCATCATCATTTGCCTGCCCTTATCCCACGCTAAGTGGGGTCGGCACAACATGTACTTACCTTCCATAACCTCCTATCGGCCGTCATATCTGCACTCACCGTTTTCATACGCATGTCCTCATTCACACAGTCTATCCATCTCTTTTTGGGTCGCCCACGCTTCTTTCGTCCATCCACATTCATATCGATAACCCGCCTTATCACATGGCTTTCATCCCTCCTCATCACATGTCCATACCAAGACAACCTCGCGCTCCTAATCTTCTCTATCACTGGTGCTACTTTCAGGCTTCCCTTAATATACTCATTTCTTATCTAACCTTGTGACCCCACACATCCATCTTAGCATACGCATCTCTGTGGCATGCAATCTTCTCTCATCCGTCTTTTTCAATGCCCAACATTCAGATCCATACATAGCAACAGGTCTGATGACACTCTTGTATATTTTCCCCTTAAGTTTAAGGGGCATCCGTGCATCGCAAATTGTTCCCGAGACCTGTCGCCACTTCATCCATCCTGCATTCATTCTACGATTTACCTCCCGGTCGATGTTGCCGTCGTCTTGGAGAAGGGAGCCTAAGTACTTAAAGTCGGAGCAAACCGGTAGGGGTATCCCATCTAGGCCAATGTGAGAGAATTGGGAAGAGTCACCAAAGCTGCAGAACAGATGTTCAGTCTTGGTGCGACTGATCCTAAGGCCTACTCTCTCCAACCTCTCCCGCCATTTCTCCAGTCTACTCTGTACTCCAGCTGCCTCCTCTCCAACGAGGACAATGTCATCTGCAAACAGCATACACCACGGTGCTTCCTCCTGTATGTCTGATGTCAGAGCATCCATCACCAGGAGGAACAAATAAGGGCTTATGGCCGAACCCTGGTGCAAGCCTACAGTGACACTGAACTCATCAGTGACACCAGAGATCATAAGTGTAAATATTATATATGGGACTGAGGACAGAGCCCTGAGGTAGACCCTTCCACACCGTCCTTGACTCATGACTAGAATCAAGATAAATCCGCCTCTCATATAAAATATTATAAATGAAATTAGAGAGGATAGAGGACCTTTTAATTGATCAAGTTTATTTTTAAGAATATCAATTACAACATTAGCATACGCAGAAGTTATATCTAAAAATGCAGCTACTACAGATTGATTATAAGAAAAAGCTAATCTTATATCAGTAATGAATATACCGATACTATGCAGAATGCCTTTTCCTCGTCTAAAACCGAACTGACTCTCACTTAGTATTCTTTTATTTTCTAAGTACCACTCAAGCCGATTCTTAACCAAATGTTCAGCAATTTTTAATAATACAGATGCAAGAGCAATAGGACGGTAGGAATTACTATCTGATGAGCTTTTATTAGGTTTTAAAATAGGAATAACTATTTGAGATTTCCAGCAATGGGGTATGTTACCGCTTATCATAATGGAATTTATTAAGTTTACGAAGTACAAAAGACATTCGTCACTTAAATGGGTAATGAAAGAATAAAGCATTCCATCTGCCCCTGGATAAAACATCCTTCAGTTCCGAAAGACAAAGGCCCATCAAACTCGGAATGGTCATTAACTGATAGAATTGGTAGAGACGGTTTTTCCGTTGGCACGTGGGGAGGAGCTAATTTATTAAGGAAACTATTTTCCAATAATGTAGGCATAGTGGTCAATGAAGTATCACTGAATGCTGATCTAAATCTTCTAATGTTTCGTCACACTTTCGTCAGCGCAACATTAGGAGAAATTGATGCACAAAAAGATCTCCAGCTTTCAAACTTTTTCCGTTTAAATAACGTTTAAACATGTCACATACAATAATTTGTAAATTGAAGTTAAATAAAACTTAAATATTAGGTGACATTTAACATCAACATTACCATCGATCAAATCAAATTGTTCAAATTTTATTTCAAACTAGCAACCCGCCCTCGCTTCGCTTCGGTTATAGGTTATAGTCATTTTACCCGCGTAGTTCCCGTTCCCGTGGGAATACCGGGATAAAATATAGCCTAGTTTACGCCCTGATATTATAGCTTTCCATTGGTGAAAGAATTTTTGAAATCGGTCCAGCCGTTTTGAAGATTACCCGGAACAAACAGACAGACAGACAAAAATTTTTTAATTGCTATTTTAGGCATAGGTGTCGTGCAAATAACCGTGTGAGCATGAAAAAAGCCTATTATTTTGACATTACAAACAGACACTCCAATTTTATTTATTGGTATAGATATGAATTATATACTTCTAAATATTATATTATTCATTAATAACCTTTAGTATAAAATAGTGGAAATATGAAAAATTAAAAAAATTATTTTAATTTTTTTTTTATTTTTTTATTTAAAAAATTCCTGAGTACAGAGATGCAAAGATAACGTATTCTCTCCAAATTTGGCGATTGCATGTTTTAAAATAAGCATATAAAAAAAATTGTAAATTTATATTTTATTTTAAAAATTGGCTTTCAGTCTGAGAATCATAAAAATTTTTTTTTTCACAGCTGTTGCTCGTATTTGGAAAAAAAATCAGCAAAAAAAATTTTTTATTTTACTATTAAAAAAAAACAAAACGAAAAAATAGGTTATTTTTCAATTTCGCGAAAACCAAATTGATTTTGAGACCAAATTGATCCCCATAGTGCCGACAGAAAACTCGGCCGGGGGCGATTCGACCTGCTTATCCAGCTATGCCCTTTCTAATAAATACCAAAGTAATCCTATAGAATCTTCTAATAAATACTAAAAGGGGATTTTTTTCCTTTTGCAGTTAATAAAACATTAATTACCTTAAAACGATATAATTACAGAAAATACAATAAACACAGTATATAAATACAGTACATAAAATCACAATTTCGATAAAAGCACCAATAATTTTATAATTTCTTTATCGATGAAGAAACGCTTATATGTATTTATTTTACCAAAAAAGCAGCCGAAAAATATCTTTCCAACATTTCATAAATTTGCCAGTACAAATTACTTAGGAGTTTTTAAGGCATTATATAATTACTATTCATTATAATACTATATATATATTACAAAAATCGACCCTCAAAATAGCAATTAGTAAGAGTCGCGACAGATATAAGAAAGACGAAATTTTAATCATGTTATCATCTTAAAATAATGGTATTAAAAATATCTTCCAATCAATCTGTCGACATCCACTCCTGAACATTGCCTACCCCAAGGCGGAATGATGCAATAATCGCCCCACTTATAGGCGATTTGGCGTTCAGTTATTATTTTTGTATTTAATTCGTCATGATGATTCGACTGCGACTTATGGGATCTGGTCCAGTTATAATCTTGTGCATTTTATTTTGAAAATTATAATATAGTTCTGCTATCCATTTAAAATAATAATGAATTGCCTAATTAAATTATAAGAGAAGTCAGTAAAAAATAAATAAAAATTATTGCCAGATGAGTATCTTACCGGATCTTCTCAATAGGGGTCGCATACTGATCGGTTGATAGTTTAACATATAAAAATTTAATGTAAATTAATTAATAATAATTTATTAAAATTGATAATATGTAAATGGTTTATAGATAACGATTTTGATTACCCTTGTGTTACCTTGGCCAGTTTTTACTTCCATTATTAAAAAAAAAAAACCCTGTTATCCCTAAAATACTGGGGGGAACCTTGCAACTTATTATAACACCATGTCATATGTGTTTATGACAGTAGCATCTCGCCTTCCGAAAGCCAATTTCCAGGCGTAAACGTCGATAACCTGATTATTTAGACGGGAATGATAGAAGAAAATTAAAAAAAAATGAAAACTATAAAATATCTTGAGTACTTTTCAGGTATTATTTCCAAAATAATAACCATTATACATAATAACATGTTTATATAGCAATAGCTTTCTTACTCTTCTTCCTAGAGAATAATGAAGAAGGGAGACTGACTTTAAAGAGGACACCTTTCTTCTTTTTCTTAGTTTCACTAGTACCGCTGATTTGGCTAACGGTACCCAATGAGCGGCTGTCTTCATTGTCATCTATGCTGCTGATGTTGAGGGTATCTAGAGCATTCATAGAGGCACTGTGGTCACTCCTGGGGAGGAACAGGCTATCCTCTGAAGAGCTTAACGCGTTTTCTTGTGGTAGTTCATCTATGTTTACTTGTGGAGGTGACGCTGCGGCTCTAATTCTGAAATAAAAATGTATGTTCATCAGAGCCAAGCGTAAGTCCCATTGTTGGGCTTGGGCCTTCCCCACAACGGAAGCGAAATTGCGTTTTATGGAGTATTCCTTCTCTTGCATAGATGTTATCTATATATTATGTCTCATAGTCTTGTTTTATGACACCCGGGGGTAAAAGATAGGGTGGTGAATTGTATTCTGCTGTGACAAAATTGAACAAATGGATAAATCAATATGAAGGAATGTTTCGATAATCAGAATAGATTTTTATAATTTTATAGGCATAAATGAATATATTGAAAATCATTTTAGTTCACACACGTCCGGGCTCATGCTCGGGCTCCGGCCTCCTCCACAAAAGGAGGTAAATTCTTCTTCTAGAAATTCTTTCTACTATACCATATAGTAGGTCAATTTTCTTCCTATTGTGGAGGAGGATCGAACCCAACAGTGGGACGTATGTGAGCTGTGATGATAATGATGAGAAACATACTAACTGTCTCTGACGCTGCATTCCATTGAACATTCTCGCCACCTCGAGAGACTGCTTCAATTTATGCCAGAAGTCGTACATGGGCCGGCCGTGAGAGTGATAGAACAGTTTGTGGTAATGGGCAAGATAGGACAAGCGGCTTGGTGGTTGACACGGCCTGTACATTATTGGAATTATTTTTCTCTGCTCAGTCTCTGTAACAAAAAAAAAAAAATACTTTAACACGGCCATTATCATCACCATCTCGGCTTATATACGTCCGACTGCTGGGCCCGATCCACCTCTACAATAGCAGAAAAATTTACCTTACTATTTCATGCTGGTCAAACACAATTTGATTAGATGCAAAAGGCGCGTGAAAGAAAAACGGTGATTACTTATTTTTACTTCAAGATTTCCTTCTCTTGCAAGTGATGTTAAGTTTGCGTCACTTAATCGCATTTTACGATCACTCACGTATAAAAATTGCGATGGTAAATTGTATTCTTACTCTGTCATTACATGATTAACTTAAGAGAATAGTGATCATTTAAATTTCTGTATAGAATACAATTCACCACCTATCTTGCCCGTGGGTGTCGCAAAAGACGACCGACGGATTAAATATGCATATAACGTCTATGCAAGAGAACGAAAACTCGAAATAAAACCTTATACCAATCCGTTTAACCAGCGTGGTTACGGCACCCAATCAAGAGTTAATTAAGCAGACAATCGATTGCCTATATAATGGTTTAAGCGATAACCGCTTCCGTATCATATCACGAATTCAATTCCCGTAAAAATAAATTATACAATGTACAGTAGAAACTCGATTATCTGACCCTCAGTTATCCGGATTTGCGATTACGCGGACTACCAATCGCGACCTATGTATTGTGCCTACAAATCGAATTTATACATGTCCTGCCTGCGCCCCGCAGGACCGCTGCCCCACGTGTTTCTTTATTGTTTTAGATAGTAATTGGTACTCCGGGATATGTATTTGTCTTTTAATAAATGCATAAAATTATGTAAATACTACATATGTATAAAACCAAAGGAGGGTTTTCATACATTCGATAATCCAGATTTTCGATTATCCGAATGTCTAACGACAACAATTAGTGCTGTTAATTGAGTTTCTAATGTATTAGGGAATACCCCAATCATATGTATTGTGTTCAGTGAAATATTATGAGTATATAATCAACAGGAAATTGTTACATTTCATTCATATATATTTAATAGTACTCAGAGTGAAGAATTAATCATCAATACCTACAGACATACTCAACAAGAGACACGTAGACATTTATATAACAATTTTACTATTGCACAATTGAAGAACTGTTAACATAATTATTTCTGACGTTTCATCATCACAGCTCATATATGTTCCACTGCTGGGCTCGAGCCTACTCCACAATAGTAGGGCAATTGACCTCCTATACCACGCTGGTCAGATGGGTTGGTAGTGTTTTATTTTGAGTTTTAATCCCTTTGATATATTTTACGATCATCATCATCTCTGCCCACATACATCCCCACTGTTGGGCTCGGGGCTCCTTCACAATGGGAGGGAATTTGACCCACTGTACCATGCTGGTCAGACATGTTGGTACAGAGTTTTATTTCGAGTTTTGCTTCTCTTTTTTTTTCGTTCTTTTTACGATACCCAAGGGTAAGTAAGGGTTAGTGAATTGTATTTATACTCTGTCACCACAAGGAGAATCTGATGTTTACACCAGTAAACTCGAAGCTCGAGGACAATAGTGGGACATATATGAACCCAGATGATGATCAATCCATCTACTAGTCTAACGAGGAGGATGAGGATAACGTCATATTTTCTACTTTCTCTTAATCTCTTGATGCTACAAGTTTCCCGGGGGAACGTTGTTTGCCACTATCGTCGTCGTCTGAGCTCGTACCCGTCCCACTGCTGGGCTTACGAGGGAAACAGACCTACTATACCGTGCTGGTCAGACATGTTGGTATAGCTCATTACGAGTGTATGGGTTTTATTATGAGTTTTCCTTATCTTACACAGTTTTTATGTGCATATCGTATACCTTAGACGTCTTTTGCAACATTCACGGGCAAGATAGGGAGTGGTGAATTGTGTTCTTACTCCGTCACCACACTGTAAGTAAAGTATCTATTAACATGGTGATTCAATTATCGATTTTAGGATTACTAAGGCAAAGTATACTTTACTATAGTAAAGTTTTCCGTGTGGTGATGGAGTAAGAATACAATTCACCACTCCCTTCCTTACCCGTGGATGTCGTAAAAGATGGCTAAGGAATATTATATGCATAGATATTAATCTATGCAACAGAAGGGAAACTCGAAACAAAACCTTATACCAACTTGTTTGACCAGCATGGTATAGTAAGGCCAAATTCCCTCCTATTATGGAGGAGGCTCGAGCCCAACTGTGGTATGTATATGAGCTGAAATGATGATGAAATGAAGGAAAAGTAAAAGAGAGATGACGTATTATCTTCTTAGCCCACATAGGAGTTGAAAAATCGACATAATCGGAATATTGAAGTTAATAAGCGATCGTACTGACCAATACTGTCGGCTTGCGCGTAATCAGTATAAAAACTCATGCCGGTGCTGTTGAAGAACTCCGGGGAGAACACAAGTATGATACGGCGGCATCGTTCCTTAATCAGTTGTGTCACCGGTGCGTACTGCGTGCTGTGACCCACTTGGAGGTCGTCCACAGTGCAGATCTAGAACATAAGAATGAAATGTTTTCGACCACGAGCAAGTTTACATGAATAAAATTTCTATTAGGGGATGTTAAGTAGGTAATATCACAACAACAGAAGGACCAATCGAAATAAAACCCTCTGCCAACATGTCTGGCCAGCGTGGTGCTCTAATTGCCCTCATCTGGAGCATACACGAGACCAAAACATGGACATTCGATAGATGGCGCGTAGAATGTCTAGCGGAAAGACGGTCATACGTAAGCCCACGCTAGTCTAGTTGACAGGACGATTGAAACGGATTTGTGGTGTGGGTTCAAATCCCACCTGTGGAATTAATTTTTCACAAAATTTTTATAGATAACTTAGCATGTTAAATGCTAAAACTCAGTAACTTCAGCCCAACTTTCTGAGGGTGTTTGCGTGTGGTGTGTTTTGGTGATGCCTTTAGTATCACCCAACCTCATTGCACGCAATCACACTCCCTTCACGGTAGGCAGCGGCCTAGCAAAAGTCCATGAGCGGCAGCAACACTTACCATCAGGTGTACTGTTTTGCTACAAAAAAAAAAAATAAGTACACACATGGCCTTTTTTTGGGTAGGCTATGGACTGGTCACATCCCAGCAAGACATACAGCCCGGCCCGTAACCTCTCTCCATCGCCATTGAATTAGCGACTGTTACCAATTCCTTAACCACAGTGGAGGTTACATATATGGCCTAAGAATAATGACAAGAATCTGTAGTGTTAACTTGAAAATCGCCTCAGCTCACACACGTCCCTCTGTTGGGATCGAGCCTCCTCCATAAAGGAGGGGTTAGACGGGTTGATATAGGGTAGTTCGAGTTTTCCTTATCTGGCACAGACATTATCTGGGTATTATAATCCCTTAGTCGTCTTTTACGACATCCACGGGAAAGAAAGTGAGTGGTGAAAGGTATTCTACATCCGTTACCACACGGAAAGTTGAATTATGTAATATGTAATGTTCGTGACGAGTGCTATCAATTACAAGGCGAGTGTTACAAATCACTATAGTTTCCATGTGGTGACGGAGAAGGAATAAAATTCATCCCTCCCTATCTTGCCCGTGGATGTCGTAAAAGACGACTAAGGAACATAATATGCACATAAGATCTGTGCAAGATAAGGAAAACTCGAAGCCCTATACCAACATGTCTGACCAGCATGGTATGGTAGGTCAAATCCCTCCCATTGTGGAGGAGGCCTGAGCCTAACAGTGGGGCGTATGTGGGCTGCGATGATGATAGTTCATCTTTACTTACCTGGTAACCCGCCTCCGCCATTCGTCGCAACATCTCAGCGACGAATCCCTTGTCCTCGTCAGCATAAAGCACAATGGCATCATAAATATGTGCGTACCCCGGTCTATCGTCATACGTTATTTGATCCCTATCTGTCTCGGTACTGAGACCACTGTTACTATTTGTTCTTATAGCTAGTTGATTGTTTCTACTCCCTGTAATGTAAAATTTAGAATTATGATAATGTTATAATCTTTTGAATTATATTTAGGAAAATAAAATATATCCTGGTTCAAAGGGCTTTAAACCGATGCCAATACTTACTAAACATCCTTATCTATATATACTACTGGAAAAAATTAAGGGATCAAAAAAAAATTCAAAATTTTTGGGCAATTTTCAACAGGCCGTAACTTCGAAATAAATGATCGTACAGGAAATCAAAAAAAGAAAATTATAGCTCCAAGTGTCTAGTTTTTGGATTAGAACTTTAAAATTTTGTAACCTCCGCAGTTTTTGAGTAATCGTAGAAAAACCAGCAACAAAAAATTTTTAATTTTTTTTAGTTTTTCTTTTGGTCTACGGGCGTAGAAAAATTTTCCAACTTAACTACTATATCTATCAGATAACTTGTTTATTCAGCTTGAATTTGCTTTTTTAAAAAGTTCGATACTGACATTTCTCGCCGAGATATCGAACTTTGAATGGAAAAGGATCTTATTGTCTTTAACCATCAATATCTCAGCAATACAGCTGCGGAAACGCGTCAAAAATGATTGGGCGATGGTTTTTTGAATCACAGAAATATTAATTTATTAATATTAATAATATTTATATATATATATATATATATATAATTTAATAATATATATATTAATATTAATAATAAATATTAATATTAATTTTTCTGTGATTTTGATAATAACGCCACCTGAATTTACTCAAAATAAATACTCAATTAAAAAACATGGGGCGCATTATGCCATCTGTATTTTATCCAAAATAAATACAGTTAAAAAAATTGAGGCGCATTATGCCATATTTTTCGCACGATTTCTGGACTAATGGTACCAATAGAATATTTTCCAGCACTGATTTATCAAGCACCATCCACTTTTTTTCACAATAATACTAATATTTTTCGTCCATTAATATAAGAATATTAAAATTATTTTTCACTTTATAGTTCGGCAAGTAGGTCCGAAATGGTACGCATGCGTAAACCGCGCCCTAGGTCCATCTCTCGCTCTAACGGGATTCATCAGAAAATTATTGAAATGAAACTTCTTTAGAATCGTTGTGATTTCAAACTCGATGAAACGAAAAAGCGAGTCCATAGTGAGTATAGGATTCAGCCGGCGAGAGAATGAGATAAAGGATAGAGGATAAAGGAGTTTCACTTCTAATATACGTACTTTGTACACACTCTTTTTTTAAACCTCACTATCCATCAGGATAATTCAATACTCTTATTGAAAGAAAGAAAAAGCTTTTATTATCACAGTCTCGACACATAACAACAATAGCAAGACTTATCGAATTATTGTATTGTCATCATTCATCATCATCATCATCATTTCAGCCTATTGCCGTCCACTGCTGCACGTAGGCCTCCCTCATGTTGCGCCACAATGTGCGGTCCTGTGCCGCCTGCATCCAACGACGCCCAGCAACTTTCACTAGGTCATCGGTCCACCTAGTGGAGGGGCGTCCTACACTGCGTCGTCCGATACGTAGTCGCCACTCTAGAACCTTTCTTCCCCAGCGGTCGTCGGTTCGTCGAGCGATGTGGCCTGCCCATTGCCACTTCAGCGTGCTAATTCTTCGTGCTATGTCGGTTACACCCGTTCTTCTGCGGATTTCCGTATTCCGGATTCTATCTCGCAGAGAAATCCCGAGCATAGCTCGCTCCATAGCACGCTGAGCGACTTTGAGCCTTGATATGAGGCCTACATTTAGGGACCACGTTTCCGTGCCGTAAGTCATCACTCGTAACACACACTGGTCGTAGACCTGTGTTTTCAGACACTGAGGTATGTTGGACGAGAAGATCCTCTTAAGTTTCCCGAACGTATTGTCAACGGTCATTTAAAAGAAATCTGAACGTTTAAAGTGGGTCAAAATCGAGTACATTAAGAAATAGGTTACAAACAAACAAATATACCTGTAAAGTTATAGTGAAATGTAAATAAAGCTACTAATGAAATCTTACCTGAAATTTCTGCATTAATTGCATCTCTGAGATCATCATAAACGTCATCATAAACATCATGTCTATCTATCAGCTCCAAGTTTCTGAGGAGATCTCCAACAGTAGCATTTGCATTATTACGCTGCCAAATATCGAGCACTTTCGCCGTTTTATCCGCATACTGCTGAATGTATGACTCTACCTCGGAAGTTATGTTTACCAAAAAAGCCAATCCACGCCAGTCTCTACAAAAAAAAGTTAGCAAATAATGCAAAAACACTTTCAAGAAAAAAATATATCAATAGCGGATTTTATAATGTAATTGAGTCAAGTAATTGCCTGTCAGTAATTTTCCGCACGGTGACAAAGTAAAAATACATTTGAACAACCAATTTTTTCGGTCAGTGCACCCGCCGCCCGTCTCCGTCCGAGGCGACAGAGGAGCAGCACGCGGCTCCGTAACCCACCCGTGGCACGTCGCCTTCGTCGTTGGGCCGACCACCGGTGCAGGGTGACTTGTCGTCAGTGGTCGGCCCGACGGAATACCCCTGTGGAGTGCCCTCTCCACGACCGACGTCTCCGAGGGGGGAACGTCGGTCGTTGTCACGCGGTCGGCCTCTCGGCGGGTGACGGACGAATTCCCCGGTCCAGTCACCCAAACTCCCCGGTCCAGTCACCCGTACACAAATTACACCCTGACTCAGAACAGCAATTTGTGGATTGTAGAAAGTATTGGCCAAGCATGGGAATCAAAACCACGATACTCGGTCCACGTGGTACCACGGTTGGTCGGTATCTTAACCACTACGCTAACTGTACAGTCTATATATATGAGTTGAGATGATTATTACGCTAATAAATTGCATGTAATCATCATTCAGCCTATCGTCGTCCACTGCTGGACATAGGCCTCCCTCGTGTTTCGCCACAAACACGATGCCCAGCAACTTTCACCATGTCGTTGATCAACCTGGTTTGAAGTACATTGCGTAGTCCGATACGTGGTCTCCGTTGAAGAACAACGAATTTCCGTATTTCGGATTCTATATCACAGAAAAATCCCGAGCATAGCCCGCTCCAAAGCACACTGAGCGGCTTTGAGCTTGGTTATAAGACCCACATTTAGGGACCACGTTTCCGTACCGTAAGTCATCACTGGTAACATAAGGTGCCCGACGCTGCCCAGCCGAGATGGATTCATCGGCTGACCTCTTTTTCGAAATTAGATGTACCTAACTGGATTGTTTCTTCAAGGTAAACATGCTGATTGACAACTTCGAGAATGGCCTTGCCAACCAGGACCAGTACAACAATGACATGGTCATTTGACATGACTTTTGTCTTGTCCATGTTCATTCCCCACCCACTAATTTGAGATAACCTGTTGAGATCCTTGAAAATGGTGCCAAGGTTCTCCTTGGATTCTGCCCTAACAACAATATCATCTGCAAATCGAAGGTTAGTTCGCCGTTGATGTTGATGCCGAGTCCGGACTACTCATAAGAGCTTCTTCCAATGTAGTGGTGAACAGCGAGAGAACTCGAAATAAAACTCTATACGTTTGACCAGCGCGTAGTAGGACAACTGTGAAGGAGACAAAGGCCAACAGTGGAACACGCATGAGCTAATATATGAAGAATGACATATAAATGTTATAGTTCAACGGAAGATACAATTAAAATAATAAAGCATGGCTTTGAATATGTAAAATTGGTTTTCCTCACAATTTATTACTCTAGAGAATAAATTGTGAGGTAATAAAATTATTAGCCATGTGATGATTCATCTTTGATGAAAACTTTTGGTAAAATACGTAATACACTCATTCATTACTATTATTGTTAGTTACATCAGTGTAGCAACTGAAAAGTAATTTTGGTTCATATCAACGTCATTTCAGTTATTATATGTCCTATTGCTAGGTTCAAAACCGGAATAGAAATTCCACTACTATACGACGCTATGGAGCGGGCTATGCTCGAAATTTCTCTGTGAGATAGGATCCGAAAGAAGGAAATCCGTAGCAAAACGGGTGTTCGGTCTCTGCAAGCTATGTGGAGGGTATTTGGAAAAACTTCACAACTTGAATTCTACAAACGTCGTTAAGACAGTCTAGTAGAAGATTCGAGACAGCTCGGTCCGCCAAGCGGTTGTGCCATCGGTGTATTCGTAATCGCCGCACCTGCTTAATCCTTGGAAGGACATTATTATACGGAACATTTGGAACCACCATAACAGTGTTTTGTGGTGCTGTGAACTGCCTAGTTATAAATATAATTAAGAATATAGTGAAGCTGACCGCGCGGTTTAGCGAGCTTACTGCGACGACGCTACTGCCCTCGGCGGGAGTGGATGAAAGGTTGGTGGAGTATTCCATATTTACTTCTTCGCGGCGTGCAGGGATAGGATAAGATCAGTTCCTCACCTGACTCCGTAAAATCACCTCCTACAGTCCACTGCAGGCTGTGCATACCGTACAACGGGTGTAACCGACAGAACGACGAATTAGCACGCTCAAGTGGCAACGGACAGCTACATCACTCGACAAAACGACAAGCGCTGGGGAACAAAAGTTCTCAAGTGGCGTCTACGTATCGGACGGCGCAGTGTTGAACCGCCTCCCACTAAGTAGATTGACGATCTGGTAAAAGTAGCCGGGCGTCGTTGGATGCAGGCACCAAAGGCCGCACTTTATGACGAAATATATATATTTCGAATGACTGAATGATGATGATACCAGGCTGGTGCATATGCATGTTAGTATAGGGCTTTGAAGGGATTTTAAGCAAGCTGAAGACTTTGGTTGTTTGAACGTGCTAATGAAGAAGAAACTACAAATTCTGAATTAGAAAATCTTTAAGTTTTGGATAACCCGTTTTTAACGAGGAAGGCTTTATATAGCATCACGCTGTAATAGGAAGAGAGCATCAATAAAAATGTTGCATAAACAGAGACAATATATATTTTTTTTTAAGTTTCCATTGTGCATGCACTTTGCGTTATTGGTGCTCCAGCCCCTATAATTCGCTGTCTAATGGGATGCAAACATGCTGCGTGAATCAGCTACTATATTCCATTGAAGTCAATATACTAATGGCAAGTGCCGACTATCTCTTATAGGCCTAATATCAGGGCAGAGCAAATCCATTTCATTTCTGCAGATGGCATAGAAAGCATCTAAAGAAGGTAAACAGAAACCATCGCTGTAATATATAGCAAATATGAGATAATTTCTATAGATTAAGTGTGAGACCGCGCGATGGCGACCGACGTCCCAGGACGTCGAGAGGTGAGGGGTACCCGAATGGGTATTCCATCGGGCCGACCACTGATGACAAGTCACCTCTGCTCCGGTGGTCGGCCCAACAACGAGGTGACGTGGGTACGGGTGGGTTATGGGCGCGCACGCCGTCTTTTCATCGCCCCGGACGGACTAGACCGCGTGTGCGCTTACCATAGCCCACCCATAAAAAAAAAATAGATTAAGTGTGATATAGCAAGGTCACTCTCCTCTCTTTACAAAAAAGAATCCACACAATTACGAATTCAAGTACGAATTAATTGCAATGAGATTGACAAATATGGTTTATCATATAATATTTGAACTTAAACTTTGAGAGTTCATAGCACCTGTGTATTTAATTACTCATTTAATCAGTTATGATTATTATTTAGAAATGTAAATACAGTCTTAATATTAATAAAGTTAAACATATTTATGTGAATTATTAACAGATTAATATTTATCAAATAACCACATAGGTCATGGAGCCTATTTTTTATTATTGCCAAGTCTGGTAAACCGAGCAAACAGTACGCTTAATGGTAAGTCATACTGCCGCACATAGACTTTTGCAATACTAGGTGCACAGCCAGGCCATTGTCTACCATGAAGAAAATGCTGTTCTTAAACCACGTTTAAAGAAGGAAATGTCATAACGCTCGGAAAACACAACAGCAGGTAGTTCATTCCAGAGCCTGCACATACATGAGATATGATAGCTGGAAATGTACAGTTAATGACCATAATGTTTCCAGGTGAAATGGATGAACCCTGCTACTGTGTCGAAAACGGTGACGGTGGTACCAAATTGAACAGGTCCTCAGAGCACTCCCTATGAAAGAGCCGGTAGCGTACACAGATTGACCCTAAGTCTTTTCTATTATGTTACATGGTAAGAGGCGAGTATCTGGTCTTCATTAGAGAACCTTTTAGACTGGTGTTTATTTCCATGGTTATACACTTATTACCTCCCTCTACTAGTAATTAAGCAATCACATCTAGAGATAGATTGCAAGGGTTGGACTGATTCAGTATAACACAGGGCAGTGAACAATGTTATTCATTCAATTTAATTATCAACCTATTGATGACCACTGTCCGTGAAGAGGGATAAAGCCCTAGTAGCACCCAGGTAATGTGATGATAACTGTCAGTGTTTCCAAGCCGAGCCATACCCTTGAAGCTCAGCTTTTACGAATCAAATCTATATACTATTGTCCCGTAAGTAATGGACCAACGGGCTATGAGGGGTAGCGGGACTTATTATCTAACAAAAATGCTCAAATTTATTGTCCTAGGTCTTGTAGTTTTGAAGTTAGGATTTTTTTATTAAATGTGATGAAAATGTCATCCATGTATGCTAAATATTAAATTTTACAAAAACTGTTTATCATTTATTGTTATTTTTTGTTTAAGGTAGTTAAGAATACACAGGTCCTCCTAATTCAAATCATATTCAGGCATAATTATTAATCACATGACCATTAAAACATACAACAAGTGCAAATTTTAAATTTAAAAATATTTTGAGTTAAATTTGAACCAAGCTTGTGTAAAAAAAAATGTATGACGACCTTCGGGGACTCTATTTTATAAACATCTGCATCTAATACCAATTACATAAAGGTATAATAAAGTAGTTTAAAGTATTTAAAAATGGTTAAATTAGCACAGGACGCTAAATTCTAGCAGTTTTCAGGAAGTCAACCCATTACGTAATTCCGAGAATTACTGCACAAAATGGCGGTAGAATTCTTTTTCGGACTAATAATAGGCGACACTCATACCCCCTCTCCCTATCTTCAACTCACGCTTCCTTCAGTAAGTTACTCATAGCTCGGAACTACACCTGTGTTTTACTCGATCCCGTTACTATGGTTTGTTGAAGTATGCTTGAATTGGACTTTGATTTTGCTTGTGATTTAGATATTGTTCAAATTGGCAACTACCTGATACTCACACTCCCCGTGAATATGTAGAAACAATGTTATTTACAGTCTCTGTGATGGGAAGGCTCGGCAAGCAGCACGTACGTATCGTGAACGATATCCTAATCTGAAACGCTATCCCTATCACCGAATTATCATATAAAAATTAGAAAATATTTAATTAAAAAAGAAAAATCAGGAGTTGGAAAGGTTACTTCGCGGTAGGCAACGGCCTTGTAAAGGTCCATGAGCGGCAGCAACACTTACCATCAGGTGTACTGTTTGCTTGTTTGCCACCGTTGCAATAAAAAAAAAAAAAAACACTGCCCTCCTATCCAAAGCTGGAGATATGAAAAAAAATTGGCGAATAGGCCAGTAGATAAGAAGATATACTTATACAACTACGTGAAGCGCATTTTTATTTACAGTCTCTGTGATGGAAAGGCTCGACAAGCAACACATACGTATCGTGAACGATATGTTCATCGGAAACGCTATCCCTACCAAAGAATTATCATATAAAAAAACCATTTCTGTATATTCACGGGGAGTGTGAGAGTCGGGTATTCTCCTTCAAACACACATTTGAACAATATCCAAATCACAAGCAAAATCAAAGTCCAATTCAAGCATACTTCAACAAACAATAGTAACGGGATCGAGTAAAACACGCGTGTAATTCCGAGCTATGAGTAACTTACTGAAGGAAGCGCGACTTGAATATAGGGAGAGGGGGTTCGAGTATTGCCTATGATTAGTCCGAAAAAGAATTCTACCGCCATTTTGCGCAATAATTCTCGGCATTACATAACAGGTAGACTACCTGAAAACTGCTAGAATTTAGCGTCCTGTGCTAATTTTACCATTTTTAAATACTTTAAACTACTTTATTATACCTTTATGTAATTGGTATTAGATGCAGATGTTTTTAAAATACAATCCCCGAAGGTCGTCATACAATTTTTTTACACCAGCTTGGTTCAAATTTAACTCAAATTATTTTTAAATTTAAAATTTGCACTTGTATGTTTTATTGGTCATGTAATTAGTAATTACGCCTAAATATCATTTTAATTAGGAAGACCTATGTATTCTTAACTACCTTAAAAAAAATAACAATAAATTATAAACAGATTTTGTAAAATTAAATATTTAGCATACAAGGATGACATTTTCATCACATTTAATAAAAAAATCCTAACTTCAAAACTACAAGACCTAGGACAATAAAATTGAGTATTTTTGTTAGATAATAAGTCTCGCTACCCCTCATAGCCCGTTGGTCCATTACTTACGGGACACCCTGTATATAAAAGAAAGTCGTGTTAGTTACACTATTTATAACTCAAGAACAACTATACCGATTGGCCTGAAAATTGGTTGGGAGGTAGCTTAGAACCAGGAGACGGATATAGGATACTTTTTATCCCATTTCTTCTTTTAATGGTGTTTACAAGATTTCGCCAATAAGTCTTTTATCCCGTTCGATCGCGTTCCCGTGTGACGTGACATAAAATGTCAAACAGAAAACAAGTCACTATGAAACTTAGTATAAAAAAACGCAATTGATATGTAATAACAAAATGCAATGACAGCTAAACGTAATTTTGTCTATAGTTAAGTGTGGTTGAAAATTTGATAATTATAATTTTGTCAGAAATCAATAAAGAGTAATCATTATTAACAATGCCGCGACCAAAACTATCGAATCTTGCCCGACAAAGCTGTAATGCTTCTTCCATTATAGACTATATTTTCGAAAATTTAGAAAATATATTTACAAAAAAAATTATGGCGTTACGAAGTTCGCCTGATCAGCTAGTGGGAATATAAAACGGTACAGACCCTTCTTCAATTTCAATATTCTATAAAGTTTTAGCAATAGTTATATACCCACCTGTTTGACATGACAACCTTCCTCGGGGATGTCATTGTTGACCAGATGGCATCAGATGGAGTTGACCAAGCTCTTAGTCATCTTTTACGACAGCCACAAGTTGTGTAAAGGTTGGTAGTATTCAAAGCTACCAGTCACACAGCAGGGTTAATATTACTACTACTACTGTTCAATTACACAAAAACAAAACCACAGATTGTATTAATAATGTGTCAAATGAATTTGGTTTGAATGATTTAATTAATTTTTAATTACATTTATAGATTAGATACTTATGCAAGATTGTTAAGATCATAACATAAATTAAATTCCCAAGTGATGAGTTAAAAATTTTCGTTCCTCATTGCTGTTGGTGGCAAGCAGCACACCTGGGTACCACCAGGTAAGTGATAACCTCATGGGCCTTTGCAATACAAGGGGTACAGTTACACTGTTGCCTACCTAATGAATAAAGTTCTCTTAAAGAAGGATAGCAGCAGAGAGTTCATTCCAAATCATGCATATTCAGAGAAGAAATTGTCACTGAAAACCTAGTCAAAGACCATAATGTTTCCAGGTGAAATGGATCGGTGTCAAGTGGCATGATGGTAAAATTATAACGGTAGTACCAAGTCAAGCAGTTCCTCAGAACACTATTCATGAAAGAGCCATTAGGATAAAAGGAGTGATCCAGTCTCTCCATCACTCCAGTGTCTAAACTATCTGTGGGATTGGACAATTTGAACAATACGTCTTCACAGGAAGTCGTGGGTTTAACTGTGAGCAGTACTCCACATGAGGACGACTTTTGCTTTATATAGCAAAAGACGCTGTCTAGGTTTAAGGTACCATCTGGCTCTGTTACCAATTTGGCATTGTCCTCCATATATGGAGGTACTACATACTGCCAAACTAGACTGTGAATATATCAACGCCAAAAACCTAATACTCTCGGAAATTAGGAGAGTTACTCCTTGGAATTACATAGTGACAAACGAATCCTTCTTTGCTGTCTAAATGTGCATGTGTTTGAACATGCGTCTTTATGGGGCTTTTCCTGTAACATACTCCAAGGGGTGTTCTAATGCTAGGTATACTGCTCGTCCTGCACTGTTATCCCCATAGCAACACATATTCTCTACAGAAAGCATGTTATTGATATGCAGGATAAACAATGTCAGGGAGAGCACCAAGCCCTATGGAACAGCCGCATTAATCTGACCACCCAGAAAGCTAGCGATCCAATTACAGAGTCCCTCAGAGATTCCGTATGATGGTAGCTTCGATAAAAGTGTCCTGTGCTAAGGAGAATTAGCAGCCGATCACTGATCGGCTGCTAATTCTGAAGATGCTGCAGAAGCTGGCGGTTTATAGTTTTTTTTCAATAATAGGAGAGAAAAGATGTTATTGCAATTGGCCTGTAATTCTTTTTCAACACTCATGTGCAATATAGAGGGTGTCGAGTAGTATTCTTACTCCCTTGCCAAAAGAATAGTAGTAGTGGCCAGCAGTAGTCATGAGAAGCTTGTAACCAAAGCTTTTGCCAATTCGTATGACAGACAGAGGGATTAAATCAAGTTTTTCCTATCAAATGATTGATTGAATTGATGATATAACAATTGATAAGTACTTTTTATAAATATAAACATTTGGTTTTATAAGAAATCATAATCATCGCAGTCCATATATGTTCCACTGTTGGGCTCGGGCCTTCTCCACAATGAGAGGGAATTTGACCTACTATACCATGCTGGTCAGACATTTTGGTATTAGGTTTCATTTCGAGTTTTCGCTCTCTTGCACAGATGTTATGTGCATATTATATCCTTTAGTCGTCTTTTACGACATCCACGGGTATGATTGGGCGTGGTGAATTGTATTCTTATTCCGTCACCACACGAAAAGGCACTCATAAAAGAAATCATAATAAAGGATATCAATCCATTTTTCGTAAATAAATAACTTATAGAATGTTATTGTTATAGAAAATAACAAATACAATAGTCTCCTGCTATTGACCCACTATTTGTAGAGTATACAGATATTAACTTGTTTGTTGTAATAGCTTGGTCAAGAATTAATTACATTACAATAATTTCTTTATATATATCGCTTAATAATACATCTAAAATCAAATTATAATCTAATCAGAGATAATTAAGCGATCATCCTCATTGTTATTCTTCTGGATATATTAGATTACTCACTTTTATGTTTCGTAACATCTAAACATTTTTTTTTAATTATACACCGAAAATATGTTGTTTATTACCTATTACAAATGTTTTGTTTTCATCGCATAAAGTTGAAAAATACTACACATCATGTACACTTACCTTGGTAGTCTATCAGGTCCGTCACTTAGTATCACTTTTGGCGAATTTAACAAACATGATAACAGTCTCCGAGTTCTGTGCGGAATTGATGACAATGGTAACGAATGTAAAGTACTATCGTCCACCATTCTGACTTGAAATAATTACTGATTAAATATTCATCTCTTTCAACGAGATGATAATAAATCTTCTTGTAGTTTATTATTGTTGCGTTTTATTAAGAAATACAGTTTGTAATATATTTAATACGTATTTACAAAATAAAATTTAGTAACTATCACGCCATCACACACAGAATAAAAACACAGACTACTGCGCTGATACCATAGATACATACCACTTTGAACTATCTACTCTGTGCTTCGACTTATCGATATTGACAACGTCGACGACATCAACTATTTAATTAAATCTTTTAATTAAAAAGACCACTAACATTTTTAGATGGATGAAATATCAGCATATGAGTACAAATAAATAAAATTGAACTGTATGTTTATTACCAACTTATAGCTTAACTAATAGGCTTTTTCGCGTTCATACAGTTATTTACACAATAAAAGTTTAAATATATTTTATGTCTGCTTATCTATCTATCTATCTGTTTTAGTGTTCCAAGTGATCTTCAAAACGGCTAGTCCAGCCGTTTTGAATTTTGAAAATATTTTACTATCAGGTATAAGAAGTAACTTGAGCCTATATTTTCTCCTTGTACGAGTACTATGAAGGAACGAGAACCACGCGAGTGAAACGACAAGCATTTGCTAGATAATGATATTATATAAATATAAAATATAAGAAAACTTTTAATCTCAGTATCACACATGTTCGCGCAGGCAATATTGAAGACATTTAAAGGTATACGAATTAAGTATAGTGGCAATTTGACTTAGTGATAGAAAATGACTAACCTGCATATCACGACGGCAATTATATTGAAAAGCATACTAAATTAATACTCTGACCGTCAGAGTACCTTGGAAAAGTATATTAGAAAAAAAAATTAATGAACACTACCACCGTAAGTTTAGAATTGAAAGACGTAATAGAGAAATAATATTATGTAAATGGTGACACCAGATTTGTTATGTAGGTTGGAATGAGCCTAAGATCGATAAATAGCTGTGTTTTATATTTATAAAAAAGACGTGTGGCACTCGGGGACTGCCGCGGTAAAGCTATTGCATAGCATTTTTTATCAAATTATGCAATTATAATTATTTATTTATTTTATTTATGCAGAATTTTTTTTCCTTTGTTTTTTTTGTTTAATGGTACAACCAATGCCACCTAGAGGCGAGTTGCTGAACTAAAGAGACAAGCGTGATATTTCAAAAAAGTCATTAAAAGTTCTGCTATTCATCGATAGATGGCAAAACTAAAAAGTATCACTGCTGTGCCGGTCGGAGTGGCGGGTGTTAGGTTATTTTCGTTACGGAATTTCTGGATTCGGTCTCCACGCTCAAGGCCCGCGATAGAAGCTATGCAATAGCTTAATTAACCAGTTGCAACAAATATGACAGGATAGGAAATATAAGGAATACTTACACCTCTCGACGACCTCTTGGTGTTATTAGGCAGCTAGCAATATAGGCCTGCCCAGCGGCCACAAAACACGCACTTTACACACCTGATTAACCTGATTAAGACCTAACGCGGAGCACATTCGCCTCAACTCACTGTCCGTTTGGCACTCATCGTTACTTGTCGTATATCGCTAATGTTTATTGGCGTAAGTACATACTTACAGGATAGGTTGATAGGAAGCATGCATATGCACCAGAAATTAGTTATCATTAATATAACAATCTGATGTAACCGGTAATAAACAGATATTCTGATCTATATCAATTAACACATTATCCTAATTGCAAGGAAAACGTGACGTAAACTTTATAGTAATATATAAATATTTTACAATATGGGGAATCCCCTGTTATTGTTATTAATGTTGCCAGGTGAATGAAAAGCAAAGCGAATGAGTTTCTTATAATGCAATCAATGGAATCAAATTACACCCAGAGCCACATCAACAATTTGTGTGTCGAATTAAGGTTTGTCTTGCATGGGAAATGAACTCGTAACACTGGCACAGTGGTTCGGCACCTCAATGACTATAAGTCAGTCATAAAAATTGCGGTCTCTGAAATTATTTTGAAAGAAAATCATAGCAAATATATTTCACCATTGCTTGTCTTCCGAACAGCCGTTATTTATGAAAGATGTTTTGTGTTTATGAAATTTCACTCATAATACAGCAATATTAATTTTTCAAACTTAATTTTGAAGATCCTCAAATTCCCCAGTAGTAATATAATATAAAAATAAGCAAACACCAAAAATAATGCACGCTTAAAAATATAATTATTTCTTTTTGCTGAACAGACTAAATTATGATCACAAAGTATTTTTAATTACTGACAATGATGTATGATAAAATAAATGCGAAAAAAAGTGATGCCATCTGTTGGCAAACTCTAATAAATGATATGATTTTTCTATCAATTACGTAGTATTTGTAAACTAAGCTAACTACAAATAAAGAAAAACAAATTTTATGACGGTGTGAAGTATTCACGAATCTGCTAGTACCTACCTACTATTACGTATTATTTCTCAAAAGTGTTTGTCATTACGAAATATTTCCCTTTCTTTTCTACATACATTTTAATGTCTGATTCTCCATTTTGACGATTGTTTTACCCTCTAATGACGAAACAAAAGTGAATACTTGGTAGGCTTTCATTAACAAGGCCTGGGTATATGATCCTCTTTAAACATAGGTACACATGCTTATCAAAATTGATAAGCCTCAAATTTCTTAAAACATTCCGTTTGCTAAAGAAAAGGTGGTAACTTCAGGTGGTGGCTCACCAGACGAATTGGGACAAATAGGTAGGTGTCTTTGAGAGTTGGCCTTTCCGTTAGCTAGTCAGATTATATTGGATATATCGTCACTTTAGCTCATGCACGTTCAACTGCTGGGCTCGAGCCCATTCACTAATAAAAGGGAAATTGACCTACTATACTATGCTGGTCAGACGTGTCTTTATAGGATTTTATTTCGAGTTTTCTTTTCTTGCACAGATGTTATATGCTTATAACTTTGTAGTCTTTTACGACATGCACGGTTAAGATAGGGGGTGGTGAAATGTATTCTTAATCTGTCATCACAAGGAAAATGGGATAGAACAAAATATTTTTTGTCTATCACAAAAAGTTAATTAGCATATTTTTATTATTTAGTTATTTGCAAGAGCTGCCATGTAAGTAAAGGCCTTCTCCAAAGATAACCAGTCCTCTTAAGATTGGGCTACACGAACCCAGTTGGAACCGATTTTTTGAAGTGAAACTACTTCAGAATCGTTGTGATATCAAACTCGATGAAATGAAAAAGCGAGTCCATAGCGACATAAACACTTAAATGTATAGGATTCAGCCGAGAGAATGAGATAAAGGATAAAGGTTAAGGGGTAAAGGATAAAGGGTAAAGGATAAAGGGTAAGGATAAAGGATAAAGAAGTTTCACTTCTGCCATGCGTACTTTGTACACACGCTCTTTTTTTTGAGATCACCTTTCCACTTGGATATATAAAGAAATAAAAATTATTTTAATTGTTTCAGATGCTTTATTGTCATTCACAAGTGCATTCACTATCACACTACTATCTAAATACGATATATCAATCAATGTATAAGTTAAACAATAACAATAACTCAATGCTTATAACGACATTAATTGAAGGCAAATTAAAGAAACATTTTTTAAAATCGAAAATTTATACATTAGGGAGTAGTGTTATTTCAAACTATTTCTACAATTTAGTCATTAATGTGACACATAAATCATAAAACCAAAAAATTAAGGCATCAACATAAAAGCAATAAAAATATAAAAAGGAAAACAAACCCAAATTTTCAATGAGACATGTCTCATCACAATAATAGACAGTAATAGAGGAACTAGCTAATCAACAGTATTACAAATACTAGTAATTATTTTAAACTCGGCTCACCCTAAAGAAAATGAGTTGTTGATTAAGTGAAATAGACGTGTAGTCTTACTTCAATATTTTAGAACATACACATTTATTATAACTTGTCTTTTATGTGGCGAAATGCAGAGAAAGTGGTAAAAAGTAGTACATATAAAATAACAGTACTGTTCACAATCTACTTACAAAATTAGTAAGATGCCATACTAAAAGTGAACGCTTGACTTACAGACAGACCACGGTTTTAAATTTAAAATCAACATGATAACCAAATTCACACCACACTGGCAAATAACGGCCGATTGTAAAATCAATAGACAAGGATATAACTACGCTTTAGAGTCTTTTTAATTTCTCTGAGTCTATTATCATTTCCTAATAATTTCACGTTTGATAAAACCAAATACAATATCCAATTCTTAAATATAGAAAACACAAAACAAATATTTACTTTTAACTACTCGAATAAGCTCTTTTTAATGGAATGTTCAATTTTGTTAAAAGATGAATTTTAGCTTTTATTTTCACTCATTTCTTCATACATTGCACAACATTTAACAGGAGAATACAACTGTCAAACATTCATTTTTATTCTATTTATTCACCTTTATTGTTGATGCAATATTTTTGAAGAAGGTAGTTCCAGTTTATCAATGTTACCTATAATACAATGTCACCTGTCTTACCCAAGTCTTTGGTAAAATATAACGGTAATAAAAATAGCTAAAACATCTGGCATGGTGTAGTTATGCATGCATGTCTTAAAGCATTTTAGCGCCAAAAATTTTCAATGAGTAAGTTAATTTTATTATTTCAAGTTATGTTTCCTATTTATGTCTTTTAGGCGCCTATTACGTCATTTATAGGAATGAGACGTATTTATTTATCATCACCATATGGGCTACTAATGTGCTGTAAGTTATTAATTTATGTTATCTTGACTACAGTCTACTTCCTGTTTGGTTAACGGAAATTTAATAATGACATGCCAGGCTTTCTATAAAACTCATTCTGGAACGAGACAAAGGCTACCAGAAGTGTGAATGAGAAATTTATCACTAAACACAAGTAATAGAGCGCCATATTTCGTAAAGTAGTTATAACGCAGCGGGGATTTCCTGTAAGAAAACTATTTTTCATCACGTCAAGCACGTCATAATCAGACATATTCTAAAGCTACTTCTTCATTTTCGACGACGTTTTATATTCCAATATGTTAGCTACATTTATTTTATTTACTAATAAATTTCTACGTATGGACATGACATATATGAGAAAGTGTTATGGTAAAAATTTCGTATTATATTCCAATTGACTCCCATTAATTTATTGAATATAAAAGTTTGTGCTTCAGATCACAGCCAGCGACAACCTAAGAGATATAAGATAATATTTTATACATACAATATATTGTCGCTAAAGAGAAATTGCATAGACAATAAAAAATTGTGGTTCACAATAACATTCATTCCTTTGATATGCCATTTTCTTTAAAAAAAAGTTATAATCTACATCTAATAATGTCTTGCATGTAAAAATCTCACACTAATTACAATCTAGTTTAGAAATTCATAGAATTTACATTAAAACAATTAGATTCTAATGACTAAATACATTGTTACTTGATACCTTATTCAAATAATATTATTTAACAATAACTTTATATACATTAGTAAAGTTAAAAATATTTGCAACACATTCAAAATGATAATATAATTAAAAAATCTTTTTATCTGTGTTTAAATAATAAAAAACGTGGCAAGATATTTCATTTGCTTACCCTAAGCTAAAATTCTATTACTAAATAACTAGTAATTAATTTTTTAAATATGGTTTTAAAGTCTACATGTCTATGGAATTATAATTAGTTATTTGTCTCCGTCATTAATGTCTTTATAAGTAAATTAATTAATCTTTGTATAGTTCACGAGACTCTCTGTAATAATTATGACATTTTGGACCTCAAAAACCACATAGTAAATTCCACATTTAATGCCCGATGTGGATGTTGAAATGTTTTCCTTAAAATTAGTGATACCACAAACAAGTTAGCCTGAAACCAAAATATACGTGTACTTTAAAGCCTGCAAATTGCTAACGCGCTTGGCCGCCATATTTGTAATGTAATCTCGTGACAAATCTATTATTATTATAATGCCTTTAAAATAGATATATTTTAAGATGCTCTTTCTATCTCGACATGTTGGTTACTCTACAGTATCTATGGTTACTATAGTCCATAAAATATAGCTTGATCTCTGTGACAGTTGTCTCTAGTGCTGTCACGCTTACGATGAAGTCCGTAGTTTTTTTGTCGATAATTTTTGAAGTTATACTTCTTTAGGCGCGTTATGAAAAAATGATGAGAGTGAAATTTTAAGATGCGTGCGCATCTGTGACACAAAATTAACAGTATGAAGTTGTCTGCTTAACCGCTCATCGAGTGAAATTTTAAGATGCGCGCGCATCTGTGACACAAAATTAACAGTATGAAGCTGTCTGCTTAACCTTAAATTCAATTTTTTAATTTATTATTAAACTTATTTTTAAAATATTAAATAATCAATAATAAACATTTAAAATTAAGAATCTTATAATATTTAGTACAAATTATGTCTTATATATTTATTATTCTCTAAATTTTGTTTTTAGTAATTATATATATATATATATATATATATATATATATATATATATATATATATGTTCATTACCGTTCCCTACTGACCTAGGATGCGCAGTGGAAGGGAACACCAGGCCAGTGAGGGATACCAAATGGGTAATAACATTGGCTTGCGATTACGCAAGGCTATTTTAAGTTCTCCTAAATGATAGTACAAGAACAGATTTTAACACTTACGAGTAGATACCGCGGAGGTAGCTATAACGTAACCTAACTCAGCGTTCGGTCTGGCCAGACAAATAGAAACTAACTGAGGGGTTACTTAGCTTGTATCCAAAAGCGCGGTGATGACAACGGCCTCGTACACTTCAAGGACCCAGGCTTGCTACTCGTACACACAATTTAATGTTCACAAATATATACTTAACTCTAATTAACTCGCGTACATAAGCGGTACACAAAACAAAGGGTGGCGCGCAATATTACAAATACCACGATTTCACGGCTTTAGTCCACAAAAGACATAGCAATTACAAAATATGTGCGTACGCGACCGTTACTTCCAACGCAAGTCGATCCGCGAACAAACCGAAAGTGAAAGTCAAAGTAACCAAAAGGGCGGAAACAAAACGACCCCGGGGCCGGCCGACGCGCCGGCCCCGTGCCATCCGCGCACCAAAGTCCAGCTTTAGTCCCAAGAAGGGCGGAAACAAAACGACCCCGGGGCCGGCCGACGCGCCGGCCCCGTGCCATCCGCGCACCAAAGTGAAAGTCAAAGTGGCGGCCGGCTCCGAGCCAACCGCGAACCACAAAAAACAGAACTACCCTACATGGATTTAATTATTAAACTAATATAAAAATGTTTGGTACCGAACATCTACCCGCCTCGGACAGGTCTACCTGGCCGCTAATCAATTGGTAAACGGGACAATGTTGCTACCGCTCTCTTCAGTACCGAACCGTCCACCTGAACCTCAGCAAAACGAGGCACATTATCTGCGCCATATACTAAATTTAAAATTCGGCCGCGACGCCAGCACAGTGGCGGCAAATTGGTATCTTTTATCAAAACGAGGTCACCAACTCGAGGTGGATTAGTCTTGTCAGTCCACTTAACGCGCTGCTGGAGAACATGAAGATATTCTAAGCTCCAACGCTTCCAAAAGCTTTGAGTAAGCTGTTGGACCAACTCAAACCGCGAGAGACGACTTGGTCTCACATCAACAAAGGGGTACTCAGGCAAAGCATTAAGTGGCTGACCAATCAAAAAATGACCCGGTGTGAGAACCTCCAAGTCACTCGGGTCTGAAGAGATCGGACACAACGGTCGCGAGTTCATTACGGCCTCTATCTTACAAAACACAGTTGCGAGTTCTTCAAATGTGAGTACAGACTCACCAATAACTCGTCGCAAATGTGCTTTAGCAACCTTAACTGCGGCTTCGAAAATACCACCCCAATGTGGGCATGCTGCCGGACTAAATTTCCAGGTTATACTACGACTGGTTAGTTTATTACCAATATTTGTGTGATTGCTGGCTAAAAAATCATGTACATCTTTCAAATAATTATTGGTTCCCTTAAAATTTGTGCCACAGTCCGAACGTATCAAAGAAGGCAGTCCTCTCCTTGAAACAAATCTATCAAGTGTCGCAACAAATGCCTCGGTGGAGAGGGATGACACTAATTCAAGGTGCGCCGCTTTAGTTGACAGACATACGAAGACACACAAATAGGCCTTGACTGTTTTACTGTTTCGTAGAGTTGAAGTCTTAACCAAAAAAGGACCTGCAAAGTCGGTGCCTACACCGGCGAACGGCCTCGATTCTCTGACACGATCAGAAGGGAGGTCACCCATCAAAGGTTGCATGGTACTAGCCTTCAGCCTGTAACAAGGCATGCAACGAAATACCACAGTGCGAATCGTTCTTCGAGCAGACAAAATCCAAAATTCTCGCTGCAATATGGCTAATAAGGCGTTACAGCCAGCGTGAGAATTTCTAATGTGACGGTCCGTCACCAACAATTGCACAAAATGACCTTGCTTGGGTAACAATATAGGGTGCCGACTACCGTAGGGTAGACTAGAGTTTCTGAGGCGACCTCCAACACGTAAGACACCCGTGTTGTCCAAAAAGGGGCTCAACATACGCAAGGTTCCTGTTAGTTTAGCCTTACCAGCTTTCAAAATTTCAATCTCCCTTTCAAAATATGTATCCTGTACCACACGTATCCAATGGCAAAAAGCCTCCTGTCGTTCTTGTGGTGATAGAAAAGCCTCTAATTTTTTGTTCCGTAAGTGCTTACAGTTGTAATAGAAGCGCTTAATCCAAGCTGTTACACTTACTAATTTATCGAGGGAGCTATACCGATTCAATAAGACATTTGGATCGAATACGCAAGCACGCCTCTCAACAGCGAGCAGTCGCAATCCAGGCAACGGACCTACGTCCAAAACCGGCGTCAGTGGCCATTCAGACTCTGAGCGTAATAACCATTCCGGTCCCCACCAAAGGGAGTGCGTTACCAAGGCGGGGGATGTACAACCCCGAGATGCACAATCAGCTGGGTTAAGCTCACCAGGCACATGCCTCCAAATCAAGGGAGTCTCAGATTTCTGAATTTGGGAGACTCGGTTCGCTACAAATACCTCTAAGGTGTGAACTGAAGCCTTTAACCAGCACAAAACAATTTGGCTGTCAGTCCACGCGTAAGTGGTGCTAATGTTCACAGTATGACGCAACAAATTCGACACGTGATTAAGAAGACGCACAAGCAGAGTAGCCCCTGCCAATTCAAGTTTAGGGATTGTCAAAGCAGTCCGTAGGGGTGCCACCTTGCTCTTCGCCATGACCAGTGAGATCTTCACTTGGCTGTCAGAACCCACCGTACGCAAATATACACAAGTGGCGTAACCCCGTTCAGAGGCGTCCGAGAAACCATGCAGAGTTGCCTGGTACTTTCCTGGAGGAAGCATAGAACGAGGGATCGATACCTCATTGATCGCAGGAAGTGAGGATACAAATTTGGTCCAGTCTTCCATCAAAGCTCCCCGAAGAGGTTCGTCCCAGCCTAGTCCTGCCATCCAAAGCCTTTGTAAAAAGCATTTAGCCCAAAATATGACGGGACATATCCAACCATTTGGATCAAATGTTCTTGCAACCGTGGAAAGCACCAAACGCTTAGTCCAAATGCGCGGCAACTCTAAGTCAACATTGTAAGTGAATATGTCTGGGGCTGGTTTATACTGAATGCCGAGAACAGTCATCATAGCCGGGTTCTCGATATTCTCGAACAAATGCGGATCTTGCTGATGTTCATCCGGAAGTCCCTTCAAAAGCGCAGGTGAGTTGGATATCCACTTCCGTAACTCATAGCCCGCGGTGGCTAAGATGCCTATCAATTCATCCCGTAGAAGGATGGCCTCTTTCTCAGAGGGTCCACCAGTACAAATGTCATCGACATACAAATCCTCTTTCAAAATCGCGGCTGCGCGAGGAAACTTTAAGCGCTCCAGGTCCGCGAGCTCCCACAGAGACCGTATAGCCAAATAGGGGCTTGACTTTAACCCGTACGTGTTTGTATTGAGCTCATAAACAACCATGGGATCCTGGGGGCTTTCACGCCATAGAATCAACTGATACCGACGGTCATCCGGGTGAATAATCGTCTGTCTGAACATCATCCTTATGTCAGCCACAAATACAACCTGATGTCGACGAAACCGAGTGATGACGTCACAGAGATCCTTGATCAATTTAGGACCAGCATACAAACAATTGTTCAACGATACACGCGTTGAAGTTTGCGCAGAACCATCGAATACTGTACGCAATTTGCCATTTGATGCCTTAATTACAGCATGATGCGGTAGAAAGAAGTGATCCACTGTTTGCCAATCTAATTTCGACACAGACATGTGTCCCAACTCCTCATATTCACGCATAAAATCAATGTATTTCTCCTTTAGGAGAGCATCTCGAGCCATTCGGCGCTCCATAGCCAATAGTCGTTTCTCAGCAGCAGGCCGCGAGGTGCCAAGTGGTGGCCGTACGGCGAGAAACGGCAATCGAGTCATAATCTGACCAGTACGTAGGCGACTCGTATTGTTTTGGTAAAACAATTCGCACTCCTCATGCTCCGGATCAGTGCGCGGAGCCTGTGGTGGTTCTTCCACTTCCCAAAACCTCTGAACCGCATCAGAGAGAGCAGAGCCTACCATCAAGCCAATGTCAAGACGGGTATCCGTGAGGACCGGTCCCATCAGTGCAGAGCCAAATATGGTCGGGATGGCTACCATGCCTCCTGGTTGCATGACCTGAATGCTACCCAAGAATATGTTTCCCAGAACATCGGCGCCTAGCAACAAATCGACCGATCCAGGTATACCAAATTTGGGGTCTGCCAAGTTCAAACCCGACGCTAAACCAATAGCATACGGAGACAACTGCTTCTCCGGATGGGTGCCCAAAATATTGTTCATAACAATGGCTGAACACTCAAACAATGGGCTTGACGAGTTTATAGGAGAGAACGCACATAATACTTGGCCTTCAACATTGGCCACAACTGCGTTGCCAACACCTCTAGTGACATGAGGAAAATCACGCATACTTAGGCGTACCTGCCCCACCAACCAAGAAGACGCTATACACCCCTGAGAGCCTGTGTCCAGAATTGCCCGGACCACAACAGAGGCACCTGTCCGTCCCCAGACCCTTACAGAAGCAGTGGGTAGGAGTACGGTTTCAAACGGGGGTGGTGCATGACGGGGGGAGGCGCCGTGTTCCTAATGTCGTCTAGGCAGCGGGTGATTCTCATGTTCACGGGGAGCGTCATCAAAGGTAGGTACCCGCCCGTGACGATACGGGCGCGAATCGTGGTTATCACTCTTGCCACGGGCTTCCGATGACGGCGAGCATTGACCTTGTGGGCGCCTCGCTGCGGCAGAATCTACGACGCGCGGGGGTGAGCGACTAGGTCTCGGACTGCGGTTTTCATACCGGTGCCTTCGCTCATAACTACCCGTAGGTGAGCCTTGACGTTCATGTTCACGACCAATCCCATTATTATTCGCACAAAGAAGTTTCAAATGCTGGCCTCCGCAGTATGTACATGGGCGAGGATTAGGGCAATCGCGCTGGAAATGGTTTCCCAAGCAAGAAAAGCACCAACCTCGAGCCTTAGCCAAACGCCTACGCGAGGCCACGTGCAGCGCAGTAAAATCTGAGCAACTGGCAACTTTATGACTCGGGGACTTGCAATAGGTGCACTCAGGTCGCGACTGTACAGCAGCAAAACGTGGTGGGTGACGAACCTCTGGCCTTCTAAAGGCGTGATTGCGGGTCGGAGCCGATGACCGCGGCAACTGTTGACCAAATGACCTGTCAACGACCGTCATGTCTACCATCCTACACTCGTCTTCCAAAAACTTCTTAAGGTCATCAAAAGCAGGCAAGTGAGTTGCATCATCACCTCCATATTTTTGCTCGAAACGAGCCCTAAGTTCCGCAGGAAGCTTTTTCAAAACAATATGCACCAGCATATATGACCAAGTGCTCACCGGAAGGTCTAACCTTTCCAGTGCGTTGATCGCAATCATCAATGGGTTCAATAAGTCGGACCTTAAAGCCGAGACCCTAGATACCACTGGCAGACCCAAGAGCTGACCAATGTGTGTATCTGCCAGGCAACGCTTATTTTGGTAACGCTTTATGAGAAGGTTACGTGCCACTAGGTAGTTTCCATCATTGATCTCCAGGTGCTGAACTAAACCTCTCGCCTCACCTTCCAACACGGAGAACAGGTAGGCCAATTTTTGAGCGGAACCTAAGTCAGAACGCGCGTGGACTAAGCTCTCAAACAAGTTTATGAAACCTAGCCATTGGTCCAAACGACCATCAAAACGCGGCAGGTCCAAAGTGGGCAGTTTACTCAATAAGCCCGACGTAGAAGGTTTCACATCCCTAGACGCGGGAGACTCACCCCTTTTCGGCGCGGAAATTTCCCTAGCACGCTGTGAGATTCGATCTGCATAATCCATGATCTGGTCATAATCCGCGTGTACCAAGTCACGATACGTTTGTGGGTAATCTTCATCAGAAATATCTAAAATTTTTGTGTTGAAGTTACGGTACACATCATCAACAAATTGTAAGCGCGTATCCAATTTGCTGTACCTATCCAGGAGAGACTCATTTCGATCAGACCTATCAACCAAGGCGGTTGCAGTCGAGAACCATCTCAACTCAGAGCGCAGCTTACCTGCCGAGTCCTTAGCGCTAGCAAAAGCAGCCATAATAATCGAATAAAATAATTAAATTCCAACAACAAAAAAAAATATATATATGATCAACTAAATAAATCAACCAATTGAAACAACAATCAAAAAATACAAATTACAAAATTGAACAACAATTAAATTATTGCGCAAAGGGAAACGTTAATATTTGTCTGTATAAGTACCATAAACAAACGCAAAATAATATTAAACTAATTGTCTATACAGTTCGATTCATTCGTTCATTCAATCACGAGACTGCACTACTCTGTGGCACAATGTACTACGCAAATTATTTTATTACTCTGTGGCACATTAAGTAAACAATGATATTCAAAATTTCAAATGTTGCAGTGAACTTATTTATATGATATTTTTAATAACTAATAACAATAAGTACACAAATGATCAATCACACAAATATTTAATGTGTATCTTTATACACCAGACTATTTATTAAACTGGGCCGTAATACGTAAAATTCAAGTAATTATATATCGATTTATTTTTCAACACGGGCACTTGTAGATGTCAATACCAAACAAAACTACTAGATTCACTAGAACCACGCTCTGCTACCAGAAAGTATGTTCATTACCGTTCCCTACTGACCTAGGATGCGCAGTGGAAGGGAACACCAGGCCAGTGAGGGATACCAAATGGGTAATAACATTGGCTTGCGATTACGCAAGGCTATTTTAAGTTCTCCTAAATGATAGTACAAGAACAGATTTTAACACTTACGAGTAGATACCGCGGAGGTAGCTATAACGTAACCTAACTCAGCGTTCGGTCTGGCCAGACAAATAGAAACTAACTGAGGGGTTACTTAGCTTGTATCCAAAAGCGCGGTGATGACAACGGCCTCGTACACTTCAAGGACCCAGGCTTGCTACTCGTACACACAATTTAATGTTCACAAATATATACTTAACTCTAATTAACTCGCGTACATAAGCGGTACACAAAACAAAGGGTGGCGCGCAATATTACAAATACCACGATTTCACGGCTTTAGTCCACAAAAGACATAGCAATTACAAAATATGTGCGTACGCGACCGTTACTTCCAACGCAAGTCGATCCGCGAACAAACCGAAAGTGAAAGTCAAAGTAACCAAAAGGGCGGAAACAAAACGACCCCGGGGCCGGCCGACGCGCCGGCCCCGTGCCATCCGCGCACCAAAGTGAAAGTCAAAGTGGCGGCCGGCTCCGAGCCAACCGCGAACCACAAAAAACAGAACTACCCTACATGGATTTAATTATTAAACTAATATAAAAATGTTTGGTACCGAACAATATATATATATATATATATATATATATATATATATATATATTAATTATATATTATATAAATTTATATTAAATATATATATTAAATATATTATTATATAAATATATTAATTTTCAATTTTTAATATTAATTATTGATATCTAAGATCAATCTAAGATTCTTTTAGTTTAAATTTGATGACTATTAAACTGAACTTTGTTGATTATCCTTTTCCAATCCTTCTATTATTTTATTGTAATTAATTATTTGCATGCAATTAAAAACTATTTTTTAATGATGCCAAAGAAGTATAACTTCTCACACGCATACATAAGTACACGCACCCATTTTTTTTATTTTTATAATTGTGATTTTCTATTATAATTCAAATACAATCAATGAAAATCTTTCTGAAATTATTTCAAACAAAAACTGTTTATTGACTGTTTTAATGATTCGAAAGGAGTACAATCAAGGTCAACGTCACTGATTATCGTCATCACTGGAGCGTTCCTGCTAGAACATTTATCATTTTTTGCCAAAATAGGGACAGTCATTAGATCAATCGACCAATTGCGACTGTTTTATGAATATACTGAATATGTTTAGTTTATTGACAATAATGCGTACATAATATTATTATTTACTCTGAGAGAAAAAGTAGTTTTTTAATGTTTAATCAATTCAATTTATTAATTCTATAATGTAACTGTCTGTTGTAATTGAAAAAAGTATTTTGAAAGTTTTATGTAGGTACAATATTGGGTTTATGTCTTTTATGAATAATTTAATAAAGATCGGTTATCGATTTACGTATATCGACTGTCCCATCTCTTTTTTATTTCCAGTCCAGTATGACTTTGTACGTGCGTAAGCGTCATTGTTCTAAAAAATGTTTTCTAGGTATTTCAGTACTTACGAGGTACATTTTAGGTATGAATATTAATATTTTTTTTAATTACAACATATTGCACTTCAGTTGCAATGAAACTGGCACGAAAAGAATACAAAATATATGTGATACAAAATAAAATTGTAAACATTTCGCTCGTTCAAACGTAGTTCGTCGGTTTCGTTGATATCTGTCACAGAGATCAAGCTATATTTTATGGACTATAGTATTCGACACGAAAAGACGTGTAAAAAAGTTTTAATATTCGAATATTATCAAAATATAAAATATGTAATCCTACTAATATTATTAATGCGAAAGTAAGCTTGTTTGTTATGCTGTTACGCTTAAATCACCGAACCGATTCCAAAAATTATTTCACCAATGGATAGCTGTAATATCATGGAGTAACATAGGCTATATTTTATCCCAGTATTCCCACGGGAACGGCAACTACGCGGGAAAGGTGTGAAACCGAAGCGAAACGCGGGCGGATTGTTAGTAATAAATAAAATAATAGTATACAACTAAAGAAATTACGAGCGTGTGAACTTATTACAATGGTCATAATCTATTCCTTTCTCGCACAACGTTGTTTGTTTAAAACAGACGCAGATTAATATAGAGATTGTGACGTTGACGTCATATCGTCTGTATCGCTTTCTCTGTCTAATTAATAAAATTGAAATGCTACAAGCATTTAGCTCAATATGGAAAGAAATCGTTGTTTTTGACTTGGATTTGAAAAAGATGTCTACGTCACGATGAATACTTGCGTAAATATTAGCAATTGTTATTGGCAATTCTATTAAAGACACCACTGCAAGCATCGTAAAGAAAAAATAGCGTGAGTACTAAGTACGCATATCAAAAGTGAAACTTCTTTGGTTCCATGTCTTTTTTATCAGTATAAAAATAATAATAATAATAAAACCGCAGGGCAGCCAGGTTCCATGTCTTTTTTATCAGTATAAAAATAATAAAACCGCAGGGCAGCTTGTGGCGTGCTGTATGTGAGTGGCGACACTGCGGTCCTGAGTGCTCCAGAGAGTCGACCAGGGCCTCGTATCCAGCTCGCCTTTATTGGCTGGCTGGAGTGGAAACCGAAGAGTGCCCGCAGGATTCTCAACTCTGGCTTGCCGTAAACGGCTAGTCAGAGAGGGGTCACCAGAGCTATATGCTCGGGGGTGGAAGTGTCATTTTCAAGGGCATAACTGCGATGGTGAAACCGGCGCCGCACCGCTCGACACCCCAAGCCACTTGCCCCCCCGGTTGCCCGTATGGCCTGTGTGTCTGTGGCGACCGTTTGGGGGGGGCCCATTCAATGAGTTGGCGAGTCACCGTCTGCCAAAGTTCAAGACGATAAAGGTATTGAAGGCAGACAACAGTTTTTCAATCAATAGTTTTTAGTTTAGCCAGTCCATCAAACATAACCAACATAACCCCATAAACAGTTAGTAGATACCATCATCACACAATAGTTTTACACCTACCGTTGGCAGTCCACGAGTGTTATGTGCAGACGTGGAGTGTCATCGGTAGACGTCTCATCCAATTTTTACATTAAATTTCTCCAAATGCCTCTGCGTGTTGGATCCATATCCCCATATAAGCCTTTCAAAGGACCGGGCATCTTCCCTTGGGAGATAGCCGTGAATCGGAGATACATGAGTATAATAATAATAAAAAAAATCTCTAGATCTTTTTCACTCGCTTGCTCCCTACTGTCGCCCCATGGCTGTGCTTCGTGCAATGTTCGTCCTTTCTCACTCTCTTTCAATCGCTCTCTCCCTCTTCTTCGACAAAAACGCTGCACATCTTCGTGACGCTAAATTGCGTTTCATCCGTAATAAATTTACCCTCATGCACGCAAAGAAGTTTCACTTCAAAAATATACAAAATTACGAAAACCCTGAATAGTAGTGAAAATTTAAAATAACTAGTATGTAAATATAAACTAATAGTTTATATCCACACACGTTTCAGGGAATAGTGACTTTTATAAGCGCTGTATTTGAATCTTAATTGCTATAACTAGAATACAGAACAGGGAAATACTTAGAGATAACAATGTCACATAATTTCTTTCATGTAATAAATTATTATAAATAGAACCGCAATGGCAAGAAAATAAATTAATACTTTAAAATAAATCTTGATTGGGCAGATTGTCGTGGATTCAATGCCGCCCAGGACAATATTTCGTGCGAAATACATTTTGTTGTTTTAATATGTGTGTCTGTATGTAATTTGTGTCAATTGTGTTTGTAAAGCCAACCGAAATAAAACGGGTCAATTTCTGCAGGGTACTCCAGGGTGCGACGTACTACGGGTGGGTTATGGTATCGCGCACCGCTCCTCTGTTACCTCGGACGGAGCTGGACGGCAGGTGCGCTGGTACCATAGCCCAACCCCCTAAAAAAAAAAGAGTGTGCGTACAAAGTACGCATGTCAGTAGTGAAACTTCTTTATCCTTTATCTCATTCTCTTGCCGGCTGAATCCTATACATTTGTGTTTGTGTCTCTATGGACTCGCTTTTTCGTTTCATCAAGTTTGAAATCACTACGATTCTAAAGAAGTTTCTCTTCAAAAAATAGGATATCCAGGGTAATAACCACACTCTCGCAAAAATCGACGTTTGAGTGTAGTAATTTGCTACAGTATTTCGGTAAGAAAGTCCAAACCTTTACGGGCTGTTCTATTCATATTGAGGAGGACCACCAGTGGGCTGCTTGCCCGTTGTCCACGAAAGTATATAGAAAAGGATATTATGACAACGTTCGCTATGTCAACGAATATTCTGTCTTTATAATACGCTATGCCGTCTGTTAGCCCTAATCAGTGAATTGTATCCTAAGATATGTATTATTACATTAAATTATTAATACTATCCTAAATAAAATAAATTAATTGTCCATGTTACTCGTTTAGAAAATATTTCTAAACAATTTCTACTATTTTAATACTACCTGTATAATAGATTAGTACATTTAATATTTCTTAGGTACATACGTGTTTCAAAGTCATTATTTTTTGTCTTTTTTTTAATAGAAAAATAGTTTACTACGCCTACTTTTTGACTATATTAACTCTTTACCACTTCGAAGGACCACCACGTCAAGGGAATCTTATCAAAAATGTAATCAACGTTTGTTTAATTATTCGCTATGACAGCGAAAATTCCACACTAATAACGCGTGACGTCATAACAAAGTCTACATTCAAATGTTAAAAGAAATGTATTGAAATATTGTCATGCACACAACGTGGCAATATTACATGTTCGCGTGTTCATATTGAATAAATTTTGTCGCTATTCAATCTAAAAGCAACAATCACTTGAGATAAATTCGTAAACGTTTTATTTGTATTCAAAATTCGAAGCGGACCTTCCACATTCGAACGGAAAGAATTTTTTTTCTTATTTAAAGTGGAAACTGCCAGTAAATTTATGTAAGACGTCACCGACATGATAACGTGACGTGTTAACGTGTTATCCAAAAATAACCACTGTTTCTTCATAGTTTAAGTTTTCAGTTCTGTCGGCAGTCCCCATGACTGCTTTGTATTTTTTTTAATGGCGTTTAGTGGAATTCGCCAAAAATTTAATTTATATTAATAGTTAAAGGAACTAGGAACCTAAATTCAAGAAAGTTAGACGAGTGAATCACCGTTAAAAAAACTTACCGTATAATTCGAATAACGAACTCTCAGCAAACATTTAAAAAATCCTACCATATAATTCGAATAACGAACCTTCAACAAACGTTTTAAAAAATCCTACCATATAATTCGAATAACGGCAACCCTCGGCAAACGTCAAATGCCGACCACAAGCAATCCGAATTACACGTATAAAATGACTTAAGTCATTTCGTTTCATGAAGTATATTATAAATCAGGTGTCGCCTGCATTTACCTGCTTTCAATTGTGGGCTGCCTTTTTCCCTTGCATATATTTTTCCCATCTTTTAGCAGTATTGATAAGTATTGGATCATTATCTAAACCTGCCAATAGGTATAATTGGTTGACATGAGTAGCATGGTAGTCCCATCTAGCAATATTAGGACTCACTCCAAGGGTAAAGTGTCTCAAATCATAGAAACTACCACTACCGGTGTCAAAAAGTGGTAGAAGCGTTTTCAATGACACCATACCATCATCGAACATTTTCTTCGCTAAAGATATAGAATTCTCTCCTTCTATAATATGTAAGTCGTAAAGTCCTAGTAGCGTATATATGAAGCCGTTTAAGACGAATAGGGGCGGTTTCGTTGGGTATTCTTCGTACCTGCAATTAATATTTAAAATGTTATTTAAAATAATAATATATTAACAGATAAAAAGAAAATTGGTTGCATATAAAGTCGGTTTACGGACGATAATTTTAAGTGATCATCATAACAGTCCACATACATCCCACTGTTGGGCTTGGGCCTCCTCCACAATGGGAGGGAGTTTGACTTACTATACCATGCTGGTCAGGCTCGAAATAAAATCCTATACCAACATTGGTATAGGATTTTATTTCGAGTTTTTCCTCTCTCGCACAGATGTTATGTGCATATTATATCCCATGGTCGTCTTTTACGACATGCACGAGCAAGATAAGGAGTGTTGAACTGCATTCTTACTCCGTCACCACACGGATGTTTAACAAAAAAATTAATGAAATATTACATTATGAATTAATATCACTGAATTATCATTGTTTTGTATAATACAATAGAGTTAATTGAAAATTACATTTTTTTAGATAAATTAGCATTTATTTGCAATCGTTAAATCAATTTTTTTTTAAAGAGGGCTAGATGCGTCACAAGCCGAGCGCTTAGGCTGATCGTTCTCTATCACTTGTTGCGCGCTCTCGCTTGCACGCTCGGCTTAGGCGGAACGTGACAATGATGCCTCATTGTCACGTTGTGCTTTTTTATGCGTGCAGCATTGATTTATAAGACGTTATCACGTCAAAAACCGGCTTCATAATAGTATAGTCGAGATGATCTAAACAAGCATTATTAAAGATGAGCGAACTTCTGGTAAGATCTGAATCAAATTTATATGCGACCCCCCTTTTATTTTTGTCTGGTGTGGTGCCTGCCTAATATCTTTTTTTTTGGGCTATGGTAAGCGCACACGCTGTCCATTCCGTCCGGGGCGACGAAAGGACGGCGCGTGGGCCCATAGCCCACCTAAAGCTCGTCGTGTTCGTAAAGGCGACTAAGGAACACAAATAGATAACATCAAGGCGAAGGCAGGCCAACTCGAAACAAAACGCTATACCACCTGATCAGCGTGGCATAAGTAGGTCAATTTCTATCCTAATATGAAGGAGACTCGAGACCAACTTTGTGACGTATATGAGCTGAGATGATTAAAAAAAAAGATCTAATTGATCACAAGGAATAGGCAAAAGCACTATGTAATACTACTTGCAATCACCAAATCGCCTAATAATAATAATCCTTATTTCCAAAAATATGGTTATAGTAGGTCTTAATTATATAACATGATCCAGCATATTCTACCATATATGTATGGCGTGGAAATGTTTAAAACAGTGTCTTTTTTATTGATACAGCTTATTAGCTATATCTAGTCGTTGTAATTATTTAAATAAATTTTATTCGTTACAATCATTAAAATATTAAAAACGCAATTACTCATAGCATGTCAATAAATGTATAAAAAATTCAAATTATATGTAAAGTTATATGTAAAAATCTTCAACAGTAGATAGTGTTCAATATGTAAATATAAATATATTCAATTTAGATGTCAGTATTATTAGTATTTAAATTTTAGATGTCACAATTTATCATTAAAGTATTCATTAATATCATAGTAATTTTTATCATGTAGCATTGTTTGTAGTTTTCTACGAAATAGTGTGTATGGTAGAGTTTTAAGATACTCTGGTAAATGGTTGAAGATTTTTACAGACATACAGTAGGCATTTTTCTTAAATAATTCTAATTTTATTTTCGGAATTTGAAGTCTAGATCCATGTCTAGGGCGACTAGTTTCGAAGTCTCCAAGTTTTTTAAATAAGTGTGGATGTTTCTTAACAAATAAGCAAACTTCCTGTATATAAATAGATGGCAATGGAAGTACTCTATATCGCCTGAATAAGGGTTTACAGCTTTCTAGATATTCCAGACCACCAATTGCCCGCAAACATTTTTTTGCGCTCTGAAGACTCTTTCCACATCCACTGAGTTACCCCATATGATAATGCCGTACCTTATAATTGACGCTACATATGCTTGATACGCCATTATTGCAGTTTGTACATTTACAATTTGCCTAATTCTTTTTAATGCGTAGACAAAACAATCTATTTTGTGTGTTATTTTTTCGATATGTAGTTTCCAATTACAAAACCTATCCACAGTTATACCCAAGAATATACAATCGTTAACCGTATTCAATGTTTCGTTTTTATAATTAATATTTAGGTTTGTTTTGTCAGCTTTATGTGTTTGAAAATGTATAATATTTGTTTCTGTCATGTTTATTTTAAGATTATTTTGTTCTAACCAATTTATTGCCTAATCGATGGCTACATTAATGTGTGATTCTAAATTGTATTTATTTTTATGTTTTACAATTAGAGTAGAGTCGTCGGCAAATAAAATGCAATCATTATTGATCGCCTTGGGAAGATCATTAATATAGAGTAGAAAAAGGAGGGGAGAAAGAATGCTGCCCTGTGGTATGCCCAAGTTGCTGTGGAGATATGACGATCTATATTGTTTTTGGTGACGTCCAATGGTTTTAGTTATCTCCACACATTGCACTCTTTCGTTCAAATAACTTCTTAGCCAATCATTAGCTATGCCACGTATTCCGTAGCTATGAAGTTTATCTAGAAGCTTTTCCTGACAGACGAAATCGAAAGCTTTTGTCATATCTAGAAACACACAAGCTACGAGGGGTGATCCAAAAGTAATGATAATCAATAATAAACACAATGAATAAAATAAAAAAATATATTTATTTCTCAACATAGTCTCCTAGCAAGTCTATACATTTAGTCCATCTCTTTTCTAAACCTAAAATTCCCTTACAAAAAAAATCTTTATCTTGACTCTCAAAAAAGTCCTCAACCGCGGCCATCACGTCGCTATCATCATCAAATTTCTTGCCTCGGAGGTGTTCCTTGAGTCGTGGAAAGAGATAGAAGTCACTGGGGGCTAGATCTGGTGAATAGGGGGGGTGTTCCACCAACTCAAAGCCCGCTTCCTGAATGCCAGCCATGGCAATTGCAGCTTTGTGAACAGGTGCGTTGTCTTGATGGAACAACACTCCAGCCCGCAGTTTGCCTCGCCTTTTCTCCTTAATAGCCTCCCGCAATCTTCTTATTTGTTCTGCATAGTAGGAGCCTGTAATAGTGGCCCCCTTTTCCAAGTAGTCCACCATGATTATTCCTTCAGCGTCCCAAAAAACAGACGCCATAACCTTCCCTGCTGAGCTTGACACTTTGAATTTCTTCGGCGTCGGTTCATCGGATCGTTTCCATGTCATCGATTGTTGTTTTGTTTCAGGATCAAAATGGTGGATCCAGGTCTCGTCCATGGTCACAAAACGTGACAAAAAATTGTCCTTGTCTGCCTGGAACTTTTCGAGATTTGCTCTTGACATGTCGACTCGTTTCTTCTTTTGCTCGTCGTTTAACATTTTCGGTACCCAACGCGCGGAGACCTTTCTCATATGCAATTCGTTCGCAAGGATTCTTTGAATGCTGCCATATGAGATCCCTGTGACCTCAGCTACATGCCTGATAGTCACTCTTCGATCTTCCAATACAACTTCTTCAACTTTTTTCACATTTTCTTCAGTGAGGGACGTCGATGGGCGTCCTTCGCGGTGTTCGTCTTCCGTCGATGTTCTTCCCAGCTTAAACTCCTTAGCCCAGCGTGCAACTGTGGAATATGGAGGAGAAGAGTCCCCTAATGTTTCCACCAAGTCGCTGTGTATGTCTTTGGTAGACATTTTTTTCAAGCAGAGGTATTTAATGACAGCTCTGATTTCGTGTTTTTCCATTTTGATGTTCACTCCTTGACAGTCCGTATTCAAATGAATGTAGCTCCCGGGAATTGTGGCCTATTTATATGATTTTTTTTTCCTGAACTAGTGGGTAACTGAGCAAGTGACTGAAATTTTTTTGTATTTTTGTGTGCACTAGAAATAACTGATTATCATTACTTTTGGATCACCCCTCGTATACTAGTTTTTTCATTTAAACTTCTCGTAATTTGATCTACTAAAGAGAAACATGCAAGAGTGGTAGAACTGTTTTTCCTAAAGCCATACTGTTCTCTCTGTAAAATATCACATGAAGTTATGAAATTGTTTATTTTCACATGCATCACTTTTTCAAAAATTTTTGCTATTATATGAATTAAGACTATAGGCCTATAATTGTTCATATTTGTTTTATCCCCCTTTTTAAACAGGGGTTTAATTATCGATGTCTTTAACCGAGTAGGGAAAATACCTTCTGTCAAGGACAGGTTAATAATGTGTGTAAGTGGATTAACTAAATATAGGGCACACTGTTTTATAACATTTGTGCACAAGTCATCATAAAAAGTAGAATGTGTGTTTTTCAAAGATTTTATTATATTATATACGTCAATGTAATTAACTGGAGTCAGAAAAATACTTTTACTATTATGTGTAATGGGCGTCGCATAATTTTGTTTATTTATTGTGTCAGTATTGTTATTCTGTGTAATATAAAATTTATTGAAAAATTCGCAAATTTATTTATTAATATATTTATTATTTAAATTTATTTCTTCTGATGATAATTATCTTTAGCATGTCCTACGCCGAATAAATGCATTTTTCTTTTCTTCTTTTCTTTTTCAAATCAAATTAGGGTCATCATAATTATTATTGTCAATATTAATACTATCAATTTCGGGTGATTTCAATACATTGCTATTATTTTCTTTAATTAATTTCCAAGTCGCTTTACACATATTTTTGGACGAGTTTATATAGCGAGCATTGTTAATCTGTTCAGCTTTTTGTATACACTTTTTTAGTATATTAGAATAATTTTTATATACTTTATGATTGATGTTTTTGTAAATGATATTTTAAGTACAATATTCTTTTTTTTACACAACACCGTTTTATACTTTTTGTTAGCCATCTATTTTTACATTGTTTCTCTGTGTGTTTAATTCTAACGAAAGGGAAGCATAAATTATATAAGAGTTTAATGGTATCGTGAAAGCTATTAAATGCAGACTCTGTGCATTGTTTCTCATAAATTTCAGAAAATGATAGACATGACAGGTATTTCTTGTATCGGTTAATATTTTCTTCAGAAAGTTCTCGGATGGTTTTGTACCAGATACTGTTACTTTTTTTTGCTAAATGGGATGGTTCTAATTGTATATTAATAGATTGGGCCATTTCGTGATCCGAAAGAGCCAAGTAATGAATATTTGGCGTTACGTCGTCTATGTTGCTCACTATTAAATCTAAACAGGCGCTTTTTCGTGTAGGTATTAAGATATGATTAGTAAGTTTGTTATTGTCTAGTATAGATGTTAGTTCTGTCGTCAGTTTGTTTTTTTTTAACAAGTCAATGTTCCAATCCCCACATAATATTACTTTTATATTTTTTTTCTCGTCAATATCTTGGTAAGAAGTTCAAAGTTTTTTAGGAATAAGAAATAAGCGTGTGGCGATTATTGAAATATCCCTCTTTGGGAGTTTTCTGTCTTTACTACTCACCAGACATATTTATCCATCCACATGGCCTTAACTCCACCAGCGTGGCTTGGCACATCTAGTAGGTACAAGGCTCGTTTCGCAGCCTGAAGATATACAGTATCTCCGCTCTGATGGTAAGCGCGAGAGAGTAGGGAGATTGCATGCCCTTGACTCATTGCAGAGTGCCTGGAAGATGAAATTAAAATTAACAACAAGGGAACATACCCATACCACGTGAAAATTAACAACAAGGGAACATATACCCATACCACGTGAAAATTAACAACAAGGGAACATACCCATATCACGTGAAAATTAACAACAAGGGAACATACCCATACCACGTGAAAATTTCCAATTTTGTGTTTCGTACATAGTATGGCTCTGCATGGGAAACGAATCAACGATACTGGCATTGTAGGTAGGTATCTTAATCATTAAATACGTGAAGCAAAAACTTTGTACCCCTTTTTACGAAAATTATCTGGATGGACAAGTATGAAATTTGGCACCGTTGAAGTATATAATGAGGAGAAGTGCATAAAACTGAAATTTCATATAATAATGGATTAAATTAATTAAAAAGGCATTACGCACACTACACACACACACTTGTACACTTTTGTTTATGGTTAAAATCTCTGGTTGAACTGAAAGTCAAACAATTATAATTAAACAATGTCTAATAGATATTTGTACTTATATATTAGTTTTAGAGAAATACAGCTTGCTCAATATACAATTATACATAAATAAAATTAAAATAAAATTGGGTAGTAGAAAAATTTATTTAAATGAATTATGGTCGAATTTCGACTACTCGGCGACCACTAGTCTTAATCATTATGCCATCTATCCATTAGTGAATTTGATGAATTTAGATTAACTATTGGACCCGGTTCGGTATTGTGACGGAGTAAGAATACAATTCACCACCCCTTAGCTTGCACGTGGATGTCGAAAAAGACGACTAAGGGATATAATATACATATAAACTCTATGCAAGAGAAGGAAAACTTGAAATGAAACCCTACGCCAACACGTCTGACCAGCATGGTATAGTAGGTCAATCTCCCTCCTACTGTGGAGAAGGCTCGAGCCCATCAGTGGGACATATACGAGCTGATATTATGATTGGACCCGGTAGGTAGTGCTACGATTGATTTAATTTTTTCACAATGGAAGGGAAATAGACCTACTACACCGCGCTGGTCAGACGTGTTGACATAGTTCGCGTTATTTCGAGTTTTCCTTCTCTTGCATAGAAATTATCTGCATATCATGAACTTTAGTAGTCTTTTAAGACACCCGTGTAAGACATCTGTGCAAGAAAATGAAAATTCGAAATAAAACCTTGTACGAACTCATCTGACCAACGTAGTTAGGTACGCCTATTACTCTGCCAACGTGGAGGAGAGTCTAGCCCAGCAGAGGGACGTATACGAGCTATGATCATACTTTTTATTACGCAATAATTTTGCGATTTACGTAATAACCTATACCAATAAATAAAATTGGAGTGTCTGTAATGTCAAAATAATAGGCTTTTTTCATGCTCACACGGTTATTTGCACGACACCTATGCCTAAAATACAAATTAAAAAAAAAATTGTGTGTCTGTCTGTTTGTTCCGGGTAATCTTCAAAACGGCTGGACCGATTTGAAAAATTCTTTCTCCAATGGAAAGCTATAATATCAGCGCGTAAACTAGGCTATATTTTATCCCGGTATTCCCACGAGAACTACGCGGGTAAAACGACTAAAAGCGAAGCGAGGGCGGGTTGCTAGTGTCTCCTAAAAATGTTAAGAAACTAAAAAACATCCATTGTATATTTAGCTTTGTATATTTAGCCATTACCAATTACTCTGCTAAGTAAAGTAGATCAATTTCCCTCACATTTTGGACAAGATCGAGACCAGTAGAGGCACCTACAAGAACTAAGATAATTATATATATGCTTACCAGCCCGGTTTGAGTTCAGCAAGAGGCGACGCCATCCTGCGGCGTGCTGCAATAGGCCAGCCTCCAGAACGCGGTCTCTGAGCTTTCACAAGCCACCTCGCCGCCGCGTAGAACATACTCATATGCTCGCTTACCGACAGCGTCACATTATCCAAGGATCCACCACCGCTTAAGATTATACTCGATATCTGAAATCGTGATCACCCAACATATTACTTGTATTAATGCAAGTTTTCCATATGGTGATGGAGTAAGAATACAATTCACGAGTTCTGATCTTGCCCGTGAGGTCGTAAAGATGACTAAGGGATTATTATAATATGCATACATCTATGCGTGAGAAGGGAAACTCGAAATAAAACCCGGTACCAACTCGTCTGACCAGCATGGTATAGTTAGGTCAATTTTTCTCCAAGTAGTGGAGGCTGGAGCCCAGCAGTGGGACACGTATATGAGCCGAGATGTTGAAAATATTCTTAAAATATAACATTATATAGAGTGTTGTTTTCAGTTTTCCTTGTCTTGCGTAGATGTTATATGTGTATCATATCCCTTAGTCGATTTTTACGACAACCACAGGCAGGATAGGGAGTGGTGAATGTATTCGTAAGAATATTTTACCTTAAACTTATTCCTGGGTGATTTTCTCTTCGGTCGGTCCTGCAGCGCCCATCCCTTCTGCATGTCGATAATAAGATCTCTAGTGAGACGCTTCCATTGCAGATCTGTACCTATTCCGTAATATATGTGGTCCTCCTACAAAAATGTCATACAAATTAACTGTTATAATTTTTTAGCAGCGCCTCAGGCTACGGATTCTTGGGCTCCGGCCCCAAGCTACTATACCACGATGACCAGAAGTGTTAGCATAAGGTTTCATTGTTGAGTTTTCCTTCTCATCTCATCAATGTTATCTACATAATATGTATATCGCTTAGCCGTCTCTTACAATATCCACGGACAAGAAAAGGATAGTGAATTATATTCTTATTCCATCACCAATGGACTTAAAAGTAATAAATGATTTGAATACTCACCTGAGCAGAGATAAGCTGCGTACTTGTAACATAATGTAAATAAACAGTCTCTTTCTTGTCTTTATTCTGTAAAACTATGGTCATTGATGAATTCGGCTTTAGTTGAATGTCTGCGCTCAATACAAAGTCTTGAGTCACATTGACTTTTAGCCAGACTTGGCTGGAAACATGATCTGAGGTAGAAAATCTAATAATATTCGAGTTTAATGATGTATCAAATTCCCTCGCCATGTACGCATCTTGACTAACAATCCAATTTTCTAAATGCTTCTCACCATCATCAACTATTCTCCGTTTTGGTTCAGGCTCAATTATGTGTTTGCTATAATGTGCTAATCCAAATTGCGCTATTTGTGTTGGATAGAAAAATCCACGGGGTTCCCACTGGGTACTAACAGGGACCCCTTCGATTCCACTGATGCATTTGACTCTGTCTCGCACTTCCACATTATAATTCTCAAAGGTCGTAAAAGTACCAAGAGGATCGTACTTCTTCTTTGGATGATAGATCTTGCCATAACTATGCGACCATTCGAATTTTTCAGCACCATCCACTGTTGTTATTTTGCCGTAAATCTGAAATAAAAATAAATAATGATATCTGATGTTTACGCGAGCACAGACATTTGTCTGTAATAACGATTACTTGTTGGACGTGAGACACCTTAGTCCGCCCGTGACCATGAATGCTGCAAAGTATTCGAAACGTCGGGCAATCATAAATCAAATACAAACGCGATATAATCCGTAAAAGTAGTTTTATTTACAATAAAAATAAATCTTTACTAGTATATAAAGCGGCAGAGTTTCTTTGTTTGAACGCGCTAATCTCGTGAACTACTGGTCCGATTTGAAAGCTATAGGCTATATATCATCACGCTAAGCCCAATAGGAGCGGAGCAACAATGAAAAATGTTCCAGAATCCGGTTTTTTTCCTCTTGAGAGCTTCCGCTGCGTGCACTACATAAGCGGTTAGGTTTCGCAAAAAAAAAAAAAAAATTATGTGTGACAGAATTGTATTATTTAAAAATATTTTCACCTTCTACGTAAACAAAGTCGCGGGTTAATGTTAGCATTAGCCCAAGGTAACTGTTCCACGCGGATGAAGTCGCGGGCATAAGCTAGTACTTAATACAAGTATGAGTTAGGTAATATTTATCCTAATCACCGTCAAATTAATTTTTTGATCTTAAAACTTTTTGCATTTATTTGGTTTTGATATGCATCATGTATTACATATGCAGTTATCGTCTTTGCGTTAACACGTCACGTAATCATGTCAATGATTACCATAATTTGCTCGCCATGCAAACCTGACTATAGAAGTTTTCACTTCAAAATCTATAGTTGGAGCAGATTCGACATTAGGCATCGATACGCCGATGGATGAATGAACAGGATAGAGGACGGTATCAAGCATATTACTTACCTCAAAATACTTGTGTATCAGAGAGAATGGTACGTAGATCTCATCCTGGTTGATATCCCGGCGGCAAGATACTGAGTATTCGCCGTTGATGGAACACTCGATCTCTTCGCTTGCACCGACGCCTCCACGATCCGACAGGGAGTTTGAAAGTACTGAAAGAATGATAATAGTTATTATATTTATGGCATCACAAATTAGTCCAGTTAGGAATTAGCAGAGATGTAAAAGAACGTATTACATGATCATCATCATTATTTAGCTGTTCATAGCCTATTACCATACGTATGCCTCCTAAATTCTCGTATGTCATCAGAAGACCTATATAGTTTTTATTTCAATCAATCAGCACACAAACGTAGGTCTCCGGACGAAAATGCCACTCAGTATGGTCTTGTGCCACATGCATCTAATGGTTCCCAGCAACTTTTAAGATGTCATCATTCTACCTAGTGGGAGACTGTTCTACACTACATCTTGATCAACGAGGCAATTTTATTATTAACAACAAGGAAATTTTATGTTTTTTTTTTGTAAAGGAAATTTGGTCATAGCTTACTAACGCATTGAACAATTGACCTTCAAGATTTTAATAAAAAGCCGAAGAGTTTGATTGAACTCGCTAATCTTAGGTAGGTTAGGTACTACTACATGGACTTTTAAAACTCGATATTCATCCAGAAAAGGTATATGTTATATAACATCGCAACAACTAATAGGAAAGGAGCATCAATGGAAAATGTCGTACAGGGAAAATATATTCTTTTAAGAACTTCAGTTGCGAGCACTGCGCGTTGTAAGTGCGTATGACTCTTTCTAATCTTTTTTTTCTCTTATGTGACTTACGTATTACAACATACTGACGTATTTATTTTATTTTATTCATCACACCAACAGCACAATTACAGCAAAAGCACTAATACAACAAATTTAGCTTAGTAGTAATTGCACAGATGATAGGTATGCATGACATTCACATTAAATTCGAGACTATACCAATTCTGTATATGAATATAATTATTTGTAACAAATTATCAATAAAAAAGAAAAACAAAGTATAACTAAGAAGCCACTAGTCGCCCTTTAAAAGGCAGTGTCTGTATGTTGCATATGTCATTGAAAATATGTCGATATTATCTATTTCAACAGACCTTATATTATATGACCATGCTATGCGTGTAAGTGGACTGTTAAAGGTGGTATTTAAGGTAGATGCTGGAATATCAAATATACGAGGTTGTCGCAGAGTTCGCGTGCTGACTCTGAATTTCAGACAGTTGATTAGCGGAGCGTCTATCGAACTATTTATGATCTTGTGAAGAGTCAATAGATCAAAGTTGTTTCTTCGTTTTTTTAGACTAAGCATGTGAAAGTAATCTAGTCTAGTACTATACTCCGGAAGAGCCTTACGTATACCTTTTTTAATACATAAGTACCGCAGGAAACGGGCCTGGATCGATTCCACTCTATCTATATGAGTTGAGTCATACGGAGACCATATCACAGAACAATATTCTAAGAGACTTCGTATCAATGTATTGTAGAGTATTATAATACTATCAATACTACTAAAGTCCTTCGATATTCGGATTATAAATCCAAGTGTTTTTCTAGCTTTACTGTATGTGATTATATAGAACTTCATGTGGTGCAGTAAGAGTACAGTTCACCACCCCCTCTCTTACCCGTGGCTATCGTAAACGACAACTAAGGGATAAGATATGCAGATAATATTTATGTCTTGCATAGATCGATTAACATAGGTCAAGTTCCCTTCTATTGTGGAAGAAGCCAGACCTCAAAAGCAGTGGCGACTGTACCTTAAGTGCGCTCGTGCGCTGAACCACCAAATTAAAATATTTAATAATTACAAAATGTTCTTTATTTTTCTATCTATCTTTATTTTTAAATTTCTAGGTATATTAATATTTATTCTTTGAACATACAAAAACATATAATAAATAAAATTTCAAATTATGACGAAACAATTTAAGCCCTTTACCAAACTATTAAAACTTATATATTCTCTGTAAAAAAATCTCGTGCGCTTAGGCGAGCGCACGGGGACTGCCTATAGAACTTGTATTAAATATGAGTTAAAACGCCTGGCGCGTGAGACAGAAGATAGTTCATAGAAAATATACTGAAAAATGTTCCCGTGCACCGTACGAGCGAACCGAACATTGCCGAGAGAACTCGACTTTCGACGAAACTCGCCGATGATGTTAAATACAGTAAGTAGGCATAAGTAGGATGTATCTTAGACGCGTTAAATATGGTTTGTTTACATTAAGTAATAGTTTTTTATATTTTGGTCTTACTTCTATTTATACTGCGTATGTGTGGTGTGAGTGACAATGAGCATAAATATAGACTATATTCAAGACGATAATAAAACTTTTCAAAATAAAATTGATATAAATTGTCGCTACGGCCGAGGCATTCCTTTATAAATATTTTTTGAAGCGTGAAAAACAAAAAAAAATATTTTTCTTCGAAGTACACCTACAATATGTGTTGTGTTCCAAAAAATTTAAAGATTACATTTTTTACGCAAATTGTTGTTCCCTTGCAATTTCTGATCTTAATGCTTAATGAGCAAGTAAAGTGCACCACCACTTTGATGACCCACCAGCCGCCACTGCTCAAAAGTAGGACTTATATGGGTTGAGATAACGATGATATACTTTTAAACACTATAACTCTAGAAATATACAAAACCTGTGCCAATTGCACCTACTCCATCCTTCATTTATTAGCCTATCCATGGCCACTAATGGAGGCAGGCCTCCCCAAAATAGATTATCTTTTAATCGCCACCCTTGACAGATTTTTGTTTTATTGCGACTAATCCCACCACACATTCCTACCAGTGCAAACCTTGTAAGCCAAGATCCACAATGGTCTTCATAAAAGAGTCGGTGTAGTATACAACCCCACAAATTACTTGCAGACTGTCAAACATAGGGTCATGTTTATTTCAACAGAGTCTGCACTCGCAAAGGGTGTGATGATCTGTGTTTAAAAATGCAGTTAGAGGTGGAACAATGATAAATATTTTGAAGTTGCTAGGTGGGTTGGCAGTTGGCGTTAGAAGTGGCTGAGAAGAGTGCTGCCATTGGCTTAGTGATCCCATAACTGGTGACCATGGAAAAAAAGTAGTATTAGTAGAATCTGCTTCATATAAGAATTTATTCATTTCTCCCACGTACGTGCAGGCTCTGGAATGAACTACCTGCTGCTATGTTTCCCGAGCGCTATGACATGTCCTTCTTTATACGAGGTTTAAGAGTATTTCCTTCACAGTAGGCAACGGCCTGGCTGTGCCCCTGGTATTGCAAAGGTCCATGTGCGGCAGCATCACTTAGCATCAGGTGTGCTGCTTGCTCGTTTGCCACTGTTGGCAATAAAAAAAAATACCTTTTTTTGGCCACAATTTTAGACAGCTCAGATGGTGTAGAAGTTACGATCCCGAACCTACCATGGTATTGTCGTGGGTTCGATTCATTACACAGTACAATACTTTGTGCGATCTATAAATTGTTTCATGTTTGCATTTAATTTTAGTCCATCATTTATATGTTCGTAAAGACCTCCAAATACAAATATTAGTTTATTAGCCCTGGACATTGTTTTCAGAGTTTATATAATGCAATGAATAAATGATACTATTTATACTCACTAGGTCTGGAGAGACGGCCAAACTCCCCACAGTGGCTCCATAATATCATAAACAAGACTGCAGTGAACACTAGCGCTAGGAGTCCTGCACGCAGGTTCACCCGCAGCAACATCATGCCTGCCACCTATAGGAGAAAACTGTGATAAATTCCATCCACTTGAATTTCTTTACTATTAAAACAAATGCAAATAATAATTGCAAATTAAAATAATGATCATGTTTGCAGTTGATTTTTTATTTCCCGATGTTTCAAACACTTTTCAGCATTCATGCTGGTCTGGCATGGCCAATGCATTTTAGTTAGGCAAGCTGGTCAATGCATTTTAGTTTTAAATAACACAATATCTCTTTTTTTTTTGTGTGTGACTTAGTTGTTAGCCTCAGATGGCTGTGACAACTTTACCCGGACTGGTGGGTGAGCGCTGAGGGCTCTCAACCCGTTTAAAGTTAAGCGACCGATCCCGAGGGCACCCCCTGTGGGGTACGGACCTCGGCTCGGGGGGGTCGCTGGCAAAGTGGGCACTCCCACGTTTATGATTTTAACGCTACACGTTTTCCGTCCAAGGCGGCGAGGGCGAAAACGTGGATATTTATTTGTCAAAGCCTCGCGGGCTGTGTATGCCTCAGTCTGGGCGAGAGTAATAATATCGTCGGGTTCGTCGAGTATTAGTCGCGATTGTTTTATCGCGGAAATTTTAGAGGGGATATAAGAAGCCGCCCTTACCAATAGTGGGTTCAGGTGTGTCACGGCGAGTCGGAGTAGCGGCGGGAGCACTGTTTCATGTATTGCCTGAAGTGGGCTAGATTTATGTGAAGATCCACATTGCGCATGAACCACGGTGCTCCCGTTGCTCGGCGCATGAACCTAGCCTGTATGGCTTAGCTTGTGTAAACACTACACTGGCATACGTCATAATTGGGCGTATACAAGCGGTGTATAATCGAACTTTACTACTGAGAGATAGCTTGGACTTGGCATGTACCAAGCTGTGTAACCATCCTGACACTAAGGCAGCGCGCGCGCGGACTCGCCTTATGTGAGGTCCGAAGGTCAATCGTCTGTCCAAGATGACACCCAGATATTTGACCTCCCTTGTCCAGGCGATGGGTTGGTCGAACATCTTGGTCTGTGGGAATTGAGCCGTTGGGTAGAGTTGATCTTTCCACCTATGGAATATGATCGCCTGGCTCTTGGTGGGATTAATACCGACTCTCCATTTCCTAGTCCATTTCGCTAGGGCGGTAGCCGCAGTTTGGAGAATGGCTGTAACTGATTCGGGGGATCGACCTGCATAGAAAATGGCAGTGTCGTCAGCTAATAGTGCTGTGTGAATTCTACTGTGCTGGGGGATATCGCTGGTGAACAGCGAGAAGAGAATTGGAGAGAGCACCGATCCCTGGGGGACGCCGGCTTCTAGTGGGTGCGGTGCCGAGAGAGTACCTTCCACTCTGTAGCGAAAACTACGTTCGAGCAGAAAGTCCCTAACTATCATGACTAAGTAGTGGGGGATTTTAAACTTTATAAACTTGAAAATAAGGCCATTATGCCAGACTTTGTCAAACGCTTTTTCTACATCAAATAGAAGCATACCCGTGAATAAACCGCGTTGCAGTTTATTACTTGTATACTCGACTATTCGATGTACTTGCTGGACGCAAAAGTGTTGCGTACGAAAGCCGAACCGAATCAGCGGGATGAGGTTATTGACCTCTACATACTTTCTTAGCCTACTAAGTAGTATGCGTTCATAAATTTTAAACTGTTTAATAAACTGATCGGGCGATATTGTGAGGTTTCCTTCTCTTACCAGACTATGAATTTTTAATTGTCTTTTACGATGCCCACAGGCAAAATAAGGGTGTGAATTGTATTCTTAGTCTATCCATACTAATATTATAAATGCGAAAGTAAGGATGTTTGTTTGTTTGTAACGCTTTCACGCTTAAACCACCAAACCAATTTCAAAAATTCTTTCACCAATGGAAAGCTATAATATCAGGGAGTAACATAGGCTATATTTTATCCCGATATTCCCACAGGAACGGGAACTACGCAGGTTTAAGCGACTGAAACTGAAGCGAAGCGAGGGCGGGTTGCTAGTTAAAACATAAAATAATAATATAATTCTTATTTTTATATCTTTTTTAGGGTTAAGAATATGTATGGTTCGACGTACATGTTTTGCTTACTATGGAGTTTACTTGTAATTGCTATGTAACTAACCGGAGCAAAGCTATACGGCAACCGCAACACACATTGCGTAATACTTGTACTTTACTTAAAGCTGTGTAGTTTTGTGCTCAACATTGTTTACGGGATAAACTAGAACCGTACAACTACAAAATATTTTTCATTTCTAATGTTATTTTTAATGGTATATAAAGTGTGGGTGCAATTATTTTTTATTATTAATATAAAATAAGAAATAAACAAATATATTTGAAAGTATTTAATACATTGATGTTGTTTATATTGTTGTTAGTTACTTTTTTAATATTTTTTTTTTATTTTCTCTTCCCTTCATGTTTTGACTGAAAGGGGTCTCCTGAAAACCAGCCCTGCATAATTCCTATGCAGCACAGCACTGAGCATTTCCCTTTTTACTGTGATACAATTGTTTTGTGTGATAAAAATATTTCTTGATTGCAGAAACCATACAGAGATTTAAGGTTTGTATTGTGGTTAAAAAAAAAGACATTATTTTTATGCTAACATAAGTAACTCTATAGATTATACATAGAAAAGGATATCTCTAAGTTTTCCATGATCAAAATTAAAAGCTAGGCAGTATCTATATTTTAAATATTCTTTGCATAGGAACCATATTGTTTTAATCATTTTTTAATATTATAGCACTGCAATTATTAAAGAAACAGCATTATTTTAAAACGCGTATTTTCGCTATTAATTACCAGTGTCTACAAAAGAAATCTCGTCACTCTAAATATAACTTTCGATGTATCTACTCATATAGCGGCCCTACGATGCGGCATTTGCGTAGGCAGCGTTATACAATGGAACAACAAATAAAGTTATTTGATACTCATTTACTAATCTCTAATGTTGCAAGTGACACGATAACATGTGCTCTAAATACATAAGTAAACAGCGTTTTTATTAACATTACTTACAATGACATTCCATCAGTTTGTGCCTTTAAAGATGAACCAGATAGAAATTTTACGCATGTATCATCACATTTCAGGTTACTATGATATTATACGTAAAGTATTAACTTTTACACATTTAAATTTAAGCTAATATTTCGAGAAAGCAATAAAAATTAAGAGAAAAACAGTTGATCTACAACTGCAGCTGACTTTTGAGTTTGACGCAGCGGTTGTTCACTATTGTACACAAGTAACCATAGACAAATGTTAGTGACAGCATCACATTATACTACGGCAACATTGAATCTGTCAACGTCATATTCTAATACATATGTCTCTTCTGTTCTCTGTGGAAAAAGTTAGTAGCACAAAAGAGTAGTTGAGCTAACAAATTACACCAATTTTAAGTTGTGTTCTAATTTCCAGTAACAGTCAAATTCAAATAATTTATTATGCATTAACCTCGCGGGGGCACTTACATATTGTCATTTATTACATCTTTCCTTATAACTGGTAAGAAACTCAGTGGGATTGTCTATTTATCATTAATTTAAAATTTCATTTAATTAAAATTACATACAATACAACAATATGCTTATTAGTAGCTGCAGTGTGATGCCTTTCGAAATATGATATGATTAAAACAAATATAACGAAAAGATTATGGCTGGACCAGGTCTCGCAAGCAGCACCCGATAACGAGTTAAACTGTAGAGCAGCCATCACTCTCCTCAACCGTAATTAAGGGAAGGGAGTGACCCATTCCCCGTAGCTACCGAAAGTAGACCTTTCAGTGAGCATGACCAATATTATTTGCCACAAACATAAACTACAGGTAAAGTAAGAAATTAGTTTGACAAAACACGCTACGCTTTACAATTATAATATCAACAATAAAATAAGCATGTGCGTATTACTTTTCATTGAAACTGAGGAAATTCTGAATCAGGAGCTGCTCACAACCAGTCTGTGTTATCATCAGTGATAAAGTATTCTCCAAGATTGCAATGATTTGATAGATTGTGTACTTTTGTCCCAGTAGGGCGCAATTTGCTACTACGCCTTTCATTAAATTGTACCTGTTACCTAGGGATGGGCATACCTGTCGATAAAAAGTTGTCGGAATGAAGCGGTTCTTAGCGTGATCCAATTCAGTCATTCACCTACTGAAGATTTTAGTTGATACTAGTGATGGGAAAATGTTGTGAAATACTGTGAATTCAGCTAAGCAACAGAAATCCGAGCTAATTAAAACAATTTATAGACACTGTTAAGAAAAAATAGATGCAACAACAAGATTTCTGCAACATAAGTTAAAAAAGTAATCGGATTTCACATGATAGGTGTAGAACACATGAAAAAATTAGCACACTCACTGCGACCTATTTAAAAAAAAAAACAGTACATCTGTATTGTAAGAACAAGAGCAATAGTTTGTTGCTTATCCAAGGTCATCAGGCTATAATGGAAGGACTAAGTGTTGAAGAAGGCGTGAATCGAATCAAAGTCGTTTTCACAAATTTTAATGCGTTTGTGTTTAATTTTTAATGGCCCGACGTTTCAAACACTTTACAGCGTTGGTCACTTTACATGGTTACCCGCGGACCGCCCGTGCCTACAAACGCTGATTTATTTACAATATGTTACACTCGCGTAAACATCAGAAATCATTATGTAAACCAGTACTTACCTACTAGAATTTGCAAATAAAATACACCGGTTAGAGTATCTTTATACAAAGCGCGCGAGATCAGATCCATCATCTCATTCCTACATGTGAAGGGATTCCTTGCAAGAAAATATACGAGGGAGCGCTGATATCGTACAACAGCCTTATCTTAGAACTTAGCAGAGAAACCGACCGCGTAAGGGTGAAGCTCCGGTGACACTGCAATGTTGGCAGGGCAACAAAACTGTAATATTATTTATTGTCAAGTCTAAAAATTCCTAATAAATATTATAAAAAATATAAAGTAGTTTCATTCAGTCGGTTTTACAAAATATATTTAACTAGATGGCCAAATACTTTTAACTAACGCACTGCATCATCATCATATCAGCCCATATAGGGCTGATATGATGATGATAGGTTAATGAATTTCTTTTGCCTTTATATAAAGAACAATTACGCTTCTTTAAAGGCCTACCTTTGTATTTGAACTACCAGCAGTTAAAGTTGGCAATGAGAAATTGTATATTGATTCTTTTACACAGGCCATTAAGACTGTTCTGACGTTCTTTCCAATTAAAAATTCAATACAGAGCAAAATTCTATCTTGGTGGGACTAGAGCTCTCCTCCACCCACCAAACACGTAGTACAATATATCTATGGTATGAACTTGTGGCAGCAGAACTATCATATCCACAAATGCTGTAAATATTTGAACTGACTCAAAAGGGTCACAAATACGTAACTGCCACTCATCTATTAATGACTCTCTGTCCTTAGTCGTCTTTTACGACACTCGCAACGCAAGAAGGGACTTGTCCATTTTCTTAGTTATTTTATCGAAAATATACCTTGAAGACTCAATGGGGCTTTACAGGCTTGCTCGGAATACAGAATGTTTAAAGATATTGATTTGGGGTACTCTGTGCTATTTGTATTATACTATATTTTTTATCTGAAACTCAGATTTTATGATATAGATAACGCCCGAGCAAGTTTACCAAACGATTTTGGAGCTAAACATTTAAAAGTTTCTATCATGTTAGTAGGTACATAAATAGGCTCCTGTTTCCCAGATATGTCAAGAGATGTCGCTATACGTTGTAGCGAAATTGCACAACTCTATATAAATGTATTTTAAACAAAATACCTAGTCTTGCCATAAATACTGTAACAATGAAAAAAAATCTATTGTAAATAACATTTATTACTTTTATAGTGTGTTAGTGTTAATGTTAGCATAAATATAAAACAATTTAAAATATAAAAAGTTTATTCGAAATGATCTCCACTGTCTATGGTATCGATAGCCCTTCATGAGTAATAGTATTAGGTCCTTACATATGAAATTAGCGTTTTGTCGTACTGACCAATTTGATCTGAAATATCTCCTCTTTGGTTAAGAATTCCAAATTCAAATTTATAAATTCATTTAGCTGGTACATTTAAGTTTTGAAAACAGTCATTCATTTGTTTTTCCTCATTATTTTTTTCTTTGGCGTCGCTTATTACCGCACAATGGAAAACATCAAATATCGGTATATTTACGAGTACGAGTTCTACCGTGGCACCAGTGCTGCTGAAACAACTCGAAGGGGTAATGATGTGTACGGCACTGGTGTCGCAAAAGAAAGCACGGTACGGTTTTGGTTTTAACGTTTTCATTCTGGAAATTTCGACCTTCAGAACCAATCCCGTGGACAGCCAGCGACCAAAGTGGAAAATAAAGAATTAAAGGCTATTGTGGAAGCGAATCCATCACAAAGCACTTCAAAGATAGCTGCAGGCTTCGGGGTAAGTGACAAAACTAATCCACTTGAAGCAAATTGGAAAAGTAAAAAAACTTGAACGATGGGTACCTCATGAATTGAGTTAATCGAACTTGCAAACACGCGTCGACTGCTGTGTTACTTTGCTCAACCGACACAATAATAAAGGGATTTTAAATCGAATCATTACTTGTGATGAAAAGTAGATACTGTACGATAATTGGAAGCGCTCGTCGCAATGGCTGATCTTTGGAGACCCAGCCAAATCCTGCCTTAAACGAAAATTGACTCAGAAAAAGTTACTTGTGAGTGTTTGGTGGACTAGCGCTGGTGTCGTTCACTACAGCTTTCTAAAATCTGGCCAAACGATTACGACAGATATCTGTTGTCAGCAATTACAAACCATGAAGGAAGAACTAGCTGCTAAACAACCGAGATTGGTCAATCGCTCTCGGCCATTGCTGCTTCACGACAACGCAAGACCACACACTGCACAACAAACAACCACTAAGTTAGATGAGCTACAATTGGAATGTCTGCGACATCCACCATACTATCCGGACCTTGCTCCAACAGATTACAATTTTTTCCGGACTACTTTTTACAAGGAAAAAATCAACTCCGATGCGGCAGTCCAAATCGCCTTCAAAGAGTTTATTGATTCTTGCCCCTACGGTTTTTTTAGTAAAGGGATCAATGAACTACCTACTACCTATTAGATGGCAAAAGTTCATAGATAACAACGGTACATACTTTGATTAGGTAATTAAATATATTTTACAAAAAAAAATGACTATATTCCTCCCGTACAAAACGCCGATTTCATATGTAAGGACCTAATATTAATAAGAGCGATACTATCGATAGTAATCCATGCGTCGAGGTTAATAGTATTGATAGTATTACTATAACTATTAGTTTTGACATAAAACTATCGATAATATCGACTATTTTCGACTATCCATTGCCAGAAATTTCTCAATAGCTTTAAAAATATAAATAACTTAGTAAATATAAATAGCTGTGTTCCTGTTGCTTATCTTTTTTTGGAGTACTATGGCCAGCACTCACGACGTTCACTCGTCTGGAGCCACGCAAAGGCGGCCCGCGGCCCCATAACCCACCGTATTCCCACCCCTTCACCAATGGGTCGACCACTGTTAGCGAGCTCCTTGTCGTTCGTGGTCAGCTTGAACACTGTTGCTTATACTGTGCTTGTTTCAATGAATTTTGTGGTTACTTTTAGTGGGGTTAACTTGAGGGTATAGTTTTGTGTGATGACGGAGTAAGAATACAGTTCACCAACCCTCTTTTGCCTGTGGGTGTCGTACAAGACAACTATTGAATTAAATATGCATATAACATCTATGCAAGGAAAGGAAAACTCGAAACAAAATCCTAGGTATATAAAGTGAAATGATGATGATGAATCATCATCATAATAGTTATCATTTTCTTTTCATATTATCAGTTTCTTCATGTCAGTAATGGTCCGTCAGTGAGTCAATGTCGCCTTCAACAGTGTAATGACCACTGTTAAGCGTATCTTCTGAGAATTTTGGTGGAAGCAAAAAGGTATGTATAGCAATTTTATATCATATTCACTACACCTCAGCAGTTCTGCCGCTATATATTACATAAAATGCCATGAAAATTAATTAATATAATACGTTAAAACACTAAGATATTGAATGTAATACAAGAACATCACATGACACTTCCAGATGCCCACCAAAACCTCGGCACTATCGATTGCATTACTATCGATAGTTTTTTTTTTGTGTTCGTATCGCTGTTGGTCGCAGATGACATTGACAGCTTAGCCCGGACTATGGGTGAGCGCTGATGGCTCTCAACTAGCGTTGCGTAATTCGAATCATTTAATTCGAATAACTCGAATAAGACTATTGACGCATTCATTCGAATCGCCGTTGACCAAAACCGAATCAATTCGTTAACTCGTGTCGTACTCGTAGGCAGGTAGGTACTCGAAGCGCGGGCGGTCGCGGCGGCGGTGCGGCGATCAGTCGACTCGGTTTGATAGGACATTCGTTGATTCGTTTTCTATTCGTCGATTCGCTCTCTAGTCATTGATTCGCTCTCTAATACGGAGTCGAAGAATCGTAAGAATGAATTGTACGAGTGAGAAAATACGAAAATACACGAAATGTTCTAAGAATCACGAGTTGGTTGGATGCAATTCGATTCGTTTGAGGTAGTAGATACCTATTACATTTACAATTCGTCCCTAGCGCGATTTAATGTTTTCTTGCTTTTATTGACTGCTCATTTATGTAATTAAAAATAATAGCTATTAATTATGAGTATATCTGAGACGTAGGTATATAAACGTATTTATTTTTTTTTAAAGTTGATTTATCAGGTAATTTCTAATTAGAATCAGACTCTATTTAAAAAAAAGTATTTTTTTGTATATGATTTTATTATTACTTTTTGTTATTTAGTATGCTGATTTTAATCATAATAATAAAAGAGTACTATCATTACCTACGTGTTTGAAAGTCATATGTCCCCTTTCCGTAACCAAATACCGAGCACACTGCTGTAATTTGTTTTCCAGTACTAATATCTCATAGAAACTGACTCTGTTTTCTATAGTCTCTTCGATTAATATGGTGTATACATAAACAGTATTTCTCTTTGTAAGTGCTGCATATATTCTGTCAATAATATGTTCAACAATATCTTATATAATACCACCAGCATAGTATCATTGATACTATATCAATCAGCAATTATTTATATTTATGCAGTCAGCCTGAGAATACGGTTTACTTTATATATTTTTATGTGACAACCCGTGATCTCACCACTATGGTTCTATATGAAAACCAGCGCTACACCGTCTCGGTGCGGCTTATGCTGATATAGAACCTTTTTCGATCTCTTTGTTAATTATTGGTCTTTTTGTTGTTAATTAGTATTTGTTACTTAATCTATTATATCTTCGCCTTCTATGCATTTTACCTTATTTTTTTTTAACTTAGTCTAACTTTAAGTACAGATTTTTAAATTATATTTTAGTCTTAGAATTTATATTGATTCTGTATCAATGTATCACTATGAGATCGAAATAAACGAGTTTCTTTCTTTCTAACTCGAAATTTCGACTCATTCGTAATGCAAACCCATCCGCAAAAAAACTCTCGCTCGAATAATAATGTAAATGAATTATAACTCGTAAACTCGGCTTCACAGTCGGATGACTTGACATAAGAGTACGAATTTCAATAGAATGCTGACGTGACAAATGTGACGATTCGAATCAATTTGAATTACGATTCGAATCAATAGTAATTTTAATTCGATTGATTCGAATTGAAAAAAAGCAATTAGTCTCATCGCTACTCTCAACCCGGGTTATCGATAGTATCGCTGTTATAATTAACATTGCTCTTGGAGAGTATAGTATATATATCGATAGTATTAGCGTATTACGATAAAATATCGATACTATTGATTACACGTTAACCGTCGTTAACTATCTATCGATAGTAGACTATCGATATGCAAGGTTAACTAGCATACCCGACAGATTTTGTCGTACCTGGGATAGCAGCGCCGCATTAAATATGATATTTTAAATTAAATATTTGCATTTTTATTTCCGTATACTGACGCAAAAAGAATACATTTCACCATTCTCTGTTTTATTAATATTCGTAGCCACTACCAAAAACCAGAAAAAAAACTAATAACCACACAACGTCAAATTAAGCAAATCTACTTACATTATTTTAGGCTTTTTGACGGTAATATCAAAATGGCTACATGACAGGCTTTGAAATTTTATTTATGATTTTAATGTTTTACAGTGTTATATTGAATAATTTTGATGATATTTTATATAATATAATGCAAATAAAAAGCTGAAATGCGCCGAACATGTTATAATAGCGAATTGTGTGCATTTTCACATTCTACCAAAATTCCCAGAGGAATCACATTTTGGATGTCAGCGCCAAATCAATGTTAACGACTGACTAAAATACAAAGACTAAAGACGGGAATAATCAATACTATAACTCGACACTGACACCAATAGCTTATATTATTGTAGCTTATTACCATTAAACAACAAGAAGAAGAATAGAGCTTTAAAATGGCTGCCAATATTAATTGTCAATCAAACATATTAAACGTATATTCTAATAAAACAGTTTGTATAATTTTCAAATAAATTATAGTTCAATTATGAACGAATTAATAAAGTTATATGGTTCATGACGTTTATACGACTTTTGACAAGAATTCATAGCGGGTTTGTTGAACAAAGTTAAGAGCACTATTAGGGATTCGGCCACAAATAGGTTTATCTATAATACGATTCCACATCTCTGACGAGAGCCCAATCGGATTACTGCGCTCGCCTAACATATCCACCTCTTTCTTGATTGGGTAATACCCACCTCCCCACTCCATCAATTCGGGGAAACCTACATAAAATTGTTATTGATGTGTCTTAAAACAACCTGTCCACAAAAATAGCGAATATTGTTTTTATAGTAATGTAGTAGTAGTTTTTATTCTCAAAAGCGGAGATAAGGGCAAAAACATCTATATCATTATCAAACACGTCCCACTGCTGGACTAAAGCCTTCTTCCACAATAGAAAAAAAATACCACGCTCTCCCTGTGGTGACGGAGTAAGAATACAATTGACCACCCCCTACTTGCCCGTGGATGTCGTAAAAGACGACTATATGATTTGAACATAACGCAAGGGAAGGTAAGTTCGAAATGTCCGTAATCCGATATCAACTGGTCTGACCAACGTGGTATTCATCATGCATCATCTCCGTCTATATACGTCCCACTATTTGGCTCAGGTCTTCTCCATAAGATGGAAATTAACCTACTATAGAGTTTTTTTTTGGCGGGAATCTGGAAGTGTCATGTGGTGTTCTTATATTATATTCAATATCTTAGCGTTTTAACGTGTTATATTCAATAATCTTGATGGCATTTTATGTAATATATAGCGGCAGAACTGCTGAGGTGTAGTGAATATGATATAAAACTGCTATACATACCTTTTTGTTTCCACCAAAATTCTGAGAAGATACCCTTAACAGTGGCCATCACACTGTTGAGGGCGACACTTTGACTTACTGACAGACCATTACTAACATGAAGAAACTAATAAATTGAAAAGATAATTATAACTCGACACTGGCAAAAATGGCTCGTATTTGTAGCTGTTTGCCAAGACAAAAAAAAAAGAAGAACGTACTATAGCACGCAGATCAGATTTTTTTTTTAAAAGATATCACCCTCGGGTGACTTTACAAATATATAATTAACGGACACTAATTACATCCAGACTCAGAACAACAATTTGTGGATCGCACAAAGTGTCCTGCATGGGATTTGAACCCTCGATATTGGCACGGTGGGTCGATATCTTAACTACTACGCTATCTGTGCAGTCAAGATGAGTTGGCATAGTATCTAAATATCCCTCAAATTATGGAGGAGGCTCGAGCCCAGACTTATATGAGCTGAGATGATGATAATACCAAGCTAATCAGATGAAATAGTAAAATATTTTCGAGGTTTTTTTTCTCTTGAAGGCTATTAGTAGTTTGTGTCCATTTACATACGTTACATATACATCCCACTGTTGGGCTCGAGCCTCATCCACAATAGAAGGGAAATTGACCTACTATGCCATGTTATTCAGACAGGTTGGTATAGAGTTTTGTTCGTATTCCATCTCTTGCATAGATGTTATATGCGTATCTCTTAGTCGTCTTTTACGACATCCACGGGCAAGTCAGGGAGTGATGAATTGTATTCTTACTCCGTCACCACTCGGATAATGTGTCCATTAACTATATTTATTGTGAAGTCTCTCGTGATACAAGGAATTGATTCCTTAGTAGGATGTGTTGTTTTTTAAAAACATGTATGTATAAAAATAAACTTGGCAGAGTCGTTCACTGATAAGGTTTGTCTTCACAGTTAGTTATGCGACGTCGTTATTGCCTGCTATCATGTACACGACAGGCATTACATAAATGTATGACTAGCTTTATTCCAAGATTTCGTCTGTCTATAAGGTATATGAGACAGATGCGAACAGGTAAACATGTGCAGGTTGTAAAAGGTACCTATATACATACGTACGTATCTATATACAAACTATATTTACCTTTATGTTCTGTTTCTGAACTGACTTATGGATATCGATGCTTATTTCTATTTCAATAAGAACGTAAGTAAAAGTTCTCATATCAACAGCAACCTATATACGTCCCACTGCTGGGCTCGAGCCTCCTCCATAATGGGACGGAAATTGGAGGAAGAATACAATACACCACCCCATCTTTGCCCATGGGTGTCGTAAAAGACAATTAAGGGATACAATATGCATATAATATCTTTGCAAGAAAAGGAAAATTTAAGTTTAAGTTTAAACCCCTTTCGACCAGCGTGGAATAGTAGGTCAATTTCCTTCCCATAGTATAGGAGGCCCGAGCCCAACAGTGGGACTTGTATGGGCTGAGATGATGATTACATTTTTTATTCTAATTATGTAGTGTATTTCTACCTATAACAGGAGTCGGGAAGTAGTTTTAGTTGGAGACCATATACTGTAGGTAAATTTTCACGGAGTCTGGAAAAAGCAACTGATAATCATTAAGTGCTACTTATTTATTGTATTGTCTATACCAATAAATAAAATTGGAGTGTCTGTTTGTAATGTCAAAATAATAGGCTTTTTTCATGCTCACACGGTTATTTGCACGACACCTATGCCTAAAATAGCAATTAAAAAATTTTTGTCTGTCTGTTTGTTCCGGGTAATCTTCAAAACAGCTGGACCGATTTCAAAAATTCTTTCACCAATGGCAAGCTATAATATCAGGGCGTAAACTAGGCTATATTTTATCCCGGTATTCCCACAGGAACGGGAACTACGCGGGTAAAACGACTATAACCTATAACCGAAGCGAAGCGAGGGCGGGTTGCTAGTTTTAAATAAAATTCTGAATTATAAAACACAAGACCTAAAATTAATGTGAGAAACTGTACTGAGGGGTTTCACGCAATTTTTTATAGTTTGATTCACAAGAAGAATGGTATATCCAAAGAATTTATACTTAATATACAATACATTAAGATATTTGGCGTTCTGAGGCACTACATTTCGTGGTCCGCAAATGGACCGCGGTACGTCTGTTGCTGACTGTTCACCTAGAATACTACTAGCTTTCTGCAATACACATTAATGTTCTTTTTTTACTACAATTATGTAGGTATATTTCGTTTTTAATAATAATTCCTAATAGTCTTGTGTATTTTCAAGTATTGTAATATTTAACTGAACTAGAATTACGACGTTTACGACGTTCTATGAAAAAAAAATGTATGATTATCGATGTTAGGTGCAAATTGCTTTTTTTATTACAAATGGTGGTAGACGAACAAACAGTACACCTGATGGTAAGTGTTGCTGCCACTCATGAACCTTTGCAATACCAGGGGTACAGATAGGCCGCTGCCTACCGCGAAGAAATTGAAGGGAGTGTGAATGCGTGTATTGAGGATCGGTGATACTAAAGGCATTACTAAAACCCACCACACGCAAACACCCTCAGAAAGTTGGGCTTCCAGCTCTCTCGTTCACCGAAGGAAGCATAGTTACAAATTGTTACTACTCAAACGTCGATTTTGCACAAATGACTATATCTTCACGACGATAAGTAGTGGCTGCAGAGGATCTTGACTTAAAGAATTCTAATTAAATTCGCCTATACGGATTTTCGTGTGGTGACGGAGTAAGAATACAATTCACCACTCCCTATCTTAACTGTGAATATCGTACAAGACGACTATGGGATATGCACATAACATCTGTGCAAGAGAAGGAAAACTCGAAATGAAACTCTATACCAACATGTCTGACCAGCATGGTATAGTAGGTCAAATTCCCTCCCATTATGGAGGAGGCCCATCCCAACTGTGGGATGAGTGTGGGTTGCGATGATGATGATACGGGACTCCTTGATGGGCGTTATTGGGGACGAAGTGAGTAACCCACGTTTTTTATCGGTAAAGACTGACGAGAATTTTTAACAGAATACATGGCATAGTTTAAAAGCCGTGTTTTGCTTTCTTTTTTACCGTTTTTTTTTTTGTAATTTCATCCCGGTGGTCGCTTATCTGTGTAGTGCAATCAGTGCATATACATATGTAGACTATCAGGGGCAGGTCGCACCGGAGCGATCGCTAACTCGGGCTATTGGGGCACGTAGCCCGTAAGGAGGTCAGTGTGCGCGCCGTAACTGGGTCAGATGCACCACCGCGGGCGCGTTCGTCTCCACTCGACTATTATCGGGTGAGCTCGGCCGCGCAAGCGTGCCATCACCATCGATCGCCGCCCACGCGGCGCAGCGCCGCTCAAGTGCTCCGCGAGTCGCGACGCGAGTCCCGGGCTTGGCCCCTCGACGATGGCGGCGTGAACGCGCGCCGCCCGCGGCCTCCGGCGGACATGCCGCGATGGCCAGAGAGGTAACGCGACGCGAAAGCCGCCCCATCCATATTATGTAACCGGTGATGGTAGATTACCGCGTCCGCCGGCCATAGTTGATCACCCCGAGCCCAGCGCCGTCCACCCGATAATACCGCATAGCCGCGCCCGAACTATCCACCAATCGTATTAAAGCACCTTTATATATTAGAATTATCAACAGTGCTCCATAGTGGTATTCAGTGATGAAAGCTGTGTAATTAATTATGGTAGTATAAACTAACGGTAATGCCGCAGCCGATGTCCCACTCGTACCCGTGCGCTCGTCTATATGTTCGTCTCGCTCACTCTGCAGTTAAAGCCTGCACATGCAATATGCACTATTCATAGTCCTCTGTCAACACACGGTATCTGCACAAGGAATTCTTTGAACGAACCTAATAAAAATTCAATTCTTTTTCTAATACTATAAAGATATACATATGTATATAATATATATTAATTTATTTGCCATTTGAATACAATTCATCATATATTGCCCGTGGGTGTCATAAAAGATGACTAAGGGATTTAATATGTTGACAATATCTATGCAAACGAAAGAAAATCGAAATAAAATTTTGTTGCAATCCCACTGACAAGCGTGTTAGGTCAATTTTCCCACTATTATGGAGGAAGCTCAAGCCCAGCAGTGGGACACGTACAACTTGAAATGAATTAATCAATATATGTACATTTCTTGCCAATAAAACCTTAGATTATTAGTGAATCACATGTGTAGCCAACACCCAACGTTCGAAGAAATTTGTAGCATTTCCGTAGCTCTCCGTAGCGATTCGTAGATGGTAGCATTTCTTCATAAATCTCGTTACACTTGTATTATTTATAACTAGCAACCCGCCCTCGCTTCGCTTCGGTTATAGTCGTTTTACCCGCGTAGTTCCCGTTCCCGTGGGAACACCGGGATAAAATATAGCCTAGTTTACGCCTTGATATTATAGCTTTCCATTGGTGAGAGGATTTTTGAAATCGGTCCAGCCGTTTTGAAGATTACCCGGAACAAACAGACAGACAGATAAAAATTTTTTAAATGCTATTTTAGGCATAGGTGTCATGCAAATAACCGTGTGAGCATGAAAGAAGCCTATTATTTTGACATTACAAACAGACACTCCAATATTATTTATTGGTATAGATGATATCTAATATTTACGCAAGTATAAAAATATTTTTACGGATTTAATTTTTAATTTCCTAACGTTTGAAACACGTTTCGGCGTTCATGGAGTCTTTTAGACGTTGGGAAGGCAAAAATAAAAACAAAAAAAAACGTAATAAAATCCATAAAAAATAGTTTTATGTCACGTATTTATTTTCATCCATATTGTATACAAAATTGTTTATGTTTGATTCTATCCATCCTATCCAAAGCTGTATATAGGCCTCCTTAACATTGAAAATATCATAATTGCCACGCCTGGCAGACGTATTTCTGTAGTTGGCATTATAAGTTTCCCCGGGGAATGCAGCAAACCATTCTCCTTACATTCCCTCAGCCGATTTTTATGAATACTGCGAGAAGGTAAGTGATATATGTTCTATTCTTAACCAGTAATTACAAAGGGATATTTCCGATTAGTTAGGCGTTTCATTAGTTAATCTCAGCCAATATGCATGCCACTGTTGGACATAGCCTCCTTCACAATAGGAGGAAAATTGACCTAATATGCCACGCAAGTCAGACGGGTTTGCCTAGGGATCTATTTCGAGTTTTCTTTTTTTTTGTGCATATATATATTACTAGCTGAACCGACAGACGTTGTTCTGTTTAAATTTAAAAAACGAGTAAAAGGATTTTTCATAGAAATCGATCGCAGCGCCACCTACCGGGTTCAATTGTTAGTCTGAACCATCCAATTGAACACACACAAAAAAAATTCGTCAACATCGGTCAAGCCGTTTAGGAGGATTTCAGTGACATACATACGTACAAAAGAAATCTATACCAATAAATAAAATTGGAGTGTCTGTTTGTAATGTCAAAATAATAGGCTTTTTTCATGCTCACACGGTTATTTGCACGACACCTATGCCTAAAATAGCAATTAAAAAATTTTTGTCTGTCTGTCTGTCTGTCTGTTTGTCTTAGTATAACTAGTCTTATATATAAACTAGCAACCCGCCTTCGCTTCGCTTCGGTTATAGGTTATAGTCGTTTTACCCGCGTAGTTCCTGTTCCCGTGGGAATACCGGGATAAAATATAGCCTAGTTTACGCCCTGATATTATAGCTTTACATTGGTGAAAGAATTTTTGAAATCGGTCCAGCCGTTTTGAAGATTACCCGGAACAAACAGACAGACAGACAGACAGACAAAAATTTTTTAATTGCTATTTTAGGCATAGGTGTCGTGCAAATAACCGTGTGAGCATGAAAAAAGCCTATTATTTTGACATTACAAACAGACACAATAAAATTGGATTTTATTTATTGGTATAGATTCTTATTAAGAAGATAAGCGTATATCCCTTGGTCATCTTTTATGATATCCACCAGCAAGGTAGATGGTGAATCCTTACTCCGTCGAATCCTTATTCCGTGTGTGAACCGAATATGATTTTAAATGGACTGCAGATAGAGGATGAAAATCCACGTGTGTTTAGTTGATGTTAAAAATTGCTCGAAAGAGTGCTGTTCATTATTCTGATTTCGAAAGTGGTTTTTTTTTCAGACTCCTTCAGAAATATAACCAGTATTTATCACACAGAGTATCCTCGATTGGAGTCGGCACCGAGCTGAGCTCGTGCCTTCTTCAGAATACGAGGGAAAATTTATCTACTAAACTGTATAGAGTTTTGTTGCCAGTTTTTTTTTCTTGTATAAAAAAAAATCTATAAAAAAAAATCTCGCATATTATACCCCTTAGTCCTCTTTTACTATAATCACGGGCAGGGTGGTGGATTGTATTCTTACTCGTCACCATACAGAAATATAATTTCAATAATCTTACTGAAAATATATCTATCACTAAAGAGAACTTTCGCATACAAACAATACATTCAAATTATTTATTATTTTTAGTTGGTTTTTCTTTTTCAAGACAACACTTTGCACTAAGGAATTAATACTTGTACTGAGATGGACTTTACAAACATAATTAACAGACACATCTTTCACTTAGGCTTGGAACAACAATTTGTGGATCGCACAAAGAGCGTAAAAAGCGTGGGAGACCCAAAAAGAGATGGATGGACTGTGTGAATGAGGATATGCTTATGAAAAGAGTGAGCGTAGATATGACGGTTGATAGGAGGTTATGGAAGGTAAGGTAAGAAAGGGCCAACCTCACTTAGCGTAGAATGAGGGCAGGCAAATGATAACAAAGTATTGTCCTTTGGTAGGATTTGAATCTGTGACTCTTGGCATGATAGATCGAAATTTTACGCAGTACAGCATTTGAAAAGTCATAGGGCATTTAGTATGCTAGGTCATCTATAAAAACTCTTTTGCGAGGGATAACTGTTTACCGCACGTGGGAATTGGACCCACTATTATTGCAAATCTATTTTAACTGCTTCATTAATAAATACAGTACAATGACAATACATATAGTAACCATATTATCACTCGCATTCTCATATTTACGGCAGAAGTGGTGGTGTGGTTTACCATTTGTTATCAGAATGTTTCTATTAAATTATATTCTCAAATCGAATAAGTATTTCTATAAAATAAAACTGTTTTCACAGATTATAAGGGAGGTCTTACCGTGACAATGAACGCTGAAGTGTTCGAAAAGACGTAAATATAATTTTATTTTTAAAAATCATAACATATTTTTATGACACAGATTAGAGAAGTCGACAAAGGAAATAAATATCGATATTTATAAACATATCAATATCAAAGTCGATATTCGGAGAAAAAATTTCGATGTATCGATATATCGATACGAAAATGCGGTTATAAAATGATAAAGCATTAAGCACAGCTCATTTTCTAGTATTATAAGAGTCGTACAAGCCTTTCATTGTGACTCATGATATAAGTTACTTAGTTAAGAGCAAAATCACTGAAAACGAAAACACAAAAACTATGATTTCCTATAAGATATTTTTTTTTAATACTAATTTAAATAAATGGAACCAAATGAGTGGCAAACCTTCGTTTAACGAATTATTATTCCAATACTAAGCGATAGTTTATTGGAATTATTCGATTGTCATCTTTGTCAATGATTGTAATTGCTAAAAGTGACAAACACTCATTATCATCATCGCTGCTCACATACATGCCACTGTTGGGCTCGAGCGTCCTCCACAATGGGAGGGAATTTGACCTCCTATACCATGCTGGTCAGATACATTGATATAGGGTTTCATTTCGCGTTTTCCTTCTCTTGCACAGATGTTATGTGCATATTATATAGTATATACCATAGTCGTCTTTTACGACATCCACGGGCAAGATAGGGAGTGCTGAATTCTTACTCCGTCACCATACGGAAAGTGACAAATACTAGTCACAGACCTATCTTTTACAGTTTTGGTTTCTAAACTCTTTCAACTTATAGTCCATAAAATATAGCTTGATCTCTGAGACAGACGTTAACGAAACCAACGAAGTAAGTTTGAACGAGCGACATGTTTACAATTTCATTTTGTATCAAATATATTTTCATTCTTTTCGTACCAGTTTTATTGCAACTAAATTGAAATAAATTATAAATATAAAAATATTAATATTCATGCCTAAAATGTACCTCGTAAGTACTGAAATACCTAGTAAACTTTTTATACATAAATGACGCTTATACACATACAAGGTCATACTGAACTGAAAATAAAAAAGAGATGGGACAGTCGGTATACGTAAATCGATAACCGATCTTTATTCAATTATTCATAAAACAAATAAACCCAATACAGTACCTATATAAAACTTTTAACATATATTTACAATTGAAACAGACAGTTACATTATAAAATACATAAATTGAATTAATTAAACATTAAAAAACTACTTTTCGTCTCAGAGTAGATGATAATATTATGTACGCATTATTGTCAATAAACTAGATATATTTATTTATAAAACAGTCGTAATTGATGGATTTATCTAACGACCGTCCCTATTTGGCAAAAAGTGATAAACATTCTAGCAGTAACACTCCAGTGATGACGATAATAGTGACCTAGACCTTGATTGTACTCCTTTTGAATAAATAAAACAGTCAATAAACGGTTTTTATTTGAAGTAAATTAAAAAAAAAATTATTGAGTGTATATTAATTATAATAGAAAATTACAATTAATAATAATAAAGAGTTTTATCGATAAAAAGCTACGGACTTTATAATTTACGAAACAAACAAAATATAGTTTTTGTTCTAATTTCGATATTGGATATTTTGTATTGATATATCGATATAGCGGATATGTCAGTTAAAAATATCGACATATTGAATTAAAAATATTGATATATCGATACTTTTTGAACAAACCTAACACAGATGGCTCCATTGTTACTATTAAAAGAAGTAAGTCTCGCAATGATTTATTAACACTACATCTTTTAGACAGGACAGTGTAGTAGAATGATTTCCCTCTTAACGCGTGGAAGATTTATGTCATCAGTAAAAAGTTAGCTCACCATGATATGTCATCCTCCTACCCTTACATAATAGGGTAGACATTTCCTTTCTATAACTAAATTAGAATATGAGCAAAACATGCAGTATATAGGGATTTGGCTGCTTAAAGCCAGCCCTTCTTGGGAATGTAATATTTGACCACATGGCACTAGCAGGCATTGGCACAGTTCTTCCTCGGTACATTATCATCATTACAGCCTTAGAATAATAACGTATAGAAGGATAGTGTCGCTACTTCGAACATTCGAAACATGAATCTAAAAATATTACATGCACGCCGACGATTACACAGGTACACACGCACACCACTATACAAATTATGAAATCAAATTTTGTTTTTATTAAATTATTTTTTAAAAAATAATTTTAAAAGTAATGTTAAAAACCTTTTTAAGTTTTTCAAATGTGTTGTGACACCAATTGAATGTACAAACCGTCATAATTACCTATTTATTCTTTAAGAGTTGCGTACGTACGCACAGTACAGTGACCTTGTACATTACGGAACGGTTCCGGCGTAAGCTCCATTAGGCTCCAATTGAAATGCTTCACTTTTTGTGCGCAAACTTACCTTCTATACGTTATTATTCTAAGATTACAGCTCATCTACGTTCTACTGCTGGGCTCGAGCCTTCTCCACGATGGGAGAGAAATTGCTTACTAGCCCATGATGATAAGGCGGGTTGGTATAAGGTTTTATTTCGAGTTTTTTTTTCTCTTGCATAGATGTTATCTGCATATTGTAATCCCTTAATGGTCTTTTACGACACCCACGGGCAAGAAAGAGGATGGTTAAAAGTAATCTATACCAATAAATAAAATTGGAGTGTCTGTTTGTAATATCAAAATAATAGGCATTTTTCATGCTCACATGGTTATTTGCACGACACCTATGCCTAAAATAGCAATTAAAAAATTTTTGTCTGTCTATCTGTTTGTTCCGGGTAATCTTCAAAACGGCTGGACCGATTTCAAAAATTCTTTCACCAATGGAAAGCTATAATATCAGGGCGTAAACTAGGCTATATTTTATCCCGGTATTCCCACGGGAACGGGAACTACGCGGGGAAAACGACTATAACCCATAACCGAAGCGAAGCGAGGGCGGATTGCTAGTCATAAATAATTACGCACGTTTTCTTTCAATCTTAATTATCATAAGGCAGCTAAAATTAGTGAAGAAACTTTTTTAAATAAAACTTTTGAAGTTAGTAACTCCTGATGCAAGGGTAAAAGAGATTTTTTCTTAAAATTTATTCCGGCTGTAATAATCTACCCCTTAAATGCTTAAGCAAATTAACTTTACAATGATTTAAATTATCTATGGAATTGCTTTAATTTATCAAAATGTTACCATCAATTATATTAATTACTAGCAACCCGCCCTCGCTTCACTTCGGTTTAAGTCTTTCCTGCGTAGTTCCCGTACCCGTGGGAATACCAGCATAATATATAGCCGAGCTTACTCCCTGATATTATAGCTTTCCATTGGTGAAAGAATTTTTGAAATCGGTCGATCCGTTTTGAAGATTACCCCGAACAAACGGACAGACAGATAGACAAAAAAAATATAAAGTGCATTTTGTGCATAGGTGTCGTGCAAATAACCGTGTGAGCATGAAAAAAGCCTATTATTTTGACATTACAAACAGACACTCCAATTTTATTTATTGGTATAGATTAATATTAATTATTTGAGAGAGAGAGAGAGAGAGAGAGAGAGAGAGATAGCTTAACCAGATGATATTTTTATAAAATTTAAATAATTTTTGAAGAGTATGATTTATTAAATACCTTTAATAAAAGTATAAATAAAGTCCAGTCATTGTCCATCAAGACAAGTCCCCTTCCAAGAGTTCAAAGCACAATCTTGTATCACTCATCATTCATTATCATTTCAGCTCATACACGTCCCACTGTTGGGCTCGAGTCGCCCACACTAGGAGAGGGAAATTGACCTACTATACCATGCTGGTCAGACTGGTTCGCATAGGGTTTCATTTCGACTTTTCCTTCTCTTGCATAGATGTTATATGCATATTTTATCCTTTAGTTGTCTTTTAAGACATCCACAGGCAAGACAAGGAGTGGTGAATGGTACTCTTACTCCGTCACTACACGGCAAAATCTTATTTAACTTCTAAAACTTCTGAATTAACCAGTGTGCGTGTTCAAGTTTTGTTTCCTTTCATTCTCTGTCCATTGCCCAAAAGAATTCTTCTGCGCTATGGATCGAGGAGTTAGTAAGCCCAAATCTAAAATTTTTCGTAAGCCAAAACCACCTTAGTGAACTAGTAAAGATGATTTCTAATGTTTATGCGAATAATACATATGGGCGCTGTTTTGACTATTTGAAATAATCTGTATGAATTAATCGATACTGGTTCCGTTCTAGTTAATGATATTAATTTAATTATTGTATAAATTAAATTATAATATTAATTTAAATTATGGTATTATTTAAATAATTTAAATTTGTCTATTTATAAAAAGGAAGGAAGCTGTGATGTGACGTGACTCCTTTGTGATGAAATGTTTGTTCCTTGAAAATATTTAATTACTGTCAATGTAATTTAGTATTACAAATATTTAATTATGGAATAATTATTACAGACTTTAAATCAGTGCAATAAAGCTTATGTTAAATCAATTGAAATTCAAATTGTTTTACCGGTTGTAACTGGTCAGTGATTCTAGCCTATAAAAAGGCCAGCATTCGTAACGACAGTACAGTTTTTTGATATCTACGAAAAGTGTTGTTACTCTGTTTAAATTGTATCATCTTTATTGTGCTCAGACCAAAAATAAACCAAGTTTGTGAAGTATTGACGTTATTATTTCACCGAGATGGATTCAGATTACCCGAATGTTAACGCCACGCCGACATACACATTCTGGATAAAGCTATTTTTACGGATTTTATCGCGTTTGTTTGTTAATTTTTGAATTATTGACCTTTTGAACATTTTTCTGCTGTTATGGTTACGGGATGACCAAGGTGTCTTACGTCCAACAAAGAATCGTTATTACAGTGATTTACATCTACCCGCTACAGAATAAGTTATTAAATTTGACCCACATTTCAGATACAAATTATAATATCTAAAACGGCAAAAACACTCACGTGCTGAGATCGATTACGTCGACCCGGGTTTCGAGCATGTCCGATGCTCATCATCAGGGCGAGTGCGCAGCGGCGTCTGCGAGGCCCCGGCGTGCACTGCGCGATGCATATCGACCTGCTCGATATGCATCGCACCCGGGTCGACGTAATCGATCTCAGCACGTGAGTGTTTTTGCCGTTTTAGATATTATAATATGGATCAGTCTCACGATAATTTCAATACTAAAATTTAAGATACAAATTTATTGCCAGTATAAGAAGAAAATGCTTCTGTATAAAAAAAAGGAGTGGTAGGACCACACTGTCGACAGTTATCTGTCTACAGCCGCGGGCCGGTCCGTCCGGGGCAGTACCATGCTCTCGCAGAAGATCGACGTCTGAGTAGTAGCAATTTGTTACTGCGCTTCGTTCGGTGAGCGAGAGAGCCGGAAGCCCAACTTTCTGAGGGTGATTGCGTGTGGAGGGTTTTGGTGGTGCCCTTGGTATCACCGAGCCTCAATGCACGCATTCACACTCCCTTCGCTTTCTTCGCGGTAGGCAACGGCCTTGTAAAGGTCCATGAGCGGCAGCAACACTTACCATCAGGTGTACTGTTTGCTCGTTTGCCACCGCTTGCAATAAAAAAAAAAAAAAAAAATATATATTGTTTTTGCTTAGTAGTAGTTGGTTAATAGTAGTAGTATATTAGCAGTAGTAGTATTACGGTAATTATTATATTATAACAACTTACTAATTTAAACCTAATTAATCTAATATGCTACGGAACGTGCTCCCAGCCGTCTTCTCTATACAAATTTATTTTAGTATTTCTTAATTTCAATAGCTCCACGAGAAAAATTCTAGACAGGTATCGGTGCTTTCTGCGAGAATTAGTAGCTTATCAAATCATAAACGGTTAGAAATTTCTAAACGTCGAGAAATAAAATACAAGCGCGATAAAATCCGTAAAAAGTAGTTTTATTTATAACTGGGAAAGATGCTTGGAGCCATGCTCAATCTATTATCTATATATATATATATATATATATATATATATATATATATATATATATATATATAGGAGAGGCGGGTTTTGCGAGCGATATATTGACTCATCACCATATCTCTGGAACCATAAGGCGTACGGACTTGAAATTTGGCAGAAATATGCCTTTCGTCGAGTGGAGGTCAGCTAAGAACGGATTTTACGATATTCCACCTGCAAAGGGTGTTGCGGGGGGTTAACAATAATATACATATAAAGGAACAAGGTGAGCCGAAGCTATTGAAGCTAGAAAAATGAAATTTGGACCGTAGTTTCATTTCATGACGTAGATACCCACTAAGAAAAGATTTTTTGAAATTCCACCCCTAAAGGGGTGAAACGCAACGGTAAAGTTTGTATGGAAAGAAAAAAATCTTTAGCTACTTCAAATTAAGCACAAATACTCTTTAATAAAAATAAATAAACACGTGTTTCAGCGTTTGTCCATTTTCATCCTCTAAGAGTGTAAAATAGGTTGAAAGATGTCAGTTTACTGACTTATCACATAGCCGAAAGTACTCAAGCCAGAAACATGGAATTTTGATATTAGTTTCTTTGCGTGACGTAGAAACTCACTAAGAAAGGATTTTTTGAAATTCAACCCCTAGGGAGTAAACCACAGTAACAACGTTTGTATAAGGAGAAAAAAAATCTACATCGATATTCTTCAAATTCTCCAAAAATACTCTTTAGTAAAAGTAAATAAAGACGTGTTTCAGCATTTTTTAATTTTCACCCTCTAAGTGTGTAAATAGGTAGGAAGAAGTTGGTTGATTAACTCAACAACGCCGAGCTGAAACTACTGAAGCTAGAAAAATGTAATTTTTACCGTAATTTTATTTTGTGGCGTATGGATTCAATAAGACGGGTTTTTTTTTTAAATTCAGCCCCTTCTTTTTTTTTTTTTGGGCGTGGGCTGCGGTCGGCGCGCCTCCGCACCACTCCGTCCGGGGCGACAGAGGGGCTTAAGCACGCAACTCCCGCAACCCACCCGAAAACCACCTCGCCTTCGTCGTTGGGCCGACCATCGGAGCAGGTTTACTTGTCGTCAGTGGTCGGCCCGACGGAATACCCCCTACGTGGGGTACCCTCCCATCGACCGACGTCCCCCCTTCGGGGAGGACGTCGGTCTTTCCTCACGCGGTCGGCCTCTCGGCGGGTGACGGACTAATCCCCGGTCACGTCACCCGCGGCCTCGGCTAGGGCGGCATGAGGCGCAGATAGTTGCGCCTGCGCCGCCCCAGTCGCCGGCGGATCTCCTCATCGAGGCTGCGCTCCACGCGCAGACGATCCGCGGCCTCCTTCTGCGAGATCACTGTCTCGCAGAAGGCTGCGACCGCGTCCCAGTTCCCGACGCTGTCGACCATCGCCCTAGCGATGGCCGGCAGCGTCAGGTCGGCACCAATGATTGCGACGAGTTCACGGCGCTGCACTGCCCAAGCCGCAATCCTCGTCGCAATCGCAGTGGTGCCAGGACGGTGTACTCTCCCTCCTTACGACCCTGTGCAGGTATTTGGCAAAGCTCCCATGCCCTGTCAACACCACTAGTCGGAAGGAGAGCACCCCGTGCCGCCTTTCCAACCACTGCATCAGCACCAGCCGGAAGGCCTCCACGGTTCGCACCCCGAACCGAGGCCTCTCCAGCCGGACTGCCCAACGGGCAATGACGTCTCGGCGGGCGTCGACGCGCCAGGCGGTGAGCTCCCTTAACAAGATGTCACCGCCCTCCGCTCGCACCCCCGTCACCCGCCGATACAATCCGGCGAGCATCTCCGCCTCCAGGTCCCACGGGGGAGTCCCGGCCAATAGGCACGCTGCCTCCGTCGCCACCGTGCGGTATCCGCGGATGGCCCTGACCGCCATGACCCTCTGTGGTCGCCACAGAAGGGCCCTAAGTCGGACGGTCAAGGACCCCGCCCATACCGGTGCGCCGTACAGGGCCATCGACCGGATGACCCCCGTGTACAGCCGTCGGCACGTAGCGCTCGGTCCGCCCACGTTCGGCATAAGTCACGATAGGGCGAACGCCGCGCCGACGAGCCGCGGAGCGAGCCTGCGGAAATGCTCCCGGAACCACCATTGCCCGTCGAGCACCAGGCCCAAGTACCTCATATGGGCCCGGATGCTGATGTCAACCGAGCTGACGGTGATCGAGACGCCGATGGGAGGGCTCATAAGGCGCCCATGGAACAAGAGGGACTCCGTCTTGTCCAGGGCGACCCTCAACCTCAGCGCCTCGATCCGCCTGACGACCTCTTCGGTGCCATAGGTCGCCAGGCTTACCGCCTCTTCTAGCGTCCCACCGCGGGCTGTGACGAGCGTGTCGTCGGCGTAACAAATCACGCCCAGCCCGGGCGGGAGGCTCCCCCGCAACGCCCAGTCGTAGCCGATGTTCCATAGGGTGGGTCCGAGGACCGACCCCTGTGGGACACCGCACGTCATGGGCGTTCGCACAATGTCCCCTGCTCGGTTGGTACAGAGGACGCTGCGCCCCACCAAAGTCTGCCACTAGCCGCCTCAGGTAAGCTGGCACTCCGTGATACCGGAGCGCCTCCCTGATGCAGCTGAATGGCAGACTATTGAATGCGTTGGCGATGTCTAGGGACACCGCCAACAACACTCCCCCACCGGTGACGGCCTCAGTCGCCACGGCCCTCAGGCGCAACAGAGCCGCGATCGTCGAACGACCCCTCCTAAACCCAAACTGGGCGTCCGACAGATCGGGCCCCGTGCCGACAAGGTGCCGCTCGATGCGGGCAGAAATTTAGCCCCTAAGGGGTGAACCGCAGTGGCAAAGTTTGTATGAGGCGAAAAAATCGTCATCGATTTTCTTTAAATTGTGCATAAATACTCTTCAATAAAAATTTCAATAAAAATGAATAAACTGCATTTGTCTGATTTTACCTTCTAAGGGTGAATCTACACTTCTTTAATAATATTATAAATGCGAAAGTAAGTGTGTTTGTCTGTTTGTTACCCTTTCAAGCTTAAACCACAGAACTGATTTCAAAAATTATTTCACCAATGGAAAGCTATAATATCAGGGAGTAATATAGCCTATATTTTATCCCTGTATTCCCACGGGAACTACGTAGGTAAGTCGACTGAAGCCGAAGCGAAGCGAGGGCGGGTTGCTAGTACTATAATAAATGTGTGATTAGTCGATTAATTCTTTCTTTTTGTTACAAATAAACGGTGTAATTTTATTGATAACATATTAATAGTAATAAAAATAGTAATAACTAGCAACCCGCCCTCGCTTCGCTTCGGTTTGAGTCACTTTACCCGCGTAGTTCCCGTTCCCGTGGGCATACCGAGATAAAATATAGCCTATGTTACTCCCAGATATTATGGCTTTGCATTGGTGAAAGAATTTTTGAAATCGGTTCGGTGGTTCAAGCATGAAAGCGTAACAAACAAACAAATAAATAAACAAACAACCTTACTTTCGCATTTATAATATTACGATTTACGATATTGAAACAGCTAGAATGGTTTATTGCGCTTATTTCCATAGTCTGATGTCTTACGGCATATTACTGTGGGGATGCTCCGCGGACTTGAATAGAATCTTTGTTCTTCAAAAAAGGGCTGTCCGTGCAATTTATAATCTGGGCCCAAGAGTCTCACTTCGAGAGAAATTCAAAGAAATAAATATTTTAACTGTTATATCACAATATATATACGAAAATATATTATTATGTCAAAAAAAATATGGCTAACTTCAAAAGATATTGTGACATTCATGAAATGAATACTCGGAATAAGGACAAACTAGTTGTACATACTACTCGTCTCCAAAAAATTAGCAAATCATTCATGGGGCAATGTATACGTTTCTACAATAGATTACCTAAAGATATCCGAGACCTGCCAACAAAAAAGCTTAAAAAAGCTATCAAGAATAGACTTCGTAAGAAAGCTTATTATAAAATCTCGGATTATGTAGATGATAATACTGATTGGTTGTGAGCAGCTCCTCATTATGCAATTTCCTTGTTATTTGAAATAAACTCTTTTTTAATAACTCTAATATTGTAATACGCTTTACAATATTAGAGTTATTAAAAAAGAGTGTTTTGCCTAACGAAATCTTGCATTTTCGTCGTTTGTAACATGTTTGTAGCATATGGTCTTGGTCATGCTCACTGAAGGATCTACTTGCGGTAGCTGCGTGGAGCGGGTCTCTCCCTTCCCTCCATAGTGGTTGAGGGGAGTGATGGCTGCTCTAGTAGTGAACTCGTGATCGGGTGCCGCTTGTGGGATCTGGTCCAGCCATAATCATTTGAATTATATTAAGTATCTTGCAGTTCGAAGGGCATCACACTGGAGCTAGGTCTTACAAAACATGTACACAAATTTATATCTAGTTTTTAAGAAGAAAAAAAAATTAAAATAATAGACAAGCCCGCTGAGTTTCTTGCCGGATCTTCTCAGTAGCGGTCGCGTTCCGATCCGGTGGTAGTTTATTTTTATTGGATAATCTAATTTTATTTTGTAAAATTGACAATATGTAAGTGCCCTCTCGGGGTCTATGCATAATAAATGATTTGAATTTGAATTTGAATTAGTAAGGATTAGTATTAGTAATAAATAAATGCGCAGTTGAGTAATTCATTGGTTTCTTTACCTTATATAAATGTGAATAATTTCGATATGCGGGATCCCGCAAATACTGAGATCCCGCGGGATTGAAAATTCGTAATCCCGCAAATACAGAGATTGGATTCAGACTGCAGGATTGGAAGCACTAGCTGAAACTTCAAAATGAGAGGATTTTTAAGACCGTCACTAAGGAAATATTTTTTGCGGAGTTTCGGACAGTTACAAATATGCTACTAACAGACACAAATTACACTCAGGCACAAAACAAAATTCGTGGATCGCACAAAATATTGGTTAAAATCGATTCCACGACACCTGACTCGGTAGGACGCTCTTACTTACTAAAGAGATGCTGGTAATTGTGCCTGCGTTTTTATATAAAATAATAAATAGTCATGAAATTTAATAAGATTTAAAAGGATTTAAGAGGAAGAGTCAGCGCCCTTGCCCGATAAATATAGCATAACTCGATCAAGGAAATGTATATATCAACATCCTCCTTTAACATATATTTGAAAAATAAATGTAATTAATAGTTATTTGTTTAGATACCTTAATAAAGCAAAACATATGGTAATTTACTTATGTAAGCTTAGACTTGCACAAATAAATTACTGTTATCAGTTGAATCACCGATAACAACCGCTATCAGTTGAGTCACTGATAACAAACGTTATCAGTTGAGTCACCGATGACAACGGTTATCAGTTGAGTCACAGATAACAACCGTTATCAATTGAGTGACCGATAACAACCGTTATCAGTTGCGTCACCGATAATAACCTTTATCAGTTGCGTCACCGATAACAACCGTTATCAGTTGAGTCACCAATAACAACCGTTATCTATTGAGTCACCGATAACAACCGTTATCAGTTGCGTCACCGATAACAACCGTTATCAATTGTGTCACCGATAACAACCTTTATCAGTGTTGTCACCGATAACAACCATTATCAGTTGAGTCACCGATAACAACCGTAATCAGTTGAGTCACCGAAAACAACCGTTATCAGTTGCGTCATCGATAACAACCGTTATCAATTGTGTCACTGATAACAACCGTTATCAGTTGAGTCACCGATGACTACCGTTATCAGTTGAGTCATCGATGACAACCGTTATCAGTTGAGTCACCGATAACAACCGTTATCAGTTGAGTCACCGAAAACAACCGTTATCAATTGCGTCACCGAAAACAACTGTTAGCAGTTGTGTCACTGATAACAACCTTTATCAGTTAAGTCACCGATGACTACCGTTATCAGTTGCGTCACTGATAACAACCGTTATCAGTTGCGTTACAGATAACAACCGTTATCAGTTGCGTCACCGATAACAACCGTTATCAGTTGCGTCATCGATAACAACCGTTATCAGTTGCGTCACCTATTAGAACCGTCATCAGTTGCGTCACCAATAAAAAACGTTATCATTTGAGTCACCGATAACAACCGTTATCAGTTGCGTCACCGATAACAACCGTTATCAGTTGCGTCACCGATAACAACCGTTATCAGTTGTGTCACCGATAACAACCGTTACCAGTTGCGTCACCTATTAGAACCGTTATCAGTTGCGTCACCGATAAAAACGTTATCATTTGAATCACCGATAACAACCGTTATCATTTGAGTCACCGATAACAACCGTTATCAGTTGCGTCACTGATAACAACCGTTATCAGTTGTGTCACTGACAACAACCGTTATCGGTTGAGTCACCTATAACAAACGTTATCAGTTGAGTCACCGATGACAACCGTTATCAGTTGAGTTACCGAAAACAATCGTTATCAATTGCGTCACCGAAAACAACTGTTATCAGTTGTGTCACTGATAACAACCTTTATCATTTGAGTCACCGATGACTACCGTTATCAGTTGAGTCACCCATGACTACCGTTATCGGTTGTCACTTATAACAACCTTTATCAGTTGAGTCACCGATGACTACCGATATCAGTTGTGTCACTGATAACAACCTTTATCAGTTGAGTCACCGATGACTACCGATATCAGTTGTGTCACTGATAACAACCTTTATCAGTTGAGTCACCGCTGACTACCGTTATCAGTTGTCACTGATAACAACTTTTATCAGTTGAGTCACCGATGACTACCGTTATCAGTTGTGTCACTTATAACAACCTTTATCAGTTGAGTCACCGCTGACTACCGTTATCAGTTGTCACTGATAACAACTTTTATCAGTTGAGTCACCGATGACTAACGTTATCAGTTGCGTCACCGATAACAAACGTTATCAAGTTGAGTCACCGATAACGGGACAACGGGAATCAAGTGAAGGTTCTCAACGTTTGGCCACAGAAGTTTTAAAATAAATAAATCAAGCCTGAAAGTCACTATACTCCCAAAGTTACTATTCCACGCGGACGAAGTTGCGGGCACTGCTAGTATAATATATATAGGAGAGGCCGGTTTTGCGAGCGATATATTGACTCATCACCATATCTCTGGAACCATAAAGCGTACGGATTTGAAATTTGGCAGAAATATTCTTTTCGTCGAGTAGAGGTCAGCTAAGAACGGATTTTTCGAAATGCCACTTGCAAGGGGTGTTGCGGGGGCGTTAACAATACTATACATATAAAGGAACAGGGTGAGCCGAAGCTACTGAAGCTAGAAAAATGAAATTTGGGCCATAGTTTCATTTCATGACGAAGGCACCCACTAAGAAAAGATTTTTTGAAATTCCACCCCTAAGGGGGTGAAACGCAACGGTAAAGTTTGTATGAAAATAAAATAAATCTTTAGCTACTGTCTTCAAATTAAACACAAATACTCTTTAATAAAAATAAATAAACACGTGTTTCAGCGTTTGCCCTTTTTCATCCTCTAAGGGTGTAAATTGGGTAGAAAGATGTCAGTTTACCGACTTATCACAGAGCCGAAACTACTGAAGCCAAGAACATGAACTTTTGACATTAGCTTCTTTACGTGACGTAGAAACCCACTAAGAAAGTATTTTATGAAATTCAACCCCTAAGGGGTTAAACCGCAGTAGTAAAGTTTGTATAGCGAGAAAAAAATCTTCATGGATATTCATGAAATTCGCCACAAACACTCTTTAATAACTATAAATAAACATGTATTTCAGCATTTTTTAATTTTCACCCTCTAAGGGTGTAAATAGATATAAAGAAGTTCTTTGTCTGACTCAGCGGAAACTACTGAAGCTAGAAACCTGCAATTTTGACCGTAATTTTATTTTGTGATGTAGGGTGGGTCCCTAAGAAAGGATTTTTGGAATTCATTCCCTAAGGGGTGAAAAAAACTTCATTGACTTTCTTTAAATTTTACATAAATACTATTCATTCATCATTTTTTTCATCATTTCAACCCTTATACATCCCACTGTTGGGCTCGAGCCTCCTCCATTATGAGAGGGAAATTGACCAACTTCACCACACTGGTCAAACGTGTTGGCATAGATTTTAGTTTATCTTCTCTTGCATAGATGTTGTATGCATATTATAATCACTTAGTCTTCTCCTACGACAGCGACGGGTAAGAGAGGGGGTGGTGAATGGTATTCTTATACCGTCACCACACGGAAAATACTCTTCAGTAAAAATGAACAAACCGCATGTGTCAATTTTTACCCTCTAAGGGAACTAGGCGGCTAAGGTGACTGAAACCGAAGCGAAGCAAGGGCGGGTTGCTAGTCATTTATATTTACATACTGTCTTGTTTTTACATAAATCAAATGTGTAATGTACGTTTTATATACAATGTTTTAATACTCTATGCAATTTTACAATATTAAGAAATGGTATATAATATAGCTTAGATGTCAAAATAACAATATAATTTTATCTCGATATTCCCACGGGAAGAGGAACTATGCGGGTAAAACCGCAGGGCGTTGCTAGTGGTTTTTTAAAAAACCGGCTAAGTGTGAGTCGGAGTCGCGCACGAAAGGTTGTATACCTATAAAAATATATCAATAAAATACACTTTTTTTGTACGAGAGCCCCCTCCCCTATTTTTTTTATTTCAATTTTATTAGTTACTAGCAACCCGCCCTCGCTTCGCTTCGGTTTCAGTCGCTTTACCCGCGGCGTAGTTCCTGTTGCTGTGGCAATACCGGGATAAAATATAGCCTATGTTACCCCCTGATATTATAGCTTTCCATTGGTGAAAGAATTTTTGAAATCGGTTCGGTGGTTTAAGCGTGAAAGCGTTACAAACAAACAAACAAACAAACATCCTTACTTTCGCATTTATAATATTAGTATGGTTTATTAAAGTAAATAATTAAGTATTTTGTGAATATTACAAGTTCCTACCTGTTTACCATTTACTGATATCGCACAAAAATAGTTAATAAATGGCGTTTTTTGTATGATAGCCCCCCTTAAATATTTATTTTATTTTGTTTTTAGTATTTACTAGCAACTCGCCCTCGCTTCGTTTCGGTTATAGGTTATAGTCGTTTTACCCTCGTAGCTCCCGTTCCCGTGGGAATACCGGGATAAAATATAGCCTAGTTTACGCCCTGATATTATAGCTTTCCATTGGTGAAAGAATTTTTGAAATTACCCGGAGATTACCCGGAACAAACAGACAGACAGACAGACAGACAAAAATTTTTTAATTGCTATTTTAGGCATAGGTGTCGTGCAAATAACCGTGTGAGCATGAAAAATGCCTATTATTTTGACATTACAAACAGACACTCCAATTTTATTTATTGGTATAGATTATTATAGCGACAACATAATTTGTAAAAATTCCAACTGTCTAGCTATCTATCTAGCTCAAGAATTGCGATAGCTAATCGCGATTCTTGAGATACAGCCTGGTGACCGACAGACGGACGGACAGACACCGAAGTCTTAGTAATAGGATCCTGTTGTTAACCTTAGGGTACGGAACCCTAAAAAAGTGATTGGATTATTTACACATACTTAAAAAATAAACTCAAACGTTTTAAACAGATCGTAGACTATATGTGTGTATTATTGTCGGGTATAAATATACACCAACATTTTCATGCAGAAAGCTGATACACCCAACTGTGATACATGTGGAGTTGTTGAGGATGTGTATCCCTTACTTGTGGAATGTGTCCGCTTTCAGCAAGAGTGGTTAGCGCTCGAGCTGATGTATGATTTAAATCGGTTGAACGTCGGGTGGCATAACGATATATTGGCTGAGCCTACGTCTGACGCTGCTAAACAACTATTTAAGGCCATAAGCCAACTGAGATGACAAATTCCTTCTTTTCCTTTTTTATACTAGTTTTAAGCTGTTTGTATTTTTTTTTAACTCCAATCTTGTATAATACGATGGGACTGGCATATTCTTTAATAAAAGTCCCCAAATTAAATAAGAATAAAAAAAAAAAAACATTTTCATCTATCTCAATTCATATACGGCCTAGACGTACGTAGACTATTAAACAAAGGAGATTGTATGAAAGAAATAGCAGGGAAAAGCCGATGAATATGACTTTCAAATTACGTAAGAACTAACATGACGAGTATGTAATTATAATATATTGAAACAAACAAATAATAATTCTAACTAAATTATTATTATCCATACTAATATTATAAATGCGAAAGTAAGGATTGTTTGTTTGTTTCTTTGTAACGCTTTCACGCTTAAACCACAGAACCGGTTTCAAAAATTCTTTCACCAATGGAAAGCTATAATATCAGGGAGTAATATAGGCTATATTTCACCCCGGTATTCCCACAGGAACGGCAACTACGCCGCGGGTAAAGCGACTGAAACCGGAGTGAAGCGAGGGCGAATTGCTAGTTATCTATATATATAAAATGCTTTGTCCCGAGTGAGGTGACAACGCACAGCCTACACCGATCAGTACAGAGACTTGAAATTTCGAGGGTGTGTTCTTTGTGGAACGTAGGAATCCGACAAAAAGGAATATTTAAAAATTATCGAGTACATTATTACCGAGTAATATTTGCAGGGAAAATTATTTTCCGGTATTTCCTCAGGATTGGAGTTTTGGCAAGTGAAACCGCTAGATGTGGACCGATTTATAAATTACTTCCTTACTTGAAACCTACATTACCAGCAAATAACATAAGCTATTTTTATCCCAGCATTCCCACAGGAATGGGGCTTAGGTGGGAAAACAATTGAATATTGACCGATTTTAAAAATTCTTCCAAAAAAAACACAGCAAAGGCAACCTATATTATCGGCAAGTAACATAGGACTGTGCTTTATCCCTGTATTTCTATCAATCTCTGTAGATCCAGGACCTACGCGGGTTAAACAGTAGGACAATTATCAATTTTAAAAATTCTTTCTCAAATAGGATTATATAGCTAGCTCCTCATCAATAGAACTAAAAACTAAGACAAATTATATTTATCACCGTATTTTCAAGTTGAACTAGGTGGGTGGAAGTAACATTATAAATGTGTATGTTTGTGAACATGTTTGGATGTTTGTTACTTCATCGTGCGTAAACTGTTCACCAGATATGGATGAAAATTGGCATATAGATTGATTATTTCCTAGGACAACACATAGAACACTTTTCCCTTTAGTGTTCCTTTAGAATAATATTTCAACTTTAGAAAAGTTAATGTTCACGCGGGCGAAGCCGCGGATAACAGCTAGTTATCATATAAAGGAACACACTGTCGACAGTCTTCTGTCTACAGCGGCGGTCCGGTCCGTCCAGGGTAGTACCACACTCACAGAAAATTGACGGCTGCGTAGTAGAAATTTGTTTCTGCATTTCTTTCGGTGAGCGAGAGAGCCAGAAGCCTCACTTACTGTGGGTGTTTGCGTGTAATTGGTATTTTCACGATGCCTATCTATCATCGAAAACCATTGTACGTATTAATGCCCCCATCACTTCCTTTACAGTTGGCAGCGGACTAGCAAATGTTCATGAGCGACATTATCACTTACCATCAAATAAACTGTTTGCTACCAACAAATACAAAAAAATATCTCAGCTCATATGGGCATTTTCATAAAAATACCTAAGGGCGTTTTCAGGCCTGTCCCTCTAAAACATTACCTTTTTTAAACAGTTAATTCTATTTAAAACTAACACAAAATTTTACATTAGGTTTATTGTACATTTAAGTAATATTTTATAATATTATTTAAGCCAATTATAGTATAATTTTTCGATTAAAAAATAATATAACAACAGATTGCTATCATTTTATCGTGTCCCTTACATATTAGTTGTAATAATTTGCTCAGTGCCGTATTTTATTTTTCTGGTAGATAGTGTAGGGTCAATTTATTAAAAATATATATATAATATAGTTAATATAACTAGACGTAAAATAAATAAATTAAATAGAATTTGATTACCGTAGTGCGTTTTTAAAAATCCTGACACGTCAGTTTTGTTACCACATTTTCGCCGAAATACTACTCTTTTTGTAGATTTTTTATGTAATAATAACACTATTAGTTAATATATATTTTTAATAAATTAACCCTACACTATCTACCAGAAAAATAAAATACGGCACTGAGCAAATTATTACAACTAATATGTAAATTCAGTGTTGAAATATCGTCTGGCTACAAAGGGACACGATAAAATGATAGCAATCTGTTGTTATATTATTTTTAATCGAAAAATTATACTATAATTAGCTTAAATAATATTATAAAATATTACTTAAATGTACAATAAACCTAATGTAAAATTTTGTGCTAGTTTCAAATAGAATTAATTGTTTAAAAAAGGTAATGTTTTAGAGGGACAGGCCTGAACACCCTTGTACATTTTTATGAAAATGCCCATATACGGTCTAATGGTGGGTTCGATCGTCCTTCACAATAAGAGGGAAATTAAATTATTATACCACGCCTATACCGATAATACTAAGTAACCACCTAGGGTTGGTGATTACAGTTGTTGTAATAAGTTTCCCATGAAAGAGCTATGGCCTATTCACCCGTCGAATATCCAGTCGCAGTTAGTAACTCCAAAGCTAAACTACACACACATCGTATTCTGAACTCATTACCCCATACAAAAACTCCATGCATATTTCAATATAAATATTTATTTCTTAATAAATAATTGCTATTACTCTTCGTGTGGTGACAGAATACTCATCACCATCTGCCTCTCCTTCCATACGTTCCACTGCTGGGCTCGAGCCTCTTCTATAATAAGAGGGAAATTATCTTACTATATCACACTGGTCAGACGTGTTAGTATAAGCTTTTATTTTGAGTTTTCCTTTCCTTGCGCAGATGTTATAGTTATGTTATATCCCTTAGTCGTCTTTTACAACACCCACGAGTTAAATAGAGAGAATTGTATTCTTACTCCGTCACCACAAGTAGCACATAATCGCACATAATCTTGGTATATTTATTTTAGGTTCAAATGTCGAGATCTCATATTTGTCTGAGAGTTGTTCTGTGTGGTAACGGAGGAAGAATACAATTTACCGCCTCGAGAAAGGCGTCGGAAGGTACGTCGGACCACGGAGGTCTAAGATCTCGGTACAAGCCGTATCAGTTATTTGGCCACGCGCCGCCCACCACGTACAGTACAGTAGGTCAATTGCCCTCCCATTGTGGAGGAGACTCGAGCCTAATACATATATGAGCTGTGATAATGATGATGTATCACCATCTGTACCACGCTGGTTAGATGGGTTAGTATAGGGTGGTATCATATAGGTCCATATCCCTCCTATTGTGGAGGTTGCACGAGTTAAGTAATGGGTCATATATGAGCGTGGATGATAATGAAATCAGAAGCAATATAGCAGATGCACAGATAGCGTAGTGGTTAAGATACCGACTTACAATGCCAGTGACGCAGGTTCAATTCCCACGCAGGACAACACTGTGCGATCCACAAATTGTTGTTCTGTGTCTGAATGTAATTTGTATCCAATAAATTCTATATTACCAAAATTCACCGCAACACAAGGATCATTTCCTTAGTGCAGGGACAAGACAACAGTCTTTACAAAAAAAGATTTTATTTGGTTTCTGCAGGTTTGTTTGACTCATCGCCGTGATATTGTTATTTTGAAGTATCTGTCGCGTTAGGGTACGATGAGGCCGAGTAGATGGACCGGGGATTATTCCGCCACTCGCAGAGAGGTCGACCGTGTGAGGGCGACGCCCTGGCCGGCAAACGCTACAATGTTGCCGGAGCGTCAAAGGGGATGGTACCCGAAAGGGTAACCCGCCAAGCTGGCCACAAATGTTATGGAATCGTTAAATTCAAATTCAAATTATTTTATTATGCATAAACCCTGAGAGGGCACTTACATATTGTCAGGTTTACAATTTCCAAAAAAAATATACTACCACCGGATCGGAACGCGACCGCTACTGAGAAGATCCGGCAAGAAACTCAGCGGGCTTGTCATTATTTTAAATTTTTTTTTTTTCTTCTTACTAGTTATACAATTGTGTACATGTTTTGTAAGAACAAGCTCCAGTGTGATGCCCTTCGAACCGCAAGACACTTAATATAATTTAAACGATTATGGCTGGACCAGATCCCACAAGCGGCACCCGATCACGAGTTAACTACTAGAGCAGCCATCACTCCCCTCAACCACTATGGAGGGAAGGGAGAGACCCGCTCCACGCAGCTACCGCAAGTAGATCCTTATGTGAGCATGACCAACACCACAATATGTTACAAACGCTGAAAATACAAAAATTCGTTAGGCAAAACACGCTACACTTTACAATAAAAGTTAAAAGTACATTTACAAACAGTATATTTAAAATAACAAGGAAATTGCTGAATGAGGAGCTGCTCACAACCAATCTGTATTATCATCTACATAATCCGAGATTTTATAATAAGCTTTTTTACAAAGCCTATTCTTGATGGCTTTTTTAAACTTTTTCATAGGCAGGTCTCGGATATCTTTAGGTAATCTATTGTGGGGGGCGCGGCCGGAGCACCTCCTCGTGGTGCTCCCTGGTAACGTCCATTTGGACGTCAGGCGTCCATTTGGACGGCCAAGATTCCGGCAGGGGGGGGTCTCCGCGTGCGGCTCTGGTGGCAGAGCGCACGGCGGATCTGACCCGGGGCCAATGGGGCGGATGTGCCTCATGGCACTCCGTCGCCAGGGACGGTTGCGTCACGGCCCGGGGGCGTGACGGGTCGGTCGCTCGCGAGCGGCCAGACCCGGAAGGCCCAAACCGTAATCCTGAGCAGGGGGGTCAGGACCGGGGGTCTTCGGACCGCGGGGAAGAAAACCCCTATAAAAAATTACCCCTAATCCTAAGTTTGGCCACTCGGCGAGGGGATGAATGGTTGGTGGGTTAAAAAGCGCGCGAGCGTCCAGCCGTTAGAGTGGTAGTCAAGGCAAGACTCAAAAACGTCCCAAAAATGGCAGAAGTAAGACACAGTAAGACTTCACCAGAGGGTCCCGGCCAGGCCGGGGAGTCCCTTGCTGTGCCGGTGCTTGCGCGCGACGTCCATTTGGAGTCGCGCCCAAGTCCCGGCACAGTCAGTCCCCAATCGTATGGGTGGGGGACAACTACTGCCTCAGAAGCCGAGAGCCCGGCTCAACACCAAGTGGCTCAGGGGGGGAGGGGGAACGAGGAGGAGGTGCAAGTGCGGAAGAAGACCCGAAGGACGAAGCCGAGGCGTTCCGCCGCTGCACGAGCCCGCATTAGCGCCAATGCATCAAAGGCGTGGCGGGCGCGGATGAAGGCTGAAGCCATTGCCGCACGCGACGAGGGCGGCAGCATTGCTGCTGCAGGGCCGTCGCGGGACGGAGGTGGCGTTGCTGCCCAGCCGTCGGAAGAGAGGATGGAGACCACTGCAGGGCCGCCGCGTGAGGAGAGCGGCAGCAGCAGCGGGTCCGAGCACGAGGGCGGCATTGCCGCAGAGCCGTGCATGAGGTTAGCAGGCGAAAGCTCCGAGCTGTCGAGCGATGAGGGCGGCATTGCCGCAGAGCCGTCGCAGGATGAGGGCGGCAGTGCCGCAGGGCCATCAGAGCGTCAGGAGACGGATGCGTCGGAGATGGTGCTGACGGACGTGGGCGGAAGTGCCGCAGAGCCGTCCGCGAGAGGAGGAGAGGAGAGCAGCACCCCTTGGGTGCTAGTCGGCCGGAGTAGGGACGAGGACCGGAGTAGGCAGATGCTAGGCGCGCCGTCGGTTGAGGGTGCAGTTAGGCCGTCGTCGTTGCCGTCGTCGCCGTCGTCGTCGTCGTCGCCGAGGAGGGGGACGGAGGGGGCTGCGGGGGCGCCGGCTCCAGCCCCAAAAGCAAGGAAGAGGGAGGAGGCCCTCCCCCCGAGACCCTGGAAGCGCCCCCTGCAAGAGGGTGGCGGCTCCAACACCGACTCGGAGGGGAGTTCTATAATCATGCCTCCTCCCAAGGTCCCGACCATGCGCCGGGGGCGCAGAGGCCGAGGATCGGTGGTGGCGGCGTGGCCGGGGACACCGGGTCCGGCCGGCCACGGTGGCGAGGTGGCGGCCCTCCAGGCCGCGAACGCCCGCCTTAGTGAGGAGGTCTCCGGCTTGCGGGAACGCAACCGCAAGCTGGAGACGGAGCTATCGGCGGTGCGACGGGAGAACCGCGGGTTGGCCAAGGAGATGGCCGACCTGCGGGCCCAGTTCGCGCGCCTGGCGCCGGCCGCGCCGCCTGTGCCAGCCTCGCCACCGAAACGGGCTGCGCCGGGGAGGGCGGGCCCGTCGTCTGCGCCCGTGGCGCCGGCTGCGCTCGTCGCGGCTGCTGCGCCAGCTGCACCCGTCGCGGCTTCGGCGCTTCCTCCCCTCGTCGTGGTCCCTCCGCCGGCTCGTGGCCGCGGGAGACCTCGGAGGGGGGAGGGGCCGCCACCCGACGAGGTGCACGGCGTGTCGGAGTCGGCGGTACGCGTGATCCTAGCCCGAGTAGGGGTGATGGTGGATGCGCGTATCGCCGCCGTAGCGGCCAGGCTCCCGCCTGAGCCGCCCCTCCGACCGCCGCTCGCCGCGGACAAGGCGAGGCGGCCGCAAGCGTCAGCTCCCACCCCGCTGCCCTGTCAGGGTGGCCGCGTGGTGAGCTACGCTGCGGCCGCGGCCGGGCCCAAGGGGGCCAAGAAGGCCGGCAAGGTGCCGGCTCCCGCCAAGGCCGGGCCGCGGCCGGCGCCAGCGGCTGCACCGCAGGCGCCGGCCAGCGCACCCGCGAATGCTCCTGCTGCGCTCAGCGCTGCTGCCAGGCTCAACAGGGCTGGCAGGTGGCTGAGCGGAGCAGGAAGGCACGCGGCCAGAAGCGGAGAGCGGCGGCCAAGAGTGCCGCCGTGGCCGCCGCTCCCCAGGCGGGAGCCGGCAGAAAGGGGAAGAAAAGGTCGCGCAGGGGCCTCAAGTCGCCGAAGACGGCCGCGGTGGTCATCACCGTGCTGCCTGAGGCGGCTGAGAGGGGCCTCAACTATGAGGCCGTCCTAAAACGCGCCCGGCGGGAGCTGGACGTCTCCGGTATCGGGGGCGTCGAGGCGAGGACCCGCAAGGCCCGGACAGGGGCTCGAATACTCGAGTTCCCTGGGGCCGAGGGCGCGAAGACGGCCGATAGTTTGGCCACGATGTTGAGGGGGCTGTTCGGGCCGGAGGATGGTGTCCGAATCGCCAGGCCTGTCAAGTGCGCAGAGATGCGCCTGACGGGCTTGGACGATTCCGTGACGGTGGAGGACGTCCGGGAGGCCATTATGGCGCGTACCGGATGTGCCTCGGACACCGTCCGGATTGGCACCATTCGCACTGGTCCGGGCGGCGTCGGTGCCGCCTGGGTGCAGTGTCCGGTGGAGTCGGTCAAGCAATTGGCCGACTCAGGCAGGCTCCTCGTGGGCTGGAGCTCGGCGCGGGTAACCGTGCTAGAGCCCCGGCCCGCGAGGTGTTACAAATGCATGGCGGTCGGGCATACCCGACCGACATGCAAAAACTGCTTTGACTGCAGCGGGCTATGTTTCCGTTGCGGTCAGACCGGACACCAGGCGGCATCGTGCTCTGCGGTGCCCCACTGCCCCGCGTGTGCGGCAGGCAATAGGCCTGCCAAACACCGCATGGGCTCTGGGGACTGCAGACCCCCGGCATCGGCCCCGAAGGGGCGGGACGGCCCATCGACCGGGCCAGTCCCCGCTCCGAGCGCGGCCCGATCGCCCGTCAGCGCGGAGGAGGTGACGATGGATACGGACCGTTAATGGACACCGTATCCATTCGTCTCCTCCAGGCCAACCTCAACCACACCGCCGGTGCGCAGGACGTGTTCCTGCAAGCCATGGCGGAGTGGTTGATAGGAGTAGCCGTAGCCGCGGAGCCGTACGTGGTGCCCGACCGGCCTAACTGGTTGGGTAGCACCGATGGCACCGTGGCAATCGTCGCCTCCACGTCGTGGCCTTCGTCGCCTCTGACCCTTAGGGACAGGGGCGTCGGATACGTCGCGGCGGACTGGGGGGAGATTACGCTCCTCGGAGTCTATCTCTCCCCTAACTGGAGTGTGACCGATTTCGAGGCCTCCCTCACCATCATGGAGGCCTCGTTACGGCGAATGGCATCGCGCCAGGTCTTCGTCTTGGGGGACTTCAACGCCAAGTCCGTGGCGTGGGGGTCTCCCCGGACGAACGACCGAGGACGGGCGATCGAGGAGTGGGCGGCGGCACTGGGCCTCTGTTTGCTGAACAGGGGCTTGGTGCATACGTGCGTGCGACAACGGGGCGGGTCGATAGTGGACCTTTCGTTCGCTAGCCCCGAGGTCGCCGCACGCGTGGGGAGCTGGCGCGTCGTGGAGGAGGTGGAGACCTTGTCGGACCACCGGTATATCCGGATGGAGGTCTCCCCGGTAATCCCGACGCCCAGCAGGGGTCACGGGGCGGATGGACGTCCTGCGTTCCCGCGATGGGCTGTGGGTCGCTTAGACCGGGACCAGCTGGCGGAGACAGCCATCGTTTACTCGTGGCTGTCCTCTGCCAACCAGTCGGACGGGGTGGACGCCGAGGCTGGCCGCATCCGCAGTGCGTTGACGCAGATCTGCGATGCGGCCATGCCCCGGGTACGGCGTCCGCCCCCGAGGAGGGCGGTCCACTGGTGGTCCCGGGAGCTGGCGGATCTCCGGGCCGCGTGCATTCGCGCCCGGAGGGCCTACACCCGCAGCCGGCGGCGGCAACGCGACGCGGAGCGGGAGGCCTTGCTGTATGAGGGCTACCGCAATGCGCGGTCGGCCTTCAGGCTGGCCGTCCGCTCCGCCAAGGACGTCAGTCGGCAGGAGATGCTGGACGGTCTCGATCGTGACCCCTGGGGACGCCCCTATCGCGCGGTGCTGAATAAGCTCCGCGCGCGGGGCCTTCCCCTCACCGAGACTCTCCAGCCCAGCCTTCTCACCCGGGTCGTCGAGGACCTGTTCCCGCGGCGGGCGGAACACACGCCCCCGGTCATGGCTCCGCCAGACACTGACCGGGAGGCCGACGACGACAGTGTTCCGCCCATTACGGAACCCGAGATGGGAGTGGCGGTGGCGCGCATGTGCGCAAAGTCCACCGCCCCCGGGCCCGACGGTGTTCCTAACCGCGTGTTGGGCCTGGTCCTCGACTACCTGGGTCCCCGCCTCAGGGAGCTGTTCGACGCGTGTTTAGCGTCCGGACGGTTCCCTGGGTGCTGGAAGGAGGGAAGGCTGGTGCTCCTGCCGAAGCCGGGACGGTCTCCGGGGTCGCCTTCGGCCTACAGGCCTATCGTGCTGCTCGATGACACGGGCAAGCTACTGGAGAGGGTGGTAGCTGCCCGCATCGAGCGGCACCTCGTCGGCACGGGGCCCGATCTGTCGGACGCCCAGTTTGGGTTTAGGAGGGGTCGTTCGACGATCGCGGCTCTGTTGCGCCTGAGGACCGTGGCGACTGAGGCCGTCACCGGTGGGGGAGTGCTGTTGGCGGTGTCCCTAGACATCGCCAACGCATTCAATAGTCTGCCATTCAGCTGCATCAGGGAGGCGCTCCGGTATCACGGAGTGCCAGCTTACCTGAGGCGGCTAGTGGCAGACTATTTGGTGGGGCGCAGCGTCCTCTGTACCAACCGAGCAGGGGACGTTGTGCGAACGCCCATGACGTGCGGTGTCCCACAGGGGTCGGTCCTCGGACCCACCCTGTGGAACATCGGCTACGACTGGGCGTTGCGGGGGAGCCTCCCGCCCGGGCTGGGCGTGATATGTTACGCCGACGACACGCTCGTCACAGCCCGCGGTGGGACGCTAGAAGAGGCGGTAAGCCTGGCGACCTATGGCACCGAAGAGGTCGTCAGGCGGATCGAGGCGCTGGGGTTGAGGGTCGCCCTGGACAAGACGGAGGCCCTCTTGTTCCATGGGCGCCTTATGAGCCCTCCCATCGGCGTCTCGATCACCGTCCGATCGGTTGACATCAGCATCCGGGCCCATATGAGGTACTTGGGCCTGGTGCTCGACGGGCAATGGTGGTTCCGGGAGCATTTCCGCAGGCTCGCTCCGCGGCTCGTCGGCGCGGCGTCCGCCCTATCGTGGCTAATGCCGAACGTGGGCGGACCGAGCGCTACGTGCCGACGGCTGTACACGGGGGTCATCCGGTCGATGGCCCTGTACGGCGCACCGGTGTGGGCGGGGTCCTTGACCGTCCGACTTAGGGCCCTTCTGTGGCGACCACAGAGGGTCATGGCGGTCAGGGCCATCCGCGGATACCGCACGGTTGCGACGGAGGCAGCGTGCCTATTGGCCGGGACTCCCCCGTGGGACCTGGAGGCGGAAATGCTCGCCGAGTTGTATCGGCGGGTGTCGGGGGTGCGCGGGGAGGGCGGTGTGATCTCGTTAAGGGATCTCACCGCCTGGCGCGTCGACGCCCGCCGAGATGTCATTGCCCGTTGGGCAGTCCGGCTGGAGAGGCCTCGGTTCGGGGTGCGAACCGTGGAGGCCTTCCGGCCGGTGCTGATGCAGTGGTTGGAGAGGCGGCACGGGGTGCTCTCCTTCCGACTAGTGCAGGTGTTGACGGGGCACGGGAGCTGCCAAATACCTGCACAGGGTCGTGAGGAGGGAGAGTACACCGTCCTGCCACCACTGCGATTGCGACGAGGACACGGCGCGCCACACGCTCGAGGCCTGCGCGGCTTGGGCAGTGCAGCGCCGTGAACTCGTCGCAATCATCGGTGCCGACCTGACGCTGCCGGCCATCGCTAGGGCGATGGTCGACAGCGTCAGGAACTGGGACGCGGTCGCAGCCTTCTGCGAGACAGTGATCTCGCAGAAGGAGGCGGCGGATCGTCTGCGCGTGGAGCGCAGCCTCGATGAGGAGATCCGCCGCCGGCGACTGGGGCGGCGCAGGCGCAATTATCTGCGCCTCATGCCGCCCTAGCCGAGGCCGCGGGTGACGTGACCGGGGATTAGTCCGTCACCCGCCGAGAGGCCGACCGCGTGAGGAAAGACCGACGTCCTCCCCGAGGGGGGGACGTCGGTCGATGGGAGGGTACCCCGCGTAGGGGGTATTCCGTCGGGCCGACCACTGACGACAAGTAAACCTGCTCCGGTGGTCGGCCCAATGACGAAGGCGAGGTGGTTTTCGGGTGGGTTGCGGGAGTTGCGTGCTTAGGCCCCTCTGTCGCCCCGGACGGAGTGGTGCGGAGGCGCGCCGACCGCGACCCACCCCAAAAAAAAAAAAAAAAAAAGGTAATCTATTGTAAAAGCGTATACATTGCCCTATGAATGATTTGTTAACTTTTTGGAGACGAGTAATGTGTACAACTAATCTGTCCTTATTACGAGTATTCATTTCATGAATGTCACAATATCTCTTAAAGTTAGCGATATTTTTTTTGACATATAATATATTTTCGTATATATATTGTGATACAGCAGTTAGAATATTTATTTCTTTGAATTTCTCCCGAAGTGAGATTCTTGGGCCTAGATTATAAATTTCACGGACAGCCCTTTTTTGGAGAACACAGATTCTATTAAAGTCCGCGGAGCATCCCCACAGTAATATACCGTAAGACATAAGACTATGGCAATAAGCGAAATAAACCATTCTAGCTGTTTCAGTATCTGTTAACATTCTTATTTTTTTTACTGCATAAGCCGCTGAGCTAAACCTACTCGACAACTTTTCAATATGAGGTCCCCACTGAAGTTTAGCATCTATGGTGATACCTAAAAAGACTGTTGACTCCACAAGGTCTAGAGCCACACCATTCATTTGGACATTGGTTTCCACTTGCCTCACATTAGGAGTAGTAAATTTGATACATTTAGTTATACATATAGTTATTTTTCTCATTGAGAACCAAATTATTAGTGTTAAACCAATGAACAACGTTAGACAGTGCATTGTTCACATCGTCATAATTCAACATTTGTCTTTTAATTTTAAATAACAAAGAAGTGTCATCTGCGAACAAGACAATGTCCAGATTGTCCCCTATATGGTAGGGTAGGTCATTAATATATACAAGAAACAGAAATGGCCCCAGAATGGACCCTTGTGGAACGCCCATTTTTATAATAGAACCAGATGATCATGCACCATTAACATCAACCCTCTGGATTCTGTTGCTTAAATAAGAAGTTACAAGTTCAAGAGCGTTATTCCTGATCCCATAGTGGTATAGTTTTCTGATGAGTGTTTCATGTTGTACACAATCAAATGCCTTGGATAAATCACAGAAAACACCTAAGGCCTCATGTGATTCCTCCCAGGCTGCGAAAATATTTTTCAATAACTCTACGCCCGCATCAGTAGTAGAGCAATTCTTAGTAAAGCCAAATTGATTTTTGTGAAAAATACCATGTCTCTTAAAATGAATCAACATCTGATTAAGCATAATTTTTTCGAATACTTTACTGAGTGTTGGTAGTATGGAAATAGGACGAAAATTATTAATATCTGACATACTACCAGATTTAAATAAAGGAATTACTCTACTAATTTTCATGAGATCAGGAAACACACCCTGAGCAACACAACCATTAAATACAAATGCTAGGTGGGGAGCAATAACAGGTATTATAAAATCAATAGTCTTTACTGATAAACCCTATAAATCTGCTGTTTTCTTAATATTAAGATTTTTAAAAGACTTTAAAATATCATCCACACCTACATCTGAAAATTCAAAGGAAGTGTCACATTTTACAATGCTTTGTTTTAGGAGCGATTCAGCCAAAATAGGGCACGACGCTAAGGATTTTGTTGTTAATACAGGCACATTTGTAAAATAGTTTTCAAATTCATGTACCACTTCTTTATTTACTGTTACATTTTTATCACCAATCTTTAAATTAAAGTCCTTCTTCCGCACAGTGTTCCTACCGGTTTCACTATTAATCACTGTCCAAGTCATTTTAATTATATCACTAGATCCTTTAATTTTCCTCCTTAAATAAATGGATTTAGCACTAGAACAGGCACGTTTGAAAATTTTTGAATAATTTTTAACATACTCTAAAAATATTCTAAAGTTACCAGCGGTCAGCCCCATGGCGACGGGATGAGAATATGGTTATGGGGTCGCACGCCGCTCATTAAGCGGGGTGTATCCATTTCACCTGGAAACGTTATGGTCTTTAACTGTACGTTTCCAGGCGATCATTTCTCCCACGTACGTGCAAGCTCTGGAATGAACTACCTGCTGCTGTGTTGCTCGAGCGCTATGACATGTCCTTCTTTAAACGAGGTTTAAGAAGAGTATTTTCTTCGCGGTAGGCAACGGCCTGGCTGTGCCCCTGGTATCGCAAAGGTCCATGTGCAGCAGTATCACTTACCATCAGGTGTGCTGCTTGCTCGTTTGCCACCGTTAGCAATAAAAAAAAAGACCATAGGCTACAAAAAAGGGTACGATGAGGCAAACATGTTTTGTAAGTTAAAAATCTCTATCTTATCTTATCTTATTATATATAAATTACGTGTCACGTTGTTTGTCCGCGATGGACTCCTAAACTACTTAACCGATTTTAATCAAATTTGCACACCGTGTTCATTTTGATCCAACTTGAAAGATAGGATAGCTTACATCTTAATTCATAGTCGCAATATTATTTTATTGCAAATTATTTGCCTATTAGGTATTTGACATTCATAATTATCTGTTAACTCCAATCGATTTTACCAGATGGCGATATCTGTTGACCGGATTGAGTAGTTAATTAATAGATGGCGCTGCTATGTCAAACCTATAAACGTGTCATATAAGCTACAATTCAATAGCATAACCACCACGTGTTGTTGCGGCTAAAGTATAAGTTAAATTTATTTTAAAACTGTCATGGAGGTCGTCATATTTTTTTACAAATGGCATCTATTTAAAAAAGCATGGTGGTCTCCGTGACTGATGTTCTCCTACAGTTCCACTTAAATAGTTTAATAAAATGTAATATAACAAAAACATTAGCCATAGCAACGCGTGACCGGGTCTGTTAGTATATATATAAGATTATAAAAATGGCTTGTATTAGTGTGTATCAGCGTAATGGAAAACATTAGAATTTAATCTTAATAGTGACGGCGTTTAAGCAATCCTCCAAAATATCGATTCTAATGCGTAGGGATTCAACCGAGATCCTTTTAATTCCTTCGTTTGGACATTAATCTTTTCATGAAGAGCCTCATAAACTCGCCCTCCCTAGAGGATTTTTGAGGAGGCCAGCGTCCAACGATGTTTTAGATTAAAATGATGGTAAATTGATGATTGTAATCAGTTTTACATAGATCATAGATTTTTGTTAGGAAATGGAAGTTTTCAAAGAATATTTATCATGGGAAAGATTTATTTGGTATTTTTAAAGTAACATACATCTTTCCGTGTGGTAACGGAGTAAGAATACGATTCACCACTCCCTATCTTGCCCGTGGATATCGTGAAAGACGAGCATGGGATATAATGCGCACATAACATCTGTGCAAGAGAAGGAAATCTCGAAATGAAACCCTATACCAACATCTAATCAGCATGGTGTATAGGTCAATTTCCATCCCATTGTGGAGGAGGCCCGAGCCCAATAGTGGGACATATGTGGGCTGTAATGATGATATATCTGCTAAATGTGATAGTTGTTACTACCAATTATTACCTTATATTATACTACCAACCCTTATATTGCTCATGGGTGTCGTAAAAGCTGACTTTATAAGATAAGAGCTTTATATAGACCTGGTGCAATTCCATCTGATGCTTTCTGGTTAACATTTTTTTTAATAACAGCACCCTCACCAATAAAATAATTCTTCACATTATCCATTCCGTCCAGGGTGACTAAAGTTCGGAGCACGGCCCCATAGTCCCACCGTATTCCGTCCCTTTCATGGGTCATCCATTAGTACCGAGTATTTGACATCCGTCACCAGCCCAGGCTTTCGGCTACGTGACTACCACTGAGAAAATCAGTCAAGAATCTTTTTTTATTGATTTTTATAAAAGGATTTATATAAAATTGTATACATGTTTGGTTTGTATTAGTTCCAATACGATTGTCTTTAAACCGCGATATAATAGAATCATCATCATCATCATTTCAGCTCATAATACGTCCCATTGTTGGGTTCGAACCTCCACCACAATAGGAGGGAGATTGTCCTACTGCACCACGCTGGTCAGACGTGTTAGTATAGAGTTTTATTTCACGGTTCCAATAATACCTAATAATTCAATCCCCTAACTGATCCCATTTCCGTGTGGTGACAGAGTAAGAAAACAAATCACCATTCCCTATCTTGCCCGTGGATGTCGTAAAAGATGACAAAGGGATATAATACGTATAAATAAAACTACTTTATTTTACATTATTACAGACATTTGTGACAAATGTCTGTAATAATCATCGTTATTACAGACATTTATGACAAATGTCTGTAATAACGATGACTTGTTGGACGTGAGACATCTTAGTCCGCCCGTGACCATGAACGCTGCAAAGGGTTCGAAACGTCGGGCAATCAAAATCAAATACAAACGCGATAAAATCCGTAGTTTTATTTAAAATGTGTAATGCTCGCGTAAACATCAGAAATCATTATTAAAATATAATTTTCTAAAAAAAAATCTTCATTCAAAAATAATCATTAAATATTCATACTACGTATGGATTTTCTATATATCCATCCAGCTACCATCAGCTTCTTGATAGATCTGTATGGATTATAAACAAGAGATAATAGATATATGTAATATTTTAAATGTAAAAGCTGTCTTCAAACACTCTTAAACGACTTGCTCACTCGTTCGCTCCAAGAGAACAAATTAGACATACCTGAGAACCATTTTCTACTTTATTAAATACTAGAGAGCGCATACGTTCACTTCAAACACCTTCAAGAACATTTAATAAAGGTGGCAATTGTAAAAATAAACGTTTCGTTTTCTAAATTTTACTTCAATTATTAACAGTTGCATTCTTTAGAAGCTCTACTTAAATTTTTTCTCTATAGTCCATAAACTATAGCTTGATCTCTGTTACAGATGTCAACGAAACCAACGAAGAAAGTTTAAACGAGCGACATGTTTACAATTTCATTTTGTATCAAATATATTTTCATTCTTTTCGTACCAGTTTTATTGCAAATGAATTGCAATATATTATAAATATAAAAATATTAATATTCATGCCTAAAATGTACTTCGTAAGTACTGAAATACCTAGTAAACATTTTATACATAAATGACGCTTACACACGTACAAGGTCATACTGAACTAAAAATAAAAAAGAGATGGGACATTTGATATACGTAAATGGATAATTGATCTTTATTAAATTATTCATAAAAGAAATAAACCTAATACAGTACCTATATAAAACTTTCAACATATTTTTACAATTAAAATAGTTACATTATAAAATACATAAATTGACTTAATTAAACATTAAAAAACTACTTTTCGTCTCAGAGTAAATCATAATATTATGTACGCATTATTGTTAATGAACAAGACATATTTATTTATAAAACAGTCGTAATTGATTGATTGATCTAGTGACTGTCCCTATTTTGGCAAAAAATGATAAATGTTCTAGCAGGAACGCTCCAGTGATGACGATAATAGTGACCTAGACCTTGATTGTACTCCTTTTGAATAATTAAAACAGTCAAAAAACAGTTTTTGTTTGAAATAAAATCAAAAACATTTTCATTGATTGTATTTTAATTATAATAGAAAATCACAATTATAAAAACAAAGAGTTTTATCGCTAAAAAGCTACGGACTTTATCGTAAGCGTGACAGCACTAGGGACAACTGTCACAGAGATCATCCTATATTTTATGGACTATAGGTTAAAGTATTCGCGTGATGTTAAAATGAAAAGAAAACACACCACTCACTTTTACCCGTGAATATCATAAAAGACAAGTATGAGATATGATACATTTTCAATGATGGTAGGAGCACAGTTATCTGTCTACAGCCGCGGGCCGGTCCGTCCGGGGTAGTACCACACTCTCGCAGAAAATCGACGTCTGAGTAGTAGCAATTTGTTACTGCGTTTTGCGGTAGCTATTTGGGGCGGGTCGCTCCCTTCCCTCTAATTTGGTTGAGGAGAGTGACGGCTGCTCTAGTAGTTAACTCGAGATCGGGTGCTGCTTGTGGGACCTGGTCCAGCCATATTTTCTTCCATTCTTTAGTTTTTTTTGTATTGTACTAAATTTTGAAAATTTATACATATATACAATTTCGAAGGGCATCACACTTGAGCTAATACCATATATGTTGTACGAAGCATACAATTATGTATATTTAAAAGATTAAAGAAAAAAATGACTGCCCGCTGAGTTTCTTGCCGGATCTTCTCAGTTTGTGGTCGCGTTCCGATCCGGTGGTAGATTATTGTATTGTGTTCAAACGTTGTGAAATTTGACAATATGTAAGTGCCCTTAAGGGGCCTATGCAGAATAAATGATTGGATTTGTTCGGTGAGTGAGAGCCTAATTTTCTGAGGAAGTATGTGTGTAGTGGATTTTGGTGATGCCTTTAGTATCACCGAAATTCATTACACGCATTCATACTCCCTTCACTATCTTCACGGTATGCAGCGGCCAAGCAAAGATTCATGAGCTGCAGCATCACTTACCATCAGGTGTACTGTTTACTCGTTTGCTACCATTTGCAATCTATACCAATAAATAAAATTGGAGTGTCTGTTTGTAATGTCAAAATAATAGGCTTTTTTCATGCTCACACGGTTATTTGCACGACACCTATGCCTAAAATAGCAATTAATAATTTTTTGTCTGTGTCTGTCTGTTTGTTCCGGGTAATCTTCAAAACGGCTGGACCGATTTCAAAAATTCTTTCACCAATGGAAAGCTATAATATCGGGGCGTAAACAAGGCTATATTTTATCCCGGTATTCCCACGGGAACGGGAACTACGCGGGTAAAACGACTATAACCTATAACCGAAGCGAAGCGAGGGCGGATTGCTAGTAAAAAATAAAAAGAAAGAAAATATGCAGATAACATCTATGCAAGAGAAGAAACACTCGACATAAAACCCTATGCCAATATGTCTGACCAGCGCGGTATAGTAGGTCAATTTTCTTCCCACTGTGGAGGAGGCCCAACAGTGGGAATTATGTGCGCTGAGATGATGATGATGAAATTTAAAATCATTATCATCGTATAAGTCCATATAAATTTCAATATTGGGCTCGGGGTTCCTCCACCATTTTTACTTAGTCATCACACGGAAGAAATGAAGAAAAGGCGGGCACACCTATTACTTCCACGGTTAATCAATATAAAGCTTACCACAAGAAATAAAGGAATACTGGATAGGATCAAGGTCGAATAAGATATTAGGAAATCTTCCGACTTCGTAGTTATGAGTAGCCATCAGAAATTGAAATTGCTATTTTCTATAGAACTCCGAATTCAAATTCAAATTCAAATCATTTATTATGTATAAACCCCGCGGGGGCACTTACATATTGTCATTTTTTTTACAATTTTCTTAAAGTTATAATTACCGCCGGATCGGAACGCGACCGCACTGAGAAGATCCGGCAAGAAACTCAGCGGGATTGTCTATTTTTATTTATTTTTTTTATATTTCTTTTAAATAAAATTACATCTTACAACATGCTTATTAATAGTTGCAGTGTAATGCCATTCGAAATATTATATAATATATAGTTCACAAATATAATAATAATCACAAATGTAATAAAAAAAATTATGGTTGGACCAGATCCCGCAAGCGGCACCCGATCACGAGTTAACTACTAGAGCAGCCAATACTCCCCTCAACCATAATGGAGGAAAGGGAGTGACCCGCTCCTTATAGCTACCGCTAGCAGACCTGTCAGTGAGCATGACCAATACCATTTGCCACAAACATAAAACACAGATCCAATAAAAAAATCGTTTGGCAAAACACGCTACACTTTACAATTATAGTAGCAACAATAAAAAAATAATAATAATAAAGATGTGCGTAATTTCTATCATTGTGATAATGAGGAAATTCCTGTATGAGGAGCTGCTCATTGCCAGTCCGAGTTATCATCAAGATAATCTGAGATTTTATAATAACTTTTTAGATAAAATCTACTCTTGATTGCTTTTTTGAACTTATTCACTGGCATATCTCGGATATTATTCGGTAATTTGTTATAAAAGCGTATACTTTGCCCCATGAAAGACCTATTAACTCGCTGAAGACGAGTACTATGTACAACTAATTTGTGCTTTTTCCTGGTATTTACATGATGAATGTCACTATATTTTTCAAATTTACCTATATTTTTTTTTACATATAAAACATTTTCGTATATATATTGGGATATAACAGTCAGAATATTTACTTCTTTAAATTTCACTTTTAGTGATACTCTTGGGCCTAAATTATAAATCGCGCGGACAGCCCTTTTTTGTAAAACAAAGATTCTATTCAATCCATCCAAATCATCCAAATACTAATTCGATACGTGTATTCGAACGACGTGTCCTTACGACATTTCGGCTTCAAATGCATATTAAAGTTATCACATAGGTGTAAGCAGGTTTCCTTAAATCCTATTCAAACAAGATTCTCAGATATTCCATCCTTTCTTGAGGTTTATGATATATTCATTCCACCCATCAGCCCGTAGACGTCCACTGTTCGACATAGGTCTCCCAACAAGAACGTCAATCCGTTTCTGTACCACTTACATCCAACGGTTCCCTGCAACTTTCAGGATTTCGTCACTCTCCATAGTAGGGACTCGTCCTACGTCGCGCTATCCGATGCGTGATCGCCACTCGGGAACCTTTCTGCCCCAACTGTTGTCGATTTGACGAGCGATGCGGCCTGCTCATTGCCATTTCAATGTGCTAATTATGCGAGCTTTGTCGGTTATACTTACTACATTAATTAGCAGTGGCAAATTGGTGGATATCACTGCCTTTCCTCCATTTCAAATATTTATCGCATAATTTAATCAATAAAGTGTTGACTTTATTTTTAATCCTGTTATAATTAAGTTTTGTTATGTTGCAGCTGAGCCAATAAACACGATATTATACATAAAAAAAAATTGAATTTTTGGAAATTGGTCGCAGTGCGGTAGCACTATAGTCTAACTTTTTATTAGCTGCAGTAAAATAACGTTTTGTGGGTTGCCGGTTTTTGAAGAAAATAAATAGGGATGTAGCTAAATGAGTGAATCATAAATGAATAATCAGTTTGGTTTTTTTTTTGAGATTTAATATTAAGTTGTAATGTATTTTTTTAACCTATTATTATTACTATACTAGAGGATTGATCTTTTTTAGTGGAAGTATAGGGAGGTACATTCAAAATGAAATAAAAACGTCATAATAATGTTATTTAATTAATCTTTTTCGAAATCACTGTCGCTGTCGCTTTCGGTCACACTAATAACAAATCTATCTGTCACTTCATCTATAATATGATCGAGGTGGCACATTTTATCTTCCTCTTTAATAGTGTGAGACACACAGTCACTCCACTTAGCCGGTGTCACTTTCTTGATTCCTTCTTGGAATAAAGTTTTCACTTCTTGCATTTTATACGTCTTATTATTGTTTGCGACGTGACTCTTTACCTGCGCCCATACCAACTCAATGGGGTTCAATTCACAGTGATAAGGGGGCAGTCTTAAAAGTGTGATACCTTTTTGTGCAGCCATCTCGTCTACGGCATATTTCTCAGTATGATTTTGTTGTTTCACAATATCTATGAGAGTGGCCTTGACCATATTTGGTTCAAACGCAATATTTTTAGTAGTCAGCCACTCTTGAATTCGTGCTTTCGTCCACGACATCTTCGGGATTGTTTCGATCTTCCGAGAGTGATAGGGCGCATTGTCCATTACGACTACTGCATTCGGCTTGAGTTTAGGTAGAATACCGCCGAACCAATCCTCGAAACACTCCGCGTTCATTTCATCATGCTGGTCTTCTGTATCTTTCTTTGCTTCAAACATAAGAAGTCCGTCGACCAGGAAGCCTTCTTCTCCGCCTATGTGACTAATTATGAGTCGTTTGCCCTTTCCTGTGGGATTTTTTAATCCCGTAGTCAGGCCGTCTAAAAATGCCTGTCGAGAAGATTTAATACTTCCGTCAATCCAGGTTTTTTTTGTAGTATGACCTGAAAAGAACAAAAAGGAATCATAAGTTTCGACATCAAAACAAAAAGGGAACAAATAGAAGAAACTAAGAGTTGACACGTACCAGCGTTGACCCAGGTCTCCTCTTGATAATATATGTATTTTCCCTCCCTACGATATTGTTTAATTAAACGCAGGTAGCGCTGGCGCCATGATATGATATCTTGTCTATCAATAAGCACACTCTTGCGTGATCGAGTAGCGAATTCGAAATTAAGATGCTTCATAATTTTTCTCAATGTCTCTTTCGAGAAGTTGGGCAATCCTAGGTCATCATTTACAACTTGCAGCACCTAAAAATGATTAAAGTTATTACCTAATTGGTTAAGATTACACATGGGATGGGAGAAAACATACATAACGTATAATAAAAAGATGAGTGACGACATGTGTAAACTAACTTTTGCGATGGTGGGTATTTCATTTCTATGAAAGAACTGATGTACAATTCGTCTAACAGCAGTGAATGTGAAATCATCAAGTTTATCTTTAAATGTAAGTTTTGGGCCCGTTTTTTCGGGAGGTTTTGGTGATTCGCTGTCGTTCTCCTTGTGCTCCTTTAAAACGGAATAAACTGTGCGGACGGATATTCCCAAATTTCAGCCACCTTGTTAACGCATTCACTTGTTTTTGGAACTTCAATGTTTGATTCTGAAGATTTCACTTCAAACACATATTTGTAAACGTTTTGGACCCAAAGTTTTTCAGTTGCACTTAGAGCTACACGTGGCCTTTTTTTCTTAGGAGATAAAAATGTGTCTCCATCTTGCGATGTGCTCGGCAGAGCATCCATGTCTTCAATGTACCAAAAAAAAAAGACTAACACGATTAACGAAAACAGGTAATGAAAAACAAACACAATGTAACATAAGTTTAACAATAATGATAACAAAAACAACGCGCAGTGGGCAAATCAAAGTTATTCATGCACTCAAAACAGAAGTATGAAGCCGAATGAGCGAATGACAACCGAAACAAAATGGCGGTCAAGCGTCATCGTAGCACCGTAACCAAAAACTAGTACTACCAACTTGAGAGAGCGTTTTCTTGAATGTTACCTTGTATATGTCTAAAAGGATCAACGTTTATACAGCCTTTTATTTACATTAATATTAAATAGAATTTAGTATGATCATTATGAGTCAGCTATGGAACGATTAGATATTCTGTAAACTTTTGTGAACTGAATCACATCCCTATTGAGATTAGGCTGTCAACATTATTTTACGGAATGCATTTAGAAACGTCATTTCACTGCAGCTAATAAAAAGTTAGACTTTAATTGATAAGTGACTATATAGCCCAGTCGGGTTAGCTCAAATATAGGGGTAACCTGGAATTAATTATAGTCAGAAATTTTTTTACGCCAATGTTTAGCTATTAGGTTATAAATAGCTTAAAACCAAAAACTCGACCAAATCCGACCGGTGCGTTAGCCGCCATATTGGTTTGAAGGTCAAACTTTTTTTTAGGTATATCTCCTTTATTTTTTATTTTTTTACAAATATGATAAGCACCAAAGTTGTTGTAAATTGGAATCTCTACAACTTTGGTCCCCATAATTTTCATCGTACAATCAATATTTACGGAAATAACTGCAAATAATTGCAAAAATGAGGTCAATGTATAATTCGCCTGTATCTCGATTATTATCGAATTTAGCAAAAAAATTAAGAAATCAAAGTTGTAGATCATTCCTACAACTTTGATTCTTATGATTTTTTTTAAAAAGTAATATTTAAGTATTTACGTCTATGGTAAATGTATCGGAATTCAAGCGACCAGGTAGCCTGGGCAATGGCTCCAGGTTAAAGTCTAACCCGACTGAGCTACTACTAATGTCATGTCTAATGCATAACTTTAATGGTCTAAAATCATTTTTGCATTTTTGCCTTGTAATGGGTCAATTCTTCTCCCATGGTGGAGGAGGCTCGAGTCCAGCAGTGTGACGTTTATGAGCTATGACAACCAACCCGTCTGACCAGAATGGTATCATCATCATCATTTCAGCTCATAAACCCACTGTTAGACTCGAACCTCCTCCGCAATAAGATTGACCTTACTGTACCATACTGGTCAGACAGGTTGGCATAGGACTTTATTTCAAGTTTTCCTTCTTTTTTGATATGTTATGTACGTATTATATCCCTTGGTCGTCTTTTACGACATCCACGGGCAAGATAGGGAGTGGTGATTTGTATTCTTACTACGTCACCACACGGCAATGGTATTGTAGGTCAATTTATCTCCTATTATAGAGAAAACTTGACTGCCGCAGTGCAACGTATTGAGCTGGCATGATGATGAAATTATATTACAAAACCAAACTCACTAAATACATAATCTATACTAATACATCAAGCAGAAGAGTTTATGTGTTTGAACGCGCTAATTTCAGGAATCACTGGTCCGATTTGAAAAATTCTTTCAGTGCTAGATAGGTCTTTTATCGAGAAAGACTATAGGTTATATATCATCACGCTAAGACCAATATGAGCGGACCACCATTGAAAATTGTTTCAAAATCGGGGTTTTTCCCTTTTGAGAGTATTACATTTTTTATTTTTTGAGAGTATTATTTAAAAATATTTTCACCTTCTACGTAAACAAAGTCGCGGGTTAGCAGGACAAAAGTTAACATTAGGCCAAAGTAACTATTCCACGCGAACGAAGTCGCGGGCAGAAGTTAGTTATTACTAAAATGTAAAACACATTAAAATATCATAAACATTTCAAAGCCTACGTACAATAAAATAATTGTCAATATATTTCTTACTAGACTTATTTACTTATATAAACACCCACCAAATAGATCTATTTGACCTTTAAGTTGGATGTTTAATAAGCCATGTTGGTTGATCTCCTTCGCCCACTCTTTTAATTAATGATGGACATTTTCATTATTAAATTCAATATAATGTCACTCCTTACTCACCTGTGAGAGTGGAAAACCTATTGGATGATGGAAAAAGCTTCAATAGGTTAATATAGTAATACCTTGAACTTACGTGATAGGTGAGACCGCGCTATAATCGTGTAAGTTGAATTCGTGTAAATCGGACTTTAATTTACTTGTAAGAACAAAAAATTATATTGGCACTAGTTTAAAAAGAACAATAATTTGTAAGTCTATATTCAATCAAACATTACGTACAAACAATATGTTAGGATTAGGCAAACTGGCTAAGTGCGAGTCGGAGTTGCACACGAAGGGTTTCGTACCATCTACGTCTACACTAATATTATAAAGATTTGTATTTTTGTATGTAACGAATAAACTCAAAAAGTACTGGACCGATTTTAAAAATTCTTTCACCATTGGAAAGCTATAATATCAGGGAGTAACATAGGCTATATTTTATCCCGGTATTCCCACGAAAATGGCAACTACGCGCGTAAGGCGACTGAATCCGAAGCGAAGCGAGGGCGGATTGCTAGTTATCTATAAAATCGCGCTTGTTGTATGAGTGACCCCTAAATCTTTATTTTATTTTATTTTTAGTATTTGTTGTTATAGCGGCAATAGAAATACATAATTTGTGAAAATGTCATCTGTCTAGCTATCGCGGTTCTTGAGATACCTACAGCCTGGTGACAGATAGATGGACGGACAGACAGCGAAGTCTTAGTAATAGGGTCCCGTTTTTCCCCTTTGGGTACGGCACCCTAATAAAAATAATATCTATAGAAGAGAAAAAAAACTCGACTATAAAACCCTTTACTAACACGTCTGACTAGCGCGGTAGAACATATCAATTCCCTCCCATTGTGAGCAGGCCTGAGCCCAATAGTGGAATTTATGTGGGCAGAGATGAAAACGAGATGAAACGTAAGGGTGAAACACTCAAATATAAAAAACTCGTATATTCGAATTCACGCAAAATAACTACTGTACTACTTACAATGTATGAATTTTTATGAAGATTATAAAGACGTTTCCTATCAATAAATACCTAAATTATAGAATTTATCGAGTGCTGATAGAGTAATAAACATTATCACTTTCTTACTTTTGACTATCGAAAAACAAGCAGAGAACATGAGTAAAGAAGCTAAAAGAAGGAAAAATAGTGGAGTTACGTAGTAGCTACGTAAAGTCGTAGCACAGCGGTAGCGTGCGTAGACATATTCATCATCGTCTCGGCTGCTATCAGAAGCTCAGTAAGCTCAAGCCTCCTCCACAGTAAGAAAGAATTTGGCCTACAGTTTCTCATGTTTTCGCCCGTTCCCATTCCCGTAGAAATACAGTAATAAAGTATACACTTATTTTACTCGCTGATAATGTCTTTCTTTAGGCTTCTTGACGCGGCCCAAACCAAAAGCAATTGTGGTTACTGTGAGTATCGTTTGATGCTGTTAATTGCATATAACTTTGGTAATTAAAACTACTTTACGGATTTTATCGCGTTTGTATTTGATTTTTGCCCAACGTTTCGAACGTGTTCATGGTCACGGGCGGACTAAGATGTCTGACGTCCAATAAGTCATTATTATTGCAGATATTTATAATTGTCCACGAATCAAATACAAAGGCGATAAAATCAAAAATATTAGTAATGTATGTATATAACTAGTCTGTTCATGCATTGTTTTTTGTGATGTCTACTTTATTAAAATCAAATATAAAACACGTCTATTACATAAGGAACTTCGATAATTTCTCGTCATTTAACATATTTTTTGAAGATAATAGTAAACCACAATAACGGCATAGGGTTTTCAAGCAAAACAGAGTTAAAGTGATTGCGATGCACAAAATGATTATGGAGCTGTTGGTCATTTTAAGATACTTTAAAACCTAGGTATCAATTGTACATCTGAATATTGTTCTATCGGTAGATTTACCAACATTTATCCTCTGTTAAAGACTACTAGAGATTGCAGCGGCCATGCGCTCTGAGAACTAAAAGTACTCTTAGGACTCTTAAAGCTAGAATTCGCCAGAAAACCTATAAGGAAATTAAAAATCATACCTGGAAGGCCGCTAGGCACTTTTCACGTATTATCAAGCAAAACCTGAAGCTTAGTACTTATAGTCGATATATAGGAGATTCCCTAAATCAATCCCTACAGTAAAAGAAAATTACTCGATCAAAATTTTATGTCGTAGGACAGTGGTGGGCAAACTTTTTTAATGGCGGGCCACAAAGTTTAAGAAATTCTAGAGGAGGGCCAGAATTATAGAAAAATGCATTTTGTATTAAAGCTTTTTAATAAACAAAATACCTTTTACTTTTACGCCTTGTTAAGCGTGTGAGACATATGGATATGTTTTTGATTTTCCATAATATTTTCGAAAGCAGGTTCCATCTGTGACGAAGCAACTTTCAGCGGTGCGAAAAGGTGTTCATCAGTCAATCGGTTTCTGATTGAGTTTTTCCGTTCTCGCTCCCGCCACACATTTCACTACGCTTTGCATCCCGTATTTCCTAACACATGAACGACGCGGCTAGTTTAACTTCACCGATATGTGAATAGAATGGAATTTTTTGAATAAATAAACTAATACCTGTTACAGACTGCCGACAGGATGAAAGCTCAAAACATCCCTGACGAATAGGCTTTCATAAAAAATTCGGAGATTTTTAAATATAAACGTCCGTAACGTAAACGAAAATTTTATTTTTCGCGCCAAAATGCTGATTAGAATATTTAGGATGGACTCTGGGCGGACTCGGGCCGGATTAAATACTTTCGCGGGCCGGAGTTGACCCGCAGGCCGTACTTTTCTCATCACTTCGTAGGACGTCTGTCTACAGCCGCGGATCGGTCCGTCCAGGGCAGAACCACACGCTTGCAAAAAATCGACGTCTGAGTAGTAAGAATTTATTACTGCGCTTCATTAGATGAGCGAGAGAGCCGCAAGCCCTTTTATTTATTACTAAGGACCCGTTCTTGCAACGCCACTATACTTGTATTTTTTTCATTTTAACTTTCTGTAATTACGAACTGAGTGTTATAAAACTATTTTTACCAATTTTATCGGGTTTGTATTTGATTTTTCATTGCCTGGTGTTTTGAACACTTTTCAGTGTTCATTGTCACGGGAGGATTCCTCAGTGAGACAGTACTCAGACCTAAAAATAGTTTTATTTCAATTTTGTAATAGTCGCGTAACTTTGTAAAACTGGCGTTTAGGGGAACACCAGTGATAAAGAAGATTAGGGGCACCAGATTGTGCTATATGTGAGGAGAAGGAATGAAAGGTATGATACAAAGAGGGTTATCAATATGAATGTGGATGGACGTAAGAATCGTGGGAGATCCAAAAGAGATGGATGGACTGTGTGAATGAGCGTATGGGTATAAAAGCAGCGAGTGATAGGAGGCTATGGAAGGTAAGAACATGTTGTGCCGACCCTATTTAGCACGGGATGAGGACAGGTTAATGATTATGTAATACTCGCGTAAACATTGGAAACTATTATGTAAACAGAATTGCTCTGTGGTGGCTATGAACAGGCCGACCCAACATTGCTCGTGGATGTCGTAAAAGATGACTAAGAGTTTTACATCCTCTAATTGCATCTGATGCTATCTGGTCAACGACTATATTACTAAGGAAGAATGTGATCAAGCAGGTGGTCGGCTGTGAAATTACTGCTAAAACTTCTACAATATGTACTCTAAAGTACATATTGCATAGATTCTTCATCATTACCATCATCCCAGATCATACGTCCCACTACTGGGCTAGATCCTCCTCCTATAAAAAGAAATTGATTGAATAAGAATATTAATCATCACCCCATTTCTTACGCATGGGTGTCATAAAAAAGGACTAATCTTTATATATAAATTTCTTGTGTGCGCGTGTATGTCACTGAACTACTCCTAACCGACTGGTCCGATGTTGATCAAATGGTGTGTCTTCAAGGGGATTCAAGAATGGTTTAGATTCACAATTGGATCCTATAGGTGGCGCTGCTGTCGATTTCCAAGGAGAATTCATTTTATTTTATTTGTACAGAACAACGTTTGTTTGGTCAGTTAGTTTAGTATATATTCAAATGAAATCAGTGCGAGAGAAGAAAACTCTAAATAAAAACAAAACGTTTAACCAGCGTGGTTATAGTAGGTCAATTTCCCTGCCATTGCGGACTAGGCTCGAGTCCAACAGGGGGATATATATAATCTGTGATGATTATGTAGAAATAAGAGCAGGGTGAAGATGATGATGACAATAAAATAAATGTATCATTAAACACCAACTGAAAGAAATTATAAGAAAGTTAGTGAAATCGGCGTCTCAGCGCTTACATGACCCACTACTAGGCTCGAGCCTGCTCCACAATAGGAGGCAAAATGACCTACTATACCAGCCATGTCAAAGATACGTCCCAGGAGCCGGATGCGGCCCGCAATCGCAATGTATCACAGAAAGAAGAATAATTTTTTAGAGCTTTTATATTTCACTCGATTCTTCTACGAATGTTTTAAAATGCGCACACAATATTTATAAGCAAGGCCCGCCTACGAAATCAAAATTTAATATATGGCCCTATGCAAAATTGAGTTTGACCCCTCTGTACTGTACCATACTGGCCAGACATTCATATAGGGTTCATATAGGATTTTATTTCGAGTTTTCCCATCTTTTACACAAATGTTATATGCATATTATATCCCTTAGTCGTCTTTTACAACATCCACGGGCAAGATAGGGAGTGGCGATTCGTATTCTTACTCCGTGACCACACATAAAATTAGTGAAAACCACATTAAAATGGCTTTTATATAGTTTTAAATACGCATACATATGAAAAGACAACGAAATTAGGACTTTCTTTTAAACTAAACTAGCAACCCGCCCTCGCTTCGCTTCGGTTTCAGTCGCATTACTCGCGTAGTTTCCGTTCCCGTGGGTATACTGAAATAAAATATAGCCTATGTTACTCGGGGATACTGTAACATTCTAATGGTGAAAGAATTATTGAAATCCGTCCAGGAGTTTTTAGTTTATTCGTAAGGAACGTTTCCTCTTTATAATATTGGTGTAGATTACACACTTAGAGGGTGAAAATTAAAAAATGCTGAAGGAGAGTATTTTTGGAGAATTTGAAGAAAATCGATATAGATTTTTTTTTCTCCTTATACAAACTTTGTTACTACGGTTTACCCCCTAGGGGTTGAATTTCAAAAAACCCTTTCTTAGTAGGTTTCTACGTCACGTAAAGAAACTAATGTCAAAATTTCATGTTTCTGGCTTCAGTAGTTTCGGCTCTGTGATAAGTCGGTAAACTGACATCTTTCTACCCATTTTACACCCTTATAAGATGATAATGGACAAACGCTGAACCACGTGTTTATTTATTTTTATTAAAGAGTATTTGTACTTAATTTGAAGACAGTAGCTAAAGATTTTTTTTACTTTCCATACAAACTTTGCTGTTGCGTTTCACCCCCTTAGGGGTAGAATTTCAAAAAAATCTTTGCTATAGAATGCCTACGTCATGAAATGAAACTACTGTCTAATTTTCATTTTTCTAGCTTCAGTAGCTTCAGCTCACCCTGTTCCTTTATATGTGTATAATACACACACACACATGTTAACACCCCGCAACACCCCTTGCAGGTGGAATTTCGTAAAATTCGTTCTTAGCTGACCTTTACTCAACGAAAGGAATATTTGTGCCAAATTTCAAGTCCGTACGACTTATGGTTCCAGAGATATGGTGATGAGTCATATCGCTCGCAAAACCCGCCTCTCCTATATAGGTATATATAGATAAAGAAATACCAGTAATACAATTGAGACAGACTTCAAACTGCTGCTAAAATCATTCATAATTATGAATGATTTTAGAATATTCAATCATAATTATGGTCAGCTCACACGCTAATATCATAGAAGTATTTTTTAGCAGATGATGGCAAACGAGCAAGCAGAATGACCGATGGTAAGTGATACTGCCGCACATGGATCTTTGAAATACCAGGAGCACAGCCAAGCCGTTCTGAAGAAAATGCTCTTCTTAAACCTCGTTTAAAGAAGAACATGTCATAGCGCTCGGGAAACACAGCAGCGGGTAGTTTATTCTAGAACTTGTACGTTCTTGGAAGAAGGTAGTGATGCAATATTGTTACCCGATATGTCCTTCTTTTAACGAGGTTTCAGAAGAGCATTATCTTCACGGTAAGCAACGGATTAGCTCCGCGTGAGGAAAGACCGACGTTCTCCCCGAGGTGGGGACGTTGGTCGAAGGGAGGGTACCCCAAATAGGGGGTATTCCGTCGGGCCGACCACTGATGACAAGTAACCCTGCTCCGGTGGTCGACCCAACGACGAAGGCGACATGCACGTGGGGTGGGTTGCGGGTGTGCGTGCTTACGCCCCTTTGTCGGCCCGGACGGAGTGGTGCGAGAAGAGCGCCGACCGCAACCCATCTGCAGAAAAAAAAAGGCAACGGATTAGCTGTGCCCTTGGTAGTACAAAGGTTCTTATGCAGCAGTATCATTTATCATCAAGTGTGCTTTTTTTTATGGGTGGGCTATGGTAAGCACACACGCCGTCCATTCCGTCCGGGGCGACGAAAGAACAGCGCGCGGGCCCATAACCCACCCGACGACGACTACCAGTGCCGAGTTCCTTGTCTTCAGTGGTCGACCCGACGGAATATCCTTTCGGGTAATCTCACCTCTCGACGTACCTGTCCTAGGACGTCGGTCGCCGTCGCGCGGTCAACCTCTCTGTGGGTGACGGACTAAAGTCCCCGGTCCGATCACCAGGGCACAATCATGTGTGCTGCCTACTCGTTTGCCACGATCGGTAATAAAAAAAAACTAATTTGCATTATATACATAACATTGGCAGTTCTATTAGTTAACTTGTGATCGATTGCCATGGCCATAATTTTTTGTATATTTACATAATTTATTTGATCATAATAAGTGCCATATATTTGATAAATGGCATAGTGGTTAAGATACCAACCTACCGTGCCAGTGTCGCGGGTTAGAACCCTACGCAGGAGAACACTTTGTGCGATCCACAAATTGTTGTTCTGAGTCTGGATGTAATTTGCGTCCTTTAATTATATGTTTGTAAAGTACCCCACAATACAAGGATTATTTCCTTAGTGAAGGGTCTTTTTAAAAAAGAATATCTTCTTAGTTGATAGACTCAGCAGCGCTCCGATGCGGTGGTAGAATATTATATTAATTTCAAAAAACAACTCCAAGCATTCATGAGGCCTGCCGACAGAAATGAAATCTTAAAACTATGAACAAACAGTCGTTGATTTTGGATATTCATATTATTTGATCTTAAGTAAAAATTGTAAATTAAAACTTTTACATTTCTCTGGTTTCGACATCTATTGGCATAGATATAGTGACATTGATATAGGCCACAGATATAGTGTTAGCGTTAACACATCACATGACTATGTCTATGACGACAGACCTGAATTTACACCCCATACAAACCTATCTATAGAAGTTTTCAGTTCACAATCCCTCCTATCTTGCATGCTCTAACTGTATATAAATTTTCAAAGCTCACTTGGCTGTAAAAATTGAGTTAAGATATTTTCATCTTGAGGCTTTCACAGACCTTGCAAAAAGTGCATCATCGACATTGCTAATTTTAAGATGTTACGGCATCGAGAGATGAGGGGCTTGCGCTGCAGTGCGGGGCCCGGGCGGGGCGCGACGGGCGGGGCGCGGGGGTGAGGCCGTGGGGGGCCGGGGGTACCGCGCGACCCGGTCACGGCACGCGCCCAGTGCGCAAACTCACATTTAAGCGCTTTCCATTCTGCATTCAGCAGCTTTTATATATTTGGCGCGAAATTATATCGCTTAAAGTTTTTTTAACTTTTAGCATAATAATACTATTTTATTACATGCAAATAAAAAAGGTTTACACTGACGTAGATTATCTTTTGTTTATTAACTCAAAATAATACATTAGGGAACTATTGAATTGTAATATTTGTATGCCTCGCCTATGTAATTAAGCAGCATCGAATGCTTTTTGTGAAACAATTAAGCGCTTTCGGCATCGCTGTATTACGCGCTAGTAAGGTTTTTCAGCAGTCTTGTCAGTGCGGCCGCGGCGCTCCGGCGGCCCGCACGGCGCCGACCGCCTTTTTCGTATCGAATATAACCTCTATTCGCACCGTGCGATACCTTCGACAACACCTACCAGTAATTTAAAATATATATATCATTTTATTTTTAATATAATATATTCCTAGTGCTGTGAGTCGCGTGTGATTAGTCTAATAACTTTTATCTTTTACGAATAGTGAGTGAGTGACGGGGAAAAATGATAGTCGAAATACAAGAGGTATGATATTGAATTCATCTGAAGTTATCGGATAATTTTATATAGAGTGAAACGAAGACGGAGACGGCTGCCTTTAGTACGCGTAATGGATTTTTTACGAGCTGAAATGTCGATAGGACATTGCACCGGACGCAGCGGTCGTTTCGACCTATAGATAATATATCACAACTTTTTAAGAATAGAGTCACATTTATAGAGTTAGTTTTCTTCCATTCTATAATGCATTCGCGAATGATTGAATGAAGAATTTTAAGTTAATGACGTACGAATAGTTACAAATGAAACTTTTTAATGCCTTGGAAGTTGAAAGTCCCAGTCTAGATTAAAGATCGTGCAGGGCGGCGATGTCAGTGGGTCAACGCACAGTGCGTGCGGGGTAAGGGGTGCGGGGTAAGGGGGAGGGGCTGATAGCGGTGCGGGGTGGAGGCGCAGGGCAGTGGGGGGAGGGGCGGAGGTCGCGCGGCCGTTGCACGGCTGCACCCAGTGCACGCGCTACGAACGACCTCCACGCGCTACGAGAACGTAGCCGCGCTACGGTGTAGCAAACGTCGAGCTTAGCGTTGCATTTTATACTTGGCAAATTTGTATGACTATAAAACCTAGAAAGATAATTAAATTTTATATAAATCGAAATACTGTTTACATGAAAATGTAAATTTTATAATTTGTAATATTTACATATGCCGAATATACATATTCAAATAATGGCATATGGTATGTAAAATTAAAAGAGTTCCGAAATGCAGTTATATAAAATTCTGATTTCTTTGGTCTGGTTAGGGTTGTGGCTGAAATGATTACGTTTTATTTTCCAGGAGGTCAGAGGAAAGAGGCCTTTCAAGATATGGGACAGTTCAAGGAACGTGAGGAAGGGTTTGGTAGTTACTAGTTTCGAAGAGTTAATACACAGAGGTCAGTAAAATTTAAACATAGTATTTTATACATAAAGAAATATTATATACCTCGTTTACTGATTAAGTGTACGTCATCATCCCTATCCAATGGACCATCAAAAGTGTGGAGAGTAAGGACCAAATTTAAGACGCCATCTGCGATTACTGTGTGGTAGCAGCTACGAATACTACAAACACTTACTTTGCTTGAGGGTGTCGTAAAAGACGACTAGACTAGACTATGGAGTTTCTAAGGCAAGTCTTTCTGATGCCGTCTGGTTAACAATTCCATTCTCAAGGAGGATTGACGTCAGGCACACGGCCGATCATTAAAGTAATTCCTTATGTATTATTGCCATATAAAACTTTTACAATGTGTACTATGAAACTGTTTCCGTGTGGTGACGGATTAAGAATATCATTCACCACTCCCTATCTTACCTGTGGATATCGTAAAAGACGACTAAAGGATATAATACGCATGTAACATCAATGCAAGAGAAGGAATACTCGAAATTAGACCCTATACCAACTTGTCTGACCAGCATGGTATCATCATTACAGCCCACATACGTCCCACTGTTGGGCTCGGGCCTCCTCCACAATGGGAGGGAAATTGATCTACTAAACCTTATATGCATATTATATCCCTTAGTCGTCTTTTACGACATCCACGGGCAAGAAAGGGAGAATGGTATAGTAAGGTCAAATTCCCCCCCTTTGTGGAGGAGGCTCGAGCCCAGCAGTGGGACGTATGTGAGCTAAGATGATAATGATGACTATGAAAAGAAAGTATATATTGAATCGACTCTAAGTAATTGGGATATGAGCAAGACGATGATAATTATGATAATGTGAAGGAGGGTCGAAATCAGCTCCAGCTAAGTTGATGATAATGATATTGTTATAAGAGTTGAGTTTTCATTCTCTTACATAAATATTACCTGCATATCCCTTAGTCGTCCCTGAGTAAGAGAGGGAGTGGTTAATTACATTCTTACTCCGTTATGACGGAGAGAAATACAAATAATTAATTAAAAACAATAGAAATAAAACGCTGGATTTCTTGCCTGATCTTGCAGTGGCGATCGTGTCCAATGGTAGATTGTCAGATTATTTTAAGGTAAAATTATAAAATTTGACAATATATAAGTACCGCTAGGCATGTATATATTTTCCGTGCGGTGACGGAGTAAGAATACAGTTTTCGACCCCCCCCCCCCCCCTCTCTTACTTGTGAGTGCCGTAAAAGACGATTAAGGGATATGATAACATATCCCTTAAATATATATCATCATAAGCATATCATAGCATAAGCATTTGAAACCAAAACCAGGCGAGGACAGGTCATTACTCACACATATTATAAACGATTTCGCAATAGTAAATTTAATATGACCGTCCCCATACTGGATATGAAAACCTCCTTGGGAATGTAATTGTCGGCAACAACATCAGACGGCATCAGATTGAGGCTGCCCATATCCATGTAACTTCTCCATGTGGTGACGAAGTAAGAATGCAATTCGCCACCCCCCTCTCTCGCTAATGGGTGTCGTAAAAGACGACTAAGGTATATAATATGCATATAACATTTATGCAAGAGTAGAAAAACTCGATATAAAACCTTATGCCAACACGTCTGACCAGCGTAGTTACAGTAGGGTTATAGTAAGTCATTTTCCCTCTGGCGGAGTTGTGGTGCATGTGAAAATGGTCCCATAACTTCGCCGTAACCGAGGATCAGGAACAGCGTGTGGTTTTTAGCTGGTAGTGGCGCTGACAATAAATCGACGCTGAGCCCAGCATACCCCATCTTTCTAAGCTGGGCATGCCTAAAAATTGCATTTTACCACGCAACTAAAAAAAAAATAGTCAATTTCCCTCCTACTCTGCAGGAGGCTCAAGCCCAACAGTGGGTCATAGATGAGCTGAAATGATGATGATGTTCATTTAATACTATATTAATCGGCTTTTACGACACGCACAAGAAATTTAAGGGTTGGTAGTATCCGTAATCGCCACCACACAGTAATACTTTCTCAAGAAGAGAAATTGACTGTTATGTTCTCGTTTCTCTTTCTCTCTTTTCTATATTCGTGTTCTTCTCATTATTAGACGACAGTCTTCACTCAGTTTGAGAAATTTTAAATTATAATCATGATCTTCTTAATAAACTAGACCGTCTTCTCAATAACTGCATTCGATTCGTATTTAATCTTCGCAAGTATGACCATATTTCCTCCTATCGTTCTCAACTAAATTTTCTTAATATTCGCCAACGCTGTAGTATGCGCGCCCTTACTTTGCTATACTCTATTCTTAATTCTCCTAATTCTCCTAGCTACCTATCTTGTTTATTTCAATACCTTGCCACTAATCACAATAGAAACCTGCGTTCCGCCAACAATCTGCTGCTACTTTGTCCATCTCACCATTCCGAGCGTGTTCATTCTTCCTTTCTTGTCCAGGCGATTCTCCTCTAGAATTCGCTACCTCTAGACATCAGAATGTCTACTAGCCGTCACACATTCAAGAAAAGAGTTCGTTTACATCTCCTAAATGAATTAGCAGAATCATCGCAACTTATATAATATAACATTCGTATAATTATGTATATATATATATATACTATGTATGTATATATTTTTATATATATCGTATTTGTTTTTATCTATGTTTATTTGGTATGTATTATGTATTCTTGTATATTCCTATGTATTCTTTTTTCTTTTTTAATCATATGACTTTCTTTCTCGATACATGTGCCTACCAATTATTATCTCTGCACTGCCTATGGTTGACTGGTAGAGAATGCCTTTGGCATTAAGTCCGCCATTGTATTCATTACATAAAGTTTAATAAATAAATAAAAAAATAAAATAATCAAATACAAGTTATTACATTTTTTTATTGTTGTTTGGTGGCAAACAAGCAAACAGCACACCTGATTGTACGTGATGCCGTTAATAGACCTTTGCTAGGTCGCTGCCTATCGTGAAGAAATTAAAGGTAGTATGAATACATGCGATGGGATTCGATGATACTAAAGGCATAACCAAATCTACGCAAACACCCTCATAATGTTGGGTTGCCGGCTCTCTCGCTGACTGAACGAAGTGCAGTAACAAATTTCTACAACATCGAAATCAAAATGTTCAGGTACCAATAATCGTACATAATATAAATTAAATAAACAATTTTAGGGTTACCTACAATGCTGAATGAAAAAACATAGTGGTAGGACTAAACTGTAGACAATTGTCTGTCTACAGCCGCTGGCCGGTCCGTCCGGGGTAGTACTACACTAAGCATAAAATCGACGTACGCGTAGTAACATACGACACTTCGCTCGGTGAGCGAAAGAGTCGGAAGCCCAACTTTCTGATGGTGTTTGTGTGAGGGTTTTGGTGATGTCTTTAGTATCATTGATTCTCAGTGCACTCATACCTGCTCCATTCACTTCCTCCACAGTATGCAGTGGTCTAGCAAAGGTCTATGAGCGACAGCATCATTTAGCGTTAGGTGTACTATTTGCTCGTTTGTCACCGTTTGCTATAAAAAAAAATATAATTAATAATTAATAAATTGATTTTCCCGTGTAGTGACGGAGTAAGAATACAATTCACCACTCCCTATGTTGCACGTGGATGTCGTAACAACAACTAAGGAAAACAACTAAGGAATATAATATGCACATAACATCTGTGGAAGAAAAGGAAAACTCAAAATTAAACCCTATACCAACATGTCTGACCAGAATGGTAGGTCAAATTCCCTCGCATTGTGGGGGAGGCCCGAGCCCAACAGTGGGACATATGTGGACTGCAATAATAATGATGATGAATAATTAATAACTGTTCAATGTTCATACAATAAATTAAATATACAATTTTAAGGTTGCGTATAATGACGAATGAAGAAAATTTAATTTTCCGATCATTTTAATATTGTTTAAAATGAAATCGTAAGATTGAATTACGTTTCCATTATATTTATCAGCTGTTATGTACATTTATGAATATTTAAAAGCCTATCTGTTTTCAAGTTGAGTTCAGTCCATACACGATTGCCGCAAGGCCGCATTCGTCTGACCTGGTTTTGAGTATCAGGATAGATTTTTAGTAGAACGAGACGAACACGGAATAATTCACTTAAATTTTATGTTTTAAGTTTTGTATTTAATGCAGACTCCGTGAATTCTATATTGTATCAATTAGTTATCTTTCCTCATCATCATCTCAGCCTGTATATATCCCACAGATGAGCTCAGGCCTCCTCCATAATGGGAGGGGAATTGACCTACAATTCCACGCTGGTGTTGTATTTACGGAGTCACGCAAACATGTTGTATTTTTTTTAATATAATAATAATAATTAAGTTTGCTTTAAAACGTGGTACAAAAGGATGTTACAAAATTTTTGATTGATCTACATGTCCTGTCATAATTATATTATAACATGCAAAATTACAGTCACTACTGATAGTATGAATATATAAGTCATACTTTGACATAAACACTGGTAAAAAATCAAGTCAAAACACAATAATAAATGTCAAGAAATTAATGTCATAATATTAATAAATTACATTTTATATTGAAAAAATTCCTGAATGCTATAAAAACACTTTTCACTTAGCCATTTCGTCAAATTGTATTTAAATTGATTAAATGTTATATTACGAAACTGGTATGGTATATTATTAATAAAATTTATTTCTGCACAGATATTATATGCTTATTATTTCCCTTAGTGGTCCTTTATGACATCCACGGGCATAGTTATCTTTAGGTTATTCTTTTTTCCTCTTCACATCGTCATCACAGCTCATATACGTCCCACTACTGGGCTCGATCCACCTTCATATTGGCAGAGAACGATTTAGTACAATTGTTATTTGTACAAGACATCCCTTAGTCGTCTTTTATGACACCCACGGGCAAGAGAGGGGGTGGTGAATTGTATTCTTACTCCGTCATCACACTGAGAATATACTAATACCTATATTTTTTTTAATCTCTTAAATTATAGAGGTTTTCGTCTATTAGAGCATATCAGGCTCATCATACCTTAACGTGATAGGCACCTCAAAATACAGCGAAGAATCATCACCTTCTCGGTTTGTATAAAAAAAAATTGGCTTACTATAACATGCTGGACGGGTTGGAATATGATTTTATTTCGAGTTTGCCTTGTCTCGCAGTGAAGTTGTGTGCTTGCGTTTTTTAGGACTCCGTGCCCAAAGGATAAAAACGGGATCCTATTACTAAGACTTCGCTGTCTGTCCGTCTCTGTCACCAGGCTGCATCTCAAGAACCGCGATAGCTAGACAGTTGAAATTTTTACAAATTATGTATTTCTGTTGCCGCTATAACGACAAATACTGAAAACAAAATAAAATAAATATTTAAGGGGGGTTCCCGTACAACAAACGCGATTTTTTTGCCCTTTTTATAGATAACTAGCAACCCGCCCTCGCTTCGCTTCGGTTATAACCGATTATAGGTTATAGTCATTTTACTCACGTAGTTCCTGTTCCCGTGGGAATACCGGGATAAAATATAGCCTAGTTTACGCCCTGATATTATAGCTTTCCATTGGTGAAAGAATTTTTGAAATCGGTCTAGCCGTTTTGAAGATTACCCGGAACAAACAGACAGACAGACAGACAAAAATTTTTTAATAGCTATTTTAGGCATAGGTATCGTGCAAATAACCGTGTGAGCCTGAAAAAAGCCTATTATTTTGACATTACAAACAGACACTCCAATTTTATTTATTGGTATAGATGGTACGGAACGCTTCGTGCGCGACTACGACTCGCACTTAGCCGGTTTTCAGCTTCTTAGTTTCTATTTAACGATCAACGAAAGAAAGAAAGAGGTGACGACCATTGGATATGTTAAAGATAATTTTAGCAGTTTTAGCTTTTAAGAAACATAAACTGTGCTTTTTAATTACCCTAAGAACCCTCTTCCAACCCGCCTGACCAGCATGGTATAGTAGGTCAATTTACCTGCCAATATGTAGGAGGCTCAAGGCCAGTAGCGGGGCGTATATGAACTGTGATGATGATTATATTAGCATATTGTGAAGCCATAGATTTCAATCTTAAAATTTTGTTCGCAGGCAAGGAGAAGTTATCAGTAGCAGCGAGTGAGCCAGTCCGGCTGGTCCTCGAGAGTGACGGTACCCAGGTAGAGGACGGCGACTACTGGCGTACATTACCCCCTAATACAGTTCTACTGCTACTGCGACAAGGGGAGAGATGGTATCCAACAGGAGTCGACGTCATCAAGGCTGGTAAGTCATCATTCAATCATCATCCTTCAAATTAATTCCAATTATCGCCTATTATTGGACTTTCTTAAAAGTGGACTTATGATTATAATTATTAATATGTAATTTGTATTCTCTTTGAATCCTCATTAACAATGCCGCGACCAAGACGATCGAATCTTTCCCGACAAAGCTGTAATGGTTCTTCCATTAGAGACTATATTTTCTGAAATTTAGAAAATATATTTACGAAAAAATTATAGCGGTACGAAGTTCGCCGGGTCATCTTTCCCCACAAAGCTGTAATGGTTCTTCTATTAGATACTAAATTTTCGGAAATTTTGAAAATATATTTACGAAAAAATTATGGCGGTAGGAAGTTCGCCGGGTCAGCTAATTTTTAATAAATACTACCGTAATTCTAACGGGATCCCTAAAAGTAGGTCTCATAACCAAGCTCAAAATCACTCAGCCTGCTATGAAGCGGGCTATGGTCAGGATTTTTTTTGCAAGATAGTATCCGAAATACGGAAATCTGTAGGTGTAACGGACTGTAAGAATTATCACGCTGAAGTGGCGATGGGCAAGTCACATCGCTCGACGAATCGATAATCGCTGGAGGAGAAAGACTTTCGAATGAAGGCCACGTATCAGACGACACAGTGTAGGACACCTCGCCATTAGGTAGACCGAGGCCCTGGTGAAAGTTGCTGGGTGTCGTTGGTTGCAGACGGCACAGCACCGCACTTTGTGGCGAAACATAAGAGGGCCTACATCCAGCTGTAGACGGCGATTATATATATAATTACCAAGGAAAAATACTATTTGCGTATAACCACACATTTTCAATAAGGGCATTTTTATTTAGTACTGGCAACATAGAGGGATCTCCCTCTCTCCCTCCTCTCTTGTTGAATGTTTAACTCACACAGAGAATGTGAATAAAGTGATTATACCCGTATTAGATAGAGGGTTTATTTCTTTCAAGTTACACTCTTTACAATAGTTTAGGTTATGACTCAAGACCACTTTTCTCGTCGGTAGCCGACAATAACAGCGTCTTTAATGAACACGAGTCACATTTTCGTTGTTATATGTACCCACACTGGTCTAATTGTTAAGACGGGTAGGACGGATTTTCAAAAGTTGTGAATTCAAGTCATACTGTGTGGTAATTATTATTTCTTGCAAATAAATTTGTAAATTATTACGAACATAATGATATAATTGACACAAATATTGGACTACACAGATAACACGATAGTACCAACCCCACGTGCTGTTTGGATTATGAGAATAATTCTTTGTACGGTCTTTATTTGGTTCTTTTGTGTCTGAGTATAGTAACGGAGGCTTTCCGTGTGGTGACGGAGTAATAATTCAATTCACCAACCCCCTTTCTTGCCTGTGGATTATCGCAAGAGACAACTAAAGAATACAAACAAATACTGCAAAAGAAGATATACTTGAAATAAAACCTTATAATTAACTCGGCATGGTACGTTAATCATCTTTCCACTGCGGAGGAATGATTATATTCTGAAAAGTATTCAGAACGTCAGAATCGTCTCCAAGTTCTTGTAGTTCTTCTATTGCTAGACATAAGACGCCCCAACAGGAGTAAAACGCTATAATCATCGGGTTTGACAGGCGGAAAAGCGATAGCAGTTGTAATTATCTCAACACAGTGCAATTGCTTTAAATCCTTCCGTAAGTTTTTACGACTTTACACTTAACGATATAGCAGTATCGTTTTTTTTATAAATGCAACACCTTGCACTATGGAAATAATACTTATGTCCCGCAAGACTATACAAACATGTATTAAACAGTTACACTTTACAACCGGACAGACACGGAACGACAATTTATGGATAGCAAAAAGTATTATCCTCCGTGGGAATTAAACCCATGACACTGGTACGATAGATCTTAATCGTCATACCGTCTGCACAATCAGATAAGACTATATTTTACTTCACAAGACTTGATTTAACAAATTTCGTTTATTTATTTCCAGCAATATCGGCGATACCAAAAATAGTATGCGAGACGATACACGCACTCGAGTTGCACGATGAAACGCCTTCATGGAAGATCATGGACAACAAGGGGCGCGTCACGGTGGTGTTGCACTGGGACCAGCGGCCGCAGGCATCGCCCGCAGCGCGCTCACCCTCGCGTCAGGCTAAACCCGACAGGCGGCCCTCGCTGGTGATCCAGACATCACTGGACCGACCGCAGCCGGCGCCGCCTCACATCACAGTCGTCAACCACGACGAGCCGGGCCCAGCGCCGCGCCGCCTATCACGTACGCCGGGCTCACTCGAGCAGCACGTACATACCGCCGAGTGCCGTGCCACCTCCGCTTCGCCGGCCCCGCCAGCACCCTTGCGGCCCCCGCCCGACGAGTGCGACTTCCATTGCTGTGCTCTACACGAAGAAGGTCGACGTATTGCCGTACACAAAAGTGTCGCCACTTCACCGATACAAGACGCTCAACCGCGCGCTTCACCACAAGGAAGACCTAAAGGACACGTTAGATTTCTTGACGCAGAATCCGCCCGTCGCGGTGAGAGAGACTCATCAGAAAGCGAAACGGAGAACACACTATTAGAAGACGAGGCGGTCACGTCCGAAAAATTTCTCCTACTCATAGATCAATTGAGCGTAGATCAAAAACGTCATCTAACAATCAAAGACATCGGCATCATCCTCGAAAGACTTAGTTCTAAAATTCTCGACGTGGAACGTCTCGATCGTGAATCCGAATCGGACGACTGCTACAACTGGACGATCAAAGCGACGATTAGAGGCGACGCATTGAGGGAATTAGGTGTTATATACAATGGTAACTATTATGCGATCAGTGAGCACCCTGGATATCGGGAGGAGAATGAGGAAGCCGGTGATGAGGGTGAGGAGGAAGAAGAAGAAGATAGGCTCTGATCGGGCCTGTGCGGCGCCGCTGTGCCGGCCGCCGCGGCCGCCGTGCGTCACGCGATTTGTCGTATCGCCGCGCGTTGAACGCCGCCGCAAAGGCCCGTCCCCCGGCACCCGCGCCGCACACCCCCCCACCCTAGATGGGTGCGCGCCCACAGCGCGACCTAAGCAATACACCTCACTTAGATCACGATCGGACGATCGGACGAAACGATACGGAGACCGAAACCGTTCGCGGCACAATCGTCCGATACGAACGATAACGGATCGTCAGCAGTGAATATTTAGAGACTTATTATATGAAATTCGTGGCGGCCACGCTTATTGGACCCGAAGCGTCCGCGATGGTCGCCCTAAAATTAGTTAATAAATAGCGGAATTATTATAAGTAAAACTGACTTCCTATCGATTTCTAAGGTGATTACTTAAGTGTAGGCCGGTCGCGTGGCGGTGAGTTCCACCTCGCGGGTCACGCGCTCCATATGTACGTCGCCGGAACACAAACACCAGTATAATTATTGATCATCGAGGTTATTGTCAATGTTTTTAGGTAAATTAATGCATTGTAGGTGTGCGCTAGACGCCGCCATTCTCAACTCATCACCAACTTGGGTATTATCTTCACCTGTGATGGGATTAGGTAGTGTCTATTGCATTAGAAACAATATATATGCTAGAATACTTCTTCTTCAATTTAAAACAGGGTTTCGTAACCGACTGAAAAAGGAGAAGGTTCTCCATTTGATTACTTTTTTTTTGTGTCCCCTGATATTTTTCCAGGCTAATCGAATTTCAATGATTCCTTTTTTATTTTAAATGCTTTGCACTACAATTTGAAAAAAGAAATTACCAGTACCCTCAATAATATGTATTTGGTTGACCTCTACTACATTGTTTAGAAGACGGGCTTTTTGTTCAAACAGTGTATTATTTTTTTTAAATTGCCAGTTATGTGTTCAAAATAAATAAGTTTTAATTCTATTTTTTTAAACATCACATCTCGCACTAAGTAAATAAATCCCTGTATCGAATGGGACTTAACTGTATCGATATCCCGCTAAATTGCGCTCACCTACTCCTATCATTGTTCATCACATATTCATTTGGAGTTGGCCTAATTGAGGAATAAGTTTCAATATCCATCACAAATATATCTATTAGTCGAATATTTCAAAATTTGTTACACCACAACTAAGACTCCAAAAACAATAAACTATAGAGGAGTAGCTTGACTTATTGTGACGGAAAAAAAAATTGCTCATGTAATCAGTTCGATAATATGTATGTATGGTGAGAGTTTAAACGACTGTTAATGTCGCTACGTATATAATTGTGGAGATGGTAAGGTCACTATGACTGAAGCGTCGACCGGTCAAAATGGCGGTATTATGTATACTAGATATAAAACCAATTTTTATTCATAGACCGCGACCGAGTCGTCGTAAGTCAGTTCCCAAATATCTAATGACGATGTTTCAGAGAGAGCACGTAACACTAATAATAATAGATATAATAAAAATTATTATTAATTAAATGAATAAAAAAAATTGAATGTTATAAAAAAAATGGTTGTAACTAAAAATACGAATATACCGTCAAGCATCACGTCATCATGCAACATTGTTAGTAAATAAGTTGATTCTTGTATTTATTAGCTATATGGTATTGTAGTACTAATGTGTAATGTTTTTAATTTTTGTATAGTACGCGAGTGCGTGAGAATAACGCATTTAATATATAATGTAAACCAAATGAAGTTTAATAACTTTTACAGCCTTGCAGGGCTCTCATAATTTGTAAACTTATATAAGGTGTAATACTTAGAATAATAACGTATAGAAGGTAAGTCCGTGCACAAAAAATGAAGCATTTCAATTGGAGCTTACGCCGGAAGAAAGAAGAAGGAAAAAATAAATAGGTAATTATGACAGTTTGTGTACTCAAATGGTGTCACAACACATTTGAAAAACTTAAAAAGGTTTTTAACATTACTTTTAAAAGTATTTTGACGATTTATGTTAATAAAAACAAAATTTAATTTCATAATTTGTATAGTGGTGTGCGTGTGTACGTGTGTCGGCAGCACGCGTGTAGTATTTTTGGCTTCATGTTTTCGATCGCTCGAAGTACAGGTACTATCCTTCTATACGTTATTATTCTAAGTTGTAATATTAACGATTATTATTATTGAATATTTCAACAAATGAATACCTGCACTTGTATGAAGGTAATACAACTTGAAGGACTTTTTTGTTAATAGGCAAGAGAAGAAATGCGCGATTTCATTTTGAAATCGTTGACAATTAATTTCTAGCGACACTGAATTTATTATGAAAATTTTTAATGTTAAGAAAACAAAATGGCCGTTGATCCAAACTACTACGTATGTAACTAATTTTCCCGCGTAAATTCTATGTTATTCATAAATTCAATATGTCATCTGGTTTTTTTTTCGAAATGGTACAAAAATATAATGTTACCTAACATACCTCAGTAATTAAATATTTATTTAGGAATATGTATATATAAATATCTTTTCGTAAACCAAAAATAAATTTTGACGTTTTGATACATTAATGGATAGTATATGATTTTTAAGGTTTGATATTGTGACTTGTCCTAAAGTTACTTAATTTTCAATATACTATCGCTAATAAAAATTAGGAGAGGCTGTATGTTTAGTTAAAAAGGTTTTATGAAGAAGTAGCTGATTTAAAAGCAGCAAAGTACTTCGAAAAGCATTACAAAACTCTCGATTGCTTCCAGAGAGCTGGAGAAAGAAGGCACGAGAGGCTGTTCAGCAATTTATAAAGTATTGTCCAAGTCATTTTGTAGGACAGAGTAATTAAATATTATTAACGATTCGTATAATCGATTGACTTACAATATGATTCGGAGAATTCGGCTCAGTAGTAAAGCTCCTTAAAATTTTGCATAGTAATATTTACTATGGATCCAATAAATCAATGTTATAACTGCGATAGATTGATTGTGGGATGGTTGCTGCGACAAAATATCAAACAGACTCAACAGATCAGTAAGATTAAAAGACCCTAGCGAATAATGCGCTTCAATAGAGGAATTACTGCGTGTATAACTGTAACCTAGCAAAAGCATATTTATATATTTTGAAAAACACGGGAAAAAGTTTACAGCTTTCTTTTTATATTATTTTAAAATATTTAAGTACGTACTTTTTACATCAAAATCGAGACTATATTCTGAAAGGTATTTCGTAATTACAAAAAAAAAACATCTTTAGTTAATAATTTATGAATAAATAGAAAGAATAGATGAATTATTCATGAAATTCTTTCTATTTTTTTCGCTAACAACCATTACCAAGCAAGTAATCAAAATTCGAAGGACAAACATTTATGAAGCAGTCAATCAAGCTATCATGTCTATAGGGCAATGGCTACGGTACTAAACCTATTCTCGTAAAGATTCTTAAATACGTAGACACATAAAATGATATTACAAGAGTTTTTAGAGAACTATAAAAACACTATTGCCTGTTTCAACAGTACTTAAATTTTAAGTAACACCTATATTTTATATGTAACGGGCACGTGTAATCACATTTTAGCACCACCAGCGCCCTGAACAAAAATTCTACGGTACTGCTTATTAAAATTCAAACCCATATGAAATCAAAGCAAAGCAAATAATGAAATAACCATCAATAATTAAAAATAATCATTAAGAAATAGCGTTATATGTGCTTAATAAAAAAAGGACTCGCCAGAACTATCGACAGAAGTAAAAACATAAAACTATAAATAAACCGTTATCATATCTTTTCTATCGGCACAGATATTGTAACATTGAAATAGCTACAGATATAGTGTTAGCGTTAACACGTTATGTGACTATGTCGATAACGACTTACATGAATTTATTCCTTATCCATAACCGCCTATAGAAGTTTTTAGTTCAAGAATAAGCAAAAGGAAATAAACACAAAATAAACAGCGTTTTGGCGCCAATTTCTATCTAATACTCTAGGTGTTACGCCCAACCGCAACCGACTAGGTTAAAACTCTTTAAAATTTTCGCGTCATTGAATGATTTGTTTTTTAATCAGTTTTTTAGTTAAAAAAAACATACGTGTTTTACTAAGATACAGACGAATTTTCGATCCAGCTAAACGTGTATTGCATCAAAAATATTTTCACAAAACCGCTTTGTTAAACATCCACATATTTTTATTACGAAACTACAAATTAGTAATAAATACTTAAAAAACAAGGAAATTTTGACTGAAGCGGTGTTTTATTAGTTGCCTTTTTAATTACAATTTAATAAAAAAAAGTAGCAACAGATAAAATATTAATAGAGTGTTTGAAAGTAAATAACACTAAGGAATATGGAAAGGTAAAATTACGCTCCATTGCGATATTTAATAATACTAATATTGGAAAGTATATTATAAAATTTCTGTATGAGTTTTTGTCGCCAGCCCACAGCCTGCCCACGGCTTTAATAAAATCGTAAGTTATTGCTCAATGTAAATTTACTTTCTTCAAAAATTATACACTGTAAAGCTGATGATGAGTCTATGGAGTTACGGTCCGTTACGCACAGTATATTATATCTAGTTAAAATGTTCCGTTTTAATATTTTTATGTGTATAGAAGTAAAATTAAATTGTATAAATGGTTTGTGAAGCGTTTGCGGTTCGATATTTGGGGGACGGAGGTTAATCAACACAGTTGTATATGAAAATTAATGATGGCATTTTAAGTACGATACGTGATAGGTTTTTTATAGAGGAGTTTGTATCGCATTTGTGTTGTTTATGCTCCGGCCAGTGTGTAAAATGATATTGTTGCCTGTCCAGTCAGCAGTGGCATTAGAACATTTATGATTAAATTACTATCAATGTATTTGAGATTCTGCAATTTACTAAAGCAATTAACAAAACGTTTAGGTTTAATTAGAGATTTTACGTTTTAATTACGAAATTACATTAAGAAAATTAGAAAATTGAATTGAAATTACAACATTTTAATTGACAGTTATATTCATTTTTTAATTTAGATATTGTCAAATGTCATGGATATAGGCTGTGTGTTCTAATTAGGTTTAGTAAAAATCGAAATTCGAATGATTAAAAGTACCAACATTATAAAAAACACCAAAATGGAGGACTATATAAAGATAGTAATTAAATTATAATATGTTCTTGCTGATAAGCACTCGTTGCCTCGTGGTTGCACGTTATAGATCCATGACTGAAATTATATTAAGATATCATCTGTTTTCGCCTCACATTAACGACTTAGCCGGGCGAATATAACATCGTACGACAAGTCGCAAGTGTGTAAGCACCGTAACTGTTTGACACAGACGTAACAATATTATCACTTAGGAATAACGAGGTGATTCTAGCATTTTTGACAACGCATCTTAATATGACGTCACAGCTTTGTGACATTATTAATGTACGTCGATGCAGATATTAACTCACTTCCTACAGTACAATAATCCCAAATTGTAATTAATTCACAATATACATAGTTAAAATATTATAATAATGTTTAAACGATAAAACAGAATTTTTCAACGGTTTCACGACTGTCGAATTTCATTTTTATAGACGAAATAAAATAGTGGTCGTTTCTTTCAATTATACATTTTTAAGATGAGTATTGAATTGTAATATGGCCTTGTAATTCAAATTTTGTAACAGAAAAAGAACTTTAAAAAATATTTAGAGAAATCTTACCATGACTAAAAAAAAATTGTGCCCCAATAATATCGAACTATGGAATAGACAATCTTTTGTTTAAATATGTGAATTATATCAAGGAATAATTGTTATAATTCAATACACAACTTACACGTGAGCAGTCGTGCAAATGAAAATACGTATATACAATATTGAATGTTAGATAATTTAATATTCATACACTATAAGCACATAGGTCCTGTTTTAACATTACGTGCCAAAGCGTTCTGAAATAATCCCAGCCTTATATGTTTACATCATTATATCGAAATCAATATTCTGCAGAAAAATTGCAAAGTTGTTTTTTTAAATACAATTGTTGCTGCAGAATTGTTTTCAATAACATGATGACATAATTAAATTTTGTAAAATTGTAAAACATTCACGTTATGGTCAAATTTAATATGTTACTTTTGTCGGTAGCGTGTAACTAAACGCAGAGGCTGATGCGAACTAACGCCAGTGCCATAATATAATTAATTTAAAAAGTGCCAATTTATGAGTTAGATAATAATTGTTAGATGGCAAGTATATAAATTTTTTTAACTGTATTTTGAAGTTTGGGTGCTTGAAACCTAGTTAATATTAAAACACCGGCATTTATACCTATTATTTAAAATACCCACTATATATATCATATTAATATACTAAACAAACATTTAAACATATGTACAAATGAAAAACCATTAAAATATGTTCCATTTACGAATTTAATCAAATAAAAATGTTTTACTGAAAATATTGAATGAAAGCCTAAAATTATTTATAATTATAGTATTTCCTAATAAATAAATTCGATAAAAAATAGAATAGTACTAATTAACACATAGATGTATTCAAAAGGCATGTAATTCACAGAGATGTAACATATCTAAGATACAATCTTGTATCTGAAATACAGATGCGAGATACGTATTTCCCTCTTGTATCTAAAATACTTTATTAAAAATTCATTTTGTATCCTTGTATTTAAATACATTTTGTTTTGTATCTTAGTATTTTATAAATACTTTTTCTGATAAAATACTTCTAGTATGTAATCAAATTACCTATTAATGTTTTTATGAATATATTATAATTATCGGCGTTAAAGAAAAATGAAATTTACCTTTTAAGTGAATATATAGATGTTCAAAGCCTATAGCCGAAGCTAAGCAAGCTAAAGCCTGCAAGGAGAAAAAGATACTTATTATGGTTGTCTGTTACCGGAGTTAATAAAATTCTACAAACAGACATTATGAAGAGTTTTTTAAATTCATCGAGCTGGAAGAGAAATTGAGCAAAATCTGCTGGGACATTGTAGGATCATCAGAAGTGCGAGGAGAGAGCGAGGGCACGATAATCCTCCGGTCTGGAAACTTGCTCTTCTACCGGGAGGAAGATCACCCGTCCCAGTGGGGTATAGGGTTTATCGTTCGAAAGTCTCTTGTGAACAACGTGGAGAGGATCGAGTGTGTCGACAAGGGTAGGGTACCTTATACTCAGAATTACCAAACGGTATTCGTTGAAGGTCATACAGGTTTACGCGCCTCGACATACTTCCGACGACGTAGTGGACATCTTATACAAGGACATCTCGAAAGTCATCCACACGTCCAAAACTCACTTCACGGTGGTTATGAGCGACTTCAACGCGAAACTAGGCAAAGGGACTTATGATGAACTGAGAGTGGGGCAATATGGATTTGGACAGAGACAGGACAGAGAAATCATATGGGCCAAAAACTGCCTGATTTTTTGAAGAAGGAAGGCCTCTTTATGATGAATTCCTTCTTCAAAAAACGGCCACAAAGGAAGCGGACCTGGATTGGTCGCGATGGTTCCACTAAAAAAGAGATAGACTAGACATCTTGTCGGACAAACAACAAATATTCAATGATCTGTCTGTGATCAGCAGGATTAAAACTGGGAGTGATCACCGGATGGTAAAAGGCACATTTAATTTGCGTATGAAAGTCGAGTGGTTTTGTTAGATGAAGTCTACACTTCGACCTACATCTGTTCAATACCAGAACCCCGAGAGCTTTCAGCTAGTCCTAGTTGAGAATGTCATTCTCGAAGTTGTCGATATTTATAAACACCTAGGACAAGCATTCCAGTTAGGTAGATCCAATCTCGAGAAAGAGGTCAGCCGACAAATCCAGCTCGGCTGGGCAGCGTTCGGAAAACTTAAGAGAATCTTCTTGTCCAATATTCCGCAGTGTCTGAAAACAAAGGTTTATAGCCAGTGTGTGTTACCAGCGATGACTTGCAGCACTGAAACATGGTCTTTAAATGTCGCCTCCATAATAAGGCTCAAAGTCGCTCAACATGCTATGGAAAGGGTTATACTCGATATTTCTCTGACTACGTGATAAAATCCGGTATACGGAAATCCATAGAAGAACGGGTGTAACGGACATAGCCTGCAGAATTAGCATGTTGAAATGGCAATGGGCTGGTCACATCGCTCGTGGAACCGACAACCACTGGGGAAGAAAGGTTCTCGAGTTGCGACCACGAAACGAACGACGCAGCAACGACCCCGTACTAGGTGGACTGATGACATTTTCAAAGTCGCAGGGAACTGTTGGATGCAAGTGGCACAGGTCCGTTCCAAGTGGCATACTCGTGGGGAGGCCTATGGACATAGACCTCCCCACGAGCAGTGGACATCTGTAGGCTGCTGAATGGATGGATAAACTTAAATTCATTAAAATAAAATGTTATTTTCTTACAAAAGTATTTTCATCTTAAAAAGTGTTTAGAAGATACGTATTTTGTATTTCGAAGATAGTATTTCAGATAACATTCTCGAAAGTATTTTGTATCTGGTATCTGAAATACTTAATTTAAAAGTATTTTGCATTTTGTATTTCAGATACTTTGAAAAGAGTATTATGTACATCTCTGGTAATTCATTCCCGATCCGTGGATATGAATTTAAAAAGGTACCAAACTTCAAAATATTACAGTATCGTACCCCATTGCAGCATATAAAGTCAGCCATCTTGACACGTTGTAACCAATATCGTTTATTTTTATATTAATTGTAAACATGAGGCAGTTAATGGTTTATGTTCGTATTCGATACTTACCCAACAAACTTCACTGCCACTAATTTAAAAATAAAATATTGGAAACGATGTAGTTGATTTTAATTTCTAGGACCTTTCATATACCTATATCTTTTTTAATAAATGACGACGTATGGAACTTTTCTATGGTAGAGCGCGAATATATTCACTTTTATTAATCTGTGTCACTTACTCGACATTATACCGCACCTGAGTTTCGGCGCGAATATGGAAATGTCATATTAAGCTTTTGTATTACCTATATTAATTTTATAGTGTTATATTGAATAATTATGCTGATATTTTATGTAATAAATACAGTTAAGGTGCTGAGGTGTGGTGAATGTGATATAAGAGTGGTTTACACGAAAACCGTATTTTCATATTCTACCGAAATTCCCAGAGAAATCATTTAACTAGGTTTTCAGCGCTTAATTAATGGTTACGACTTGACTTACTGACGGACAATGTTTATTAATAAGCTATACAATATGAAGAAGTGATAAATAATACTTGAAGAAAATTATTTGTAAGCTACATAAGACAAGGCAGTATAGTCGAGAGGATTTTAGCCTGCCCATAAGGGCCATTAAACAAATTATATCGCATCTTTATTCCAATACCGTCACTACCATAAATAAGCAAATTGTGCAGACGAGTTATTTAAAGATTTATTACAAACATTAACTGATATAAATAAGGGTACATTAGCTTTTCAGGAATAATTGATTTTTTATTATTTTATTAAAACTCTTATGCTTAATTAAACATGTTTTAAATTATTATTAATTATTAGTGGATATAATTATTAAAAATATTAGTGACACTTTACTATTTTATAAAAAAGGGAAAAAGTTAAAGTAGAATTAAAATATAGGAATCGAAGCAATATTTAAATATAGTACTCAGCAAATATCATCATCATTTGCCTGCCCTCATCCCACGCTAAGTGGGGTCGGCACAACATGTACTTATCTTCCATAACCTCCTATCAGCCGTCATATCTACGCTCACTCTTTTCATATGCATATCCTCATTCACAGAATCCATCCATCTCTTTTTGGGTCTCCCACGCTTCTTACATTCAATCACATTCATATCGATAACATGTCCATACCAAAACAATCTCGCGCTCCTAATCTTCTCTATCACTGGTGTCACTTTCAGGATTTCCCCTGATATACTCAGCCAGCAAATAGATGGCATTACAAAGAGGTTTTCGAAAAATATCGTTTTTGAAGTGAAACTTCTTTGCGCCCATGAGGGTAAATTTTTTACGGATGAAACGCAATTTAGCGTCACGAATATATGCAGCGTTTTTGTCGAAGAAGAGGGAGAGAGCGATTGAGACTGATTGAAAGGGTGTGAGAAAGGGCGAACATAGTACGAAGCATAGCCATGGGGCGAGAGTAGGGAGTAAGCGAGTGAGAAGGATCGAGAATTTTAATACTGATAAAAAAACACATGGAACCAAACATCGCTTCTCGGCCTTTTGGCTAAGATCAAAGTGTAGTATCTGTTCTTTTCAGCTTAATATCTGAAAGTTCCCTCACCGAGGGACTTTTACATCCATCCTCATCACGTCCTCGACGAACAGGACGACAACATCACACTCGCTCAACGTAGAGCCTACACGGCCCGCGAGGCCTTAACACATAAATATCCGCGGTGCCGCCCTCGCCGTCGAGGTGCGAAACCGCGCCGCGCAAAAGTCACGAACCAAAACGTGGGCACGCCCACTTTGCTTCCAGCGACGCCCCAAGCCGAGGTCCGTTCCCCACAGGGGGAGCCCTTGGCCTATGTCGCTTAGCATACTTTTCTCCGGGTTGAGAGCCCTCAGCGCTCACCCATAGTCCGCGTCAAGCTGTCAAGGCCATCTGCGGCCATCAGCTGTACACACATAAAAGAAAAAAAAACAAAACATGGAACCAAAGAAGTTTCACTTCTGACATGCGTACTTAGTACTCGCGCTATTTTTTTTTTTGTATTTATTACTAGTTTAGTGACAGTATTGGATTAAAGGTGCGATATGTTACAGAGCAATTCTCACTCACAAATCATATGATACGTTCTATACAAATTAATAAAATTGAAGTGTCTGTTGGTAATGTTAAAATACAAGGTTTTTTCATGCTCACACGGTTATTTACACGATACCTATGCCTAAAACGAGTTCATTTTTTTTCTCTGTCAGTTCGTTTGTTTCAGTAATCTTCAAAATGGCTGGACCGATTTTGCTAATGTTTTACAACCAGATAGATAGCTGTCTATATAAAAAGTCACTTAGACTGTTTTCCCCTCAGAAAACCTAAAATTTTGCTCGGTCCGGGATTAGAAGCCGAGGCTATTTCGAAGGAGATCTTACAGATTTTAAATGCGAGGCCATAGCAGCTGGAACCGAAGCGCAGCAAGGCCGGGTCGCTAGTACGTAATGAAATAAAACTCCAAAAAGATTTTAAAAAGTTAATGGACTTCAGAATATATTAATTCCACTAAAAATTCCTAGATAAGACTTTCTTTTCTTGATTTCGTTATTTATTTCTATGAGCGAGAAATACTGCCAGGTAACGCTAGACAGTGCTGAACCAACTCGGCTTAACATATCCTTACTAATATTATAAATGCGAAAGTAGGTTTGGTGTAACAAACGCCTTCACGCTTAAACCACCGAACCGATTTCAAAAATTATTTCGCCAATGGAAATCCATAATATTAGGGAGTAACATAGGCTATATTTTATCCCAGTATTCCTACGGGAACGGTTTGGCTACTAAAACCGAAGCGAAGCGAGAGCGGGTTGCTAGTAGTTAATATGTTAATGCATCTGTGTAGATAAAAATATATTTTTAAGGGCACTATTAGCATTGTATACGCAGAGTCAGTTGGGTTATTTTATGGAATGTCAAAATGTCATGTAGCACTTTTAAATTTCATTTATTACTTTGGTGTTTTACAGTGTCATATTGAATAATTTTTCTGGTACTTTGTGTAATATAACGCAGAGAATATTCTGAAGTATAGTGAATATGATTTAATCGTGAATTGAGTGCATTTGCCATGTTCTACAAAATTCCCAATGAAAAAATGATTTGGTTATCAGCATCCGATCAATGGCAGCGACTAATACTAATATGACTATTCATATAAAGACGTATTATTTTTTTTAACTTGACACTAACACCAATAGCTCATACTAGTGTAGCTATTTCCAATAAAAAAGAAGAAGAATACGCAGAGTGGGTTAATAATACGTAAAGGCTCCCGTTATACACAGATTTTTTCATTAGTCTGGTGTATAATATAAAAGAATAAAAAAAATGTTCCTGGATTGAGCATCTTGCACATCCCTCGTAATAATAAACCACATGTTTTCCTTTTTTTGCCCGGTTGAAAATGCATTTACATAAGAGTGTGTAGGACTCGCTGACGTGGTATGGTTTTACTACGTCAGAATACCTACAAAAAACCACAGCGGTCCCGCGTCCTCGCCTTCTGTGTGACGCTAAATGTTCGCCTTTTGAGCATACGACTTCAACGTCGCGGCGGATGGCCTATTACCTACATCCTGGGTCAATCATGCCCGGGTGGAGGAGTGCGCAACGTCTTCTCCTCCTCCCCAGATATTGTTTACGCGGTAGTTCAGCATAGTCATCCGATTCACGTGCCCACCCTGCTACCACCTTCTGCGCCATAACATCCATCCAAAAGGAGGCCAAGATGGTTAATTAAACCTATTATTATACAGGGTATTTTTTCAAAGGATACACAAGTTTGCACAGGAGGTTCAGAATCGATAGTATAATTGATTATTGAAATAAAAACATATGCTTTTTAAAAAAAAAAAACGTTTTGCATTTCATGCATTCCCATAAAAAGCAAACTTGTTGATGATGCGTAACCATTCATAATTTTTATAATTATGCCACGAACGCACACAAAGATAAATCTAAGACATCGTAAAAAATCTTTGCGTCGTATCGTGAAATTACCTATAGGTTCATTCCCTACAATCCCTACCCCCGCCGCCCATCACACGCCGCACGCCTTTTTCGGCACACGACAGGCCACCAGTTGACGTTTGGCCGTGACCTAATTACGAGTGCGTGTGCTAATTTTGGTTGTTTATCTTCAACAATGGCGGCACAAAATCAAATATCATATTCGAACCGCGAGTATTATGAGATGGTACGGTGATACATATTAAGTGCTGAAAGTTTACGTGGTGCTCAGACTATGAAAATGACTCTTTACTGCGTTTAAAGCGACAAGGTATTAACTCAAGAATACCTAATTTGAAGACGATTTTAGCAGCCACCCAAAGGTTATAGGAGTGTGGGCAGTTCACTATGTTGCGAAGCGTAATGCCAGATCTATTAGAGGACGTACCCCTAGCACTGTTAAATAGCCCTACACTATCAACATGACGGTGCGCCGCCTCATTATTCAAGTGCTGTGCGTAATTATTTAAATGGTGAATATGGTGATAGATGGACAGGACGCGGCCATCCAATACCGTGGCCTGCAAGGTCACCGGATCTTACCCCGTTAGACTTTTATTTGTGGGGAGAAATTAAGTGACGTGTTTACGTAGAAGCCGCAGTTGTGAAATAAAATAATCACTGCATTTAGTGACGTGAAAAGTTCTCGGACACAAATAAATTTAAAAAACAATTCACTCAAGCGTGCTCGGCTTTGTATTGAGAGAAATGGACTACATTTTGAACAATTATTAAAATATCAATGATTGAGTTTTTTCATGGACCTAAATGAACAGGTAAGTTTAATTGTTGTAAATAGTTGATTCGACTTTTTAAATACGCCTTTTTTTTTTTTTGTGGGTAGGCTGCGGTCGGCGCGCCTCCGCACCACTCCGTCCGGGGTGACAGAGGGGCTTAAGCACGCAACTCCGGCAACCCACCCGAAAACCACCTCGCCTTCGTCGTTGGGCCGACCACCGGAGCAGGTTTACTTGTCGTCAGTGGTCGGCCCGACGGAATACCCCCTACGTGGGATACCCTCCCATCGACCGACGTCCCCCCCTCGGGGAGGACGTCGGTCTTTCCTCACGCGGTGGGCCTCTCGGCGGGTGACGGACTAATCTCCGGTCACGTCACCCGCGGCCTCGGCTAGGGCGGCATGAGGCGCAGGTAGTTGTGCCTGCGCCGCCCCATTCGCCGGCGGCGGATCATCGAGGCTGCGCTCCTCGCGCAGACGATCCGCCGCCTCCTTCTGCGAGATCACTGTCTCGCAGAAGGTTGCGACCGCGTCCCAATTCCCGACGCTGTCGACCATCGCCCTAGCGATGGCCAGCAGCGTCAGGTCGGCACCGATGATTGCGACGAGTTCACGGCGCTGCGTGGCCCAAGCGGCGCAGGCCTCGAACGTATGCTGCGCCGTGTCCTCGCAATCGCAGTGCTGGCAGGACGGTGTACTCTCCCTCCTTACGACCTTGTGCAGGTATTTGGCGAAGCTCCCATGCCCCGTCAACACCTGCACTAGTCGGAAGGAGAGCACCCCGTGCCGCCTTTCCAACTAATGCATCAGCACCGCCCGGAAGGCCTCCACGATTCGCACCCCGAACCGAGGCCTCTCTAGCCGGACTGCCCAACGGGCAATGACGTCTCGGCGGGCGTCGACGTGCCAGGCGGTGAGCTCCCTCAAGGAAACAACACCGCCCTCCCCGCGCACCCCCGACACCCGCCGATACAACTCGGCGAGCATTTCCGCCTCCAGGTCCCACGGGGGAGTCCCGGCCAATAGGCACGCTGCCTCCGTCGCCACCGTGCGGTATCCGCGGATGGTCCTGACCGCCGTGACCCTCTGTGGTCGCCACAGAAGGGCCCTAAGTCGGACGGTCAAGGACCCCGCCCACACCGGTACGCCGTACAGGGCCATCGACCGGATGACCCCCGCGTACAGCCGTCGGCACATGGCGCTCAGTCCGCCCACGTTCGGCATAAGCCACGATAGAGCGGACGCCGCGCCGACGAGCCGTGGAGCGAGCCTGCGGAAATGCTCCCGGAACCACCATTGCCCGTCGAGCACCAGGCGCAAGTACCTCATATGGGCCCGGTTTTAATACGGTTTTAAATACGCCTTAATAAATACGAACATTCGTTTGTGACTTTAATAAACTAGTAGGTATTTTATTGTATCTGTTTATTACGACGGTCAAACCCGTTTAAAGTATGATGGAAAATTGTGTAAGGATGATATTTAACATTGTATTCATGCAACGCAATAAGTATAAGAGTGAGAGGAATGATTGAGTGCAATAGGGTGTTAGAAAGAGAGCGAACAGGATCAGTGAAGTATGGAATGTTATGAGTAGTGTGAAAAATATGAATAGATGCGAGAACGTGCTAGTGTGAAAGAGTTGGTTGATTAAGATTATGTGAGAGAGAGGATAGATTAAGGAATATGTATAGGTGTAAGTGAAACGGAAAATAAATTACAATTAGAGAAAACGTCGTTTCAACCTTTCAATTGGAATCGTAAACTTATTAACTATAACACAATTGTTAGTAATAAGTAGTATTAGTGTCCGTGTACGTTAATGTTCGTTCTCAATGGCCGCAAATAGGGTGGTCAAAAATCACGAACATTCTTAGATATTTTCAAATCAAAATAATTAATTACTAGTGATTTTAAATATTTTACATTTTATATATCATTTTATTTATATCTAGAATATAATAAAAAAAGTTGTGTACCCTTTGAAAAAATACCCTTCGTACGACTACAAAATATAAATTGCCAAATCATCATCACCATCATCACAGCTCATATACGTCCAACTGCTGGGCTCGAACCTCCTCTACAATGGTAGGGAAATTGACCTACCATGATGGTCAGCCGGGTTGGTATAGGGTTTTATTTTGAGTTTTCCCCTCCTGGCTTGATGTTACATATGCCTTAGTCGTATTTTACGATACCCACGGGCAATTTAAAGGGTATTGTATTATATACTCTTACTCCGTCACCACACGAAAACGCCATAGGTATATGCCATTTCCAAGTGCTTATAAGAGCTGAAAATCAGTTATTATATTTCTTTTATAAATATTATTACTGATCGAAGCAAAATTTGATATTGCTTAGTAGACCAATTGGTCTACCCTTGTGAAATCGACATATGCCCGACAACGTGGAGCCTTACATACTTTAAAGATCAAGAAAATTATGCTATTTATTATTAGCCGCAAATTTTGAAAATATATGAGGAGTTAATAATATTTCAGTTAACTCCTAAACAGATTTTACGCAGTTCGTCAGGCGTGCTGATTAAGGTGCCAACAGTGTCCCGGAGTTGATTTCCACGCACGATAATATTTGGTGTGATTCATAGTTTGTTGTTCAGAGTCTAAGTGTTATTTATATTCGTTAAATATGTCTGCAAATGCGCCCGCAATACAAGGATTATTTCCTTAGGACAGGGTTAAAAAAAAGTTCTTTAGGCGCGAAAATTCAACAGTATAAATAACGTTATCAAAGAAATACAGATAATATGTTTAAAATATATTTAGTATTAAATATATATGTCCAAAAATAGTGAATATAAAATAATGCACAAAAAAAACTAAATTAAATATTTACATATGATAACCAGAATCCAATAACATCTATAAACAACGACAAAATATAAAAAATATTCTCACAATCAGAATAATCTTGAAATCATGTAATAACTAAACTCTGTACTCTTTTTCATTATAATTTAACAATAGTATAAGGCTTAGAATAATAACGTATAGAAGGATAGTGTCGGTACTTCGAGCGATAAAAACATGAAGCCAAAAATACTACATGCGCGCAGGTGATTATACACGCACACCACTATACAATATATGAAATCAAATTTTGTTTTTATTAACATAATCGTCGAAATACTTTTAAAAGCAATGTTATAAAACCTTTTTATGTTTTGACCTTGTACAACACGGAACGGTTTCAGCGTAAGCTCCATTAGGCTCCAATTTAAATGCTTCATTTTGTGTGCGTGGGCTTACCTTCTATGCGTTATTATTCTAAGAGTATAAGGTTTTCAAATTGGTCTTTTTTTTAGCCACTTACTCAAGTGGATATGTTTATTAACAATGTTAAACCAATATTAGGGATGGCTACAGGAGTGCGCACGCACCAAGGCTCGCCTCTCTGCTATTGTCATTTTGTCGAGGACGTCCTGCATCTCTGGCCATGGCTCATAACGCTGATTGATCGTAAACAATTTATGCACCGTTGGGTTCCTCAAGTCCATCGTACGTCCTATTGTTTCGCGGTTATGTGTACTGAAAACCACATCTACCTAAAAACACATTTCATTCATGAATCCATATTATCTTTTATAATATGAGGTAACATATTCAGCACAACTAGTGGGGTATTGTAGTGGTAGGAGACCACACTGTTGACAGTTGTCTGTCAACAGCCGCGGGCCGGTCCGTCCAGGGTAGTACCACACTGAGCAGAAAATCGATGTCCAAGTAATAGCGATTGTTACTGCGCTTCGTTCGGTGAGCGAGAGAGCCGGCAGCCCAACTTTCTGAGGTTGTTTGGGTTTTAATGATGCCTTTAGTACCATCCAATCTCATTGCACACAATCACACTCCCTTCACTTTCTTCGTGGTAGGCCGCGGCGTTACAAAGGTCCAAGACCGGCAGCAACAATGTAATTAATATAAAATATTATTATATAACCATTTGCACGCTCCACGGGGCAGAATATGATGAACTCAATCGATTTGTAAACACCTGTTTAAACCATATTTTAGCAAATAAAATGATTGAATTGAAAAAAAACACTATCAGGTGTACTGTTTGTTCGTTTTCCACCGTTTGCAATAAAAAAAAAAAACAATCTTTTTTTGTGGCAAACGAGCAAACCTATACTAGGTCGCTGTCTGCCGTGAAGAAAGTGAAGGGAGTGTGATTTCGTGCAATGAGGTTCGACGATTCTAAAACCCACACGCAAACACCCTCAGAAAGTTTAGCTGCCTGCTCTCTCGCTCACAGAACGAGCCGCAGTAACAAATTGCTACTATTCAGACGTAGATTTTCTGCTCAGTGTGGTAATACTCCGGACGGACCGGCCCGCGGCTGTAGACAAACAAATGTCAAGAGTGTGCTCCTACCACTTAATAGGTAAAACGCTGCGGTTTTTCTTCCCTCTACCTATAAGTCACACTTTACCCAAACGACCCCATAGGCTCAATCACGAACCTGTCTTTCGTGATTGAGCCCATAGAGTCGTTTGGGTAAAGTTATAATCTGCTATTGAACCTCGTATTTGTTACCTTTCATTATCGCATCGTAGCCCATATAGGTCCTATTGTTGGACTCGGGAGCATGTCAAGCTAAGTTTATGGATTTTACAAATAGCATAACATGTCAAATGCCAAATCAGCAAATATAAAAACAGAAGAAAACCCATTTATCATCATCTTATGTCATCTCATACAAGTCTTACTTTTGGACTCGGGGCTCCTCCACGATGGGAGGGCACTTGATCTACTATACCGCACTGGTCAGATGTGTTGGCATAGGGTTTTATCTCGAGTTTTTCTCCTCATGCATATATGTTTTCTGCAGGAATGGTTATTCTTATTCCGTTACCACACGAAAGTAAAAATAACCATTTACAAATAATTTACATCAAAATATAATCAAATCGTCAATCATTAACAAATTATTTGTTATCGACTGCACAGATGGCGTAGTGGTTAAGATACCGACCTACCGTTCCTGTGTCGTGGGTTCGAATCCCATGCAGGTTAACATTTTTTGCGATCCACAAATTGTTGTTCTGAGTCTGGATGTAATTTGTGTCCGTTAATTATGTTTGTAAAGTCCTCCGCAACACAAAGTGCAGGCTGTAGTTGTCAAAAAAAAAATTATAAAATCATTGGTTTTTTTTTTAAAGTCCACATGCTACAATCCTTAAATCCAATCCAATCCTTGGATTATATATTTTACTTAAAATTTTAATTGATATTCAGAAACTTCGACATATGTTGAAGTGAAACTTCTTTGCGCGCATTTTATACAGATGAAACGCAATTTAGCGTCACGAAAATGTGCAGCGTTTTTGTCGAAGAAGAGGGAGAGAGCGATTGAGACCGATTGAGAGAGAGTGAGAAAGGGTGAACATAGCACGAAGCACAGGCATGGGGCGAGAGTAGGGAGCAAGCGAGTGAGAATGATCGAAAGATTCACTTCTGACATGTGTTAAGTACACACGCTATTTTTTTTATTTTTACTTTAAATTAAAGCTTTTAAAGTATTACATACTCACAAATCCTCAAAAATTTTCACTTCCGGTTTACTATACTTAAAAAAATTCAAATTTAGAATTTGACATAAAAATTAAAAACTTCAACTTTTTAACTATAAGAAACATTATCTTTTAGTTTTTTTTTTTTACAAAGTAACTACTACAGATACATAATAAGCATCCAAAAATTCATGACTTCATTCTTAGTCAATTTTCAAAAGCTCATTACTCACCAATAAAGCAACATCGAAAAAAAAATGTGTGTACACATCCAGGTCTATTAGAAGTATAATTGACCAGAGTATAAACAAAATTCACGACCTCACTTTTTTTTGTTGTCCGCTTGACGTGAAATGCCCTATATAGTATATTGTCCTGCTTGGGAATCGAACCTACGACACCGGCGCGACAGTCCGGTAGGCACTACTACGTGGTAACGGTGTGGGAATATGGTAGGTTATGGGGTCGCACACCACTCGTCTGTTGCCTTGGATAGACTGGGCGGGTTGTGTCCTAACCATAGACTACAAAAAAACTACTACGTCATCTGTACAATTAACAGCATGCCTCATACTCCTTACTATTTCGTTGTCATTCTTCTATCCACCCGTACATTAAAGAACTATAAGCAAATTTGTAAACCATTAGATTCTGATAAGATTTTATTTCAAGCTCGCTTTCTATTGTATATGCTTAGATCTCGTTAATAGTAGTTAATGACAAACCCTTAAGTGTTTCACTTTGTCGGGTCGACTACTGAAGTCAAGGAACTCTGCACCGGTAGTCGACCCAACGAGACGAAGGCGACGTACTATACGGGTGGGTTATGGGTGTGTGTGCTTACGCCCCTCTGTCACCCCGGGCGGAGTGGTGCGAGGAGTGCGCCGACCGTAACCAACCCCAAAAAAAAAATCAGTTTACCATTGCCGGGCTGGCCACGGACGACAAGGAATTCGATACACTGGTACAGCCGGGTCCCACACCGGGTCAGCCCTTAAGGCGAAGGAGAGGGAATATGGTGGGTTAGAACGGACGACGTGTGTCGATCATAGCTCACCCAAAAAAAATAAAAAAGTATCATTTTACCGTAAAATAAGATGTGTAAATGGTGAACTATATTTCTGGGCCCAACGACGAAGGAGAGGAGTGAGTTATGGGGCCACACGCTACCCTTTCGTTACTCTGCACGAAATGGACGTCGTGTACACTGATCATAGACCATCCACAAAAAAAAAGTCACTTTACCGTAACAATAAGAGGTGTAAATGGTGAACTGTAATTTTTGACATACCTTATTTCCAACCGCCCAGAAAATAGAGAAAACCATAATCACCAGAGCAAAACTTGTACAAAATATTAGAGGTATAATCTCCCAATAATTTCTTAACGCATAGCCTAGCTTAAATTTCTTTGGAAACGGTGTATCGTACTGTGTTGCGGGTATTAGATCAACGTAACGCACATGAACGATCCTCGGTGTGATTTTTCTCAGAAGTAGTTGGCTAACGTGTGGCTTATAAGTTTGTCGTAAAAATTTTGAAAGCATTTTTATTATTCACTAAAAATCCAAAAATATGTATCCCGTTTTGAATATTATTACAAATGTCAAACATGGAGTAATTTAGACATATTCTTTAATTAAATTATATAAACACGTAAGCGTTGTACAAAAAGGTTGTCATGTTTTTACACTTGATAAATATATTTTTAGTTTTTTGTTTCTAATTTAAAGGATACCTAATATAAATATAACATTTTTGAAAATATTTCACAATAGCCACATTCCGGTAGTCGGACGAATAAAATTTAACATAGTCGTCTGATTAGCGGACGATTAGAAATTTTTTTTTGTTATTAAGCCTGGCAGTTCTGTGAGATGGTCATAAACAAAGAAATGACGAAGAATTCAGATGAAATTCAAAAGTCATACGTATTTATAATTTATATTAATATAAAATTAATAATAAGCGTAATAATATTATCGTTTTCGGTATTATATTTATTAAATATGTCATTTTTACATCTCCAAACTCGACTACAATCTTCATAAATTACTATACAAAATTCTAGGTAACTATTTGTTTCAATAACTTATGTATGAAATCCAAAGTATGTGGCATATTTTCGTAATGAGTAAATATAAATATATTAGAATAAGTTAATAAAATTTGTTATTTAATAATAATAATAATTAGTCGGTAAGTTGAACATCAACTAAACATTCACTTGTAATTTATGATCCTAATAACATCCAATATTTGAATCCCACATTTAGCACACATGATATTTGGCGACAATTAGAGCAGACACTCAACGTAAACAGGGAGCCAAGGACCAATTAGCGAGTAATTATAGAAATGTGGCCACAAGTGACCGAACCGATAACTAGTCCGCCACCTACACCTACACCTACAGCGTAGGTGTGACATCACGAACCCAGATTCATGTATTCGAAAGGTTAATTCTTCGAAAGGGTTAAAAGCAAAACCTTGCAAAGTCCGTTAAAACATGGAAAGAACATAAGGGTCTTTATATTTCGAGAGAGATAATTAAAATTTATATTGTATTATAGACGTTGCTGATGTAAAGGTTGGTGATGACCTTACGCACCCCTCGGCGACGAATTTCACCCCGTACCAAGCTAAGGTACCGGGCTATAAGACAGTTTTTTCGACGCGCTGTAGGTAAGAAACGTTTTATATTTATTTTTTCAAACACAATGACACTAATACAAACACATAATATCAATTGTATCCCTTTTTATAGGCTCGCTATAATTTTATTTCTTCTAAGGACCGACATAAGTAAAAGAAGAGCGAAATATTTTCGTCAAACATTCTGCATACAAACACACAATAGTAGATGGAAATGGCAGGAATCCGTTAGCGCCATTAGCCAGTTTTTTCAACATCCTTAAGTAATATTAAAATTATAGTAGTATTCCTGGCCACTACGGAATTAGACAATCATACAAATATAACCATATAAATTTTACAGGTAGCGCATCGCAGCAGGATATCAAAATAAATTCTAGTATTACCGTCAGCGTCACCGATTTAAAACGTAAGATAGTTGGTCTAGAGCAGCAGCTAGATGAAGTAAGCAAACATTGCCGTGATATTGCGTGCCTCGACAACTATTCCAGAAGAACATCCGAGAGTCTCTTAAAATCCGAACTAAAACAGGATATAAGTAAGAGCAAAGAGCTTACCGAACCGTCTACAGACAGGACATCAAATGTCATCGAAACCCAACTTCTTTATAAATCTTCAGAGTCTAATAACAAAAAATCTGATGATAGTGATTATATATCAAAATCGCATAATGATAACCCTGTGAATGAACATCAAGTGATGGTTAATGAATACGATGCGCAAGTCACTAAAGCAAAAAATAAAAAAAGTAAATTGCAGAAGAAAAAGGTTGATTTAGGCTTCCATAAACATAAGACGCGATCAGTATCTGATAACATTGGTACATCCTATTCCACTAGCAGTTTTCACTCACTTGCTAACAATCAAATAAATCACCACCATGATGATTACCTCAGCTATTCTTATAATAGAAATCTATTAAAGCAAGCATGTATACAAGAATTGATGTCAAAGAACAGCAAAGATATTAATTGCAAAATTAACACGAAGAAGAACATAGGCGATAATTATAAAGAACCAAAGGAAGGTAAATCAGTGCGAGTCCGCAAGACCAAACAATTAAAAGAACTTGATCAAGATTTTATTGCAGATATCATTCGCAGACAATATAAACCCTTAAAAATGTTTGGACCAAAAGAATCTGATTTGAGTCAATTTTCTGCACCCATTTGTCGAGATCAAGAATTATCTATGCAAGAAAATATGCCAAATGACTCAGAACTTCGCTCTTACGCCTATAATGACATTTCGCAGAAACGTTCAAAACATCGACACGATGATCTTAATACAATGCGAAGTGTCTGTGATGCACGCATATATAGTTCAAAAAATCAATTAAAACATAGACATGTTAGAGTTCATGACGATGATTACAGTAACTCCGATATGTATGATCTTGTTCCAGTCAAAGAAAGAGCGAGCCCAAAAATAAGAAGAAAATTTATCGAAGATACTACAACTCCTTACGATCATTATAGAGAAGTTCCGCCATCACCTAGAACCCTCCGACCTAGATTAAACTTGAAAGCGCAGTATTATACTGATATACATGAAGATTATCAAGCTCATACTAAGAATCAGTTCAAACGACGATCTCCTAGCAGACAAAAAAGTTATCAAGAATGCGTGGCAAATTTTCCGAGTGAATTATCTGAAGTTCTTCCAGAAAAGAATGTCAAATCACACAAACCCTATAAACCTATGAAAGTGCTTAAAGAGAATCATCTCCAAAATCAAAATCAGCAAGACATCGCTATTATGAGTAATTTACAATACCCACAGTATGTCAATGAGCAAACAAGTATTATCGATACATCATTAAATAAAACACAAGAAACTGAAATAAGCGTTGATAAAACAGATAAGGCTCTTTCTGAGATAAAAGACATACTCCAAAACTTCTTACTCGAAATCAAAAAAGAAAATATAGCATCACAATACGACAAATCAGATATTACATGTCAAGACGATACTAATGTCTTGCATGACACCACAAATACAAAATTAAACAGCAATATGATACCCAACAACGCTAACTTTAATAATTACAACATGGGTCAATGTGGTCTAGCAGCACCATATGTAGCGCCTATCAATAATTCTTGCTGTTATCCGATAGTACCATTGTGTCCTCTGAATTGCCCCGTGACAGTACCAGGAGGATATCTGGTACCTAATCAAAGCTACGCCTGTATGAACTGTGGAAATGTGCCGAAAGAATCTAATAGCACACAATGTTGTAGCAAAAGTACTGAGCCATCAAGTCGCACAGAAACTGAAGAACTTATTAAAGAAATATATAAGTTTGTAGCACAAGGTCCTATAAAGAAACATGAAAGTGATTCTAGTAATAATAATAATCCAGAAGATACTACAGGTGATGCTAAAATATTAACATCGAGAAGTGTTGGTGGGAGCTACGGTAACTTTCATCATGATGCAAATGTTGGTACTCAACCACTACTGTGTTATTCAAGAAGTTGTGAAGCAATAGGATCTAGAATGACTGCAGACCCATGTTACAATCAAACTGATCCAAGTTGCTCTGATACAGTGTTAGAAAAATTTAGCCTTGAAGTTACACAATCTACCTCTGAAACTGAAATGGATACTACCGACTCCTATGGCCGCTATAAGGTATTAAACTTTATCATTTACAATCATTTTTATCAATGTCAAATCTTATCGTGATAGATAAGATTTGACTGCACAGATGACATAGTGGTTAAGATACCGACCTCCCGTGCCAGTGTCGCAAGTTCGAATCCCACTCAGGACAACACTTTGTGCGATCCGTAAATTGTTGTTCTGAGACTGGATGTAATTTTTATCCGTTGATTATATGTTTGTAAAGTCCCCCACAATACAAGATTTTGTTGCCTTTTCAGACTAAAAACCGTAGTAAATTTTCAAGAATGCTTCAATCATTTGGATTTTTCAAGAAAAAGAAAAGGGATGTTATTGAAGAACTCAGTGAAAGTGAAAGTGTGATCGATGTGGACGTGCATAGGAAGCAATCGCCACCGTTTCGACAGGAGATCACTAACTACATGATGAATAGCCAAGACTATTATTGTCCCCCTCCTGTTGAGTCATTGTACCCAAAACCTCACGAATACCAGCTAGAACCGTGTAATTATCAGTTAGAATCACATGTCTATCAGTCAGATTCACGTGACTATAAGTCAAGGCCAAACATATATCAGTCACGACCACAAGTATATCAACCACGACCACATCAATATGAATATCAATCCGACTATCAACCGCCGTACAATCCTAGTGTGGGTAGATCTCCATCACCACAACTAGAAGACCCTTATACTCGAAATGCATCTTCAATGCATGAACGAACAATTCCAGTAATACAACCTACAGTTCAACGGCCTACAGCTCCTCCATTCAACAGTTCTTATGATAGTAGCTTCAGTGGAATGCAGCAGCCTTTATATTTAAAAGAAATAGAAGTAAAAAGTACCGCCACACAGAGCGAAAGAAAGATGTCTTTATTCCATAAAATTAAGAAAAGAATGCAGCTATCGCCAAAAACAACAGCTCCTGCTTTAGATGATCAACACCAGCGATCATTTTCCACACAAACACCTCAAACAAGCAATAAGCCGTACAGAAATACGACCAAACCACTGATTAATTGGAAGAAATTACAGTCCAAAGCGATGCAGGGAATACACCAAGATGACCCAATAGCATATTCTATCAAGACTCAGAAGAAATTAGCAGAAGACGACTTGAAATTAAAGAAAGCAATGCTTAAAAAACTTTTTCATAAAAAGAATCCATTTTCTCCTGGAAACTTGATAATGAAAACAATGTTAGGGAAAGACAAAAATAGTTTCGGTAATCCGCCCACCATATTGCGACCTCGGATGTTTTTATAACTATAACGTGTGTGAAGTAATGTGATAATGAGTTTAAAAATGTGACGTTTATTTTGTGATTTAATTTCTTTTGTAATTTTAATTTTACTTCCTTTGTTAATATATATAATTTAAGAGCCCAATTAGGTATCTTTAGGAATTTTTAGGCCAAATCGTTGCCACTCATTTTATAAATGGAAATTTTCCATGAGATGACGAAGCAAGAACATAATTTATCGCCTTACTTTTCAACGGGATCGTAATAAGCAATAAGGTTATGATAGCAAGAAGAAGAAAATCTTAAACAAGAAACCCTATACCAACTCGTCTGATCAGCTTGGTTATATTTGGTCAATTCCCTACATATTGTACAGGGGGACTGTGTTCATTATTATAAATTATGAGGAATAAAGAAATAGTTATGAATTTAACCGAATTAACTTGCACCTAAAATGTTTAATGATAAGATAAATGTCACATATTAGACGAGTTCGAATATTGATACAGTATGGAGTTTTCATTAAAATTGGAACTCGGGTAAGAGAAAGGCGCGCCCCTCTGTTTACATCGTTGGAAAAAAAAAGAATCCCGTAATTCTACTGACGGGAAAAAAGAATACTGCAATTCTTCCTATAAACCTGATATAAACATGCTTGGCAGGCCGATAGAGGTTCACAGTTGGTATTATAATTCTCTTAGCCGAGCGCTACCGTCCACTCTGTTGGTGCTCTTATAACAGCATCTACAAAGGTAACCCACGGAAAAACAAGATGGCGACACATTATAATCTTAATGTGTCACTAAGACAACACTTAGATGGAAGTTGCTAATAAAAAAATATTTGCAGGTGAAAAATAATTACGGATTAGGGTGCCAGTCCTCTGTGCCGGGCGGGGAGGCTCAGTCTTGTTTAGCGAAATGGTCTGGTGGAACGACGTCCGCCACGACTAGTGTTGCCCAAAAAAGTCTTGGTCTTGCGGTCTTGGTCTTGGTCTTGCAAGAAATGCGAGACCGAGACCAAGACCAAGACCGCTTAATTTTTGCAAGACCAAGACCAAGACTGGCCCTGCAAGACTTGAGCAAGACCAAGACTGAGCCTGCAAGAGTCTCGCGGTCTTGCATTTAATTCAAATCACCATTTCAGCTTATATACGGTTGAGCTCGTGTCTTCTACATAACAGGAGGAGAATCGGCCGTGGCCGGAGGGGAATCGCCACGGTGATCGGCCGTGTTGTTACAGGTCATACATGTTAAAGAGGACTTGCAGGTGGCACCAGCGATAATAAATGCACGGCAGAAGATTTTAAATTAACTTATTTATTTTATATGTAGGCAGTTACAATTGTTTGCGCTTAGTAGAAGTGCGCGTCGTTCATGGAGCGGATAGTATAGACGACTGAGTCGTAGATGGTTCCTCCCGTGCCTCATACTGCACGCCGCGCACTCCCAGTTAACAATATTTTAAAAGTACCTTATATCTAAATAATAATTAATTACATTTGTAAATATATAACAATGTGATCGCGTCGCTAACACTCCCCACCCTAGTGCTGCGTCAGCAGTACTCACTATCATCTACAGGTATACGAGCAACGCGATCTGCCGACCGTACAAGATAACCAGACTTTGTTTTTACTTTAACCACTCTCACCCTACCATCTTTACCAGGAAATACCTCCTACACTATACCTTTAGGCCATAGATTACGAGGACCATCCGGATCTACCACCAGTACCACATCGCCGATCTGCAATGGACGCTGGTCTTGCAGCCATTTCGAGCGAGGTATCATGGCAGGGAGAACTTCCTTCAGCCATCGACGCCAGTACATATCCGCCAATCGTTGTGCAATGCGCCATTGCTTACGAAGGTACATGTCTGAGTCATCGAAGATTCCAACAGCAGGTAGACTGGAAGACGATCCCACTAGAAAGTGATTAGGGGTCAATGATTCGAGGTCGGTCGGGTCGACCGATACGTGGGTCAAAGGGCGGCTGTTAACCATGTTTTCAACCTCAGCCAGAAGTGTGTTCAGTGTCTCATCCTTCGGTGCCCGTTCACGTAGTAATACTTTCAGGCTATTTTTTACGCTTCTAATGAGCCGCTCCCATGCCCCACCCCAATGGGGACTAGCGGGTGGTATGAAAGTCCACTTCGTGCCATGGTTCAACGCCTCACTTTTTAATAAATTTTCGTCTAAGCCTTGTATTGATCGCTTTAATTCTTTGTCAGCTCCTCTTAAATTCGTACCATTGTCCGAGTATAAATAGCTGGGCCAACAACGTCGCGCGGCCATTCTTCTCAATGCCATTATCAAGGAGTCAGTGGTAAGTGTAGCGACCACTTCCAGGTGGATGGCACGTACTGTCATACATGTAAACAAAACACCATATCTTTTTTCTCTGCGTCTGCCCACGGTGACTTCCATGGGGCCAAATAGGTCTACTCCACAGTGAGTAAAGGGACGCTGGTGATGTGCCATGCGAGCGCTAGGTAAGTCGCCCATACGTGGTACGGTGGGTTTACATTTTCTTATTCTGCAAAACATGCACTGTGATGAGACAGTCTTAGTTAAAGGTCTCAGCTTCGTTATCCAATATTTTTGTTTAACTTCGTTCACTACTGTCTCTCGGTTACCGTGAGCGAAGTAATGATGATAATATCTTACGATTAATTTAGCGATGTGACTTTTCCCATCTAATATAATAGGGTTCTTCGTTTCATGTGGCACCCCAGTGACGGCGCCAATACGGCCACCAACGCGTAGCACACCATGTTCGTCGAGGTAAGGTGACAAGTTTAGTATTTTACTATTTCGTGGAATACATTTGTTAGCTTTTATTTCGTTTATTTCACTTCCAAACGACTCTGACTGCGATTGTTTCAGTAGCAACATTTCAGCACGCTCCATGGTGTCATCGAAATGGGAAGTATTTTTTCTTTTACATTTATAAATAAATTTCAGCACAACAGCTGCACTTCGAAGTAATCGAAGCCAAGAAGAGAATCTAGTAGCATTAGGTACAGGTAAGTTTGCATAATTACTTTTCTGTTGTAAGTTATTAACGTACTCAAAGTCTAATCGTCTATCTTTTATTTCAGGTTCAACGAGCGAGAAGTCCCTTGGCCACTGGTTTTCTTCATTGAGTAAAAAGGCAGGACCGTACATCCATTCTTTTTCCAATATAGAACAGTCATAACATTCTCTGGTGCCAATATCAGCGACGTTTAATCCCGTAGGTATGTATCTCCATTCATTAATGTTAGTCAACTCGTCAATCTCACCGAGACGGTGCGCCACGTATTGTTTATAGTTGCGCGCGTCATTTCTTATCCAACACAGTACTGTACTAGAATCACACCAAAAATATTTTCTTTCCGCTTTCATTTTGTGTTCTTTTGTTATAGTTTCAGCCAGTCTAGCGGCTAGAACTGCCGCTTGAAGTTCCAGGCGCGGCACCGATACAGGTTTCACTGGCGCGACACGACAACGGCTAGTTATAAATGCTAAGTGCGCACCGTCGTCGTTTATCCAACGCCAATATGCCACTGCACACATTCCTTTAATACTCGCATCACAAAATATATGTAGCTGTAAGTTTCTATAACTATTTGTTATCGTAGGCACAATTTAATTCATTGAATTAAGCGTTAATGATCCTTTCGTTAAAGCAGGCCGCGGTGCTGTCGTTGTCTCACTCGCACTCGTACACGCTGTGGCGCGCGGATAGTACCTGGGCAGGCGCACGTGACGTAACGACTGTAATAATGATATCCATTTGACCCACTTATCGAATATTATGTCAGTTAGATAATCGTCCCAGCTGATTTTTTGTTGCCAAGTTGCCTGCAATATAATTTTTCCATTTATTGTAATGGGTGATAAAAATCCGTAGACGTCGAAGATCGACATTACTACACTTAACACCTCTCTCTTGGTGGGCCGTTGTGTTCCATTGATTATATTTATTGGTATTCGCTTGAATGATACGTCGAACCTGAGTGTGTCATCACTCGGGTCCCAAATTAAACCAAGGGTGCGTTCGCCGTCGTATTGATGTCCTATTTTAAAGTTCACGGCTGCATTCCCCAGGGAATCTTTAGGTAGACTGTCCAGTACCTCTTTACTATTACTCGTCCAATTACGAATTTCAAAACCGCCCTTACTATGTATTAACCTCACATCATTAACTAACTTCACGGCTGATGTCACGTCTGGTAGGCTATGTATATAGTCGTCCATATAGTGCTGCGTACATATAGCGTCGACTGCAGCGGGCATAGAACTGGCATATAGTTTTGCGTTTTTGTTTTTCACGTATTGCGCTATAAACGGCGAACAGTTAGCGCCGAATATTAACGAAGACATGACGTAGGTATTGATGGGACCTTCATGTTCCCTGTATAGAAATCGAAAGGCATTTTGATCTTCTGGTCGAATCTTGACCCTCAAAAACATATCCTTTATGTCTCCTGTCACAGCTATCGGGTTCTCTCCAAATCGTAACATTATTCCATATAAGGACATCAATAGATCAGGACCTGTTAACAAATAATCGTTCAGACATAAACCGTTAGTTTTTGCAGCTGCATCAAATACTAATCTTAGCTTTTTTTTATGTGGATTATCGACGCCGAAATGTGGTAAGTACCATGTCTTTGGTGTTGTGTCTAAGACATCTATTTTGTGCGCGTAATTATTATCTAATAAATGCTTTACGCGTTCCGTATATCTTTGCGCATATTCCTCATTTTTCTTCATTTTTTGTTCAACCCCCTTAAGTCTACAGACAGCGGTTGGGTACGAGTCTGGCATAACACATTTCTCGTCCTTCCAGGGTAAGCCGACCTGCCATTGACCACTGACAAAGGTAGCGGTTCGTTCCAAGATATTTTCAGCGCGTAAATCGTCGGAGTTCTGCCTGGGCTTAGCCGATATTCCCATCGCCTCGATGGAGAATGACCTTCGTACGTCCTCGTGGATTTCTTGTAATGTACTCTGACTCTCTGGCGAATCATCAGTAACGACCGTCGTAAGGTTGCACGAATAATTAGATAAATTAGCTGGCAAACGTCCATGCAGACACCATCCCAGAGGAGTCCGAGTAGCATAAGGTTCATTGGGAGATCCTGTCCTCGTCTCCAAAGGTAAGAGCAGGTGGTAATTATCTTGGCCAATTAAAATTTGTGGTTTTATTTGTTTTAAATCTAAACAACGACTTACACCCTGTAAATGCTTAGAGTCCTGTCGCGGTACATAATGTAATAAGCGATGATGAGACTTACCGCAATTATCCACATCGCAGCTAGGCGCAGGGCACGTCTCTCTGTTGTGATGCGCTAATAAACATTTGTAACAAATACCATATCGCCTTACGTGCAGCCATCTGTCCTTGCGAAGCGCCTTTTTGAACATCCTGCATTCCGTTAATTTGTGAATTCGCGTACGACAATATCGACACTTATTGTTCAATTCACTTAACACTTGTACATTGTTCACACTATCGTACTGTTTACGTTTATAACTTTCCGTTTTACTAGATAACAGTAACGTAGCACTACACGTTGACGTCTTCTCTGCTTCTTCAGTGAGGAAGTCTGACAACATTTCTAAACGAGATTTAGATTTATCGCTGGCGTTTATGAGCGGGTAGCTATAATCTGTCCATTTGGATAGCAGAGTGATAGGTAGCTTGGTTAATATAAACGTAACCGCTTCGATTCCCTGTAGGTACTCTGTGCGGCCTACCGCGCGTACTGTAGCCACGTAGTTTTTTATTTTCACGGAGAATGGCACAATATCGCGATAATATTCCGTTGATAGTTGGCCCATTTTTTTTATTTCTACCATAAAGCGGGACAGTATCACTTCAGGGTTGCCGAATTGCAGTTCCAGTGTGGATATGACCACCGTAGGCGAAGTACCGCTCACGAGCAGCGATGATACTGCCTCCTGTGCAGGAACACGAAGACATTTCCTTAATCGCCATAGATTCTCTTTCTCTGAGAATTTACAAAGTTCCGTTGACTCGTCGTATGCCTGTTTAAATGACAGCCACTCCATACTGTTCCCGTTAAAGACGGGTAGGTCTCTTGGCGTGCTAAGACGGCTGATGAGGTGGGTATTCTGTTGAATACTGGACGATGTAACCAGGTGCTCCAGCGCGCTCGCCAACTGCTGAATTGGTCCGTTCGTGTCAGCGTGAGCTGACGTTTGCGACTTGCCTTTGTCATTTCCAATCATAGTGGCATGCTGCAACTCCAATTCTTGCTGACTACGCTCCACCCACCGTTCGACATCATTCGCACGATTAATTTCCGATCTTTCTGATGGTGGACTGTATTCTTCTTCCAGATTAGCGAGGTCCGCCGCCAATTGTTTGTCTTTAAGCTCCATTTCTATCCGTGCCTTCGCCTTAGCAGCTTCTAGTTCCAGTTTCTTTTTCTGGGCTTGTATAGATGAAGATGATGAGGGTATTTTTGATCTTACTGAGTGACGTGATATTGATGGAGCCGGCTTTATTATATCTGAAGGTGCCGACTTCATTATGCTGCCAACACAGGATCGCAACAGTTCGTTCCCGTCATCACTTTTTGTTCCAGGTGTAGGCGATGGCATTGCCTGTATTCTTGTAACCGCCTGAGGCCTTGCCTGAGGCCTTGCCTGAGGCTTTTCAGCTTCCAAACGTTTACTCGTGCTTCTGGTGTTCACCATAGTTTTTCTCGGCGGCGGAGTGGTAAACATATAGATCTGGCTCGATGGACCACTAAAGAGGACTTGCAGGTGGCACCAGCGATAATAAATGCACGGCAGAAGATTTTAAATTAACTTATTTATTTTATATGTAGGCAGTTACAATTGTTTGCGCTTAGTAGAAGTGCGCGTCGTTCATGGAGCGGATAGTATAGACTAGTGGTTCTCAAACTTTTTAAATGACGGAACCCTTTTGGGAAGCAAAATACTTGATGGAACCCTACAATAAAACAATTATTTTTATAAGTGTATTCTATATTAATCAGCATAATAAAAGTACAATGTATCAATTACTAATTATTATTTACTTCACCACTTGGTAAGGACAATAATAGAAAACATTAAAAAAGAAAAAATCTAACTAGTGGGAGGTATGAAACTGTTTTTTATTTTTCATCAATTGCTTGATATCAGGTTTGATGGAAGAAAGTTGGAGTCTCATATCAGCTTCGGCGTCCAGTCTATTGCGATATTTTGTTTTCGTGGCTGCGTAGGTAGAGAATCCTGTTTCGCACAAATATGTAGTTGGGAACGGGAGAAGAATATCCAGAGCCATTTGGCCAAGCATTGCATATTCATCTTGGATTCTGCACCAAAAATCATTAAGAGGCGTCGTTTTGAACAATGACTCCATACTTGTGTCTGATGACATTTCTAAAAGAGATTCATATATCTCATTTGACATGTTTTCAGGCTTTTCCAAGTTGGGTAAAAAAGGATTATGAATCCAGGAGTTCACTTTAATTTTTGTATTGTGTTCTTCGGGAAAATACTTTTCAAAAGATGCGCGCATCGAACTGAGATATTGGACCAATTCTTCAAACACATTATCTTCAAACATTTCTGAGTCGTTTTCGCTAACAAACTCACTGAGTAACGTAAAACTTTCTATTTCTTTCTTACCAATGCAAATGATCCAAAAATCTAATTTTCTTTTAAAAGCAGTTATTTTATTATAGGCCTGAAACACTGTTGTCTGTTTACCTTGCAACGATAAATTTAATTCGTTAAGTTTTTTAAAGATATCCGCCATAAAAGACAATCGGAACAACCAAGTTTTATCATACAAACGGTCCTTCAAATTAAAAGAAGTATCTGCTGAAAGAAACATTTGTAACTCGGCTCTAAGTTCAAATAGCCTTGTTAAAGTTTTTCCCCGAGACAGCCATCGCACTTGTGTATGGAGCAGCAGTGTTTTATGTTTGCTGCCATAATCTTCACACAATAATGAGAACAATCGGGATTGTAGTGGTCGTGATTTGATAAAATTAATTATTTTTACCGCTTCATCCATAACTAATTTTAGATTAGACGGCATTTGCTTCATCGCAAGTGCTTGTCTATGCAGAATACAATGACTGGAACTACAATTAGGCGCTTTATTTTTCATTCGTGATACTGCTCCTGCTGTTTTACCTGTCATCGCCTTGGCCCCATCTGTACAAATGTCAATGCAATTGTTCCAACTGAGATTATGTTCTTCAAAAAATATATTTATTTTATTAAAAATTTCTTCTCCGGTAGTGTTTGTAAGCAGCGATGAACACATAAGCATGTCTTCTTCAAAAGAACTTTTATATGGATATCTCACAATAACCAGCAGGATAGCCAAACCAGCGACATCAGTCGACTCGTCCATTTGCAAAGCGAATCGTGTATTTTGTAGACGTGTAACTAGTTCTTGTTTGACGTAGCTTGCCAGATCATGGATTCGTCGTGAAATAGTATCGTTTGATAGCGGAACAGTAGAAAGATGCTTTGCAGATTTTTCATCAAGCATACATTTTGTTATGTCTAATACACATGGTTTTATTAATTTCTCAGCGATAGTGTGCGCTTCACCTGCTTGTGCAATGCGATAGCTAACTAAGTATGATGCCTCCGTAGCCTTTTCGTTGGTAGTTTGTGTTACATGCATCATATTTTTTTGACTTTCTAATAACTGATCTTTTTTGCGAACAAAAAATTCTTTATTCTTGTCTTTAGTCTCGGGGTGTACGGTTTCTAAATGTCGACGCAATTTGGCAGGTGCCATGGAACTATTAGGAAGCAGTTTGCTACAGAGCATGCAGAGAGGTGAGCCGTTGGAATCAACAAATCCGAAACTGATATAAGATTCATCATACTTCCTTTTTTTCGTCTTTGAAACCGTCGAGCTTGACGTCGTGGCACTCGTGGCATCATCTTCTGGATCGGTGATTGCTAAATTCTCCGCGCGCATTGCTTTTGAACATTCAGCGTCATTAGAAGATGTTGTTGGAACACGTTTAACACCTTTAAGCCAACGTTCCATTCTTCTTTATTTATAATGTTACAAGTCAGGATAGTGGGGTTTAAATAATGCACAATCGTTACTGCGTATAAGAGACTAAATTTAGAACCTACAGGGAAGAAATGTATAAAACTGAGACAACAGAATACAGCAGGCAGTAAAACAATGAACACTAGTTTCTCGCTAGCGAGCTTGTAAGTAGGTAGTAACTTATCGCTCCGAACGCTAATCATCAACTGACGACGCCAACGCGCGATCGCCGCTTTTATACTTAGTCCTAGACTCGATCTCAAATATTCTCGAAAATACTCGAGTCGGCACCTTTGATAAACAAAAAGCAAAAATAAAAACAGAAATTTAAAAATAGCGTTGTAAACAATATCGACTTTATCCTTTGAAGTTAGAGACGAAAGTCGCTAGTTGACAACTATAGCGTCTAATTCAGAGGCGGCTTTTATCAAAGAGACTGAGCGCTTACAAGTATACTACCCGCTCGTTTTAAGTTTGCCGCTGGCGATAGGTATGAGTGTATGACGTTCGAAATTTTTTATTTAATTGTAACAATAAAAATTGTGTACGTTAGATATTTGGGTAAAACTATGACACATTATAAGTTTTGTTGTCACGTGGGGGAGGGTACGCGCATTCCACAGACCGGCAAACTTAGAGCGAACGCGTTGTACAAGTATAAAATTGTTGAGACCAAACTTATGAGATATTGTACCAGCTAATGTAACACAAGCTTATACAAATACAAATAAATAAATAAATAACATTCATAGCGTTTTGTCTCCGCGCGGCCGCGGAGTCCGCACAGCCGCGGAGCGACCAGAGAGAGGTGTTTTGATTTTTTTATTTCTAAATTCTTGCGGAACCCCGTGTAACATTAAAAAAAAAATAATTGAAAATTAAATAATAAAAATTAATTATGTCTCAATAAACACGCAAACATATTTAACTTATTCATATATTGAATTCCTTCGGTCGCCGCGTTCGCCAAACCGGTTACTCGCCAGCTCGGGTCGCTGTGACATTTTGATCGCGGCTCACGCAGACGCCGGCTAATCGTGTTAACATACTGGCGTATATTCGCTCTCTTTAAAATTAATACTAACGAGCAGTAGAACTACTAAATTGTAGTTAATATAATAACAATTTATTTATTATGATACATATTATATGAATAGTTTTTTTTGCAAAGTTATTATCACTGCTATTTAATAGTTTTGATTTCCCGTACTGGGAACCACCCGTGGACTGGACGCTGCCGACTCAGCCCTGTTCTCATGCTTGCTTCAGGCCGGGGGATGTCAACGGAGGACAAAGCACAGGAGAGTGGGTTATATTGGTGGCTGCTGTAGAACCTCGAACCTACCCGCGACTGAGACCTTGGTTTATATAACTTTATTTGGTCTTTATTAAACTCATGCTACTTAGTTGCGATCAGTTTATTTTATTTTTCCTTTGGTAAGGTAAAGACGTGACAAATGGCGCCCAACTTTATTGTGTAAAGGTTTGAGTTATTCTGCGGCAGTTGCTTTTCTTTTACTTCTGGTGTCGGTTGTGTGCATGTTACTTATGTAAAACGATGATAGTTAAATGTTCAAAATATGTACTAGTTTTGATCTATAGTGGTTATAACAGGTAAACAGTTTGTTATATCATACCTTGCGTATTGTAATTAAGCAAATCAAACCTACCTACATTTGTGAGGTACATAATTTGAACTACTTTGATTTTCTGGTTTTGCTTATTTTATTTTTTTATTTCTTTTATTTACGTAATTCTAATTTTACTACATCGTTCATTTAAATTTATTCTTGTGACAGAACGGTATTATTACTTATGTGCTTTATTTATTTTTTCTTTAAAGTGTGCTATTATTTTGCTATTTTCTTGTAATATTTTTACACAACTTATCTAGTACCTTTGTTTCAATATGTCTTACCCTATAAAAATTTTACATTTACAAAAATCTGAATTACAATACGAAGTTGTTATCAGAGGTGAGATACCGGCCAGCACCGTTTTGGAGTTAAGACGTCAGGTCTGTAAATTAACTCAACTTTATCAACCTGACGATGTTGCAGACTCTTGCTTGGATTTTAGTGATGATATTAAGGGTATATTAGATTCCTTAAATAAAATTAAAATTAATTTAGAAACCTTACAAACGGAGTTTGACGATAATCTTTCAGATCGTACCCGCTCCTTGCTTAATCATATTTATTATCGACTTCGTAGAATAATCCAGCCGGATAACCCAGAAAATCTTATGCAACTGAAAGCAACTCGAAAGTCTTTCGACGATTTTTACCATCAATTCTCAAAAATTACTAAGCCTGTAGGTAGTACAAAAGATTTTGAAGGTACTCCTACTACCATTGATAAAAATATTTCTAGCTTAGATAGTTTAAATTTAAACGTACAATGCGATCGTGGTCTTTCCTCGGATATTTCAAAATTAAAGTTTGACGAAACAACGTGCGTTAGATCTTTCATTCAGAGACTTGAGGAATTTCGTATAGCTAAAAAGATTTGCTTATGAAATCTTTGTAGGTGATGCACTTCATTGGTTTCGCGCGGTTAAAAATAATATAAGCTCTTGTGAAGGCTTGATTAATCGGCTTCGTGAAGATTTTGACGTATTTGATTATGACTATCGTATGATAACTGAAATACGTGATCGCACACAAGGAGAATCCGAGAATATTACTATTTACCTATGCATAATGAAGGGCATGTTTTCTCGTCTTGGCACACCTATGAGCGAAAAAGACCAGCTTGACATTTTACTTCACAATATTCGTCCTTGCTATGCCAATTTGCTTGCCGGCCGCGCTGACGTTTCTTCAATTGAAGAATTGCAAGATCTGTGTCGTAATTACGAAAAAGTTAAAACACGGTACAGGAACTTTAAAGAACCTCTTGCGGCGACCTCTAAGACCTTGGCCCCAGAATTTGCTTACAAAACATCTAGTAAATTTTATTCTAAAAATTTTAATTCGAATTCTAAGCTCTACTCGAATAACAATTTCAATAATAAGGTATCTGCTATTTCTCAACCAAAATTTTGTGTCCGCTGTCGTGTATATACCCATAGCATGAGAGAATGTCCCGCTGAGCGTATAATATTTTGTTTTAAATGTGGTAAGAAGGATGTTCGCTCAACGGAGTGCCCTAACTGCAATTTAACTAAGCCTGTAACTCCCAATTCAAAAAACGAGTAAACGAAAATCGCAGCAAACGAGCAACCAATTATTTCAATAGCTCGGATTGGCAGAATTGGTTGCTTACAATTAAAAATTTCTTCTCATCGTATAACATTTCTTCGATTTTCACTTTAAAGCCGAGTAATGACCCACGACCGTACATACATGTAGGGATTGATGATAATAACAACCTGAAAATGTTTGGTTTATTGGATTCAGGATCTGTAGTCAGTATTCTAGGTCGACATATCTATAAAAACTTTTTAAAAATTGGTTATCCCCTGTATGATGATATTAAAATTACCGTACATGCTGCAGGGGGACAAAAATTACAGTCTTTAGGTTACATGATGTTGCCCTTAGTATTTGAAAACCAAGCACATTTTATAAAAACGCACATTATTCCAGATGTAGATTCGGACTTAATTCTTGGAGTTGATTTTTGGACTAAGTTTGAAATTCTTCCTAAATATCTTAACAGTAGTATAAATTACTTAGCCTCTGATAGCCCTTCCCTCCTTAAAATATCACCCGATTCTCAAGATGGTGTTCTCCAAAGCTATGATAATTTAAATGACAAAGAGAAACCGATAGCGGATACTATAGTAAACAAATATGAATCTATTTCATTTGAAAAGAGGGGTTTAGGTAGAACTGATATTATTATGCACACTATCGATACTGGTGATACAGAACCAATTCGACAGCACTATTATCGCATGTCTCCAGAAAAAAGAAAGATTATTACTGAACAGGTTGATGAGATGTTGTCATTAGATGTCATTGAGCCGTGTGAAAGTCCTTGGTCCTCGCCAGTTTTAGTGGTGGGTAAGAAAGATGGCAAGTCACGATTTTGCTTAGATAGCCGAAAATTAAACTCAGTTACTAAAAAAGATGCTTATTGTATCCCATACGTGGCCGAAATACTTGATAATTTACGAGATGCTAGATATTTGTCTAGCATTGATTTATCAAAAGCATTTTGGCAAATCCCTATAAAGAAAGAAGACCGTGAAAAAACCGCTTTTTATGTCCCCGGTCGCGGTACCTTCCAGTTTAAAGTTACTGCTTTTGGATTGTCAAATGCACCCGCTACACAGCAACGCCTTGTCGATAAGCTCTTTGGACCCGAATTTGAGCTGAAGGTTTTCGCCTACTTGGATGATATCGTTATCATAAGTAGCACCTTTGAAGAGCACGTCTCTTTGCTCCTACGTGTCCTTGAGAAACTGCATAAATCACATTTGACGGTCAATCTTGGTAAATGTCAATTTTTTAGAAGCCAACTTCGATATCTTGGCTATACAATTGATGCGCATGGTCTTCGTACAGACCCGGAGAAAGTGGAAGCAATAATGAACTATCCAACGCCGAAAAATCGCAAAGAAGTCAAGCGTTTTTTGGGTACTGCTTCATGGTACAGAAGATTTATACCCAATTTTAGCACTATAGCAGGTCCCCTTAACAGGCTGACATCCACTAAAAAGACTTCTCCTCCTTTTAGATGGTCAGACGAGGCTAACAGTGCCTTTACAAAACTCAAATCTCTTCTCGTTAACGCCCCTGTACTCGCATGCCCAGACTTTAACAGTTCTTTTGAAGTGCACACGGATGCGAGTAATTTCGGCGTAGGTGCTATGTTGGCTCAAACCATTGGTGGCATAGAACATCCAATTGCTTATATGAGCAGATCTCTCACTGGACCAGAACAGAACTTTAGTGTCACAGAGCGAGAGACCCTGGCGGTTTTAGTGGCCCTTGAGCACTGGCGATGTTACTTAGAAAATGGAAAACCATTTACAGTTTATACAGACCACTCAGCCATTAGATGGTTCCTTTCACTTACAAACCCTACCGGTAGGCTCGCAAGATGGGGCGTTCGTTTGTCGTCTTTTAACTTTGAAGTCAAACATCGCCGTGGTAAAGAAAACGTCATTCCTGATTTTCTTTCTAGGTTGCCTACACTTGCCTTAATCTCAAATTCTTGCCCCACCCCAGTGACTCAAGATCCTTGGTATTTAAATATATACCAAGGTTGTCAGGAGTCACCAGCTAATTTTCCCAATTATCGGGTAGAAAATGGTTCTCTCTATCGATTCATGAGAAATAAAAACATACTCACTAATGAATTCGATTGGAAACTTGTGGTACCACAAGAACAGCGTCATGACGTTTTAAAGGAGAACCATGCAGAACCAATATCAGCACATTTTGGCATTTTTAAAACATATAAAAGATTATTACTGCGCTATTACTGGCCTAAGATGTATTCTGACGTAGTCCAGTACGTAAATAACTGTGACACATGCTTGACCTATAAATTGCCGACTCATAGCACCTTGGGAGTGATGGGTAGGCCTAAAGAATGCAGCCGACCTTTTCAAATGGTCTCTATAGACTTGATCGGCCCTCTTCCTGCGTCAAGAAAACAACACTGTTTCATTTTTGTGGTTACTTGTTGTTTTTCTAAATATTGCCTGATGTTTCCATTGCGTAGAGCTACCGCTGATAACGTAGCTAAACATTTAGAAGATGGCGTATTCCTAACACACGGGATACCTCAAACAATTATCCTCGATAATGGAGTGCAGTTCACAAGTCGTGACATGGATAAACTATTTAAAAAATACTCAATACCCAACATTCATTACACACCAAAGTATACTCCCCAAATAAACACTGTAGAAAGGTACAATAAGACTATAATTACAGCAATTTCTACATTCGTTAATGATGACCATCGTTCTTGGGATCTAAATCTCGCCAAAATACAATTTGCCATTAATAATTCCGTCAACGAGACTACTGGTTATACTCCAGCGTTCTTAGTCCACGGCAGAGAATTAGTTATAAGCGGCTCTCACTACATTGATAATGACATCCCAAATGAACTCATCTTCCTACCTCGCGACGTATATGCAGAGAATTTAGGTTATCTTTCCAATATTTTTGATAAAGTACAAGTTGCACTTTGGCAAGCTCATCAAAAAAATGCTCAAAGGTATAACTTACGACGAAAGTACGCAGAGTTCCATGTTGGCGATATCGTTTGGAAGCGTTGTTATTTCCAAAGCGATAAAGAGGCCCACTTCACGAAGAAATTGGCACCAAAATACTTGAAATGTCGTGTAATACATAAAAGATCGCCCTTAGTATACATACTTGAGGATATGTCGGGTCATGATCTAGGGGCATGGCATATCAAGGATTTAAAATTAGTAAGCAATTCCTAGCTCTGTTGGTTCATGTCACGTCATGTCATCACGTTAAACTAATAAGATTACAGATTTTACGACAGGTAAAATCTTTCTGTAAGAAGAGGGGTACTGTAACATTAAAAAAAAATAATTGAAAATTAAATAATAAAAATTAATTATGTCTCAATAAACACGCAAACATATTTAACTTATTCATATATTGAATTCCTTCGGTCGCCGCGTTCGCCAAACCGGTTACTCGCCAGCTCGGGTCGCTGTGACATTTTGATCGCGGCTCACGCAGACGCCGGCTAATCGTGTTAACATACTGGCGTATATTCGCTCTCTTTAAAATTAATACTAACGAGCAGTAGAACTACTAAATTGTAGTTAATATAATAACAATTTATTTATTATGATACATATTATATGAATAGTTTTTTTTGCAAAGTTATTATCACTGCTATTTAATAGTTTTGATTTCCCGTACTGGGAACCACCCGTGGACTGGACGCTGCCGACTCAGCCCTGTTCTCATGCTTGCTTCAGGCCGGGGGATGTCAACGGAGGACAAAGCACAGGAGAGTGGGTTATATTGGTGGCTGCTGTAGAACCTCGAACCTACCCGCGACTGAGACCTTGGTTTATATAACTTTATTTGGTCTTTATTAAACTCATGCTACTTAGTTGCGATCAGTTTATTTTATTTTTCCTTTGGTAAGGTAAAGACGTGACACCCGACAGAGGTATCACGGAACCCTAGGGTTCCGCGGAACACACTTAGAGTATAGCTGGTATAGACGACTGGGTCGTAGATGGTTCCTCCCGTGCCTCATACTGCACGCCGCGCACTCCCAGTTAACAATATTTTAAAAGTACCTTATATCTAAATAATAATTAATTACATTTGTAAATATAAACTCATTTGCAAAAAAAACGGGCGGTTTTGATTTTCATTCATATTTAAAAAGATACAATACCAAAAAGGTTTCAATCGTTTGTACACGTTACTGGCCGGTTTTAAAAATGCTGTGGTATTTAAAAAAGTACGTTCTAAATTCAATTTTTCATTTGATGTTCATTTTTACAGAAAACCCCTTTTTATCCTACATTTTTGGCGCGAAGTTCCAGAAGTTAACATCGACTTTCATAACTTTTATTCAATTTTTATCGATTAATTTCATATCCTTGACTGTCAAAGCTTTATTTAATGCTGTTTGGCTGTATCAAAAATGGTAGATAAAGTGGTAAAAGCTACCAAAATTATCGCGCTGCTTGAAGAGGGTTGCAGCCAATGTTTCGTGGCTAGGAGGCTAAATGTTAGTCGCTCGACAGTCCAAAGGACCTGGCAGCGATATCAGGAGACTGGTTCCGTCGAGAGAAGGCCTGGTTCTGGAAGAAAACCATGTACCCAACCACGGGATGATCGTTTTCTTGTGAGTCGCGCATTGAGAAATCGCAAATCTTCGTATGTGGATCTTAAGAACAACCTCCAAGAAGTAAGAAATGTGCATATTAGTCTATGGACGGTCAGGAGGAGGCTTCTCGCTGCCAATATACGCAGTCACCGCCCGGCCCGCGGCCCCAAATTACTCCGTGAGCACAGAGTTCACAGGCTTAGGTTCGCTAGAAATTGTGAATCATGGACTCAAGACGATTGGAATAGGGTTTTGTTCTCTGATGAAGCCAGGATATCTCTGTTCGGTGAAGATCGACGTCGGCGAGTGCTAAGAAGACAAGGAGAACGCTTTGCAGAGGCATGTTTCGAAGAAATCACACCTTATGGTGGGGGCTCTGTTATGTTTTGGGCAGGAATAAATTCAATGGATCGTACAGAGTTAGTCTTCATTGAAAACGGCTCACTGACTGGGCATCGATACATAACGGAAGTTCTAATTTCTCATGCACAACCCGCATTGGCCGCTCTAGGTGAAGACTCGATTTTTATGGACGACAATGCTCGCGCCCACCGATCCCGCGATGTTAATGCGTATGTGCAAGAGGTCGGCATTCGTCGTTTGGATTGGCCAGCTCGAAGTCCCGACCTCAATCCCATAGAGCATGTCTGGGACGTTCTGAAACGGCGTGTGAGATCAGTACACCCGGCTCCGCAGACCATCAGAGAGCTGAAGAATGTGATTACTGCGGAGTGGGAACGTATTCCGCAAGCAAGTATCCGGGATATACTCGCTAGCATGCCCAGACGAATTCAAGCTGTGATTTTAGCTAGAGGGGGTCACACTCGATACTAAACATTTATCTGCTTTTACTTTATTAAAGAAAAACAAACAAAAAAACTTTTTTATTTTTACTTCATGAGCATATGCACTACTAGCGAATATACACTACTAGCGAGGTTTAGCATTATTTCCCATAAATTGTATCTAAATTTTATGAAATACTGATGAAAACGATTATTTTCTTATTAATTTAGCAAATTGTGTGGATAAAACTACCTATAATTATCAAACAAAGAAATATTAACATTTGAAATGGTTCATTGCTTAGGTGCCCGTTTTTTTTGCAAATGAGTGTATAACAATGTGATCGCGTCGCTAACACATGTCAAGTTTTCCTTCTCTTGCACCGATGTTATATATTATAGCCCTTAGTCGTGGGTTCGCAGTCACGGGTAAAATAGGGGGTGATGAATTATATTCTTACTCCGTCACTACACGGCAAGTCAAATCAGTCTTGAGATATCCATCTATTGGCCAATCGATTCCCAATGTTGGTGTTGGCTTTTCAGAATTACTCTTCGGAGAGGCTTAAGGACAAAAGTACCGTAATCACGAGAGTGCTCTTGCCCATTATACATATTTATATATCCGTTTATTCATTAGCCCAACGACGTTCACTGTTGGACATAGAAATATGCCTACAATTAATCTATATAAATGTCCATGTAGGGCCAGAGTACGATCACCATCAGGCAGTACATGAAGCGTTGCTCCCAGCGCTATTTTGCCTCTGCCACGACTCACCCCAATCCACTAGTGGTTGGGGCGGTAAACTACGTCCCCTCAAAAATATCCGCGGTCCGACGTCCTCGTCATCTTCTTGAAGAAGAAGATGACGCTATTATGATCGCCCAAGAAAGGACCTACACAGCTCGCGCAGCGATAACAGATAAAACTCCGCGGTATCGGCCTCGCCGTCGAGGTCGAAAACCGCGCCGCGTAAAAGTCATTAACCTAAACTTGGCCACACCCACTTTGCTCTCAGCTACGCCCCGAGCCGAGGTCCATTCCCCACAGGGGGGAGCCCTCGGGCCATGTTCGCTTAACTTACCGGGTTGAGAGCCATCAGCGCTCACCCATTGACCGCGTTAAGCTGTCAAGGTCATCTGCGACCAACAGCTACACACACACACAAAAAAAAAAGACAGTACGAATATAATTCACCACTCTCTTACCCGTGGATGTCGTATCAAATCGGATCGGGCAATGGTGTTAGGAACCCATGAAAAAAAATTGAAATAAAAATATCGATTCGTTAATGAATTGAGAGACATGTAAGTTCTCAATTTTGTCATCGTTTTGTCGTGTAAATTGATTAAAATGTATAAAGGAATGATACTTAATCTACAACATATTCGTATTTTGTTAAATGTTCATTAGAATTTGAATAAATCAATGATTACGTTTGCATAAGCAAGACAAACTTCGCTTTAACATAAATCAGCTGATCGGCCGATGACCGTTGATGAGTCGCCTTTGTACCTACGTAACCATTGAAAGGTTCGCGCAAATCTAATACCTATTTATACTGTCGAAATTTTACATGCTTACATATATCCTGTCTGTGCATACCTACATAATGCATAAAATTTAAGGCATAAACTCTTAGACACACATTTTTGTAATCACTATAACTTTTACGTTATATTGTTTTTGTGTAATATACATTCTAATTATGATCTATGACTGTTGAACTACAACATACATGAACAGTTGTCCCATAACCTGATACACCCTGTGTATATAACATATGTGCAAGAGAAGTGAAACTAGAAAGAAAACCCTGTACCAACATGTCTGACCAGCGTGGTATAGTAGATCAATTTTCCTCTTACTGGAAGGAAGCTTAAGCCCAGCAGTGGCACTTTTATGAGCTGTGACGATGACGACGAATATCATACATTTTACAAGTATTAAAACCATAAAATTTTAAATCAGTTTTATATGTTCTTGAATAAATAGTATATTAAGAGCTACATGGATCCAGCGGCCAAAGTATTTATATAGGCAATAGAGCAACAGGTTTTTTCAAGTATCCAGAGTATCAGTAACTAAACTGGAAATACAATAGATACATACCACTTAACTTGAAGGGAAATATAAACAATCTCATTAATTGTAAAATATCGCATTGATTATAAAATGACATAAAATTTATTGTATCAACTGCCTCGTGTGGTGACGTCTTAAGAAAATAGGGTCGAAAGTCCTGTCATAAGAGTAGTAACGCTGTCTAATGGAACACCAGGGGAATAGAAGAGTAATTTTCTCCAGTGGTAAGTATTGTATTCAATAGTGAACTATAGGCTAGCAGATGGATAGATAGGATAGCTATTTGATTAATTTAGTTGGATTTTTCATTGCCATGATAAATTACTGTTACGTTATTCTAACTGCAAAACTTTGCAAGACTCTTGCTGCAATACCAAGACTCGGGTGCGCAAGACCAAGACCAAGACCAAAACTCGGGTGCGCAAGACCAAGACCAAGACGAGACCAGGTGTGATGTTGCAAGACCAAGACCAAGACCGGTCCAAGTCTCGTCTTGGTCTTGCATTTGGGCAACACTAGCCACGACATCATTGCCCATTAGGCAATCTGGCTGTAGAGGCCTCGGTACGGTGTTTGGACCGCAGAGGCCTTCTGGCCAGTGCTGATAGATTGCTTGGGTTGGTGGCACGGGATGCTTTCCTTCCGACTGGTGCAGTTTTTAACGGGGCACACTAGTTTCACCGAGTACCTGCACGCGGTCGCAAGGAGGGGAAGCACACCATCATGTCACCACTACGATTGCGACAGCGCAGCACACCTTCGAGGTGTGGTTCAAGTGGGCAGAGCAGCGCCGAAAACTTGTCGCAATCATTGCTGCCGACCTGACGCTGCTGACCATCGCTAGGAAGATGCTAGACAGCGTCAAGAACTGGGACGCAGTCGCCGTTTTCCGATCTCACGAAAGGAGGCTGTGGATCATGCGCGGGAGGAACGCCTACGGTGCCACGACCCGCCGCTGGCATCTTGAGTAGCACAGGTGCCAGTATCTACATCTGCCGATGCCGCCCTAGCCGAGGCCACCCTAGCCGAGGCCGCGAGTGACTGAACCGGCGAATAGTCTGTAACCACAGATAGGCTGACCGCGTGAGATCGACGATCTGGACGAGGTGTGGGAGGTACCTGAAGGGTATCTTGCCGGGCTGGCCACGGACGTTAAGGAACTCGTTACCACTGTGCTGACCATGGCCCAAAAAGGCCCATGTGTGGTAATAATTTTTCCCTAGCTTGTAAATTTTTATAACTAGTATTATAGTCCATAAAATATAGCTTGATCTCTGTGACAGATGTCAACGGAACCGACGAAGTAAGTTTGAACGAGCGACATGCTTACAATTTTATTTTGTATCACATAAATTTTCATTCTTTTCGTGCCAATTTTATTGCAACTGAAGAGTAATATATTATAATTATAAAAATATTAATATTCATGCCTAGAATGTACCTCGTAAGTACTGCAATACCTAGTAAACATTTTATAGAAAAATGACGCTTACGCACGTACAATATTATACTAGACTGAAAAAAGAGATGGGACAGTCGATAGACGTAATTCGATAACCGATTTTTATTAAACTTTTCATAAAAGAAATACACCCAAAATAGTACCTAAATAAATCTTTCAACATTTTTTACTATTACAACAGACAGTTACATTATAAAATACATACATTTAATTAATTAAACATTAAAAAACAACTTTTTGTGTCAGAGTAAACAATAATATTATGTACGCATTGTTGTCAATAAACTAAACATGTTCATTCATAAAACAGTCGCAATTGATCAAATTGATCTAACGACTGTCCCTATTATGGCAAAAAATGATAATGTTCTAACAGGAACGCCCCAGTGATGATAACAATAGTGATGTTGACCTTGATTGTACTTCTTTCGAATAATTAAAAAAGTCAAAAACAGTTTTTGTTTCATTTAAATTCAAAAAGATTTTCATTGGTTGTATTTCAATAATAATAGAATATCACAATTATAAAAATAAAGAGTTTTATCGATAAAAAACTACGGACTTCATCGGAAGCGTGACAGCACTAGTGACAACTGTCACAGAGATCAAGCTATATTTTATGGACTATAAGTAATTTAGATTATCGAATCGTATTATCACTTAATATTGTAATTAGAGTCGAGTTCCAGCTTCCTCCACAATAGGAGGGATATTGACTTACTGTACTGCGCTGACCCGACGTGTTGTGTAGTGTTTTACTTGAAGGTTTCCTTCTCTTGCATATATATTACATACATATTTAGTTCCTTAGTCGTCTTTTACGACACCTATGGGAAAAACACGGGTGACGAATTCTATTCTTACTACGTCACCACACGGACAAAAGATTGACACAGGTACATCAGTGTGTTACCAGTGATGACTTATGGCATGCAAATGATATTCCTAAATATAGGCCTCATAGTCAAGCTCAAAGTCACTCGGCGTACTATGGGGCCTATGCTCGAGATTTCTCTGCGGATCCGGAATCCAGAGAAATACGGAAACCGACATAGCACGAAGAATTAGTACACTGAATTAGCAATGGGCAAGTGACATCACTTGATAAAAGAACAACCAATGAGGAAGAAAATTTCCCCGGTGAATGTTGCTGGGCGTCGTTGCATGCTGGCGGCACAGGACCGCATTTTGTGGCGAAATATGATGGAGGTCTACAGCCAGCAATGGACGGCGATAGCCTGAATAATGATAATGAAATAGTCTATAACAGTATGTCAAATACTAGATGTTAATTTTTCAAAAAATATTTATTTGGATAAAAGAGGTTAAACAGTTTAAACAAACTAATCACTCGCCTGTTCATCTTAATTTTTTTTTAAATAATTTTGACAGTCTTCTGTTATGAATGCCATCAAGTGAACGGCCCAATGTGACTATATTATTTTAGGGTTTTATTTTATAGGTTTTTCCGTTCCGGTTATACAAAATGAAAATTATATGTCATTAACAAATTATTAGATGAAAATTTGCTTTTATTTATTTAATAAATCTTTCAAGAATCGTCGTACCAAGGTAAAATTGATTATATTTAAAAGATAATTTCCATCTATCCATTTGCCAGGCCATAGACGTCCATTATTGGATATAGGCATCCTCACAAGAATGCCACTCGGAACGGTACTGTGCTTGCATCCAACGCTTCCCTGCAACATTCGTCAATCCACCTAGTGGGAAGTTTATTCTCCCAATTGCAGTAAGTGTGGCGTTTTTGAAAATGACCTACACATTCTAATAGAGTGTACGCGAAATTCTAATACAGGAATTTATCTTTAGACAGGCGAAGCTTTTGGTTTCGATCTTTGTAATCGCATCTTCGCTAGTACATCTTCATCTGCTGCATTTTCATATAATTATCATAGGATAACTTAGATATAAATTTCTGTTGGGCATGGTAGCTTCGCCAAATATCTGCAAACGGTCGTTAGGAGGGAGAGTACACCGTGCTGCCACCGCTGCGATGGCGACGAGGACACGGCGCAGCATACGCTCGAGGTTTGTGCCGTTTAGGCAGAGCATCGTCGTGAATTCGTCGCAATCATCGGTGCCGACAGCGTCAGGAACTGGGACGCGGTCGCAGCCTTCTGCGAGGCAGTAGTCTCGCGGAAGAAGACGGCGGAGCGCCTGCGCAAGGAGTGTCTCCTCGACGACGCGATCCGCCGCCGGCGCGAATACCTGCGCCTGATGCCACCCTACCCGAGGCCACGGATGGCTAGACCGGAGAATTTGTCCAGGAAAAAAATTATAGAGAGCAGTCAATTGCTGCTGATAATGACATATGTAGATGTTAGAAAAACATCGATGTTGACATCGATGTCATAATCGAAAGCATCAATGTTAGATATTTATCGAAACGATTGATGTTGGATAACATCGATGTTCGGTGTTTGCTTTTTTTTTTTGGGGTGGGCTGCGGTCGGCGCGCCTCCGCACCACTCCGTCCGGGGCGACAGAGGGGCTTAAGCACGCAACTCCCGCAACCCACCCGAACACCACGTCGCCTTCGTCGTTGGGCCGACCACTGAAGCAGGGTTACTTGTCATCAGTGGTCGGCCCGACGGAATACCCCCTACCCGGGGTACCCTCCCATCAACCGACGTCCCCCCCCTCGGGGAGGACGTCGGTCTTTCCTCACGCGGTCGGCCTCTCGGCGGGTGACGGTCTTTACTCCCGCCTGCGCCGCCCCAGTCGCCGGCGGCGGGTCGCATCATCGAGGCTGTACTCCTCGCGCTCGCGACCCGCCGCCTCCTTCTGCGAGATAACTGCCTCGCAGAAGGCTGCGACCGCGTCCCAATTCCTGATGCTGCCGAGCATCTCCCTAGCGATGGTCGGCAGCGTCAGGTCTGCACCGATGATTGCGACGAGTTCACGACGCGGCTCTGCCCAAGCGGCACAGACCTCGAGCGTGTGCTGCGCCGTATCCTCGTCGCAATCGCAGTGGTGGCAGGACGGAGTTCTCTCCCTCCTAGCGACCCTGTACAGGTACTTGCTGAAGCATCCATGCCCCGTCAAAACCTGGTTCGGTTTTTGCTAGGGATGATCGATGTTTTTCTAACATCGATATCATTATCGAAAGTCCAACATCAATTTTAGGTTTTTGCATTAATAATTGACAAAGAAATAAAATTGTAATGACCTTTTTTTTTAGGAAATCTGTGTCGTATCTTATAATATAGGGGAGAATCCCGGTAGTAGTAAGTACTTTTCTCCGGGCAGAATTGTGATGAGCTTTTTTTTTACTATAGAGTGTGTCGTTTTCTCGTTTGCCAACAACAGCTATAAATAAGAAATAAAAAAAAAATAATGCACCCCTGTTTTATGAAATCCAATTTCTAGTTTCCAATATTAGCGCACTCAAAAAATAAGATTTACAATAATATAGATTTATCCACAGTTGCCGTGTCAAAGCATGAGTAAAACGGAGTGTCGGGGCGCCGCCGTGCGAAATAGATGTCGCTTTAAAGGTGTTGAAAACTTCCTTAAAAGAGTTGCTTACAACTTGGGTAACTATATTATTATATTGTAACGTCAATCTTTACTTTCGCTCTCCATCCGTGTGGTGACGGATTAAGAATACAATTCTCCATTAATTTGCATGTAGGTGACGTAAGGGACGACGAAGGGATATGAGACATAATTCATATTCGTCATTTCTGAGTTTCTTACCGGATTGTCTCAGCACGGTCGCGTTCCGATCCAGTTGTAATTAGAGTATAATGTAAGAAATGACAAATGTAAGTGCCCCCACGGAGTTTATGCATAATAAATAATTTTAATTTATAACAGCTATGCAAAGGAAGAAATACTCAAAGTAAAACCCTATACCAACCCATCTGACCCACGTGGTAGGTGAATTAATCTCTCTCCTATTATAGAGGAGGCTCCAACCCAACAGTGGGGCGTATATGAATGCAGATAATAACAATAATAATTTCTGTCATCATTAGAGAAGTAGAGTAAAAATAGAATGAAGTAGAATTTGACAACACTATTATCGGAAATCTAGCTTAGTCTTACATACTTATCGACCTATTGAACTGAGTATTGTGAGTTCGATCCCTCACAGGACAATGCTTTATGTGGTTTACAAATGATTGTGCCGAGTCTGGGTATTATTTTTTGTCGGTTGTTTGTGAAGTCCCTCGTGATTTATCGTGACAAGCATTTATCCCTCATTGTGGGATTGCTGCCTTTCAAAAAATGTAATAAAAATGGAACCAAAGAGGAAGTATCATATTGGCATATCATATTTACTAAACATACAATTTAATCTAAAAATGTAACTAAGACGAAGCTGCTGGGTTTCTTGCCTATTCTTCTCTACTTGCGGACGCTTTCTTTTCTGGTGATAAATTATTACATTAATTTCATACAAAATATAAAATTGTCAATATATAGGTAAGTACCCTTGCATAACCAAAACCACCATTTTTTTTCTAGTGGGTGTTATAAAATATGACTAAAGAATATAATTTAAATAGAACTTTTGTGCAAGAGAAAGAAAAGGCCTTCAAAAACCTTGTATCAATACAACTGATCCGCGTGGTGTATTAGGTTAATTTGCTTCCTAATGTTGAGGAAGCTCAGGTTCAGCAGCGAGACATATACGAGTTTAGACGTTGCTAAATTCTAATTTTCGTTTATATTTTGACATTTTAGGCAACTCACCATCGCAGACTGAAGTCAAAATCATATCCTGTATCCCCATAGACGTGTCAGATTTACAACAAAAGATATTATGTCTTGAAAAACAGTTGGAAGAGACGAAATGTTTCCAAATGTCCACCTCTCAGAAACCAATAATTAACACTGTAATTTGCGAGTGTCCCACTGTATCGAACAATGGAGTCTCATGCAACATGTTGGATATAGATCGAGGCACTAGTCCGCATAAGCCACATCATTCACACAGCAAACACTCTTCAAGGAAGAAATCCAGTGTCACCTTTGCTACCCCTTATAAGAACACTTGCTCCTGTCATACTGTCGATACAATCACTCCAGAACGGAAACATTTTAATGTCTTAGACCCTTACGCTATGGACACATCAAGATGTAATGAAGGTAAAAAGAATTTCTTTAAGAAGAAGAAGAAGGGTTTTAAATGTAAAAAACCGAAAGTTCATTGCATTTGTTACGCTCAAACTGAATGTAATCCATTTAACATTAACAATAATAAAATAGGAATGGTATCAAAAGACACTGAAGTCATGACACGTTCTTATTTATCTGAAATGATTAACAAACAATATAAACCTAGACCATTGGGAGTGATATTATCAGATATCAGTAAGTTTTCTTCACCTGTGTGCAGAGATACACAAAATTACAATACAACGAGCTTTTATGAATCTGACCTTTGCTCATGCTTCCACGCAGGATTTGAAAATATAGACAAGCATTTTAGGAATCATAATCTTTATTTAAATCAACCAAGTAATTTACTCACAGAACGCGGATATTATGACTCCAGTCTATATGATGTAGTTCCCGTTAAAGAAAAATCAACTAAAGTAAAAAAATATTTGAATAGACCGAAAAAAGAAGAACTTAGATATTTTTTTGATGATAAGATTTCTCCTGAAGTATTAGACACAAAACTTCGCACGTATTCAATGTATAATTCATTACATATTAACAAATATGATCAGTCACCCAGGATAGAAAATAACTTACATAAAATAAATAAGATAAATAGAAGAGAACCCATATCTCTCATCAGAAACTTAGCAAAATGTAGAAATAAAGTGCCAAATATGGATAAAAAAATAAATGTACAAGAGTCAAAGAGCTGTTTTTTAAATTTCTGCAATGCTCAACAATACCCAAAAGTAATAAATACAACATCTAAAGTAGATACAGATGTAACTCAAGTACCGCTCAAAAGCGACGCACAGTGTTTAACAACTATTGCAAATAATAATGGATGTCAAACGGTGACAGAAATAGATGAGCCAAATTTAAATAATAAAACTGAAAATACATTAAGTCAAATTAAAAGTATATTACAGTCAGTTCTACAAGAAGTCAAAGTTACAAGTGCACTAAAATGCACTGCAGATGATAAAATACGACAAGATGCAGGCGTTAATAAAAATATATCACAAAGTAATGCAAAAAGTCAACATCATAACATGCAGAGCAACCTGCTACACAACAAGGGAGAGAATGTACAAGCTGATATGCTTGGAAACATTACAGGTAATTTGCCCAGCAGTCTACCTGGAAATGTGATAAGAAGCCAAAATTACATGGCGGATAACATCTCAGGGGTTATACCGACGTACGCGCAAATGCCATCTCATATACAAGGGTCTACACTGTTAAACAGTTTTACATATAGTCCCTACAATACGAATCAGTGTATTCCAACGTGTTTAAAACAATTACATTCAAATCTATATTGTTATCCACCAAATGGTTTTAAATATATCTATAACTATCCACTTCTTATTCATAATCCAGAACGACATCCATGCTTTAATTGCTACCAACAAAATTCAAATTTGATGCCACGTTGTCATAAACAGATGACAACGGCTGCTACAAATACTGACAGAGATAATGAAGCAACTGGTAATGAAACTCACAAATTAATAAAAGAAATATATAAATCTGTGGCAATAAGCATGAATGTTGACAACAAAGATAATTCTTTAAGCGAAGTCGGTATTGTACAAGAATCACCTAATAATTCTGACAAGGTAGACGTATCAAAGAAAAAAGTAGATCAAAAACTTCAGCACATAAAAGGAATCAAACCAGCTACAACTAATGTTCAACCTGTAGCTGAATTATTTATAACGAAGAACACTTGGGTTTCCTCAGAGTCGAATAACAGAAAAATACAGGACACGCCAGAATCTATTGATATTGGTGCCTATTCTCAAGAAGTAACCGATGTTAAAATTAAACATTTGAAACCAAGTCCTGTAAATATAATAAAATTCGAAAAGCAAAATATATCTAACGTGAATCCGCAAGCAGAGCAAAAACTCTGTCGTAAAACAACACAGGACTCAGGAGTATCTACTACTTCTGAGACAGAAATGACAACAAGCCAAACTGATACAGATGACAATACAGTGCAACCGCAGCTTAAGAACAAACAAGTAAGGAAATAATATTTAATAAGTTCACAGCAGCGCAAGGTCTAGGTGACTTGTCCGTATCTCACTTGGAGCGTGGGTAACTAAAACATTGACTTCTCTAGCGCACGGAATGCGTGTTTTCAATTTAGGTTGGTGTAGACAAGAGCTGAATTTACATACAAGATGTGCTGTTAAAGTTGCCGTTGTGTGTGTGTGTCTATTATTAATAACTATTGTAACTTTCGTCTAGTGCCGTATTGAAGCCAAGCCGAGGCGCCGCGCGGTCCCATGCCCCACCCGTGGCACATCCCCTTCGTCGTTGAGCCGACCACCGATGCAGATTTCCTTATCTTCAGTGGTCGGCCTGACGGAATACCCTGGTTGCGAGGTACCCTCTCCTCTCGACGTTCCCCTCGGGGGACGTCGATCGCCGTCGCGCGGTCGGCCTCTTTGTGAGTGACGAACTAAATCGCCGGTCTAGTCACCCGCGGCCTCGGCTAGGGCGGCATTAGGCGCAGGTAACATCATCTATCTAAGAAGTTTTGGCTAATATAATTTATATTTTACACAGGAATCACGAAAGAAAACGGAGAAATTGAGTTTGTTTGCGAAGATGCTTAAATCTGTGAAATTATTTAGGCAACGAGACAAGAACAAATTTGTTAAGAAAGAGGACTCTATCGAGACACAAGAGAGCGAGGAGGTATCGAGCGATTCGGACGATTATCAGACTATATACAGTCATAAGATATATAGACCTGTAAAACATACCCCAAGAGCTCACTTTTTCAAGCGTAGAACGCATTCAAAAATTTCATATAAACAAGCATTTCAAAGAGACAAAAGCCCAACGTATGCTTTTAGAAGATCACCTTACATGGAACAGGAATACCGAAGACATTGGAATGAGAGACTAATGTTTAGTAACAAGTACAGACAATCGTCTGAACCTCTCACGTATTCTTACGATTATTCTAGTGACTCTAGAATATTACCTTTTTATCAAAGATATGAAGCCAGAACTGCACTGGTTCATCCTAAAAAGACTTTAAAACCAAGAAATGTGAAAAGAGTGATACTACCTAAAGTGGCGGCTAAAACGGAACTGAATGCGACTTTATAAAAGTTTGGCATCATTCAAAAATCATAAGATGGATCTGGAATGTAATAACATATTGGAAAATATTTTTGTTGATAATCTAATTTTGGTTCGTTTATAATTTATTTGTGTTTAATATGTACTGTTTTAAATAATAAAAAATCTTTAATATTATTTTGACTTAATTCTGGTGTGTGGTGGCTGTCGCGAATACTACCAACCCTTGTATTGTTCGTGGGTGTCGTAAAAGACGACTAAGAGCTTTACAGAGACCTGGATACAGGATTAGAATCGACTTTTAAGGGTAAGCACACTGGACCAATTCGGCAACGGTCATTTTAAATAGAAGGAAAGGTGTAAGAGAAAGAAAACTTGAAAGAAAAGCCTATATCAACCCGTGTGATAGTAGACCATATTTCCTCTCATCTTAGAGAACTGCCTAGTTGTGGAGTATATACAGGGCCGGATTATCCATAAGGTAGACTAGGCAGTTGCCTAAGCATTGACTAGGGGCCCCAAGCATGGATCAAGAAAAAAACAGTTGTCGATTTTCTTTTTTGAAAATTTGTAAACTGCCCCAATATTATTCCTTTTTTATTGCTGGTGGCAAAAGAGAAAACAGCACACCTGTAATTGATACTCCAGCTCATGGAACTAGAACCAGGGACTCGAGAATTGTATTGCCTAGCGGCCCCGAAAGCGTTAATCCGGCTCTGATTAATTATATATGATCTGAATATTATCATCGTTATAATAGCGTATTTTAACATAATTTTTCGTTCGGTGACGGAGTAAGTATACAATTCACACCCCTTTTCCCGCCTGTAGGTAAATCAAATGATACAACATCTCTGAAGTAAAACTCGAAATAAAACCCTATACCAACCCGTCTTACCAGCGTGGATAGATCGTAAGAGAAGAGGCCCCAGGATGCCATGAGTGTGGCGCGCTAATCGACGATGCGCGCCACACACTAGAAGTATGCCCCGCCTGGGGGCCTCAGCGCCACGTCCTGTCAACGGACATGGGAACAGCGGACCTGTCGTTGTCGACCATCATCTCGAAGATGCTCGGCAGCGACAGCTGTTGGTCGTCGATGGCCTCCTTCTGTGAGGCTGTCATTACAAGGAAGGAGGCCGCGGAGCGGGCACGCGAGGCACTTGCGTCCGCAGACTCGCTCCGCCGGCGGCGACCAGGTAGGAGGAGACGCCGTTATGCGCTCCTCCTTCCACCGCCCTGAATGATGACAGGACGTGGCCAGACGGCCAAGCGTTGGGGTGTCGGGGATAGAATGTCATCAGACGATCTCTCCGGCACCTCGTAAAAGCGCGGAAGGGGCCGCTGTGGTTTTAGTGGGTATTTCGGTCACTTCTGTGGCCGGCGAGTCCCACACACACTCCCCTGTCTGTAACCGGCGGGGGATAGTGCGTAAATGCATTTCCACAGCGTGAAAAAAAAAAAAAAAAAAAAAAAAAAAAAGCGTGGATAGATCAATTTCCCTCCAAATATGGAGTAGGCTCGAGCCCAGTGGGACGTATATGAGCTGTGACGTTGATGATTTTAATACCAACATTCGGTTTATCATCATATATCATATCATCAATCGGTTTATTTATAATTATTTACTGAACAGCGTGGTAAGTTTATTGCCCTCCATTGTGGCAAAAGCTCAAGCCCACTAGTGGGACATATAGGAATTGTGATTATGATGATTATTCATCATCATCATCATCGCCGCCCACATACGTCCCACTGTTGGGCTCGGGCCTCCTCCACAATGGGAGGGAATTTGACCTACTATACCATGCTGGTCAGACATGTTGGTATAGGGTTTCATTTCGAGTTTTCCTTCTCTTGCACAGATCTTATGTGCATATTATATCCCTTAGTCATCTTGTACGACATCCACGGGCAGGATAGGGAGTGGTGAATTATATTCTTACTCCGTCACCACACGGACAATTACACGGATGATTATTCATCTTTATTTAAATACCTTTCCGTGTGGTGACGGAGTAAGAAAATATTTCTCCACCCCTCTGTTGCCCGCGGGTGTCGTAAAAAGACGACTAAGGGATATAATATGCATATAATATCGATGCAAGAGAAGGAAAACTCGAAATTAAACCCTATGCCTACACGTCTGCCCAGCGTGGTATAGTAGGTCAAATTCCCTCTTACAATCAAGGCCCGAAGCCCAAGAGTGGGATGTATATGGGCTCAGGTGATAATGATTTAAATACATCAAATTAACAGAATTACAGGCTACATAAAAGAGCTTTATCGTAATCCAGAGCTCATTAGTAGATCAATTTATCTACTACTAGCGACCCGCCCCGGCTCCGCACGGATCCAATACTAATACTAAATATACTACAGAATGTCTTTATATACAACGTTCATATCCTTTTTGTTATTAGACAATACAAACATGTTTTCTTTAGAGGTTACTCTTGAAACAGCGACATATTATGCATATATTATAAATATAAACCTTCCTCTTGAATCACTCTATTTAGTCAAAAAAACTGCATCAAAATCCGTTACGTAGTTTTAAAGATTTAAGCATACATAGGGACAGACAGACAACGGGAAGCGACTTTGTTTTATACTATATAGTGATTGTGGAGAAGGCTCGAGCCCACCAGTGGGACATGATATGAGTTGAGATAATAATAAAAACACATAATATGTTTGCAGTTCATTTATTTCTTCATATTCAAACAATATTTATTTGTTCAGTCTCTTTTTTAACAACCAATTTATATACATATAAATTAATACATAATAATATGCTACGTAAACTTTAACCGGTTATTGACTGTTTTCATCGACGACACCTAAATTTTAGGTGACAACTAATACAGTATAAATAACATTATTGTCAATAAATTTGTTTCATATTAATTGGAAGGTATTATTTTAAATTTTAGGTAACACTAAAGGTTACTGCACCAAAGGCGTCTGCAGATAGCATGGTGGTTAAAATACCGACCTACCGTGACAGTATCGCAGGTTTGAGTCCCACGCAGGATAACATTATGTGCGATCCACAAATTGTTGTTCCGAGTCTGCATGTAATTTGTGTAATGTTAATTATGTTTGTGAAGTCCCTTGCAATACAAGGATTAAATTATTTCCTCAGTGCAGGCGGTAGTCTTTAAAAAAAATCCGTGCATCGCGACCGGTGGCAGTCGCACGCGATTAGTCATACCCCTAACGCGTCCGTCTGAAGCGACAATGGTCTGTCGCACATCTCGGCAATAGCGTCATGCATTTTAGACTTGGCTATTGTCGCATCAACCACGCACGACTTCAATCGCGCGCAACTGCGATTTATATTTATTTTATTTTTTTATTTATTTAAGACAACACCCTGCACTAAGGAAATAATCCTTGTATTGCGGGGGACTTTACAAACATATAATTAACGAACACAAATTACATCCAGACTCAGAACAACAATTTGTGGATCGCACAAAGTGTTGTCAAAGTGAGCGTGGGATTCGAACCCCCGACACTGGCGCTGTAGGTCGCTATCTTAACCACTACGCCATCTGTGCAGTCAATTAAAAAAGATTAGCCGCGATGCATAGGAACGAACCTTTAAGGCGAAATATTTGGGACGCGGTCGCAGCCTTCTGCGAGACAGTGATCTCGCGGAAGGAGGCGGCGGATCGCCTGCTCGAGGAGCGCAGCCTCGATGAGGAGATCCGCCGCCGGCGACTGGGGCGGCGTAGGCGCAACTACCTGCGCCTCATGCCGCCCTAGCCGAGGCCGGGGGTGACGTGATCGGGGATTAGTCCGTCACCCGCCGAGAGGCCAACCGCGTGAGGAAAGACCGACGTCCTCTCCGAGGGGGAGAGGTCGGTCGATGGGAGGGTACCCCAATAGGGGGTATTCCGTCGGGCCGACCACTGATGTCAAGTAACCCTGCTCCAGTGGTCGGCCCAACGACGAAGGCGACGTGGTTTTCGGGTGGGTTGCGGGAGTTGCGTGCTTAAGCCCCTCTGTCGCCCCGGACGGAGTGTTGCGGAGGCGCGCCGACCGCAGCCCACCCACAAAAAAAACAACGAAATATTTAACACGTCGTTTTTCTTGTGTCAATTATATCACCTAAAATTTAGGAGTCTTTGAAAAAACAGTAAGTTATTTAGGTTAATCAACAATGATGATTACACATCACAATTATAATTACATTATTGATAATAAACTTACGTTCCTAAGTATATAAATTAATTAAAGATTAACACGGCATGCACTGTCACGGTTAATTGTAATATTAAATGAGGTATGGCTACGGAATACAAAAGAAATTACACTAAATAACATTAAAAAACAAATTAAATAAAAAAAACAAATAAAAACAATTCAAAAATAAATACATTTTTCATTTAAACATATCATAAATATTTCAATGGATAAGTAACACTAAGTACAATAAAAAACAAAGGCGGTTCCTTTGTCCAACCCACAATTTGACTAAATTAATGACAGCTTGGACGAAACTTTATAAAATACTATTTTCATACAAACTATGAAACTGATTGGAGTGGAGCGATAGCTGCTCTAATAGTTTACTCGTGATCGGGTGCGGCTTGTGGGTCTGGTCCAGCCATAATCGCTTGAATAATATTCGTGAATTATATTAGGTATTTTGTGGTTCGAAACATCGCACCTTAGCTATTACTTGCTAGACATATTGTATACAATATCCTTTATATAAAATAACTTATTAAAAAAAATAATTATAAAAATAAACAATTGTAAAAAATAATAGAAAAACAAACCGCGTTTAACATCGTGGTCGAAAATAAATCAGTTATAAAAATAATCTAGCGCATAAAAATAAATAAACTAGTCTTAGAATAATAATGTATAAAAGGTAAGTTCGCACACAAAAAGTGAAGCATTTCAATTGGAGGCTAATGGAGCTTACGCCGAAACCGTTCCATAATGTACAAGGTCACTATACTGCACGTACGTACGCAACTCTTAAAAAGTAAATAGGCTAATTGCCTTTATGACGGTTTGTGCATTCAAATGGTGTCACAACACATTTGAAAAATATAAAAAATATATTAACATTATTTTTAAAAGTATGCCGACGATTTATGTTAATAAAAACAAAATTTGATTTAATAATTTGTATAGTGGTGTGCGTGTGTGCGTGTGTTAATCACTTGCACGCATGTAGTATTGTTTGCTTCATATTTTGGATGGCTTACGTATGTACTCTATCCTTCTATACGTTATTATTCTAAGAAACTAGTATTAGCGTGTTATATGAACACTCAGTACCAAACTAGCTGTCGCCTAGTTGACCTCACATACGCACGTTCCGCAATATGGACATAGCGATGTCAACAGATACGAAGACCACAGTCAGCAGAACGTGCTTCATGAGGAACACCAGAAGCTTTGAGCGTTGTAATAAATTGCAACTCCACCTACCAACTCACACTCTCGATCTAGTATCGATCGATTGTCAACATACTGTAAGATTGTAATTAGTTAAATAAATTTATTAAATAAGAGACTTTGCATTTCTTTGCACTCTCCGACCACAGCCTTCGTAAGTAATCGAGGTCAATTCAGTTAGACAGTATAAATCATACATACACATCTCATTATCAATATTTCTCGAACATAAGAACAAAATATGAGTCGGCAAATAACCAACCACAAAATTAAAAAGAACTGCTTAAATCACGCTATTAATAATTATTAAAGTCCCGCGCAATACAAGGATTATTTCCTTGCAACAAAATAAAATAACCTTTACTCAAAGTTGAAGTAAAACTTCTTTAACTTTTATTATTCGGTTGGTAATTAACATATTTACATACATTATACAGAGTGTTTCACGTTATGGGGCAACTGGTCAAACGGAGCTATGCAATGGTGGTAGCAATGCATGAAAAAAATTTGAAATAAAAAAATTTATTCGTTAATGAATTAGAGACATGTAAAGTTTTCAATTTTTCATCGTTTTTTCGTGTAAATCTGATTGAAATGTATAAAGTCAGTGATACTTAATCTGCAACATATTCGTACTTTGTTAAATGTTCATTATAAATTATATAAATCAATGATTACGTTCACATAAGCACGACAAACTTCGCTTTAAATCGGCTGATCAGCCAATGACCGTTAACGAGACGCCTTTGTACCTACGTTCCATTGAAATGTCTGCGCAATTCATATCTAAACTATCGAAGCTTCATATGCCTACATGTGTCCTGTCTGTACATGCCTACATAATACGTAACATTTAAGGCATAGATTCTTAGACACACATTTTTGAAAACAATGTAACTTTTATGTTATATTGTTTTTTGTGTAATATACATTCTAATTATGATCTATGACCGTTAAACTACAACATACTCGAACAGTTGCCCCATAAGCTGACACAGCTGTATATATAAACAAAAATATTGATGATGGTAGTTTATTGAAGTATAAGATATAACTACAATTAACGGACTCGATTATTATTTTGTATCTTGTTTTTGTTCACGGACTCTTCCACAGAGAAGATACCCAGTCCTTTGGTAGGCTTACAAGGGGATATGGATCCAACACGCAGGGGCCTTTGAAGAAATTTAATGTTATCTCAGGACCTCACAACTTACATTTAGCACGCCACAAGCTACCGTGATATTGGCTTTCCTATAAATCATGTGATACATTTTCTTTTATATCAAAAGAACTTAGAGAGCCATATAATGTTCTTCCGAGGTAACGAAAGGCTTGGAGGCTTATTATTATAACATTAATCTACAATATATGATGACGACTAAACGGCTGCACCGATGTTAATGAAATTTTTTGTGCATGTTCAAGGAGATTCAAGAATGGTTTAGATCCACAATGGGTCCCGGTAGGTGGCGCTTATTTGATCAGAATAACTGTTGGGTCTAAAATCTATTGGGTCAGCTAGTATTAATAAATATTTTTTTATCATGTATATAAATAACCTTTTTTTTGGGGTCGGTTGCGGTCGGCGCTCTCTTCGCACCACTCCGTCCGGGGCGACAGAGGGGCGTAAGCACGCACACCCGCAACCCACCCAAACACCACGTCGCCTTCGTCATTGGGCCGACCACCGGAGCAGGGTTACTTGTCATCCGTGGTCGGCCCGACGTAATACCCCCTATTTGGGGCACCCTCCCATCGAATGTATATAAATAACTTAAAATGTATAATATACACATTATATGAAATACTACTGTAAGGGAACTTGTACATTATTTTAATGTAAGTTACTTCAGCCCAGAAACAGTTACTGCCGTCCCGAAAAGACCAGAGTTACCCCTAAATCGCGGCTAAAGAAGTTTTACTTCAGAAAAATTAAATATAGTTAATTATAATATGTCTATACAAAACAAACAATGCTCATGTCATTTTTAATGGCATTTTGATGAACTCCTTCGACTGCAGGTATCGTAAATCGTCTATTACGTATCTGAAAAAAAAATAAGTAAAAATGTATAAGTGACGGTTTATAGTAGAGAATAAGGGAGAACAACTGTCATCCCTTTGCTTCCTTTGCCGGGTGAAAATTTTATTATTTAAAAAACTGGGGCATTCTCGCTGTTTCATTCATCTACTACCCATGGAAATTCGATTTTTATTCTTTACTAGTTTCTGTGCGTGACTTCGTCCGCATTGAATTTCTTTTATTGCTAACGCTAACTTTAAACCACGACTTTGTTTACGTAGAAGGTGAAAATATTTTTAAATAATACAATTGTGTCACACATTATTTTTGCAAAGCTTTAACAGTTTATGCAGTTCACATAGCTCTTAAAAGGAAAAGAACCCCCGATTTTGAAACATTCTTTATTGGTGCTCCGCTCCTATTGGTCGTAGCGTAATGATATACAGACTATAGCCTTCCTCGATAAATGGGCTATCTAACACTCAAAGAATTTTTTAAATCGGACCAGTAGTTCCCGAGATTAACGCGTTCAAACGAACAAACTCTTCAGTTTTATATATTAAAGTATTTTTTTTTTTGTGGGTGGGTCGCGGGCGGTGCGCCTCCGCACCACTCCGTCCGGGGCGACAGAGGGGCTTAAGCACGCAACTCCCGCGACCCACCCAAAAACCACGTCACCTTCGTCGTTGGGCCGACCACTGGAGCAGCGTTAACTTGTCGTCAGTGGTCGGCCCGACGGAATACCCCCTTATTGGGGTACCCTCCCATCGACCGACGTCCCCCCCTCGGGGAGGACATCAGTCTTTCCTCACGCGATCGGCCTCTCGGCGGGTGACGGACTAATCCCCGGTCACGTCACCCGATATATTAAAGTATAGAGAATAGATTGTCGATAATGGCGAACGAGTAAGCAGGAAAACTGATGGTAAATAATACTGCCACTCACGGATCTTTACAATTGGACACAGCTAGACAGTTGTCTACCGTGAAGAAAGTTTTCTCCTTAAACCTCGTTTAAAGAACGGCAAGCCATAGAGCGTGTAGTATGTAATGTAGCCTATGTTATTTAGTAGAAAGTTGATTTTTAGTACATAGCTGCTAATGTTTTAGTAGTTGATTTTTAGTAAATAGCTGTTTTTTTTTAGTAGATAGCTGATAACATTTTTTTTAGATAGTTAATTTTTTAAATCGATTTATTGGCTTAGGAGTGAAAGCGTAACAAACAAACGAACTCAAATATGAATTTATGGTAATTAGTAGTTTAGGTTGTGGATCAGAATTTCAAATTAAAGTAAAACATTTTTAAGTGAGAGCTCATAAAAACTTCACTTCAAAAATATTTTATGTTTTACACAAAATAATATGTTAATATAAAAAAATATATATTGTGTGGTGTCGAAGCGTCTACAAATGCTACAAACTCTTCAAACTTTTACGTTGCTCGTGGGTGTCGTAAAAGACGACTAAGACATTACTAGGGATGTGAAAAAATAATCGATTATTAATCGATTATTTTTTTTGTAAATAATTTTTTTGTAATAATTTTAATAATCGATTATCAAAATAATAAAAAAACTAATTTTTTATATTAAAATTAATCGATTATTTCACTGCCGATTTCCTAAAAAATAAAAGTTTATCACTATACTGTGTGCAGTGTTTCATAGTATAATAGAAAATAAAGCTTACATTTCCTAAAAACAAAAGGTCATCATAATCCTGCTGGGAGAAAAAATCGATTATTTTATAATCAATTTATGTTAAAGAAAAATAAATCGAATATTTATTAATCGATTATTTTCCCTCCAAGTCACATCCCTAGACAATACCTCGACCAAGGTCAGCTCCATCTGATGCTGTCGGGCCAAAAATTAATATCCTAAGGATGGTTGACGTCAGGCCGGTCATAAAACTATTGTTATTAACTTTTCCAATATGTACTATGAAAGAAAAGTACATATCAAGTCGAGCCCAAGTAATTGAGATAAAAGCAAAATTTTTATGATAAAATGTATTTTTATTATTGGTGGATATTAAAATATTTAGCGCCAACTGCCGATATAACAACTAGGCCTAAAAACCATGAAACCACTAGTTTATTATAATGAGCGATAGATGGCGTTGTATTGTAACACTAACTCGCACTATGGTTTCATTCAAGTTGTTGCAGTACCACAAATTGTTTTAATTATCATATTCGTGCCTCAATCTATTGAGTAAGGAAATTATTGGGCCTTGGTAACTCTCGGCTATGTCCTAATAGGGCGAACGAGTTTTTGCAGGGCACAGGTCGTCCCCTTGAACTAGTCGCCTACTTTGCAACTGGTTCGGGTGAAGCGATCTACCCTTAATTCTCCCAGATTTAATTTCTGTACATTCTCACTTCTCTCCATTTTACTTAAGCCACTTCCCTCTCAAAACTCCCACTTGCCGAAGTCTATTTTTACGAATTTTATCGCATTTGTATTTGATTTTTGAATCAAAACTTTGATTGCCCGACGTTTCGAAGAATGCAGCGTTCATGGACACCGGGCGTTCAATCCGCGAAACACAATATAAATCCGTAAAAATAGTTTTATTTATAATTGTTTTTTTTTTTCTATTTTTATTGATACGTGTGGTGATGGAGTAGGAATACAATTCACCCCTCCCTATCTTGCCCGTGAATGTCGTAAAGGACGACTGATGGATGTAATATGTATATAACGACTATGCAAGAGAAGTGGGACATAGACCACGAACATAACCACGCGAATAACATCTGGTCCGTAATCTTTTGAATTATACGCATTGTGTGGTTCGAAGGGCATCACACTGGAGCTAGTACTTATAAGACATGTTGTACACAATTATATATCAAGTAAGAAAAAAGAAATAGAATAAATAAACAAGCCCGGTGAGTCTCTTGCCGGAGTTGCAGGATCTTTTCAGTAGCGTTAACGTTCCAATCCGGTGGTACTTTATTAGATAATTTGATTTTTTTTTAAATTAACAATATGTAAGTGTACTGTCGGGGTTTATGAATAATAAATCATTTAAATATGAATTATTTTTTCATTATCAATCTGCAGTAATCCTAATTTCTTTCCGTTAGTATTTTGTGAAAACTATACATTAAAACTTGAAAATTCTCCAACAAAAGGTCTAAAACGATATTAGTATGTGAAAATAATCGCAAAAAGACATCTATACCTACTAGCCTACTACTTTCACGTCAAATTTTATCCGATTTAATGTAATCATTTAAAATGTAAAGACGTTTCTATCATCAAAGTAGAGATTTTAGAAAATAAATTTTAAAAAATCATAACTTCTAAACCAGTGGTTCTCAAACTTTTTAAATGACGGAACCCTTTTGGGAAGCAAAATACTTGATGAAACCCTACAATAAAACAATTATTTTTATAAGTGTATTCTATATTAATCAGCATAATAAAAGTACAATGTATCAGTTACTAATTATTATTTACTTCACCACTTGGTAAGGACAATAATAGAAAACATTAAAAAAGAAAAAATCTAACTAGTGGGAGGTATGAAACTGTTTTTTATTTTTCATCAATTGCTTGATATCAGGTTTGATGGAAGAAAGTTGGAGTCTCATATCAGCTTCGGCGTCCAGTCTATTGCGATATTTTGTTTTCGTGGCTGCGTAGGTAGAGAATCCTGTTTCGCACAAATATGTAGTTGGGAACGGGAGAAGAATATCCAGAGCCATTTGGCCAAGCATTGCATATTCATCTTGGATTCTGCACCAAAAATCATTAAGAGGCGTCGTTTTGAACAATGACTCCATACTTGTGTCTGATGACATTTCTAAAAGAGATTCATATATCTCATTTGACATGTTTTCAGGCTTTTCCAAGTTGGGTAAAAAAAGATTATGAATCCAGGAGTTCACTTTAATTTTTGTATTGTGTTCTTCGGGAAAATACTTTTCAAAAGATGCGCGCATCGAACTGAGATATTGGACCAATTCTTCAAACACATTATCTTCAAACATTTCTGAGTCGTTTTCGCTAACAAACTCACTGAGTAACGTAAAACTTTCTATTTCTTTCTTACCAATGCAAATGATCCAAAAATCTAATTTTCTTTTAAAAGCAGTTATTTTATTATAGGCCTGAAACACTGTTGTCTGTTTACCTTGCAACGATAAATTTAATTCGTTAAGTTTTTGAAAGATATCCGCCATAAAAGACAATCGGAACAACCAAGTTTTATCATACAAACGGTCCTTCAAATTAAAAGAAGTATCTGCTGAAAGAAACATTTGTAACTCGGCTCTAAGTTCAAATAGCCTTGTTAAAGTTTTTCCCCGAGACAGCCATCGCACTTCTGTATGGAGCAGCAGTGTTTTATGTTTGCTGCCATAATCTTCACACAGTAATGAGAACAATCGGGATTGTAGTGGTCGTGATTTGATAAAATTAATTATTTTTACCGCTTCATCCATAACTAATTTTAGATTAGACGGCATTTGCTTCATCGCAAGTGCTTGTCTATGCAGAATACAATGACTGGAACTACAATTAGGCGCTTTATTTTTCATTCGTGACACTGCTCCTGCTGTTTTACCTGTCATCGCCTTGGCCCCATCTGTACAAATGTCAATGCAATTGTTCCAACTGAGATTATGTTCTTCAAAAAATATATTTATTTTATTAAAAATTTCTTCCCCGGTAGTGTTTGTAAGCAGCGATGAACACATAAGCATGTCTTCTTCAAAAGAACTTTTATATGGATATCTCACAATAACCAGCAGGATAGCCAAACCAGCGACATCAGTCGACTCGTCCATTTGCAAAGCGAATCGTGTATTTTGTAGACGTGTAACTAGTTCTTGTTTGACGTAGCTTGCCAGATCATGGATTCGTTGTAAAACAGTATCGTTTGATAGCGGAACAGTAGAAAGATGCTTTGCAGATTTTTCATCAAGCATACATTTTGTTATGTCTAATACACATGGTTTTATTAATTTCTCAGCGATAATGTGCGCTTCACCTGCTTGTGCAATGCGATAGCTAACTAAGTATGATGCCTCCGTGGCCTTTTCGTTGGTAGTTTGTGTTACATGCATCATATTTTTTTGACTTTCTAATAACTGATCTTTTTTGCGAACAAAAAATTCTTTATTCTTGTCTTTAGTCTCGGGGTGTACGGTTTCTAAATGTCGACGCAATTTGGCAGGTGCCATGGAACTATTAGGAAGCAGTTTACTACAGAGCATGCAGGAGGTGAGCCGTTGGAATCAACAAATCCGAAACTGATATAAGATTCATCATACTTCCTTTTTTTCGTCTTTGAAACCGTCGAGCTTGACGTCGTGGCACTCGTGGCATCATCTTCTGGATCGGTGATTACTAAATTCTCCGCGCGCATTGCTTTTGAACATTCAGCGTCATTAGAAGATGTTGTTGGAACACGTTTAACACCTTTAAGCCAACGTTCCATTCTTCTTTATTTATAATGTTACAAGTCAGGATAGTGGGGTTTAAATAATGCACAATCGTTACTGCGTATAAGAGACTAAATTTAGAACCTACAGGGAAGAAATGTATAAAACTGAGACAACAGAATACAGCAGGCAGTAAAACAATGAACACTAGTTTCTCGCTAGCGAGCTTGTAAGTAGGTAGTAACTTATCGCTCCGAACGCTAATCATCAACTGACGACGCCAATTTTTTTTTTTTTTTTTTTTTTTTGACAAAGAGTGTTAGCCTCGGATGGCTGTTACACCCTTACGCGGACTAGTGGTGAGCGCTGAGGGCTCTCAACCCAAAAAATTTAAGCAACGTGGCCCAAGGGCACCCCCTGTGGGGTACGAACCTCGGCTCGGGGCGTTGCTGAGGGCAATGTGGGAGGTCCCACTTTAGATTTATTTATTTTTGCGCGGCACGGTTTCGCACCTCGACGGCGAGGACGGAACCGTGGTCTTTTCTTTGTTGCGGCTTCGCGGGCCGTGTATGCTGTATTCTGAGCTATCGTGATCTCGTCGTCGGGCTCGTCGAGAGCAAGTCTCGGTCGAGTGACCTTCGAGATGCGGGACGGGATATAGTTGGTCGCAGCGACCACTAAGGGGTTGGGGTGTGTTGTGGCAGAATCAAAATATCTACGGGCACACTGTTTCATATATTGCCTGACGGTCGGCAAGTGCAAGTCGATGTGGAGATCGGCATTGCGTATGAACCACGGTGCGCCCGTAGCCTTACGCATGAACCTATTCTGAAGTGTTTGTAGCCTATGGATCCTGTGTGGCCTAACGTGAGCGAATACTACACTGGCATACAACATGATGGGGCGTATGCAGGCAGTGTAAAGACGGATTTTGCATTTGAGCGACAGCTTACTCTTTGGGTTGAGTAAGTTGTGTAAACGACCCATAACGAACGCTGCACGCGAGCGCACAGTGGTTATGTGTCGAGCGAAGCTGAGACGATTGTCAAGGGTGACGCCTAGGTACTTGGCATTTGACGCCCAGGGGATGGGTGACGACGCCAACGCGCGATCGCCGCTTTTATACTTAGTCCTAGACTCGATCTCAAATATTCTCGAAAATACTCGAGTCGGCACCTTTGATAAACAAAAAGCAAAAACAAAAACAGAAATTTAAAAATAGCGTTGTAAACAATATCGACTTTATCCTTTGAAGTTAGAGACGAAAGTCGCTAGTTGACAACTATAGCGTCTAATTCAGAGGCGGCTTTTATCAAAGAGACTGAGCGCTTACAAGTATACTACCCGCTCGTTTTAAGTTTGCCGCTGGCGATAGGTATGAGTGTATGACGTTCGAAATTTTTTATTTAATTGTAACAATAAAAATTGTGTACGTTAGATATTTGGGTAAAACTATGACACATTATAAGTTTTGTTGTCACGTGGGGGAGGGTACGCGCATTCCACAGACCGGCAAACTTAGAGCGAACGCGTTGTACAAGTATAAAATTGTTGAGACCAAACTTATGAGATATTGTACCAGCTAATGTAACACAAGCTTATACAAATACAAATAAATAAATAAATAACATTCATAGCGTTTTGTCTCCGCGCGGCCGCGGACTCCGCACAGCCGCGGAGCGACCAGAGAGAGGTGTTTTGATTTTTTTATTTCTAAATTCTTGCGGAACCCCGACAGAGGTATCACGGAACCCTAGGGTTCCGCGGAACACACTTAGAGTATAGCTGTTCTAAACTATTAATTTTCGTAAAAAAATTATTATGTTTAGATTAATCATTGAAATACCCTAAACTCAAATTGCTGGACTACTATAAATAAGCCACTCTTAGTAGTCTTAGCAAATTACGAGTATTGCTAGTTAACCCAATAAAAATGTGTAGTTCTTCTTGAGCCCGCTTTTGGACGCGGTCATAATATGAGAGAATATTGACACAGTATCTCTTTCCTTGCAATGAACAACAATAGTCATCATCAGCTCATATCCCACTACTGGGCTCGAGCGTCCTATACAATATTAAAGAATTGGCCTTCTATACTATACTGGTCAGACGCGTTGGTATAGGGCAGGGATCGCCAACTGGCGGACCACCCATTTAGTGCGGATCGAAAGAATAATACAGCAACTGCAGAGTACGTAATTTAATAAAAACGTATCTCCGCATTATCTTTGTTGACGTCGTCAATTCAAAAATGTTGAAATAAGAAAATACATTTGTTAAATAAAATTACATTTGATTTTTTTCTTCTATTAAAAGCATGTACGGACCGTTATGGTTATTTCATTTCTTAAAACGGATCCCTAGTAAAATTATTTACCGAACCCTGGTATAGGGTTTTATATAGAGTTATCCTTATCGTGAATAGATATTATATGCATATTAGATCCTTTAGTCGTCTTTTACGACACCCACGAGTACCTTAGGGGGGTGGTGGATGGTATTCTATTCTTACTGCATTATATCAATTGGTCGTCTTTTACGACATCCACGGACAACAAAGAGGGTGGTGAATGGTAATCTTACCGCGTCACCACTCAAAAGTTATCTACAATTTTAATTTAATAAGACATAAAAATAAACTGTGCTGTGTGTAGCGGCTTCGAATACTACCAACCCTTGCTTTGTTCGTGGGTGTCGTAAAAGACGACTAAGAGCCCTAGATTGACCCGGACCAACTCCATCTGGTACCATTTGGGTCAACGATTACATTCCCAAGGAGGGTTGACGTCAGGCAGGCGGCCGGTCATAAAAGTCATTGCCGAAACTTTTTGCAATATGTCAAAATAGATGACATATTGCGTCGACCCCAAGTAATTGGGATAAGAGCAAGATGATGATGATGACATAAAAATAAAATGTTGTCTTATTTATTTAGGTATCATCTAAAATTTAGGTCTCGAGAATCTGTCGATTTTTACGACACCCACGGACAAGGAATATATTGTATTCTTATTCCGTCGATACTTCGATAAATTGTAATACTCACTTGTAAAACAATAGCGGTAATGGCGCAGTGCTCAAGTGCCACAGTGCGTGCGCGTCCCAAGTGTGGTACTTAGGTGGAAAGTCACCCAGTTCGAGGGTGAGACCGGCGGCTGATAGCGCTGTGAACGCGAGCATCCATCGCGCGTACGAACGACCCTCCACGTGCTGCTTATATGATACACAAATCCAAACTACTGAACCCAACACACCTGCAAATGAAATAATACCATCATCATTATCACAGCTGATATACGTCCCACCGTTGGGCTCGAGACTCCTCCACAATGGGATGGCAATTGGCTTACTATACCACGCTGGTCAGACGTGTTGGTATAGAGGGTACTCCTCCGGGGGTATTCCGTCGGGCCGCCCACTGACGTCAAGTCACCTACTCCAGTTGTCGGCCCAATGACGAAGGCGACGAGTCTTACGGGTGGGTTCCGGGTGTGTGTGCTTACGTCCCCGGACGGAGCGGACGAGGAGTGCACCAACCGTAACCCACCCCAAAAAAAAATAAAAGGGTTTTCTTTTTCCTCCTCGCGGACGAGGAGTGCACCAACTGTAGCCCACCCCAAAAAAAATAAAAGGGTTTTCTTTTTCCTCCTCGCAGACGAGGAGTGCACCAACTGTAGCCCACCCCAAAAAAAATAAAAGGGTTTTCTTTTTCCTCCTCGCGGACGAGGAGTGCACCAACTGTAGCCCACCCCAAAAAAAATAAAAGGGTTTTCTTTTTCCTCCTCGCGGACGAGGAGTGCACCAACTGTAGCCCACCCCAAAAAAAATAAAAGGGTTTTCTTTTTCCTCCTCGCGGACGAGGAGTGCACCAACTGTAGCCCACCCCAAAAAAAATAAAAGGGTTTTCTTTTTCCTCCTCTTGCATAGATGTTATATGCATATTATATCCGTTAGTCGTCTTTTACGATATCCACATGTAAGAGAGGGAGTGGTGAATTGTATTCTTACTCTGTCATCACACGGGAATCATAAATTCAGGTTAATATCAGATTTTTACGCGAGTATTACCCCAGCCCAGTCGTCCGACTCTTTCTTTTAAAGACTGCACTAAGGAAATCATCCTTGTATTGCGGGGAACTTTACAAACATATAATTTAACGAACACAAATTATATCCAGAAAAACAATTACATTCAGAACAACAATTTGTGGATCGCACAAAGTGTTGTCCTGCGTGGTAATCGAACCCACGACACTGGAAATGTAGATCTATATCTTAACCACTACGGCATTTCAGTCAATAATAAAATCACTCACCAAAGAATATGTTCAAAGTCATATTGTAGTCATAATTAATGACTCCAGAGAAGAGGTACCGCACGTGGGTCACGAAGTAAAACAGAGGTAGCAGCAACAGGAACAATGTCACTTTTGGCCTCCTGTGACACACCCTGAAAACATGAAAACAATGTTTTTTTTTAATTACTAGCTATACTCGATGTTGTAGCTATACTGGATGTTATGGAGCTCCATAACCGTTACTATTGGATATCCGAAATTAAAATATAACTGAAACCGATACAAAAATTTTGGATATTTTCGAATAAGGTCAGTGTCTGTATGAAACAGGTTATAACAGGTTTTCTATCTACCAGCCGACCTGACAGCCTAAACGTAAGCCTCTCTAAAAGGAAATAATATAATGGTTACCACAATTAGCTAAATCCATTTAAAATTTCCTAAAACATCAATATCCGTAGCCAAAACTATCCAAAACTGTCGGATAATCCGAAATAATAACATATCCGTAACCGTAACAGATATAATTGTTATCGCCAATGAAAAGGTGGCAACACAAAGTATGCTCTGACAACATTTGTAGCTATGTATCGTCACGTGCGAGTGGTTTATTAGCGAAAGATCGGTATAAATAGTTACTAAGTTGCTAAGTGTATCTATGAAGATGTAATTGTGGATACCTACATACGTGTAACTGATTATATATGATACACGGGAACAACGGACTGCTTATACATATAATATTATCCTAACCGTATCCAGATCCGAAACTTCATATCCACAACATCCCTACTCGTGACTAGCTGTTTTCGTATTTAAAAATAACAACACATTGCACTTTAGGAGTGGTAGGACCACACTGTCGACAGTTATCTGTCTACAGCCACGGGCCGGTCCGTCCGGGGTAGTACCACACTGAGCAGAAAATCGACGTCTGAGTAGTAGCAATTAGTTACTGCGCTTCGTTCGGTGAGCGAGAGGGCCAGAAGCCCAACTTTCTGAGGGTGTTTGCGTGTGGAGGGTTTTGGTGGTGCCCTTGGTATCACCGAGCCTCAATGCACTCATTCACACTCCCTTCACTTTCTTCGCGGTAGACAGCGGCCTTATAAAGGTCCATGAGCGGCAGCAACACTTACCATCAGGTGTACTGTTTGCTCGTTTGTCATCGTTTGCAATAAAAAAAAAAAAAAAAACTTAGAATATAATCCATGTATTGCGGCAGAACTCATAAATATACATTTGAATGAACGCAAAAACTCGAACAGCGTAATAATTTGTGAATCGCATAAAGTTTGCCCTAGGGACACGATATCGAACAGAAAGTATCGATACTGTACACATGAGTAGTATCGAAGAAAAAGTATCGTACTCAATAAAGTATCGAAACAAAAGTATCGATTCCCCAAAGTATCGAGTACTGAGTACTTTTCCCGGAAACGGGCGTGATGAGCTTTTTTTTTAGGAAATTTGATCGTCTATGAACGGATTAAATATTGCGAGCTCCATTTTTAGAAGACTCATTACTTTTGAACTAGATGGCGTATTTATTCGATACGATACCTACCAAAAAGTACTCATTGAGTAAAAGTATCGAGTACAAAAGTATCGGTATCGAAACAAAAGTACCCGATACCTAAAAGTATCGATACTTTTTTCGTGTCCCTAGTTAGCCCATATGGGATTCAAACTCATGCCACTTGGCAGGTTAGGTCGGTTAAGCACCATACCATCTGTGCAGTCAAAAGACCGCTCGCATTAATACAGATTTTCTCAATATTAATTTCTATCCCTCGAGAAAGTTTTTTTTTTGATGAAAAATAGTAGTGAAAAATAGTCTTTTCTATACTCCTTCCTATCCTTTAGTCTTCTTTTACATCTACGGGCAGAAGAGATCATCATCGCCACACGAAAACACACAGTTGCTGAGAAATTATAACAGTGATCACCATCTCGAATACCAACCGTGGCAATTTTTTTTTTTTTTTTTTTTTTTGTGTGTGTACAGCTGTTGGCCGCAGATGGCCTTGACAGCTTGACGCGGACTATGGGTGAGCGCTGAGGGCTCTCAACCCGGAGAAAAGTATGCTAAGCGACATCGCCCAAGGGCTCCCCCTGTGGGGAACGGACCTCGGCTTGGGGCGTCGCTGGAGGCAAAGTGGGCGTGCCCACGTTTTTAGTAGTGACTTTTGCGCGGCGCGGTTTCGCACCTCGACGGCGAGGGCGGAACCGCGGATATTTATTTGTTAAGGCCTCGCGGGCCGTGTAGGCTCTTTGTTGAGCGAGTGTGATATTGTCGTCCTCTTCGTCGAGGACGTGACGAGGACGTCGGATGGAAACCGTGGCGATTTATAAAAGGCTTATTTTATATTTTAAATTTTTGGCTGTTTATTTCTCTCTCCCTCTCTCTCACATTCTCTCTCTCGCTCTCTCTGTCTCTCTCTCTCTCTCTCGCGCTCTCTCTCTCTCTCGCTCTCTCTCTCTCTCTCGCTCTCGCTCTCTCTCTCTCTCTCTCGCTCTCTCTCTCTCTCTCGCTCTCTCTCTCGCTCTCGCTCTCTGCAAGTTGGACGTTACTAAAAACATACCTGACAATGGAAGCGACGAAAAGTCCCATGACCATAGAGAGTGCACACGCATAGTCCATGAACTCGGTAAATGGACTGTCTCTCATGTGGAATATAGTAGACCAGACCCAGGCGTTCATGCAGACCTGATAAGTAAAATTAATCAATGGCTAGCACACACCGTCAAGGAGTCGGTACAGATGTTCAGCCCAGTCGCGATGGGGAGGTGACACTGTAGGTTATGAGGCCAACTTTCTACCGCTCCGGATGGATCGGACGTTGCGTATCCAAACCACAGCCGGCCACAAAATCAAAAGAAAAGGTGGATTCGTGAAAAACATATATAATGCATTTTACATTTATTTCCTTCACGAAGTGAGATAATGGCTGAAATCGGTTTCCTAGTAAAAAATCCTCCCCTTATCCACACGGCTCATAAATCACTATTGGAGTCGAGCCTCCTCCGCAAAATGAGAGAAATTGACTTACTATATATACCACGCTGGTCAGACGTGTTCGTATATGGTTTGATTTAAAAGTTTCCTTCTTTCGTATAGACGTTTTATGTATATTTAATCTCTTAGTCGTCTTTTACGACACCCGTGGGCAAGAAAGGGGGTGGTAAATTTTTCTATTACTCCGTCACCACACAGAAACATCCGGCAAAAAAAATAACTGACGAAATTTCTGCGAAATCATCATATCTATAGTTTCCATACGAGGAAAGATATAGTCATAATCGTTTCAGCCTATCGCCGTCCACTGCTGGACGTAGGCCTTCCTCGTGCCTCACAGAATGCAGTCTTGTGCCGCCAGCATCCAACGACACTCAGCAACTTTCACCAGGTCGTCGGTCTATCTAATGGTGGAGGCGTCCTACACTGCGTCGTCTGATACGTGGTCCCACTCGCCACTCGAGAACCTTTCTTCCCCAGCGGTTGTCGATTCGTTAAGCAATATTGCATCGTGATTTAGTTCGAATATAATACGAAATATTACTTTTTTTTAAGGATTGAGAAAAATGTTATAGGCTCGTTGCTATGAAAATTTATTATATTAATCATTATGTAAACTCATTTATGTTCCACTGCTTGGCTTAAACATCCTCCACAACGGGAGGAAAATTGACTATTATGACGCTGGTCAGACGGGATGGTATAGTGCTTTATTTCAATTTTATTTTCATTTGCAAAGATGTTATCTGCATATCATATCCTTTAATCGTCTTTTACGACATTCACAGGCAAGAAAAGGGGGTGATGAATTATATTTTTGTACCGTCAATACATGCAAAATAATATTAATATATTCCCGGGCAAAAAAGGGAGGTGGTGAATTATGTTTTTGCTCAGTCGACACAAGCAAAATAATATTTTAAAAAATACCCTTGGAAATAGTGTAAGAATCCAATTCACCTCTCCCTGCGTTCCCGATAAAAATAAACTTAAGAGATATAAGAAGATACAATCACTGCAAAGCAAGGAAAATTCAGAATAAAATATACTAGTGGTAACCCGTCTAGCACTAGTACTAGCAAGGTATAATAATTCCATTTCAGGTCGCTGAATCTAGCTGACAAAACTGGCTGACAAATTTTCACTCCGGTGTCTCAATCTTATGTGTTATGAAAACTTCACCCATTCAGCTAGCTTTTTAAATTCAAATTCAAATCATTTATTATGCATAGACCCCGAGAGGGCACTTACATATTGTCAATTTTACAAAATAAAATTAAATTATCCAATAAAACTAAACTACCACCGGATCGGAACGCGACCGCTACTGAGAAGATCAGGCAAGAAACTCAGCGGGCTTGTCTATTATTTTATTTTTTTTTTCTTCTTACTAGATATAAATTTGTATACATGTTTTGTAAGACCTAGCTCCAGTGTGATGCCCTTCGAACTGCAAGATACTTAATATAATTCAAATGATTATGGCTGGACCAGATCCCAAATCAGTGTCCAATACTTCTTCAGACATGACAGAATAAGCATATAGCAACAAATTGCCGGCGCACGGTCACTTAGTATTTTACCTTTCCATTTCCCTCCCATCTTCTTATCTCCCATCTCCATTTCCCTCCCATGAGAAGACTTATAACGACATTTTAAAGTAAGTAATCTGGTGATAAAAAGAAACAAAAAAGAATACATCCTCACCAAAGCAAAAGCATGCCAGAATATGATAATATACAATCCACGTGTTTTAGACAAGGGAAACTCCCTGCGTATTTTATTATACATATAAAAGTTAGCTGCAAAATTCAATATGGACGCAAATACCGACGCAGGCTCCTGCATACCCAATACTCTTGTGAACGGCCACTGCAACAAAAAGCACAAATTGCTTATAATCTCACGACGAGTATGGGTTTTTTTTTTAAGACAACACCCTGCACTAAGCATCCTTGTATTGTGAGGGACTTTATAAACATATAATTAAAGGACACAATGTACTTCCAGACTCAGAACAGCAATTTATGGATTGCACAAAATGTTATCCTTTTTTTACCATGGTCAGCTCGCTCGCCGCCTGGCTCGGTCCGAGACGACAGAAGGGCGCCACACGGCTCCATGACCCACCCGTAGCACGTTCGCCTTCGTCGTTGGGCCGACCACCGGTGCAGGTTTCTTTGTCTTCAGTGTTCGGCCCGACGGAAAACGTCGTGAGGAGAGGATACTCCGCAACCGGGTCGACCACTCCCCCCCCCCCCCCCCCCTCGAGGATGTCGGTCGCCGTCGCGTGGTCGGCCTCTCGGCGGACAAAATGTTGTCCTGCATAGGATTCGAACCCAAGACACTAGCACGGTAGGTATCTCAACCACTACGCCATCTGTGCAATTCGATTCCCAAAAGAAATAATTGTGCTGAGTTTGGATAATAGTTGTACTAAATTAAAATGTGTACTATAATGTCCCTTGTGGTGATAGAATATGTATACAGTTTTCGCCACCCTTTATTTGCATGTGACAGTCTTAAAACTCAACTGAGGGATGATTAGGGGAATGAGCAGCAGAGTTCGCCTGAGCAACGTATAAGAGATGATTGCAATCGCCAAACATCACAATTATGGCTAACTAGCAGAGACCTGCGGTTTTACCCGCATAGTTCCACTTCCCGTGGGAATATCGAGATAAATTACAGCTTATGTGTTATTCTGATATGTAAGCTATATTATTGTAAAGTTTCATCAAAATCCATTCAGTAGTTTTTGTGTGAAAGAGCTAACAAACATCCTCACAAACTATCGCATTTATAATATTAGTAGGATTATATGACTTCATTTTCCATGTAGTGATGGAGTAAGTACTCATCACCATCTTACATCTTTCCCGAGGGTGTCGTAAAAGACTAATCAACTAAAACAGATAAATTATATGCATATAACATCTATGCAAGAGAAGTTAAACTGGCAATGAAACCCTATGCCAACCTGTCTGACCATCCTGGTAGCCAGCGTGGTATAGTAGGTCAATTGCCCTCCTAGTAGTGGGAGATATATGAGCTGCAAAGACCCTCTTTTATCAGAATAAGTTTTATGCCAATATATTTGAGTAATGTAGTATTTATATGGGATATTTGATTTAAGAAAAACCAAAGCTGTTTTGTGTCTACAAATCTTATGTTATCACTCCTCCACTATTTTAATAAATTGTAATAGGAAGGCAACAATATGACCATTTGTAAAGAAACAGCAAATTAGACCTATAACTTGCCCCTATGAGCCATAGTTCCAGAATTTTCAATCAGACCTCTACTACCCCAACCATTTTGAGCATTACTATACTAGATTCATAAATTATAGTAAAATAATATTACCTTGCCATGAAACTTAGGTAAATCATAACCATGCTCTTGGAAACTCCTCACTGTGTACCACATGCAGTAGTAAGAGCACTCCTCCCTGCAGTGCCATCTTAGAAGCCTACACCAAAAGTCCTGCTGTTCAGCAAGCTGCTTACTTTTAAAAGTAGTGCCCGATTCTGAAATATTCTAAAAATCTTTTCATTGCTTTTACTAACGGAGGTCCTGTTAGAGAAGAACAAGTCTCAGCAGCTGGTTGATGCAGGCAGCGTGCCTCCTGGCTTGGCTGGAGGCGGAGATGCTCGCCGGAATTGCTCGTCGGAGACGCGCGCCTGCGGCGGCAAGGTCTCAATCAAGGAGATTATCGGTGCCGACCTGACGCTGCCGACCATCGCCAGGGAGATGCTCGACAGCGTCAGAAATTGGGACGCGGTCGCCGCCTTCTGTGAGGCCGTAATCTCACGGAAGGAGGCGGCGGATCGTGCGCGAGAGGAGCTCTTCTACGGCGACACGTTCCGCCGCCGGCGACTCGGGCGGTGCAGGCGCGAGTACCTGCGGCTGATGCCGCTCTAGCCAAAGCCGCGGGTGACCGGACTGGGGAATTTAGTCCGTCACCCGCAGACAGGCTGACCGCGCGACGGCGACTGACGTCCCGGGACAGGGTCGTCGAGAGGTGAGGGTACCCGAAAGGGTATTAAGTCAGGCTAACCACTGACGACAAGTCACCCTGCTCCGGTGGTCGGCCCAACGACGAAGGTGACGTGGATACGGGTGAGTTATGGGCCCGCACGCCGTCCTTTTGTCGCCCCGGATTGTAGCTACAATCTGATAAACTTGTTATTCCAAAAAATTAAAATTATAATACTTTCAGTGTGTTGACAGAGTGAGAATACAGTTCACCACCTCCCCTCTTGCCGACCGACAAAAGGACGAATAAGTGATATGATATGCAAATAATATCTATGCAAAAGAAAATCTCAAGATATAATACTATACCAACACATCTGACCAGTGTGGTATAGTAGGTCAATTTCCCTTCCATTGTGGAGAAGGTCCGACCCCAACAATGGGACTTATACACAGGGCCGGCTTATCCGTAAGGTAGATTAGGCAGCTGCCTAGAGCCCCCGCACTGACTAGGGGCCCGAACAAACACCAAGAAAAACATTAGGTACATCAAATGATTTTTTTGAAAATTTCTATACTTATTCCTTTTTTTATTGTTGTTGGTGGCAAAAGAAAAAACAGTACACCTGATGGTAAGTGACACTACTGCTCATAGACCTTGGACCATGGACCCGAGAATCACATTGCCTAGGGGCCTTGATAGGGTTAATCCAGCCCTACTTATATGGGCTGAGATGATGTTGATGAAAAATTATAATGCCACTTAGATGAAATAGTAATCAGAGTATTACTTTAAACAATCCATACTAATATTATAAATGCGAAAGTAAGGATGTTTGTTTGTTTGTTTGTAACGCTTTCACGCTTAAACTACCGAACCGATTTCAAAAATTCTGTCACCAATGGAAAGCTATAATATCAGGGAGTAACATAGGCTATATTTTATCCCGGTATGCCCACAGGAAAGGGAACTACGCCGCGAGTAAAGCGACTGAAACCGAAGCGAAGCGAGGGCGGGTTGCTAGTTTTAAATAAATTTATTTTGTCACCGTGTGGTGACAGATTAAGAATACAACTTATTGTTACCAATGTACAAGTTACCAATTAATTGCCCGAGGGAGTTGTAAAAGCTGGCTAATGAAACACCAAGAAAGTAAATATTGGTAGCAATCTCTCCTGAGAAATCAAGATATGCCATTGACAACCCCATTGAGAGATGTGACAATTATGGAATTATGAACATTAGTGTCACTATGTTCTTATTTATTAACACCATTGCCTGAGGATGCTAACATCGTACATTAAGTGTCAATAGGCTGATAGATAGATTAATGTAATTTTAATATTGGTTAGTTCAATTATTAGAAAACTAATGGCTCCAAATAACTTTGACATAGATGTTAGTAACAATAAAATACATACCATCACTACATTTATCTCGTACGCATTTGCTTAAGCAACTTTGATAAATCATCGACCGGTCTCCAGAACTAGACGATATGGGTACAATGTTTTGTATAATTAAGAATAAAGTGATAACATAGATACAATCATTCATTATAAAGTAGTTCTAACCACTGCCCAGATTGAAATTTTGGGTACTCTACCCTTACAAATAAATATAAATACAAATATTCATAAAATATGTTTCAACGAATGCAAGTACTGTCTGTGCTGTGTTTACAACACATAGATAAGTCACATTGATAAGACGATAAGAATAAATGTCAAAATTGCCAACTGTCAATTAGCCTTCTATTTTAGTCAGTCAGAAGCATAGAAGTAATAAGTACTACACGGTACGTAGTACTTATTACTTCCATGGTCAGAAGCAATCATTATACCAGTGTTGTACGTATACATACGACACTGGTATAACAATAATATATTAATCTGTGTAGTGTCGCATTAGAGATTGAGATTATCTATTCGTGATGAGAGTTTCGACTCGAATATGGAAATGTCATGTTAAGCTCTTGTATTATATTCATTTTTTTAGCGTTTTATAGTGTTATATTGAATAATTTTGCTGATATTTTATGTAATATATACAGTTAAGATGCTGAAGTGTGGTTAATGTGATATAAAAGTGGTTTACGTGTATTTTCATATTCTACCGAAAGCCCCAGAGAAATAATTTAATTAGGTTTTCAGCGCCTAATTAATGGTAACGATTTGACTTACTGGCGGACAATAACTATAAATAAGCTATTCTCTATAAAGAAATGTTAAATAATATGAAGAAAATTGTAGACTTGGCTGTATAGACTTTGATCCCTTTGCCTGTCCGAATGGACAAATAGAACCAAAGGAAAATATATCTATTCGTTAGGCAGAGTTTCAGCGGGTACTTTGAAATTTCCTTTTATTAATTTGGTTTTGAACGCCCAATTAACAGTACGGACTTAACTTACCAGCAAACAATGACTATTAAATATTAATAAAGTACTCAATATAAAGAAGTGTTAAATAAGAATGAAGAAAATTGTACAAGATTTGGCTGTATGTACTTTGTTCCTGTTACCCGTCTGCATGAATAAATAGGACAAAAAATGTATTTAATAAGGAGTTTTCGGCGCGAATTTGGAAATGTCATGTTAAGCTCTTGTATTATATTCATTTTTTTAGTGTTTTATAGTGTTATATTGAATAATTTTGCTGATATTTTATGTAATATAATATAATTAAGGTGCTAAAGTGTGGTGAATGTGATATAAGAGTGGTTTACGTGTATTTTCATATTCAACCGGCATTCCCAGAGAAATCGTCTAATTAGGTTTTCAGCGCCTAATTAATGATAACGACTTGACTTACTGACGGACAATGACTGTTAATAAGTTATACAATATGAAGAAGTAAATAATATGTAAAGAAATAAGCTACGTAAGACAAGGCAGTATGGTCGAAAAGACTTTAGCCTGCCCGTAAGGGCGATCCAAACAAAAAAAAAATGTATTTAATAAATTACTCTGTAATATGTATGAGCAATTAAGCATGTATAAGTTTGGAAGGGTAGAAATGAAACTTTTAATCGCATCTTTAAATAGTTTTTAATAAGTTTCTTGTATTAATTTTGTTTAAAAAATGGTGTTCCTCACTAGAACTTTGTTTTCTATCAAAGAACTCAAACGGCCACGAAGCTACCTTCGTAATAAATTCCTTGATTCTGTCAGACTTCATGTTAAAGGAGGTACAGGCGGCACAGGACTCCCTAAATTTGGAGGCCTTGGAGGTCAAGGTGGTTGCATATATTGTATTGGTGCGGAAGATGCTAATCTCAAGAAGATTATGGGAAAATTTCGCGGTAAAACTATTACTGCTGGCCACGGTGAAGATAGTCGGAAGACAAAAATAGTCGGCAATCCTGGAGCGGATGTAAAATTAGAGGTTCCATTAGGAGTGACAGTATACCGAGACGACGGTAAAGTATTAGGATCAGTAGATGAAGAAGGGCAAACTGTAATAATAGCAAGAGGAGGACCAGGGGGTACACCCGAAAGCAATTTTCTTGGACATTTTGGACAAGTACACCACGTTAGATTGGATTTAAAATTAATCGCCGATATTGGATTAGTAGGTTTTCCTAATGCTGGCAAAAGTTCCTTATTAAAAGTTATTTCTAGAGCCAAACCAAAAATAGCTAATTATCCGTTCACAACTATTAAACCTAACAAAGGGATTATTGTATACCCTGATCACAGACAAATATCTATAGCTGACCTGCCAGGACTCATTGAGGGTGCTCATATAAATGTTGGGCTCGGCCACAGTTTCTTGAAGCATGTAGAAAGAACAAAACTACTTCTCTTTATCGCTGATGTACAAGGCTTCCAATTAAGTCCAAAATTTCCTATGAGATCATGTTTAGAAACAATATTACTTCTTAATAAAGAACTGGAACTATACAATGAAGATTTACTACAAAAGCCTGTAATTCTGGCTGTGAATAAAATGGATTTACCTGGCGCTGAAGAAACATTTAAAAATATAAAAGAAGCATATCGAAATATAGATTCTATTATGGATACAATACCAGAAGATGTGAGACCAGAAAATGTAATATGTTTTGATGATATAATTGGTATATCTACATTAAAAAGTAATGAATCTGTGGATGCATTGAAAGATTTATTTCGGAAAAGATTAGATGACTTTGCTGATGAGAATGATCCTAATATTGTAACTCCTGATAAATTTTTAAGGCGGACCAAAGCCAGCATAAGAGAACTGGGTCCTAAAGTTACTTAGAACTAAAATAATAGAATTTATAATTAACAAATGTATATAATAATATAAAGAATATGCAAAGTTATTTTCTTGTTTTACTGCTACATAAAATTAAGTGTGTCTCCACAACACTTTCCCCATAGATATCTTATAACTATAGAGTTAAAGCAGATATATCATCACTACAAAAGAAGGAAGTAGTACATAGGAGTGTTAGTATCCACCCTTATGCATGGCAGTGAAAGTTGGATCTGGCAGAGAAGATGTGAAAGTATACTAAATGCTGTAGAGATGCGAGCTCTATGTAGTACATGTGGTGTAAGTCTGAAAGATAAAATTAGAAATAGTGTGATAAGAGTGCTGTGGAGTGAACGAAGTAGTAATAAAGATCAAAAAAGGTATATTGAGGTGGTTTGGACATGTAGAAAGAATGTATGAAGAGGATGACTAAGCCACTTGCTTAGAGTGGGACAGTTACAAGACCTAACCATACATCTCTAGATCAAATTGGAGACATGTGAACTGTTAAGAGTATGCGTAACCCTAGAGAATGCACGAAGACTTTAATCAGTGTGTACCTGTACACGGTCGCTAGGAGGGAGAGTACACCGTCCAGCCACCACTGCAATTACGACGAAGACACGGCGCAGCATACGCTCGAGGTTTGTGCCGCTGATTAAAGCAATGGAAGTATGTCAGGATCGTGGATTGTAGCAATTTTTAGTCTCTACCTAGCCCTCTGGGAGCAGGCATGAGGCTATTTATGTATATACAAAAGAAGTAAAACTTGCAGCTAACCTATGTTAACCAGGCCTGATCACTATTGCAGTGTAGTAAATGGACCAGTGTTCCATTTAGAATCTAGCTTTTTTTTTTTAGGTAAGCTATGGTTAGCACACACGTCATCTCTATCGTTCGGGTTAACGAAAATGCGGCGCGTGGCCCCTTGACCCACCGTATCCCTCCCCTTCGCCATTGGAACCGAGTGGCTAGACTGAGATTTGAGCTACTGTCCAACAGTCGAATTTGTATGGCTATCACCACTTCTACATATCTTTGCGTTAGAAATGTTTGTTGTACACAAAATAAAACCTTGTACCAATCTGTAAGACTAGCATGATATTGTAGGTCAATTTCCTTGATTATAGAGGACCCTCGATCCCACCAGCGCGACATATATGAACCGAGATGATGGTACTCTACTATCCGTCTGTGGATGGAGAAGGAATACAATGACCACCACTCTATTTTCCCTGGCACAGAATGTCGACTCTGCAAACCTATCTGGTGAGCGTGGTATATTAGCTCAATTTGCCTCATATAGATGAGGCTCGAAAGCCGAAAAAGTGATAAATGCTGTGCCAGACATAACCTTTGATTAGGATAGTCCTTTAGACGACGATATCACTTTACGTCATCGACAGAAAATTTATAAAAAACCCATTATTTTCTAACGTATTTTCAGAAAACTAACCTAGCAACACTGCCCTGCATCTTCAAAACGCAGTATGAAAATTATATTATTTACTGGAAATTATTTCTTGCATTTGATTTTTAGAGCCCATTACTACTTGGCGCCTAGACTAGAGCTGGTTGAAGATTCAATTCAATTCAAATACTTTATTATGCATAAACCCCGCGGGGGCACTTACATATGGTCACTTTTTTACATTTTACCTTACACTACTACCGGATCGGAACGCGACCGCACTGAGAAGATCCGGCAAGAAACTCAGTGGGCTTGTCTTCTTTTTTATACATTTACTATTTTTTTTAATAAGATAATATACAACAACATGTCTATTAATAGCTCCAGTGTGATGCCTTTCGAACCATCATACAATACAGTTATTAAATATAACGAAAAAGTACCATGGCTGGACCAGATCCCGCAAGCGGCACCCGATCACGAGTTAACCACTAGAGCAGCCATCACTCCCCTCAACCACAATGGAGGGAAGGGAGTGACCCGCTCCTCGTAGCTACCGCAAGCAGACCCTTCAGTGAGCATGACCAATACCATGGGCCACAAACATAAAACACAGATTAAATAACAAATTCGTTTGGCAAAACACGCTACGCTTTACAATTATATTAACAGCAACAGAATAAACATGTATGTAACACCTTTTGAAATAACGAGAAAATGCCCGAATGAGGAGCTGCTCATAACCAGTCTGTATTATCATCAAGATAATCCGAGATTTTATAATAACCTTTTCTACAAAATCTACTCTTGATTGCTTTTTTAAACTTATTAACTGGCATATCTCGAATATTAATAGGTAATTTGTTGTAGAAGCGTATACATTGCCCCATGAAGGATCTGTTAACTCGTTGAAGACGAGTACTGTGTACAACTAATTTATCCTTATTCCGAGTATTTACATGATGAATGTCACTATATTTTACAAAGTTACCGATATTTTTCTTTACATAAAATACATTTTCGTATATATATTGAGATATAACAGTCAGAATATTTATCTCTTTAAATTTCTCTCTTAGTGACACTCTTGGGCCTAAATTATATATCGCGCGGACCGCCCTTTTTTGTAGAATAAAAATTCTATTCAATTCCGCGGAGCAGCCCCAAAGTAATATGCCGTATGACATGAGACTATGAAAGTATGCGAAATAAACTATTCTGGCTGTTTCAACATCGGTTAACGCGCGAATTTTTTTTACCGCATAAGCCGCTGAGCTGAGCCTATTTGACAGTTTCTCAATATGAGGCCCCCATTGGAGTCTATTATCTATAGTGATGCCTAAAAAGGTGGTTGATTCCACAAGGTCCAGAGCCACCCCATTCATTTGAACATTGGTTTCCACTTGTCTCACATTAAAACCAAACATTTTACATTCAAAAACTTTATTAAAACATTCAAATGTTTACACATAACATGCAATATCTAACTTAGCCTATAATTTCACAAACCAATCGGTTCAATCCTTTATCACAGTGATATAATAGTCAACCAGTTACCAAAAGGTCCAAGAAAATAAAAAGGAATTAAATATAACGATTTCTGATGTATACGCGAGTATGTGTAATACTTGTAAATAAAATATTTTACGAATTTTATCGCGTTGACGATAAAACGATGACTATTTATTAATAATTATCTACCAGCGGGTAGATAATTATAAATCTCTGTAATAACGATGACTTGTTGGACGTGATATATCTTAGTCTGCCCGTGACCACGAATGCTGTAAAGTGTTCGAAACATCGGGCAAACAAAAATCAAATACAATCCGTAAAATAGTTCTATTTACAATAATTAAATACAGTTCATTTTAAACAAACTAAACTAATTATTTATGTCATGTTAAAGCCAATAGACCTTTTTATGATATGGTAGGCGAACCGCCCCGGGCCGCGGCAGATCTGTATACGGCCGCAAACTTGCCAGGGTAATGCGTTCACTGGCAATTAAAGGGGGCCACCAGGACCAATACCTTAGCTTCGGTGGCAGAGCCAGTGGCCCACCAACATTTACAAAACGATAATGTTTCAAGAACGTTATTATTACTCGGTTTCGTTTCACGACCTCGAAAAAAAGTAATATTATTTTCATGTCATTGTACTTCCATTCTATTAACACCAAATAAAGCTATATATTCAAATAGCATTATAGTATGTGTCGTTCTCTGAAAAGAGAACTACTTCCAATGAATTTATCCAAAACTGCTTGGACATTTTGATTTTTAAGTAAGCTTACTCTATGCGTTTATAATACAAGATTGCTTTGCTAATTTGAAATAAGACTGCTCTTAAATATTAGGGCAGGCGATTATGTTAACTGCAGAAAATTAATAAAATATGCAATGTTCGGCCTTTTGGTAACAACGACGACATCCAACATTAATTGACAACATTTCTCTTTTTTTAATCACACATTATTGCATAAAATGAAATTAGTATTTTCTTTTTAGAAATTTGGTAATTTCATTTATAATTACCTGCTTCAATTGTGTTTAAAAAGGTGTAAACGTTAAATGACGTCACATATACGCCATAACGATAATAATACATTTGCGTAAATATTTTCTTGCTAACTACCCACTTTTTAATTGACAAGCACAAAGTAAATATTTGCCATTATTAAAAAAATTAGGAGTAGATCACCAAAAACAAAAAATATATACATATAAAATAAGCGACAATACAATTTGTAACACTGGACTGGTTATATTAAGATATGAGTTGGTTAAAGAGTAAATTTTACATAGTTACAACAAAGATTAAAATACATATTTACACAGCGTCATAGTTTCATTAATGTCTATTACAAATTAAAAACAAAGGTAGTTTATACTTCAGCATTATAACATTAGTTAAAACCAGTAGGTTGAATGAACTAGTTAATTATTTGTATGGTTGAATGAACTGGATCGTTCATGACCTGGATAGTTCATTCAATCATACAAGTGAACATACATTATGGTTAAATTTTTCTGTAAAATGAAGCATTAACAAAATAATATACATATCCCGACTCAGAATAAGAAATTACAAAAACAGTATTTTTATTTTATACATCTTTAAATACTGAAATGTTGTCAATTATCCAACATCAATACCGTATACATTTTAAACGCAAAACAATTATAATAAGCCCGTAATATGAATTTATCACCTAATATAACATACATACATAATTATATACTTCTCAACTACTTCCGTTATCTCTTACTAAAGAAAATCAAAACATCAATCACTTATAAGAAAAGAGAAAGTTAATTTATGCAGATAAAAATAGTACAAGTGGTGAATAGAAGATAATTTTGTGTAATATGGTAGCTTCAACATTTAAAGTATTAACACTTCCTACGCAATAGTGTTTGTCAGGAAGGCGATAACGTTTTAGATTCATATTGAATTTAGACAGACATGGGGCTAGACCATCCTCTTTCATTACAACATTTTTCTAACTTGTTAAGCCAATCCATCTGGTGGCGTCTATAGAGACTAGGAGTCCATTCCCAGACCGAAATCATCTTTTCAATAGGATGAAGCTAAAGCTAAAGCAGCATAAATGCTGTGTCCTGAGGACAAAGATGGTCTGGGCTCACCTCGGCTAGTACCTCCGAACCCCCTGCCTAAGTGGTAAGGGACGCCGGCGGGATACCTACATTTGCGGGCTCCGTATTCACAGCGGGTACAGCGTGCGAGGAGGTGGGCCTGATGGCGTCTATAGAAACTAGGAGTCCATTCCCAGACCGAAATCATCTTTTCAATAGGATGAATCTTTATGCTTTGTCCTGAGGACGAAGATGAGCTGGGCTCGCCTCGGCTAGTACCTCCGAACCCCCTGCCTTCGTGGTAATGGGCGCAGGCGAGATACCTACATTTGCGGGTTTCGTATTCACAGTGGGTACAGCGTGCGAGGAGGTGGGCCCCGCGTTTTAAAAATCCGTATAATCATCTTTGTGCGAGACGTTTGAATGACCCCTCTTGGGACAAGACCAGGTATACTTGAAGCGGAATAAATATAAGAGTTGGAAGTGCCCGCTGATGTTGTATCGCGTAACCGCACATACCAGGTTTTAATTTGAGTCATCTCAGTGCTTTCCAATTGGCCGATCAGCCTTTTTTTTTTCACGCTGTGGAAATGCATTTCCGCACTATCCTGGCCAATCAGCCTAGGCGTGAAGGTGGGAAGGAAATAGTCACCGTCAACGAAGTCACAGACCTGAATACGTAAGCCCCAACCGTAGGCGGGAGCTATGAGTTGTGGGTTCTGCAGCGGGCGGACGATACCCCTCCATCCTAGATTGTCTGCTATTGTTGATGTTACTGCGATACTAATGCGCATGCTATAAATGAGAATTTGTCCCTGGAGGGGTTTTGAGTAATACTGGAAATCATCAATTTCAAAGTTCAATGCATTTAGGCGACCCAGTGCACGCTCTAACTTGTAAACGTCCAAAAATACCTATGCATGAATAACCATAACGGGACTCGAGCCAACCGCCACCTACATTAGTAAACAAGCTAAGAGTGTTAGTGCTGGTTATCTCAATTCGCCCCTGAGTCATGCAATCGTAAAGGAGAGGGGATTTCTTATGCCTGTGACACTTACCGCCCTTCCGACGGGCAAATCATTGACCTCCCAAGTCAGTTCCTCTGGCTTAATTCCATCTATGAGTAGTGAGGTAACTCCTTTGACACATTCAAAACTGTTACCTCGCCCATTAATTATAGTATCCCAAACGATGCTGTTTGCTTGTACGAAATCTCAGGTTACGGGTTCGTGTCAAAGTCTAGTCATCGTGTTTTTAATATGGCTCTTTCCCAACTATCTATAACTTGGCTAGAGGGTTCTGATCCACCGTCATTACCTATGTTCAGGGTTCAACTTATTGGAAAGCAAAAAATCGTTAAGACAAGTAGGATTCAAACCCACATTTATTGAATATTCATTTTAACCGCCTTATTATTTTTTATAAAAGACAACACTGCGCTAAGGAAATAATCCTTGTATTGCGTGGAGCTTTACAAACATCGGACAAATTACATCCAAACTCAGAACAACAATTCGTAAATCGCACAAAGTGTTGTCTTGTGTGAGATTAGAACCCACGACATTGGCACGGTGGGTCAGTATTTTGTGCAGTAAAATAATTAGGCCAGTATGGCTTAGTTAAGTATGTTAAACAGACTGTCTTGCATTATCGTCTTTACAAGAGACGTTTTACATGTCTATCGTAAAATGTTGACACTGTTTCCAATTCCGCTATCCACACAGGCCTAATTAATTGGTTGGCTGGTTCCAACTGCCACACTGGTTGTTAGAACGAATTTTCAACAGATGTGAGTTCAATTCTCACATGTAGTAATACTTTTTTTTCACTCTCAAATATGTTTTTATAAATAAATATAATTCAAAAAAACTAAAAAAATACGCTTAAATCGCTAATCCTGATTATCCTAGTAAGGATAACGGGTCAAACTGTTTTTTTATTGAATTGTCATCGGTCCTTAATAAGTATGCCAAATTTCGAGTTAATCCGAGATTTGGAAGGGGGTCAAAATCATGTTCAAAGATTCCGCGTTACATACCAACATACTAACATAGATACATCTGAAGCTAATAAAAGCGTATTAATAGTATAAAATGTCAAATCCTAAATCTTAGTAATCTATATAAATAAATAAATTTGAAATGTCTGTTTGTAATGCAAAATAATACGTCTTTTCATGCTCATACGGTTATTTACACAATGCCTATGCTTAAAAATATTTTTGTCTGTTTGTTACGGGTAATCTTCAAAATGGCTGGACCAATTTTGATAATAATTTACTACCAGGTAGGTGTCTGTATAGGGAGTAACTTAGGCTACATTATATCCCGATATTCGCACGAAGCTAGTTTACAATACGGGAACACAAAAGCTTATGTAATGGTTTTTCTTTAGAAAAGGAGATTGCACATTGGCGTTACAATTAAACTGCGTTTTATTAATATGAAGTATATTGCAACCTACGTTTCATATTATTTAGTAATCATACATCAAGATTACGCCACCTATCGGGTCCAATTGTGAATCTAAACCACGTGTACGTGTGTGTGTCACAAGAAATTTATATACAAAGATTTCTTGTATACGTGTGTCACTGAACTCCTCCTAAACGGCTGGATAGATGTTGATGAGATTTTTTGTGTGTGTTCAAGGGGATTCGAGAATGGTTTAGATTCACGATTGGCGCTGCTGTCGACTTCAAGGAGAATTTCTTTTATTTTATTTGAACAGAACAACGTCTGTTGTGTCAGCTTGTTTATATATTTTAGTTTTACAGTTTCACCTATAAGCTATATTCAAGAAATTATTCCTAGCCAAGATTATGGTTATGATTTATTATCAAAGTATGTAATAAGATTTACTAAGGCTACTGATAAACATAGACAAATATTGCAACCTTCAACAATATAGCTTGAGATATTTCCATATTCCAAAGAAAAAAAATACAAGTACTACCTACATTTTACTTATTGTTCATATAACCTAATTTAACTAAATGTAAAATCTCATTAACTTGCTACATTTCTTCTCATTAACTTTAACGAATGTTTAAATAAAGACCTTTATTTTAATCATTTCAGAAAATATTGACGGAAGCATTACAAGAATATTATGTTTCTACATCATAAAATTTAAGCCATACTATAAAGTTTAACGAATACAATACAACAATCTTTATGCTAGTAGGCCTAAATGTTCTTGTCCCCAGCTTCATACCTTTGCAATTAAAAAAAATTATGAGGATGTCTTATTTTTTTTAAATATTTATAATTTAAAAATATGTAGATACATTTTTCGAATCAATCTATAACCACTATTAGATACGCTATTTCTATGATAATATACACTAGCAAACCTTCCCCCTACATAATAAACATTCCTTGTAAAAATTATCTGTAGCCACTACAAATGAAATAAAATACATTCTCATAACAATAAAATACACTTACCTAAATCATCCCCTGTATAACTCAAACCGCAATAAAGTATATAGGCGAGTTTATAATCTGTAATTAGTTTGTAAGGCAGTAAATATTGCACATCGATCTTTAGAAAGAGTCAACCGGTTAATTTCAGCCTCGCAGAGTGTTGTCTCTGTCACACACTACTAATGATGCCGAACTGTCGTTAGTTGACCTCGAAAATCAGTGAGGATATCGATAGGACTATCGATACTATTGATAGTATCGATACTGTTTTCATCCCTGATAACTTTACTATCGATAGTATCGGTACAATCGATAGTCCTATCGATGTTTCCACTATTGCTGCACTATCGATGTAGCCTATCAATCGACATCACTAAACACTACGTGTGTGACGTTTAGGAGTCGATGTAGGAACGCGAGAGGGTAGAGTTATGTCCATTCAAATATATTTTTTATATTGAGTAATTACAACGATTTAAAGAAAAATATTGTAGAATGTGTATATTTTATATTATAACAAAGGTCAACATTATTTTAATAACTCGTAAAAGAAACCAGATTGTTAGTTTTTCGTGCGACGATTACATAGTTAATATTCGACAGGGACAATGCTCTACGATGGGCAAAGTAGTCGATTGTCTCTTTCCCCAAGTCAATGTGCAATATTTATCGCCGGTTACTGTACAAGTTTACATGAGATATGACAAAATCGACAGAGAACAGACTAGAATATATTAGCTTAAATACTAAATAACTAATAAAAAAAATACAATGTTGCTTTCTGTTACACGATACTTCTATTAAACAAAACGACCACATATCGTGCTGTGACCATGAATGCTGAAATTATCCAAAACATCGATATGTATCGACCGTAAATGGTAAAAGCATTCGAAACATTGCGATGTGACCATGAAAGCTGAAAGCATCCGAAATATCGGGATATAACTCCTAAACATTGGAATATGACCAGGAATGCTGAAAATTATGCGAAAAGTCGTCATATAAACGCGAGAATGAAAAGCATCCAAAACATGTGGATTTTATTATGAATACTAAAAAGTATCCCAAACGGGTGAATGTAACCAAACTGCTGAAAGTATTTGAAATGTGACCATAAATGCCGAAAAGTGTCTGAGACGTGTAAATATAAAAAAAAAATTAATGATAAAATCTAGTGGTTATATACATGTAACAGAAAAAACAATGTATTTTTACTAAACCAGGTCATTTGTGAATTGTGTCATTGCTATTACATTATGGTCAAAGGGGGCGGGACCGGGGCGGATTGCCCCGCCCATCACCCACTTAATCCGCCACTGCTAAGAAATATTTGATAAAAAATTACATACTTTTATCAGATAACATGATATTAATCTCTTCTTATAAAATAAGTTGCTACATCAATTCTATTCTATACATTACTATAAAAACATAATTGATTTATATTTATCCACAAAATTATAAATGAATTCTATCACTACATTTGAAAATAAACAATTATAATTAATACATTTAATAGTGATATTCAAATATTATTTAAAAGCTGTTTAAAATAGAAATCTTACCATTCTAGTTCGGTTGTTTGCAAATTTCAACTTAGTTCTTACAATATGGCTTCTAACATCTGTAAAAACAAACATTTTCAAGGGATTTGGTTAAGATACCGATCTACAATGTCAGTGTCAATGGTTAGATTCCCACATTGCCTCGCAGGACAATACTTTATGCGAACCACGAATTGTCATTCCAAGTCTGGATGTCATTCGTGCCCATTAAATTATATCTTTGTAAAGTCCCCTGCAATATAAGGATTATTTCCTTGGTACAGAGTATTTTTATATATAAAAATAATATTCAAGTAACTTGAAATCTTGCCTTGTCGAGCTGGGATACAAAAGAACAGGTTCATTGAAATCTCCCAAAAAAAGTTTACATTAGTCTAATGAGAAATTCCCTATCCTCATTAGCTAAGCGCCGACGCTCATTTCACGAGATGGCATGGCAAAGGATTTTTGTACGAGTAGACGATTATAAATCTTATATTCATACAAATAGCACACAAATTACCTTAAATCATACACTATTTATAATCTAATCGTATGAAAATAAAATGATTTTCTTTCAAAAAATCCTTTGCCGTGCAATCCCGCGCCATCCCTTCAATAAGCGCCGGCCCTGTGGAAACACCGTTGTATTCAACAGCAGTGATTTATATATAAAGTTTTACTGCAGTCTCCATGTGACGAGGGGATAAGAACACAGTTATCGCCGCCCTCTATTTGCCCGTGGAAGTAATAAATATCGGGTAAGTGTCTCAATAGGATAATGGTCAAATACTCATTACTGGGAAACTTATAAAACCTCACTGCGGTCGCCAAGTCGCCTGTGAAATGTGCTGATTAAGGCAAGGTTCCATATTTTTTGAGAAAGGCGATATGCCCAGCAGTAGATTTTTTTTTTATGGGTGGGCTATTATGGTAACCGCACGCGCGGTCCAGTCCGTCCGGGGCGATGAAAGAATGGCGCGCGCCCATAACCCACCCGTACCCACGTCACCTCGTTGTTGGGCCGACCACCGGAGCAGATGTGACTTGTCGTCAGTGGTCGGCCCGACGGAATAATCTTTCGGGTACTCTCACCTCTCGACGTCTTGGGACGTCGGTCGCCAGTAGATGACGAAATTTTTAAACCTTAAGGCTGTAAAACCAACAGCGTTATTGAAAATTACGGACCTAACAGACGCCGATCGGGTTAAATCTAAAAACATAGACTTTCTTGAAATCATTGGCAGTGACACACATTGTTAATCTAAAATCTTTTTTGAGTACAACTATAGATATAAAAATGTGATCAAAATCGGTTCAGCAGGTTAAGAGCATTTCAATCACATAAACCCAGAAGAAATATATATAAGTAAAAGAATTCAGTGGTGATACCTCTCATCGGCTTCGGTGGCGGTCTCGGCGGGTGGTAGTGAGGGGACGCGTCGCAGCGGGTCGGGGGATGCGTCCGGTGGAGCAGGCGTACCGCTACGGGGTGGACTCTCCAGCGAATTTGATCCTGTGAATTTGCAATGTTTTTTTTTGACATACTTTCATCATCACAATCATATATGTCCCACTGTTGGGCACACTCTTCCACAATAGGAGGGAATTTGACTTATTAATACTACACTGTTCGGACGGGTAGGTATAGGATTTTATTTCGAGTTTGCCTTATCCTGAGCAGATGTTATATGTATGTTATATCCGTTAGTCGTCTTTTACAACACCAACGAGCAAGAAAGGGGGTGGTGAACGGTATTCTTACAGCGTCACCATACGAAAAATTCTGGTCTAAAGACAACTTTTTTTGTGCCATAGACGCACGCACTCAATACCGTCCAGGGTGACGCAAGTCCCATAACCCACCGCATTCTCTCACTTTGGCCATTGGATCGACCAATTGTACCGAGTCCTTGACGCCAGCGCGGCTTATACACAATAAATAGTTTGATTTGAATGTAATACTGACCGCTTGGGTTGAGCCTATTCTCGTGCGAGGGTCGTTGTTTCTTGGCGGCAGGGTCATCACGCGGCTCCTCGACCTGCGCCGGGCACTCCAAGTGTACTAAGTGGAATACCTAAAATGCAAATATCGTGATAATTCGATCTAGAACTAGTATCCATGTTATCGTGGAGCAAGAATATAATTCAAAACTCCCTCCTTTCCTGCGGGTCTAGCAAAAGATATCCAAAGATTGTAGTTGTACCTAACAACATGCCTGTAAAAATAGGAGAATTCGAAATAAAACATTTAGTAACTCGTTTAGTATGGACACTTCCTGTATCCCAAAATGTGAATGTAAGTTCTACAGTAACACAGACATTTAATGGGTACGATAGAAAAATATATTTAGGAATTACACAAACCGTACAAAAATGTACTAAAAAACAATTTACTACAACAAAAACATAAAATTTTAAATCTATATTATGTCTCAGCTTATACATGTCCCACTACTGGGTTCGAGCCTCCTCCCCAATAGGGGGTAAATTGACCTACTATATCATACTGATCAGACATGTTGGTATAAGATTTTATTTCGAGTTTTCATTCTCTTGCATGGATGTTATACGCATATTGTATCCCATAGTTAGTTATATTTATAACTAACTTTGAAAGTTTTGAAAAATCAAAGTTAGTTACTTAGAATAATAACGTATAGAAGGATAGTGTCAATACTTCGAACTTTCAAAATTTGAATCTAAAAATACTAATGGCGCGCAGACGATTACACACGTACACACGCACACCACTATACAAATTATGAAATCAAATTTTGTTTTTATTAACATAAATCGTCGAATTACCTTTAAAAGTAATGTTAATAATCTTTTTATATTTTTCAAATGTGTTGTGACACCATTTGAATGCACAAACCGTCATAATTACCTATTTATTTTTTAAGAGTTGCGTACGTTCGTGCAGTACAATGACTTATACATTACGGCACGGTTCCGGTGTAAGCTCCATTAGGCTCCAATTGAAATGCCTCACTTTTTGTGCGTGAACTTACCTTCTATACGTTATTATTCTAATGTTAGTTATATATATAATTTTATTACAAAATTTATTATATTACATTATTAACATTTGAAACATATAAATTACCTCATTGACAGAGTTGTTTGTGCCAACGATACGTATTATAGAAACTGGACGTGGTTTAAAATATATCACTTGCCACGACCTGAAACAAATAAAGGAGGTAAGTATGTACATATTATCAGATTTATTTTAAACTGCACTAAGCAAACAAAACTTGTATTGCGGGGGTCTTTATAAACATATAGTTAACATGACACTTTGACATGATGTCAACCTTCAGTAGGAATGTAGTTGCTGACCAAACATCAGATGGAGTTGGCCCAGATCAAAGTTCTTGGTAGTCTATTATGAAACCCTAATGTAAGAATTGGTATAACCAGCGCTACGAATCTAAAATGGCGGTTATTACTTGTGGCAGGTTGGACGGCCAGCAAAAAAACATTGCCAAATAGGTCATATTTTTTTAATATAAGGTTCTGTTGTTTAGTCATAATTAGTAAGTAAGGTATTTAAAAAGCTGTTATATAATCGAAATCGAGAAAAAAGAAAAGTACTGAACCCAGTTCAGTAATCGAGTAAAATCGAGAAAAAAGAAAAGTACTGAACCCAGTTCAGTACTTTTCTACAACATATAAAACCTAATGATAAGTGCTTATCAAAGTATTAAATTGGATAATAGTTGAAATTCTTTGTGAGAGTCCGATTGATACTTGGTCGGTTTTTGGTACATATATTATTTTAAATAATTTTTATACCAGTGCATTATTAAAAATTATAAATAAAAGAATAAATTAACTTTATTAAAATCAACAAATACCTTACCAATAAACAACAAAAAATGTCAATAGCAAAGAAAGAGATAAAGAATAACAATTTAACAATGAATTAAGGAACAGTAGATCCATACTGATTAATGTGATTTTTTATTTGTGTACTGTACCGGCGTGTGAGAGTAGAGAGAGAGAGAGAGAGACAGACGGGGAAAGAGAGAGACAGACAGAGAGAATTCTCTCCTATTGCGGTTATTGACTGTCATTCCTATATTATCGTATGAATAACCAGATAGTATAAAACTAACCTGCACGCCTCCCTAGTTCTGTCGCAGACCATCTCCCAATCCCAGTAGTTGAGCGATGTCTCCACATAGTATGAGTAGTGTCTGTAGTCGCAGTCCCACAGTAGCAGACGCACTGATCCGAGCAGGTATGGCTGCGCGAGCTGCACCACGATGGCGCCAGAACCCAGCTGGTGGCACGTGTAACCGTGATCCCAATCGTAATGCTCCGTATCACCGTTCAGAAGGGCATTGCGGGAACGACTGCAAAATAATCTATATATAAATACGTGAAGCGAAAACTTTGTACCCCTTTTTACGAAAATTACATGGATGGACGAATATTAAATTTGGCACAGTTGAAGTATATAATGAGGAGAAGTGCATAAAACTGAAATTTCATATAATAATGGATTAGAAATACATTAAATTCATTAAAAAAGGCATTACGCACACTACAACGCAATCGCTACACATACACACACACACACACGCGCGTTTGTGTGAGTGTGTTGCGTAGCAACGCTTATACACTTTTGTTTACGGTTAAAATGTCTGGTCGAACTGAATGTCAAAAAATCATAATTATGATGACAATGTCTAATAGAGATTTGTGCTTATATATTAGTTATTAGTGAAATACAACTTGCTCAATTTACAATTATACATAAATAAATTAATAATTAAAGAAAATTGAGTAGCAGACAAATTAATTAAAATGAATTATGGCCGAATTTCGACCACACGGCGATCACTAGTTAATATTATTAGCTATTTAGATTGCATAAATAGCGTCGTCGTTAAATCATTGTATTTTTTTTTTTTGAGCGGGCTATCGTGTGGACTCACGCCGTCCGTCCCATCCAGGGTTATGGTTGGTCGCATAATCCACCGTATTCCTAGTCCCTGAGGTCCGTGACCAGTCTGATAGACACCGACCTACAGTGCCAGGCATCGTGGGCTCAACTCCCATACAGGATAATAGTTTTTTTTCTCTATCCAGTAGGTGTCCATTGATTGTATGTTTAAAAAATCTCTCACAATAAGTGCAAGGTGTCGCGTTTAAACATAAAAATAACGCTATTAATGGTAGAATGGACCCACATATTAATATTAATTTTTGGCATAGACTTTCTCATACAAATACAAACTACGTCTGACACTTTTATCATTGTAGTTTTCGATTTTTTTTAATGCCTTGAGTAAAAAAAATTACAATAGTGTCTATACTGCTATCACGCGGTGATTTATAGGGAAGTGAAAGTTACCTAATGCCCTCAATGACGACGGCGGATAGGTCCAAAGTAGCCACGTTGTGCACTGGCTCGATGAGACCATTGCGCAGCGGCGGCACCCGTGCCGTATGCATAGCCTCCAGAGCTACCGCATGGAAAACCTGAAATATAAACTTTATAATAGCAACACTTTTGAAAGAACACTTTGACAGTTATCTTGTGGAATTTCATGTCAAGCAGGCTCGTCCAGGATAGTACCAACTCAATAATCGACGACTGATTACTAGCAATAAGCTTTTGCGTTTCATTTCATGAGCGAGAGAACCGGGGACATAAATCTCCCTTCCTATCTTCTTTACCTCCAACCCCAATTCTGCAAGTTTCCTTATTTAGGTAGATAGCGACTTGACTCTGCCTTGATATAGCTAATTTGACCTGCTATACCACGCTGGTCAGCCACGTTGTTGAAGGATTTTATTGCGAGTCTACCTTCTCTTGCATTTATATTATCTGCATGTTCACTTAGTCGTCTTTTACGACACCCACAGACAAGATCGGTGGCTGAATTGTATTCTTACTCCGTCACCACACAGAAAATGTAATATACTACTTATTTATTTCACATGGTACTCGCAAATGGGGAAGTTGTGGTGGATCGAGAGCTCAGACGCGCGACTTACTTTATTTTCTCGAACAAGAAATGATGGTCTTCGTGAAATGCTCATATGAACATCGAATGTCAGCTTATCAGCAAAGTTGGTTAAGCAGCCTATTTAAAGGCTTTGATTTTTATAAAAATGCAAATAAGAAAGCAATACCAGACGCATATCACCATCTCAGCCCACATACATCCCACTGTTGGGCTCAAGCCTCCTCCACTATAGGTGGAAAATTGACCTACTATACCTCGCTGACCCACTTTACATACAATTCATCACTCCCTAGCTTAGCCGTGGATGTCGTAAAAGACTACTAAGGGATATAATATGCACATAAGATCTGTGCAAGAGAAGAAAACTCGAAATGAAACCTTATACCAACACGTCTGACTAGCATGGTATAGTAGGTCAAATTCCCTTTTATTCTGGAGGAGGCCCGAGTCCAACAGTGGGATGTATGTGGGCTGCGATAATAATGATGATACCGCGTTGGTCAGACGTGTTGGCATAGGTTTCTGTCTTTTACGACACTCAAGTGCAAGATAGAGGGTGGTGAATACTTACTCCGTCACCACATTGATTACCGGCTTTATATGGATTACCTTATTAACTGTGTTGCTGGTGCCAACTAGCTTGATGTACTGCACGACCCTCGGTTCGAAGTAGAGGTTCTGCCACGAACGACAAAAGTAGTTGCTGTGATCAATTACGCGAACCCAGTCCTTCTGGTCCACGGATACCTCTATGTAGTACGCGTATGATCTGTCGCATAGAGATTTTTTTAATTTCCTGGTGAAGGGCTAAACATTATGTAACCATCTTGGAATATTAACTCACAGAAGGTTAACTCCGCGCACAAAAATGAAGCATTTAAATTGGAGCTCTACACCGGACCGTTCCGTAGTGTACAAGGTCACTGCGTACAAGGCAACTCTATTGTATAGTGGTGTGCGTGTGTACTTGTGTAATCCCTTGCACGCATGTAGTATTTTTGGCTTCACATTTTTGATCGCTTAAGTACATGACACTATCCTTCTATATGTTATTATTCTAAGGTAACCCATTAATTAGCGATGAATGTTGTATATTCTGGCTAAGGGTTCACCTGGAGAATAGGGAGCATCAAATCTTCGGGCAAATTTAAAATACTGGGCTCGTTAACCAGCCTGCTAAACGTGGTGATTTCTTTTCTATTTATACGTAACTAGCACTAGCATTCTAATGGTGAAAGAATTATCGAAATCCGCCCAGTACTTTTTGAGTTTATTCGTAACAAACATACAAAAATACATCGTTGCCTCTTTATATTAGTGTAGATACTCTCATTGTCATCTTTTACAATATTTTGTTATTTTTTATAATAAGACGACACTAAAGAAATAATCCTTGTATTGCGGGGGGACTTTAAAAACATAAATAATTTAACAGACACAAATTACATCCAGACTCGGAACAATAATTTGTGGCTCGCTCTAAATGTTGTCCTGTGTGGGATTCGAACGCGACATTGGCGTGGTAGGTTGGTATCTAACTGTGCAGTCGAGGAGGGAAATGGACCTGCTACAGCACGCTGATGAGACATATTGGAATACAAATATTTCTATATGCTGATACTAAATATACTACAGAATGTCTGAATATATAACGTTCACAGCTTTTTCTCATTAGACAATACAAACATGTTTTCTTTAGAAGTTACTCTTGAAAGAGCGACATATTATGCATGTATTATACATATAAACTTTCCTCTTGAATCACTCTATTTAAAAACCGCATCAAAATCAGTTGCGTAGTTTTGAAGATTTAAGCATACATAGGGACAGACAGATAGCGGGAAGCGACTTTGTTTTATAATATGTAGTGTTTCGGCTTTTACTACACCAAAGATGGCGAATGTAGAATTGTATTCTTACTCTGTCACCGCACAAAAAAAATACAGAAACAAAATTAAGCCTAGACCAAATCCTACAAACGAAAGTCGATCACGAGTTAACTACTGGAGTAGCCATCGCTCAACCATACACCACATAAATAGAAAACATCATTACCTGTTATCTCTGTCCCACAGCAGCAGCCGTATATGGTTAATGATGGTTGATGTGGCGAGGCGCACTATGATGCCCGGGTTGTCCGGGGAATCATTGATTGTGTGTTTTGTGTAACCACGCTCCATATCGTAGTTCTCCGTGTCGCCGTCGAGTAGGGCGGCGCGCATGTCGCCTGAGATGACTCTCGCACCACGTTTCGATGTTGCTACATTCTCTTCCGGCACTGTATTCAATTTTTTTTTAATATTTTGCTAATATTTAAGAATGCCAGAGACATTTGTGAAACGAATTAGTGATTACTATAGAAACGACTTTGAAATCAGTTGCTAATGTTTCACTCATCAGCATCAGAAATCATGTCCCACTGTTGGACTCAAATCAAATCATTTATTCTGCATAGGCCCCTTAAGGGCACTTACATATTGTCAAATTACAAGTTTGAACACAATACAATAATCTACCACCGGATCGGAACGCGGCCACAAACTGAGAAGATCCGGCAAGAAACTCAGCGGGCAGTCATTTTTTTCTTTAATCTTTTAAATATTCATAATTTTATGCTTCGTACAACATATATGGTATTAGCTCCAGTGTGATGCCCTTCGAAATTGTATATATGTATAAATTTTCAAAATTTAGTACGAGACAAAAAAAAATTAAAGAATTAAGAAAGAAAGGAAGAAAATATGGCTGGACCAGATCCCACTCGGGCCTCCTCTACACATTAGTGAAATGAATTCGAGAGTACTACAGGAACGACATTGCTATCCATTGCAAGTATACCACTCATTAATAGAACAGATCATATAGGTCCCACAGCTGGGCTAAGACCTCCTCTATATTAGGAGGGAAATTGTACTATTATACCATGCTGGTCAGACGTTTTGATGGACTTTATTTCGAAAATTCCCTCTCTTGTATAAACTTTTATCTGCATACTAAAATCCCTTAGTTGTCCTCTACTGAATTGTATTCTTAATAAGTCGCTACACGAATCATTCGATTGCATAGATTTAATATTATTTATTTTATTAAGGTAATATAGCCACATATATCAATTAGCATTTTCGTTATCTTAGCAGTTGTCATGATTACAAACATTAGGCATAACGCTTAACGAAAATATTTTGTCTGATTCGCAGCGCTATGTACTCTAGGTTTTTCTATGAATAGGCTATGTGAGACTTACTTGCCAAGATTAACGCACATGCCAACATAAGCTTATCTATACTAATATTATAAAGAGGAAATGTTTGTAACGAATTGGCTCAAAAAGTACTGGACCGATTTAAAAAATTCTTTCACCATTAGAATGCCACATTATCCCTGAGTAACATAGGCTATATTTTATCCCGGTATTCCCACGGGAACGGGAAATACGCAGGCAAGGCGACTGAAACCGAAGCGAGGGCGAGTTTCTAGTTAGTAATATACATTTTAAGACTTGACTCGATTTAAACTCTATTATGTACACACAAAGCAATCCCAAATCCAAATTGTAGAAGCGACTAGGAATATTACCTAATCTGCCATTGCTCTTGGGTGTTGTAAAAGTCGACTAAGACTTTTTTATCTGGTCATTAACTAGATTCTCCGAGAGTGTTGACGTCAGTCCGACGGCCGGTCATAACACTATTGCCAATAACTTTGTAACGTGTACTATGAAAGAAGGGCACATATTAAGTTGACAAGTAATTAGGATAGTAGTAAGATGATGATGACTTACAAAGCAATCCCCTGTGCTTAAGTTCTGTACTCTTGGTCTGCGTTTTCTCCTGTATAGCATCAAGTAGCATGTCTGGTGTCACTAGCGCGAACGGCCGGACCACAGTCAGCAGCTCTTCCAGACTCATGAGAGTCAGCCGGACGCACTTCAGTATCTTCTCCTATTTGACAATAAACATATCATTATTCAAGGCTATCGCTGGCATATTATAATCGCCTACCTCTGGCATATTATATGCGGTTACCGCTGGCCTTAGAATAATAACGTATAGAAGGATAGTGTTCATACGTAAGCCATCAAAAATATGAAGCAAACAATACTACATGCATGCAAGCGATTACACACGTACACAAATTATGAAACCAAATGTTGTTTTTATTAACATAAATAGTTCAAATACTTTTAAAAGTAATGTTAATATACTTTTTGTGTTTTTCAAATGTGTTGTGACACCATTTGGAAGCACAAACTGTCATAATTAACTATTTATTTTTTAAGAGTTGCGTACGTACGTGCAGTACAGTGACCTTGTACATTACGGAACAGTACCGGCGTAAGCTCCATTAGACTCCAATCGAAATGCTTCACTTTTTGTGCGCGAACTTACCTTCTGTACGTTATTATTCTAAGCCGCTGGCATATTATACTCGGCTACCGCTTGTACCGTCTTAATTAAGGCATAACAAACTGATTATCGCCTCTTTTGATGAGTTAAGAGAAAAACTGATTAATTTTACTTACAATTTGTGCTTGTCTACTCTCGGACTTGACCCACACTTGGTTGGCATTGAACCAGTTACACACCGCTTTGAAGATATCCGCCTCGGGCGCGAAGAACGAATCCCTCTCTAACAGACCTTGCAATGCTTCCTGAATAATACAGAAACAATATAACAGAAATAGTAACGCTCCTAACCAGGATGTTGAGAAACTTCATAAATTGATACTTACCACAGACAGCTGGAGGAAACTGTCGTGCTGGAGGACCTCAATCGCATTTCTATCTAGGAAATTGTAGCAATAGTCCATCAACGCCTTGAGACCATACAATCTACAAGGGCAAAAGAAAAAGTGTTTATTTGATGGACATTGTACTGGTGAAGCTACGTACTCTACCAGATCTCACGATTTCAATTCCCATCCAGGATAATGCTATACCTATAGTGATAGGATCACACTTTTGACAGTTGTCTATCTACGGCATCAGATAGATCTGTGTGCCTACTCTGGAAATCCATTCTAATTTCGAATCCGATTCAATTCCAATCTCACCAAACTTATATTTGGTACTCTTGAACAAAATGGAGAATGAATTCTTCACGTTTGGCGTTGTTATTTTCACCAAATGTCGTATTTTCTTATTTTAAATTAATAACGTTATCGTACTCGATCACTACAAAGACGCTTTCTTGCAATTGTGCAACATTAACGATTTTAAACTACGTCAAAATCGCGTCGGGAGTAGCAAATATTTGACTAAATCGACGAGAGTCGAATTCATTTAGTTCAAAATTATTCCACCGAATTTGATTCCAATCGTGCGCTAGTGTCGCTTTCAAGAGTACCAAATTTGCTCAAATTCAAGCTACGATTGGATTTAGGATTAGAATAGAGATTCAAGAGTAGGCACACTGATGCCGTCCGGCCAACAATCAAATTCCCAAGGAGGCTTGACTGCTTGTGTGTGCTCATTTGCCACCGTTTGCAATAAAAATAAAAAAGAAATTGTGTATTCAATTATCCATAAATTGTTGTTTCAAGTGGGGTGAAATTGTGATTTGTGTTCGAGCGACGGAGTAAGAATACAATTCACCACCCTCTTTCCTGTCCTTGGGTGTCGTAAAAGACGACTAAGGGATTATAATACACAGACAGCATGTAAGTGAAGGAAAATCGAAATAAAACCCTATACCAACCCGTCTGACCAGCATGGTATAGAAGCTCAATTTACCTTCCAGTATGAAGGAGGCTCGAATTCAATAGTGGGATAACGATGAATTATATGTTTGTAATATCCTCCGATGTGCAAGAATTATTTCTTTAAAATAATAAAAACAAACTGACACAGGATGTGAATTGATACTTCTACATAAAATATTGCCCTAATGTGTAGTTAAATTTTAATTATTATTAACTTAACCTCGCCTTGTGATGCATCGTATTCACTTAAATATTAGAAACCACTGATATAATCGACAGTTTCACCACTTATCATTACATTTATTGCATTAATTTTACAAACATCCTTCATTTTTAAAAATGAATAATAACTGCGCGTATCTATAGTAGACGCTATCAGGTGTGTGAACGCGAGGAACATGTGGGCCCACTGGATCGAGCCGAAAACAGGCGAGCGAATCCGAACGTGTCACCCGACCGTGTCACTTGAGCGTTTCACTGTTACGTTATAGCACGCAATCACTTTAAAGTCCTAAAGAAGTTTTACTTAAAAATAATGCTGGACAAAATGCACGTGATATATTGAAGTCCTAGCCCATTTAAAAAATGGAAAGAATCTATTAATAAGATCTGTGTGGTGATGGAGTAAAAATATAATTCATCACTCCGTTTTATCTGTGGATGTCGTAAAAAGAGACATTAGGAGTGGTAGGACCACACTGTCGACAGTTATCTGTCTACAGCCGCGGGCCGGTCCGTCCGGGGCAGTACCACACTCTCGCAGAAAATCGACGTCTGAGTAGTAGCAATTTGTTACTGCGCTTCGTTCGGTGAGCGAGAGAGCCGGAAGCCCAACTTTCTGAGGGTGATTGCGTGTGGAGGGTTTTGGTGGTGCCCTTGGTATCACCGAGCCTCAATGCACGCATTCACACTCCCTTCGCTTTCTTCGCGGTAGGCAACGGCCTTCTAAAGGTCCATGAGCGGCAGCAACACTTACCATCAGGTGTACTGTTTGCTCGTTTGCCACCGTTTGCAATAAAAAAAAAAAAAAAAGACTAAAACATATGATATGCAGATAACGTCTATGCAAGAGAAGAAAACAAGACATAAAATCCTATACCAAGCGAAAAACCTTTTTTTTTTGGCCTGGGTGATGATCAGTACACACGCCGTCCATTTCGTCCGGGGCGATGAAAGGACGGAGCGCGGCCCCATAACCCACCGTGATCCCTCTTCTTCACCAGTGGGCCAACCACCGTCAGAGTTCCTTGGCGTCTATGGCCAGCCCGGCAGGATACCCTTTCGGGTATCCTGAATTTCTAACACCCCTCCCGGGACGTCAGCCGCCTTCGCGCCGTCAGCCTCTCTGCGGGTGACGGACTATTCCCCGATGCAGTCACCCGCGGCCTCGACTAGGGTGGCATCAGGTGCAGGTTTTTGTAAATAGCCTAGCAAACAAATGCTTCTATAGCTGCTATATGCTTCTATAGTATTTGAAAGAGCGACTCAACGAGCGAGTGAACATTGTCAAGGGCTACCTACTACCATCCCCAGGGACATTTTGGGCGAACTGAACACACCATAACATGTCAAATTCAGTCAATGTTTAATCGACTTCAAAAAAGAAGAAGGTTCTCAATTCAACTCTATAATTTGTAATGTTTGTTATCTCAGAACTTTCGAGTGGGTGTAACGATTTTAATGATTTTTTTATTCGAAAGCTGGTGCTTCCCTAGCGGTGGGATTTCAATTTGGTCCAGTTCTGACATTGACATTGATGATAAAACGGCTGAAATCGGTTTTTTGTTAAGAATTATTTATACAATCTTAAGGTTCGCATATAGGCCCTGTAAAGCTCTTCCTCTTGGTGCCGTATTGCTGCGCGTATCGTAGCTGTACACCCCTTTAATTATTGGCTGGTTAGTCAATTTACTTCTCTCTCCCGCATTGCATAAGAGGAAAATGGAATCATTCTTTGCCATTGCCTCTTTAACTAACTAAATTTGTTGGGGGTGCCAAGACAATTGAAACCATTTCCTGGGATTGCCTGAGGGTCTAACCTCGGTGTCATCCATGAAGATCATTGTGGATCCTGGCTTACGGGAGTTACACTGGTGGGAGTGAGTAGTAAAATTGGCCTATCAAATTCCAAATATCAGTAATTAAAAAGAATAGTTACCTAGCCGCATCGAGCACAGAACACACATTTCGGAGTGCTAAAATTTGTCTTAGGTAATCAGATATGGCAGTCTCCAACTCCTGAAAGTTGAACTGATGCGCCAGTCCGAGCATATCCAGCACTGTATCCTCGCGTAGCAGGGACAGGCCCATATGACCTGATAATCACAAATAACATTATAAGATTATAAATAATGGACTCCATTGTCGTATTATCATTTCAGCTCATATACGTCCCACTGTTGGGCTCGAGCCTGGGCAAACAATTTTGAAATTGAAACTTCCCATCGTGGTAATGCAAAAAAAATGCGGGGCAGTGTTTGGGGACTGGCGACAGAAGTCAAAACTAAATAACTTTATCGTCGAGCTATTATATTATTATTTTTTAATTATTTTTGATTTGTAAAGAACTGTTAATGACATGACCGAAATTTAAAATTTAATCCTTGATCATAAACACTTCTCATAAACGAAAAATAATTCGCAAATAATAATCTAAATTAGGTTATAGGTAATATTTATTAGAAAATGTGTAGTGCAATATTTTCAACAAACGTTAAACATTTTAAATTTAGTGCTTGGTGTTTGTGCATTAAAAAGCAAAGAGCAGGCGCGCATGCGCTACATGCACATTGCACCGCCTTACAAATTTTCGATCAGGTCCCGCGTCCTGACGCGAGTTTAGAATTTTTTAACCATCCCACAAACCCGCTAAAGAAGTTTTCATTTCAAAATGTGAATACAGGTATTAACTTTAAAAACTATTAAACAGCGATAATTACCCGAATACACGTATCTTAGCAGCGCTTTAAAAGCTTGTAGAGGTGCTTGCAACTCCACTTCAGCCTGGGGACAAAAATGATTTTCTTTTTATAATATACCATTCATTCACCAGAATGCAGACGTGTACATCAGGACATAGGCCATCTGACAAAGGAAGTACAATAGACATATTTTATTCTTAACCTGCCACCACACAACGAAGCACGTGGGTTGAATTAAATACAAACCAAAAAACCATTGTATTAAAAAAAATACGACTTCAGACTTATAGTAGTTATCTTGATACCCTAAATCTAAAATTAATGTATGGTGTACTAAACATTGATTACGTTCTATAAGTGAACGGGCACGATGTTATGATGAACAATAATCGCACTGTCTTCTTCAATCGATCTTCCCACTGCTGGACTCGAGTCTCCTCTCCACAATAGGAGGGAAATTGACCTACCACGCTGGTCAAACGTTTTGGTATAGGGTTTCATTTCAAGTTTTCTTCTCTTGCATAAATATTATATGCATATTTAACGCCTTAGTCGTCTTCTACGACACTAACGGGCAAGAGAGGGGGGTGGAAGATTGTATTCCTACTCCGTCATCACAAGATGAATCTATATAAAATATTACATTATACTAGCAAGCCGCCCTCGCTTCGCTTCGGTTTCAGTCGCCTTACTCGCGTAGTTCCCATTCCCGTGGGAATACCGGGCTAAAATATAGCCTAAGTTACTCCTTATATAGACAGCTACATGGTAGTAAAATATTATCTAAACTGATCCAGCCGTTTTGAAGATTATCTCAAACAAACAGACAGAGAGACAAACAAAATTTTTAAACTAGTTTTTAGGCATAGGTGTCGCGCAAATAACCGTGTGAGCATGAAAAAAAACCCAGTATTTTGACATTACAAACAGACACTTCAATTTTATTTATTTGTATAGATTTAGTCAATTATTATTACATATTTCATATGGGAAATACTCATAAAAACATCCGAAAGCTTCAAACAACCATAACCAGTTTGATTGGTGGTTAAAAAGGTATAAAGGTATAACCTATTACCTGGTTTGCTTCCCTCATGCCACCATACAGCAACGCTCTGAAGTAGTCGCTGCTGGCGGCGAGAATCACTTTGTGCGCTGGTATCCTCTGCCCCTCCACTATCAGCGTCACGTCAGAATACTCTGACGACAGGCATAGTGAACCTATATGCTCAGACAGGTGACCTAAGAAAAAATAATTTATTAAAAATAAATGAGAAATAATAGCTGGTGTGATCGTAAATGACAAAATGGTGAATTGTATTTATATCATCACAAAAGGAATGAATCTTATCATCATTTAGCCTATCGCCGTCCACTTATAGACGTAGACCTCCCTCATTTTTCGCTTTCGATCCAATGCTGTCTGCGTCTAACGACGCCCATCAGGTAGTTTGGCGTCTGATACGTGGCCGCCACTCGAGAACCTTTCTTCCCCAGCGGGTGTCGGTTCCTCGAGCGATGTGGCCATTGCCACTTCAGCGTGCTATTTCCTCGTGCTATGTCGGTTACACCCGTTTTTTGGATTAAATGTATTTCGGATTCTATCTCGCAGAGAAATCATGGGTATAGCTCGCTCCATAGCATGCCGAGTCAGTTTGAGCTTGGTTATGATACTAACATTTAGGGACCACGTTTCCGTGCCGTATATCATCCCTGGTAACATACATACTGGTCGTAGGCCTATGCTTTCAGACACTGAGGTATATTGGATGAAAAGAAAAGCCTCGTTAGTTTCCCGAACGCTGCCCAGGCGAGTTGGATACGTCGGCTGACCTCTTACTCAAAATTAGATCTAATTAACTAGACTGTTTGTCCAAGATAGTAACATAAAATTTAATTAATATAATATTCATAATGGTAAAACCATATTGTGGACAGCTGTCTATCTACAGCCGCGGGCCAATCCCTCCGAGGTTTTTTTTTTATGCTGTGGAAAATGAATTTATGCATTCCCGCTGCTATACATAGCATGAGGGTATGTAGGATTCGCCGACATAGGATGACTCGTCGGAATACCTACTAAAAACCAGCAGCGGCCCATTTCCTCGTCTATTTTTGGGTGCCAAAGGGTCGTCTTTTGGGCATGCGACTTTGGCAAGGCCGGTCCCTCCAAGATAGTACCACACTGAACAAAAATCGATGTCAGAATCATGGCAATTTGATACTGCGCATCATTCGTTGAGCGAGAAGGCCAAAAGCCTAACTTCCTGAGGGTGTTTGATTATGGTGGATTGTGATGCCTTTAGCATCACCTAACCTCATTGCTCGCATTCACACTCACAGTAGGCAGTGACCTTTAATTTTGTTCCAAGCATGGTATCTTTGATGACTCTCTCTCTTTCCTGAACAGGCCACATAGGATGGATAAGCTTGGATGGATATAGAAGATATCCTTCTATCCTATAAGACAGGCCTCAGAAAATTAAAAGGACAAAATGTAGCAATTATAGCAATTATAGCCCTTAGCTCTGTTAATAAGATATACATTAATAAAAACTTACTAATATGCTCTATGTCTCCAACCCTTGATGTAGTTGAGTTGTTTACACTCATGTACTGATGTTGACTACTCATTGTTGACACCTTTCATTTATTGTACTGGAAACAATAATACATATAGTGGACAAAATCCAATATAGATTTTCATCTCTGGGTAATAATGCTTGTATTATCTGTGAAGTGACAGAAGAATACATCTTGCCTGTGGGTGTCATAAAAAAGTGACTAAAGGATATGCAGAACATCTAAGCAAGAAAACTTAACATAAAACTCTATGCAAAGATGTCTGACTACTGCAGTATAATAAGTCACATTGCCTCTTTTTGTTTAGGAGGCCCAAGCTCAGCAGTGGAATTTATGTGGGATGAGATGATGATGAAGAATTCTTATTTTTTTTTTTCATAAGCATGAGCAAAAACTTATTTGGAGTAATAGATTTCCACACTAGATGTGTAACTAAATCTCACATAAGTATTAAATAGAAAGTTTAAGTTTATGATCAAGGCTTAAAACATAACAATTTTTTCATAATTTTCTATTTTTATTTCCTAATGGTAATCTTTTCTTTGCCATCATTATGCTGCTTTCTTATCCATTGTTTGGGATCTACACAATATGTACTTCTCGTCCATTGTACATATTACAATTCTTATTCTTCATGGTTTTATAACTGGCCACATGCTGTCATCATATGTTTGGCCCAGTTTGATCTAAAGCTCTTATTAGTTATGACACCCACAAGCAATGTAAGGGTATGTAGTATTGGTAACAACTACCACACACCATCGGGTTATATAAATAAATACTAACAACCCTAAAATAACCCATGGTTGTTCCAAAAGCAAAACAACATATTTGGTCAATGTCTCAACTTCATCAGAGTAAAAATACCATGAGCACTTAATCACCACATCTAATAACCTAATAATCACCCTTCCCATGGGTATTGTAAAAGCTATTGTAATATATAACCAAGTAATAACATAGCATAAAAAGACACTTTAAAATTAATTCCTATGTTAAGTTAGGGGCCGTTCAAATATTACGTAAGCAGATTTATTACAATTATTTACCCCCCATCCCCCTTGTCAGCAAAAGTAAGTAAAGCTTTTACCCCCTCCCCCCATGCTTACGTACACATTTTTCAATTACAAATGTATTTTTTTTTATATTATAATTATAATGTTATGATTTTTAAAATAAGAAAATAGATTTAGGATAGAGATTACATTTTACTGATACAGTATTCAACATAGAGTAAGGGGCAAAAATATTATAATCTTACAAACATAACAAACTTATTTTAAATTTTTGATACATACATATATTAAATTCAAATTAACAGTCTTCAGTCCATGAAACCCGAATCGCAAGTGCCAAAACGTATGCATTATTTGCGGGAACCCCAAAAATGCGTGCATTTTCAAGCATAGACAATGTGAGGGTTGCCATTCGTGTAAAAAAGTAAATAACTACCGATGACGTAATCATCATCTAGACTCTCTTACCCAATGTCATCCAAAATAAGCAAAACAAAGAACAGTGCTTAGGGGGCGTTCATAAAATACATGAGATGTTGAAGGGGGGGAGGGGGTCGAGTCAAATCTCATCTAATCTTACGTTGGAGAGAGGGGAGGTCTCGGCAAGTATCACGCAATTGTTTTTCTGATTAAAACAAAAAATTGTTAAATTTTTATTACACTTATAATTAAACTCTCAGCAATATTGATTACTAGTCTTAACTAGTTGTAAATAAAAGCACGAAGCAATTTTTTTTTCTTTTTACAAGAACAATCCGATGCGTTTACATAAGAAACCCACATTTTGAAAAATCTCACGTCAGATTGAATAAAACCTCACAACATCTCACCTTGGGAGACTGAGGGACAGAAAATTAAAAAAAACACCTCATGTAATTTATAGACGCCCCCTTACGTAATACTTGAACGGCCCCTTACCTGGAAGGCTGATGTCCCTCTTTTGTATGAAACCTGTGTCTGGTAGTGACATGAGATCATCATCTCCGCTTAAATCCCTTCCACTGTTGGGCTCGGGCCTTCTCCGCTACAAGAGGGAAATTGACCTACTATACCATGCTAGGGAGATATGTTGGTATAGGGTTTTATTTCGAGTTTTCCTTCTATTACATCAATGTCATCTGCATGTTATACCCCCTTTTTTTTATATAATTATGTATAAACCCCGCGGGGGCATATTGTCAGTTTTTTTTTACATTTTTCTTAAAGTTATAATTACCGCCGGATCGGAACGCGACAGCACTGAGAAGATCCGGCAAGAAACTCAGCGGGATTGTCATCCTTGCCCTAGTCATCTTATATGACACTCACAGGCAAGGGTAGCGGTGGTGAACTTTATCCTTAGTGTCACTACACAGAAAGTAGACAAGTGCATAGGCTAAAATGTGATCAATGATTACCAAAATTATTTGACTACACCAAACCCATTATTACAAATAGTAATAATAGCAATATATTTTAATGACAGAATGTTGAAAATCTTACATAACTGTTGCATATGTAAAGTGAATTAATGAGTGCAAGTTTATAATGTGTGGTCAAAGCTTGAAATACAATATAGATAGTTAGAAAAACTGATTTCGGTTATAGAGACCTACGGATATAGCAATAACATTAGAGTGGTCCCTCCGCCGTCGTTATAACCGAAATACACTGTATGTTTTTATTCCTATATATCTTTCATTTCCATGTGGTGACGAAATAAGAATACAATGCACCACTCTCTATCTTGTCCATGGATATTGTAAAAGACGACTAAGGGATATAATATGCATACAACATCTGTGCAAGAGAAGGTAAACTCGTAACAAAATCCTAATCCTACACGTCCGACCAGCATGGAATAGTAGGTCAATTTCCCTCCCATTATGGAGGAGGCCCGAGCTCAACAATGGTATAACATGTGATGATGATAATATCCTAATAGATAATTATATGATCTAAGATAAATGACGATTTTAATTAAAACTATAATCTATGTTTAATTCCTGTATTTAGGCATCTTGTAAAACTATTACAAGTTGTGACCTTCTTTAATATACTAAACAGTTAAAACACAATTATTAATTTGATTCTGCTTAGATAAATGATTGTACACTTTGTATAATCAATATAATAGTTACAACATTTAAATACAATCACTTCCAGTGTGAAATTGTTTTCTTAAATGAATATGGATTTATAAGTTGTATCTTAAGATAAAAATATGAATTCATGTTGTAACTTGTTCATTACAATTTAGAACCGAGTTTAACTATTAAACTTATTACGCTAAAAATTACGTGACAATTATAATGCTTGCAGACAAGTGTTTAGAATACGTATTTGTTTATTGTTTCTATTGATATTGATATCGTTTTATGTTAGAATAAACAAATAAATAGCAATATGTTTGTATTTTTAAGAAATAATTACGGAAATATACCACGGTCAAAAGAATAAGTAATATTTACATTATATACATAAAAGATATATACAAGAATACATACGCGTTAGAATGTGATCAACGTCTCGTAATATTTATACAATGTAGAACAGATTGGATTCTAATAAACTTCACACATAGTTAATTATTTGCCACATACTTGTTGGTAATAAAACATTAACTATTATAAAATAATTATCTACGTATAAGAAATAAATAATAGAAATGGTCAATAGATTAGACGCACATATTATTACAACTGTAGCTATTATGACGGTATGGCCACAGACAATGTAACGGCTATTAAATGAAATTATAATTAAGCACAGATGTTCTATACTTAAGTTTAATTCACAATATTCAGTCACGCTAACTAGAGGGATCGAAATAATAAATTTAATTTTGTTACGAATTTTAACAGATACTTTTACAATCTTCGGCTGACTACAGCTTAGGCGAAAAAGTATACTTTACCTATACAGTACGGTACTGGTATTTGTAATTATAAACTAATATTTTATAGATTTTATTTCTTATCAAAACTTAAATGAATGCCTTACTATTAGGAACAGGCATACCACGCTTGACATTATCATATTACGCCGCGGTGAACAGACTGAGTTAGGTTAGTTAGTTAGTAGTAGTTTTAATTATTACAAATTTTAACGAATCTTTTATAATCTGTGACTAAAATGTAACAATAATTACGACCCAATTTAGATATTACAATAAACATGATAACTGACAACACGCCAAATAGTTTTGTAAAAGAAATTATGGATCGTTACGATGACTTTTACGACAAGTGTTTATTTATAAGTGATCAGTTTGTTATAAGTAATTGTTTGTCAGTAACTCAAATCATCACCTTAAATGATATGATGACTATGCTATTAAAAGTTTCTTTTAGCAATTTGTGGAACGCAAAAACATACTAAAGCGCTTTTGTCTCATATTCACTATATTTTAGCATCTTCTCTGCAAAATATTAAATTAAAATGCTATCACAGTTATTTAATTTAATACGTTAACACTATTGTTATGTATTATATATATATATGTGATAGAAGACCTCCGTGTTCACGTTTTAGTAAGAAACTTTATCGATCACCTTGAATTGAATTTTCACATATTTTACTCTCCAGAAAACAAATCCTATGTATACATATTGTTAATGTAACCTGATATACCTATGCTGCTCATAGTTTTCTATTTGTAGCATAAATGGCCAGAGTAGAACCATACGCTCGAAGAAAATCAACTTTTGCATAGCACTAAATTGCTATAGCGATTCTTTTGGTAAATGATTTAGTCGGAGGCTTAAATATTTACGGTGGATGGCGCCCTGGGTGTTCCTTAGGAGGTCAATGAGCGGCAGTTACTAATTACCATAATTTAGAGTCTCTACTGGTCAGTTAACAAAAGCAATAAAAAAAGAAATCACAAATGATAAGAACCACGTTTGCTGATTAAGAGATTATCATCAGAAATTTGTTTGGCATTAGCTATTGTTACCATCATCATTATCATCTCAGCTCATATACGTTCCATCGTTGAGCTTGACCTTACTACCATGCTGGTCAGACGTGTTCATATGAGGATTTGTTTCGAGTTTTCCTTCTCTTGCATATATGTTATATGCGTATTATGTCCCTTTATCGTCTTTTACGACATCATGGCCAAGATAGGGAGTGGTGAATTGTATTCTTACTCTGTCACCACACGGAAAATTGTTACCATAGTGTAACAATATAGGTAGTCATTCTCTTATCACAGCATTAATATTATTTGATTGTTCTATAACCTTTAAGGATAATTTTATTAATTAGGTACAGTTAATGACTTCTGAACTTCCTCGTCATACTTCATTATGATAATACTCAAGTTGTTCCTTTAAACAAAATAATATTACAGCAAAGCATTAATAACATATTATTGTCATTTTTGTTGTCCGTGTGCTTATAACTCTTTAATATGTAGCGTTATCTATGCTTGTAGCATCATTTCAGTTAGCGACATTTTTTTGTCTCTTTTTCATAATTAAAAAGACCACGAGTTTAATTACGAAGTTATGTTTTTAATATGTTATTGCTATTAATATAGAAAAGAAAACAATACATAAAATAAAGTCGGCTTTATTTTTTTATTGTTTTTGTCTTAATGTATATCTAATAATTCTGTTACGAGTTGAAATAAACTATAACCCTTCAAATGCAAGTAATACATAATGACGCCTAGTAAAAAGTTTGTATCCGGTTCCGGAAAACGCCACATTTTTAATGTCGTGTATTTTTTTTAATTTGAAGTCTAAACAAATGTTATCTATTAATTCAACACAATGACATTTATGTTATTTCAGTCATGCGCAATTACTAGATTTTAGATCATAACAAAATGTAAACACGTTTTTATAAATAAAAATAATGCTATTTTCCAATACTTGTGCGCTAAGCGTGCATTGTATTATAAAGATTATAACAGATTTCTATATAAGTCTATGTAATATGCATTGATATGATATTAAATAACATGTTTTCTTTCTGCGACTACTTTGATGTACATATTATCGTCTATATGTACCAACCTAGATTATGTAGGTGTAAATGCCTCCTAGTAACAATGTAAAACAAGTCTAAATTTAAATAATAGTAAACAAATTGTCTTCTACACAAATCTTTTTAATGCAGTGATTACTTCACTAAAGAGTTCAAAAAATTCTGGGGTATCTATACCGAATCTTTCAATTATCATATCACCCATCCTTGCATACCAAACTATATATAATTATAAACTTATCTGTTGACTTTTTTAGCTGAATAATCGGGCGCGAAAGCTTCGTCACGAAGTTATAGGATCGTGATTGGTTAGAAATTTTGTCTGTACCAACGTAACGAACTTGCATAAAATTTTGGCAATGTTGTCAGATTTATTACCAGTTGTACTGGGCAGGTAAATATCGTCGCTGTATTGAAAATATTTTATTTTTCTTTAATGGTTTTCAACACGATAACGATGGTGTAATACTTGGAAAGATACACGAAAAGGTCATCTCTATATTGAAACATGGAAATGTAAGTATTAAGTTTGGGTTTTACTGTTTCGTGAACTTTTTGGTAGAAGGTTGTGGTTCTGTAAAAAGTAGCTGCACAATTGATAGAGTGCGATACTCGCAAAAGAAAAATGTGTGTAACGTATTAAGAATAATTTATAAATACATAATTTGCATTTACTTTTTCTGCGATATTTGTAATATTTTGCAACAAAAACTTTTATCATTACGTTAGTATCTGTAGATGCGAGTGATGCGATGGAATATTTCATTTTGCGATATTTTATTTTTAAATGCATTGCAGGTCAGCAATAATGAATTGTAAAAGATAACCGAGTGTCTGTAATGAACTCGCTCACGTTCTTGTCGCCGAGAAATGGAGAGACAGCAGTGTAATTCACTTCAAAACTTTGATGAACCTAAAACAGAAATTTTGAAAAAAAGATTATTGAAATCCGCTAACACGTCAGTGAATACTAATTTAACACAAAATAATACGCAACAGAATGTACTACTGAATACATTACGTGTGAGTTGTTTATTTTTTTGTTATTGTGTTTTTTTATTATAATCTGACATAATTGACATACATTTTGTAATTTCCAGGCACCAATATCGAGCAGCATGATCGTGTCCTCGATGCAAGCTTCGCAGAGCTCCTTGCCTATCACACACAATTTAGTTACTCACTCTATTGCTCCTGTTAAAATTCATACAAACAACTCTCCTTATCCTTTGCAACTGTCCACTGTTCATGTGCCAGTACAAATACCAGGTTCCAATTCTAACATTAGTGTTCCTGTTCAATTGTCAGGTCCTACTAATACAGTACCGCTACAAATAGCACCAGTCAGTCTACCTATACAAGTATCTGGTACCACAAGTGTACCAGTACAATTGTCAGCTGGAGAAACTATTAATGTACCTTTACAAATTCCAGCTACGGGTCAAAATATTCAATTAACTGGTTCTGCTTTGCCTTCTATGCCCGTCTTGCAAAATCCTAATCCGTCATTGCATAGCTCAATTTTTCACGTCCACATGGGTTCAAATCCTAGGCCACCAAATATGGATACTTCGACGGACATGTCTGTATCTAGTTCTTCACAGTTACAAGTAACTGATAATTCTGGAGTCCAAGTTAAAGTAAACACTCCTCTTCCTCAAGTCCAAGTTGGGCATAATAATGCTGTAATTCAGGTTCAAAACACATCCAATCCCAATTCCATTCAATTGCGTGGAGCTCCTCGGCCAGTGCCTCATGTGGTGTACATACAAACTCCGACAGGGTTGAAGCCGGTGACAAGTACAGATGTCATTACACAAGCAAGTACAAGTGGAAACCCACCACAAATTATAGTAAGGAGACCAGTAAGTGAATCATTACCATTAACAAAACGCATCAGCCAACCTAAATGCACCAGTTATTTTTTTAATTACTTATTTAGATTAAAGATATAAAATGCACTTTAACATTTCTTTTGTTATGTTAGATACTATTATACTATCTTTATTTGTATTAGTAAATAAGATAATATATTATTTAAATTGATTGATTTAACTGTAAATATAACTGATAAACAATTTCCTCATCATAATCATCATCTTGCTGCTCTTATTCCAATCAAATCATTAATTCTCCATAAACTACTTAAGAGTCTTTACATATTATCTGTCTCAACTTTATTGGATCGGAATGCAACCATAAGCTTAGAAGATCCGAAATGAAACAAAAGGGGCTGCTATAAATTTTCAAAATTTTGTTCAATTACAAAAAGAAAGTAAAACTGATTGGACCAGATCCCACAAGCAGCACCCATTCACGAGTTAATTACTAGGGTAGTAATCACACAATTGCTTGTGGTCCATACAATGTTCTCTACTGTCATCTTAGATATTGCAAAAAGTTTTGATGTTAGTTTTATAGTATGCAATGGGCCATAATTGTTGACCTGACAATGTCAGATTGAGCTGGCTCAGATCCTTGTAAAGTTCTTAGTCGACTTTTACAACACTTACTAGCAACTTGAGAGTATAGTATTTGTGGCTGCTAACATATAGCATAAGTAATTAATATTTTTAATTATCTAAATTTTTTTAAGGAGGAATGGGGTATTTAGGGTTGTCTTTATGTCTTTTTAGTAACTTTAAATTTATTTTTAACTAGCAACTTGTCCTCGCTTTGCTTCGGATTCTGTCACCTTACCTGCATAGTTCCTGTTTGAATACCAAGATAAAATATAGCCTAAGTTACTCCTTATATAGACAGCTACCTGGTAGTAAAATATTATCAAAATCGGTCCAACTGTTTTGTCTGACAAAAAATGTTTAAACTGTATTTTAGGCATAGGTGTCGTGCTGTGTGAGCATAAAAAGACCAGTATTTTGACCTTACAAACAGACACTTCACAATTTTATTTATTTGTATAGACTACCTGCCCTCTCTTTACTTTGGTTTCACTCACCTTGCCTTTGCATTTTAATTGTCCATTTTTATATGGGTTTCTTAAGAGGGAAAATTGGGAGTAAAATCTTATTAAAATCAGTCCAGCCATTTGCAAGATAAAAATTTTTGAATGGTTTTTAGACATAGGTATAGTATAAATAACCATGTGAGTGTGAAAAAGCAAATATTTTGATATTACGAACAGACACTTTACACAGTAATTAACAAATTAAATTTTATCAACTAATTGCATAATAGTTTCTGAAATTTAAATGAATTTTCCTGGTTTTAATCCATATCTGATCCATTGCTGGGCTGAGTTCCTTTCAGACGAGGAAAGTTAGCCTACTATACTATATTGGTTAGATGGGTAGGCAGATTGCCATATGATTTTATTGCAAGTTATTTTTATTTTATGATATCTGGTAAAAGCCTGAATAGATTTTTATAATAGTCAAGGGTTAGTGACAACTGCCTTCCATACCACGCAAATATATATATATATATTAACACAATAATATTAACATATTTTATGGTGTTTTGATTTGATTTTTTTTTTATCCCCTATATCACTGCAATCTGTCGCCCTTGGGACATTCAGCAGTGGGTATGTTGGTTAATGATTGTCATGCTCGGTATGCGACCTGCGTCGCATCCTATATATATTTATTGTTCAAGTATGTCTTGGGGCATCTTCCGCTTCAGTCTGCGTGTCGTTTGGTTTTCCTTCATCAGGATGTTAGCTAAGCTGTTCGGATGATTTTTAATCCTTTCCTTGTATGAGTTAGTGTGATGGAGAACTTCTTGATTGACAGTAGTTATACATAGATCATGATGGAGCTGTTTGTTTGTGATGAACCAAGGGGCGTCGGTAATTATTCTCAGCATCTTATTTTGAAATCTCTGTATAATTTCAATGTTGGAATGAGAAGCTGTTCCCTGCTGATTTGATTTTGATATAATATATATTGAATATTTGTAGCAGCCACGGTAGAAAGAGAAGACTATTTTGTTCGTGACTTCTGAATTAAATAACAAATATTGATTAGATTAAACCTTTATATTAATGAATATATATTCCATATGGTGACAAAGTAAGCATATAATTCTTGCCCTTAGGTGTCGTAAAAGACGACTAAAGCATTTGATATGTATAGAACATCTATGCAGCAGAAGGAAAACTCAAAAATTATGAAATTTGCTGACATGTCTGACCAGTGTGGTTTAGTCAGTCAATTTTTCTCCTATTGTGGAGGAGACTCAAACCAAGCTGTGGGACGTACAAGCGGAGATGGATTACTAACTACATTTTGCATATTTTATCAGCTCGGCTCGTAATCGTCCCACTGCCTGGCTCGAGCCTCTTCTACGATAGGAGTGAGATTGAACTTAATATACCATGTTGGTCAGACAGGTTGGTATAGAGTTTTGTTTCGAGTTTGCCCTCTCCGGCATAGATGTTATATGCACATTATAGCCCTTAGTCGTCTTTTACGACAACCACGGGCAAGATAGAGTGTGGTAAATTGTATTCTTATCCCATCACCACACGGATGTATTTTACGTATTGATTCAATTCAAGAGTTTCGGCGCGAATTTGGAAATGTCATGTTAAGCTCTTGTATTATATTCATTTTTTTAGTGTTTTATAGTGTTATATTGAATAATTTTGCTGATATTTTATGTAATATAATATAATGAAGGTGCTGAAATGTGGTGAATGTGATATAAGAGTGGTTTGCGTGTATTTCCATATTCAACCGGAATTCCCAGAGAAATCATCTAATTAGGTTTTCAGCGCCTAATTAATGATAACGACTTGACTTACTGACGGACCATGACAATAAATAAGTTATACAATATGAAGAAGTTAATAATATGTAAAGAAATAAGCTACGTAAGACAAGGCAGTATGGTCGAAAAGACTTTAGCCTGCCCGTAAGGGCGATTCAAAAAAAAAAATCATTCAATTCAAACACTGCCTTCAGAGATGCTGTTAAGTATCTATATATTAATACATGAAGCAAAATCTTTGTACCCCTTTTCACAAAAATTACGTGGATGGACAAGTATGAAAAATGGCACAGTTGAAGTATATAACGAGGACAAGTGCATAAAACTGAAATTTCATATAATAATGAATTAGAAATACATAAAATTCATTAAAAAAGGCATTACGCACACTACAACGCAATCGCTACACACATGCGCGCGCTTATACAGTTTTGTTTACGGTTAAAATCTCTGGTCAAACCGAATGTCAAATAATCATAATTATGATGACAATGTCTAATAGGCATTTGTACTTAGTACTTTATATATTAGTTATTAGTGAAATACAGCTTGCTCAATTTACAATTGTACATAAATAAAATTAAAAGAAAATTGTGTAGCAGAAAAATTAATTAAAATGCATTATGGCCGAATTTCGACCACACGGCGACCACTAGTAATAAATAAGTCATAGTAGAGTATTTTTGAAGTTTAATATTATTTTGTGTTCCTTTTAAAATTGAATACAATAATGAGTATTTTGTTAATGTACGATTCGTTGTTGGGTTTTGCTGCAGTAAAATGTTATTTATTATAACATATATTAGTTAAAAGATGGTGAAAATGGTAGTGTTCATGTAAACAGGACGGGGAATAATCATCTCAAGTCATATGTGTCCCATTGCTGGGCTTTGTTTTTTTGCGGTGGGTTGCGGTCGGCGCGCTCCTCGCACCACTCCGTCCGGGGCGACAGAGGGGCGTAAGCACGCACAAACGCAACCCACCCGAACACCACGTCGCCTTCGTCGTTGGACCGACCACCGGAGCAGGGTTACTTGTCATCAGTGGTTGACCCGACGGAATACCCCCTACTTGGGGTACCCTCTCGTCGACCGACGTCCCCCCCTCGGGGAGCACCTCGGTCTTTCCTCACGCGGTCGGCCTCTCGGCGGGTGACGGACTAACTCCCCGGTCACGTCACCCGCGGCCTCGGCTAGGGCGGCATGACGCGCAGATAATGGCGCCTGCGCCGCCCCAGTCTCCGGCGAACCCCCATTGCTGGACTAGAGCCTCCTCCACAATAAGAGGGAAATTGACCTTTACTATTCTAGTCATACAGTTTGATTTCTCTTGCATAAATGTTATAAGAACATTATATCCCCCAGTCGTCTTTTACAATACTCACGGCCAAGAGAGTAGTGGTGAATTGTATTCTTACTCAGTCACACATGGAGGAGAGTGTTTTCAATAAATGGTACATTTTTCGTTTCTATGCTCTACAAAAGTCACCTCTGGCAACTTTCTTCCTGGTGCATTGTAGCTATTTCTCAAAAACTTTTTCATTATTTAATCCCTTCATGAATGTCCTACTGTTAGGCTCAGGCCTCATTCACTATGAGAGGGAAATGACCTACTACACCACACTGGTCAGACGTGTTGGTATAGGGTTTCGTTTTGAGTTTTCCTTCTCTTACATAGATATTATATGCATATTATATCCCTTAGTCGTCTTTTAAGACACCCATGGGTAGGAGAGGGGGTGGTGAATTGTATTGTTATTCCATCACCACGCGGATAAGCGGGGGTATATTATGGGGATGAATTCTATATTCCGATAGACTAGGCGTTTGCGATTTTGCGTTTTTTCAATATATGTATATTGAAGCTATCTATTTATATTAATCAGAATAATTAGATTTGAGTAATTTGTGTAGATATTAATTCGAGTACCTAGCACTGAGCCTACCTGTTCAGTATCGTGAAAACTATCCGTAAATAGGTAGATTGAATTTAAAAGAACTGTCTCGAGTGGAGAGCCCTCAGCGCTCACCCGCCAGTCCGGCTAAAGTTGTCACAGCCATCTGCGGCTAACAACTAAGTCACACAAAAAAAAAATGCAAGAACTGTTACATCTGCTTTCTCTATGTTTTAGAGAATTTTTTTTTGTCTATTTCATAACGGAAAAATTTAAATATTACCATAAAATATGCAATTGCATTTACCTTATAGCCCTTTGGACGCATTTATTAATGTCAGTAGAGGTGATATATAAAGTAGACTCTCGATAATTTGAATTTTTCGATAATGTGAAATTTTCCCGATCTTTTCCTGTACATTTTTTTTAGGAAGTGTTGTTATTTTAATAACATCTTTTAAAAGTATTCTCACAGGATTTTTAATAAATATATATCTATATTTTTAATAGATAAATTACGCATCATTCCGTATATCCAGTTATCATAACTTATTAGTATGGTTTCTAATATGACAAAAAAAAAAAAAACTTGTAATTGTAACGACCTTGTAACAAAGGAAAGTATAATTTTATTTCATAAATTACGTTACAAGTTGTGATGTAATGTAAATATTTGAGCAATTTAGCGAAAAAAATATTTAACTCGTGTGGTAATTGACAACAATGGGTTAATTTAGGTTCAATTTAAGGGCTACTTTGAAAATGCCAAGTGACAGATTTTAGACAGGCTACATTTGTTATGGTAATATGTAGCAGCGGCTAGGTAAACGTGTTGTAAAAGACGAGCTTTATTGATATAAAGTCGTCTTTTACAACACGTAAAAAGCCTTTTACAACACATAAAAAGCCTTTTATAACACGTAAAGTCGTCTTTTACAAGTCGTCTCGCTGGGCCAACTTCATCCAATGTCGTCTGGTCAACATTCCCAGGAAAGGTGGACGTGCAGTTTCAGGGAAGGTTGAGATCAGGCGGCCGTTCATCAAAATTAAACTTTTGTATTATGTTCTATGAAACATGAGTACACATGCAGTCGACCCCAAGTAATTGGGATAGGAGCAAGCTGATGATGATGGGGATTCTGTAGTACTTTGAGCGTGATAATTAGGTGTACATTCATGGAACTGCTTCATATTCACTATTTCATTAGACTAAGGATATAAATATAAATATTCCAACTATACATATTGTTTTGCCGTGTGTTAACGGAATAAAAATACAATTCACACAATTCCCTATCTTGCCCGTGGATTTCTTAAAAACCGACTAAGGGATATAAAGTCTATGCAAGGGAAGGAAAACTCGTAATAAAATTCAATATCAACCTGTTTGACCAGCGTGGTGTATGGTAAGGTCAATCTATGTTCTATTATGTTCTTTGTGCGATCTATCTCTATTATTGTTTCCAGTTCCGAGTGTTCATCATCATCATTATTTCAGCCCACATGAGTCTGTTGGGTTCCGCCTCCTCCACAATAGGAGGAAAAGGAGAATGCCCATTTTGTTCGAGAGTTAGTTTCAAAATGAAAGTCGATGGGCCTTTATAATTTCTTTTTTATGTTGTAGGATAATTATTCTAGTTTTATATTTAGTAACTAGCAACCCGCCCTCGCTTCGCTTCGGTTTTAGTCGCTTTACCCGCGTAGTTCCCGTTCCCGTGGGAATACCGGGATAAAATATAGCCTAGTTTACGCCCTGATATTATAGCTTTCCATTGGTGAAAGAATTTTTCAAATCGGTCCAGCCGTTTTGAAGATTACTCGGAACAAACAGACAGACAAAATTTTTTTAATCTGTATTTTAGGCATAGGTGTCGTGCAAATAACCGTGTGAGCATGAAAAAAGCCTATTATTTTGACATTACAAACAGACACTCCAATTTTATTTATTGGTATAGATTAGTTTTCATTTTCGAACCCAGGTTTAAGCGTAATCTTATTTTTAGTGAACTGTTTTGAGGTTAGAAAATACGTCAAACGAAAATATAGTAGGTACCTATTATCTTTAGTCAATACTTTTACAAAAGTAATCATGTAGCTAATGCATTTAACATAATCTTAAGATATGGTCCTGTGTGATAATAATAGGTGTTACTTATCAACTGAGGTTTTATGAATGTAATTTAGGTATAATAGGCGTGACGACAGTATAAAAGAATCGATGCATTAATGATTTTAAGGGAAAATACATATCAAAAAAAATTAATACGCTCCTTTAGATTTATCTAAATAATTGAGATTATTAAGATTTTCAATAAATTAAATCATTAAAATACTGCATTCGGCCATTTTGGCTGAAACACCAATCACAGTGTATTACGTCACGTTAAGGTAAACTACTCTGTTTGTTGTTCTCAGTACTACTGATTACGCATTTGGATTGATTTTTTATTTGTTTACGTGTGATTTACCGACTCCACTCGATTATTACAATGGAACCAAGCTTTGTTAAAGCAAACAGCTCAAATTTGCCCAGGATTGATGTATTGTCGGCTGGTGGCAGACTATTTGGAGGGGCGCAGCGTCCTCTACGCCAACCGAGTAGGGGACGTTGTGCGAACGCCCATGACGTGCGGTGTTCCACAGGGGTCGGTCCTCGGACCCACCCTGTGGAACATCGGCTACGACTGGGCGTTGTGGGGGGAGCCTACCACCCAGGCTGGGCGTGATTTGTTACGCCGACGACACGCTTGTCACAGCCCGCGGTGGGACGCTACAAGAGGCGGTAAGCCTGGCGACCTCAGGCACCGAAGAGGTCGTCAGGCTGATCGAGGCGCTGAGGTTGAGAGTGGCTCTGGATAAGACGGAGGCCCTCTTGTTCCATGGGCCCCGTATGGACCTTCCCATCGGCGTCTCGATCACCGTCAATTCGGTTGGGATCAGCATCCAGGCCCATATGAAGTACTTGGGCCTGGTGCTCGACGGATGATGGTGGTTTCGGGAGCATTTCCGCAGGCTCGTCCCGCGGCTCGTCGGCGTGGCGTCCGCCCTACAATAGCTGATGCCGAATATGGGCGGACCGAGCGCGGCATGTCGACAGCTGTACGCGGGGGTCATCCGGTCGATGGCCCTCTACGGCGCACCGGTGTGGGCGGGATCCATGACCGCCCGACTTGGGGCCCTTCTGTGGCGTCCACAAAAGGTCATGGCGGTCAGTATCATCCGCGGGTACCGCACGGTGGCGACGGAGGCGGCGTGCCTGTTGGCCGGGACTCCCCCGTGGGACCTGGAGGCGGAAATGCTCGCCGACTTGTATCGGTGGGTGTCGGGGGTGCGCGAGGGGGGCGGTGTTGTTTCCCTGAGGGAGCTCACCGCCTGGCGCGTCGACGCCCGCCGAGACGTCATCGCCCGTTGGGCAGACCGGCTGGAGAAGCCTCGATACGGTGTTTGTTCCGTGGAGGCCTTCCGGCCGGTGCTGATGCAGTGGTTGGAAAGGCGGCACGGGGTGCTCTCCTTCCGACTCGTACAGGTCTTGACGGGGCATGGATGCTTCGGCAAGTACCTGTACAGGGTCGCTAGGAGGGAGAGAACTCCGTCCTGCCACCACTGCGATTGCGACGAGGACACGGCGCAGCATACGCTCGAGGTCTGTGCCGCTTGGGCAGAGCCGCGTCGTGAACTCGTCGCAATCATCGGTGTCAACCTGACGCTGCCGACCATCGCTAGGGAGATACTCGGCAGCATCAGGAATTGGGACGCGGTCGCAGTCTTCTGCGAGGCAGTTATCTCGCAGAAGGAGGCGGCGGGTCGCGAGCGCGAGGAGCACAGCCTCGATGATACGACCCGCTGTCGGCGACTGGGGCGGCGCAGGTGGGATTACCTGCGTGCAATGCCGCCCTAGCCGAGGCCGCGGGTGACGTGACCGGGGATTAGTCCGTCACCCGCCGAGAGGCCGACCGCGTGAGGCAAGACCGATGTCCTCCCCGAGGGGGGGACGTCGGTCGACGGGAGGGTGCCCCGGGTAGGGGGTATTCCGTCGGGCCGACCACTGATGACAAGTAACCCTGCTCCAGTGGTCGGCCCAACGACGAAGGCGACGTGGTGTTCGGGTGGATTGCGGGTGTTGCGTGCTTAAGCCCCTCTGTCGCCCCGGACGGAGTAGTGCGGAGGCGCGCCGACCGCAGCCCACCCCCAAAAAAAAAAAGGATTGATGTATTGATGTTTCCTCGCTACAAATAAAGAATTTTGCTCGCCTGAGTTTAGAAAGGTAAACTTCTTTGTAAGTAAATTTTTGTTTATCTTTACTACCATGTTTCTAGTAACCTCATCTCTAGTACCAACTTAGATATAATCTAACTCGTTTTGAACTGATGTGAGTTTATTTTATTTTCATAGCTTATTTTTACACTAGCAATCCGCCCTCGCTTCGCTTCGGTTATAGGTTATAGTCGTTTTACCCGCGTAGTTCCCGTGGGAATACTGGGATAAAATATAGCCTAGTTTACGCCCTGATATTATAGCTTTCCATTGGTGAAAGAATTTTTGAAATCGGTCCAGCCGTTTTGAAGATTACCCGGAACAAACAGACAGACAAAAATTTTTTAATTGCTATTTTAGGCATAGGTGTCGTGCAAATAACCGTGTGAGCATGAAAAAAGCCTATTATTTTGACATTACAAACAGACACTCCAATTTTATTTATTGGTATAGATTAAACTTGTCATTGTTTATTCTTGAGGTTAGCTCCCTCACAGCTTTGCGAGCTTTAACCACTTAACTCTTATTATTTTCTTCTTAGGAACATGTACAAATACTTTGTTGGGGGTTTTTATTGATGTATATTTGCACTGAGGTACTGCACACCACTTATAAACTTTGGAATTCATTTTTATCACAAGAATTAATTTAATGTTTTGCTTACTTTCTTCGCTACACATAGACACAAGGACGTGGTTACCTTAACGTGACGTAATAGCCGACGCCATGACACCGGCGAGCTGTTTTCGCGCTATATTTAAAAAATATTGGAAAATTGTTTCAAACTTCTTTAAACATAAATTTATTACCGAAATATATGTTTTTTTCGTAAATAGTAAGTGTGTCCCCCCACATTACGGAAAAGGATTTCAAAATCTTTCGTCACGCCTATTCATACAAAGTTACAATTCTAGGGAAAGGTTCGCCTTTGGCAACAACTACAATATACTGCTAATTGAATACCAGGAATAGTAAAATCAACATTTTATACTGAAGAACAGTTTACAGAATATATTGTCTCTAAGTATTGAGCTGGCGCATTTGTGTACATACATCATTAACAGGGCCTCGCCGCAAATACCATAATACTTATACTCGGTCCAACCATTTATTTTACTTTTGGCAGGTCGAATTCTGATCAATTAGTGTTGTACCCATGTATTACGGATACTCTGTTTTGTAATAATCGATTTTAGTCAGGAAGAACTTTTAATCGATTTAACACGGATATTTTATTTTTGCTTAAATACATATTTCATATTATTTAAAAACTTCACTTCTGTAAATATATTTGTTATTTGGGCACATTAATTTTTGCATACCCACTAATTCAGTCCTCCCAAAATATTTTACTTTGTACTTTGCAAAATAAAAAATAACTACTTTATGAAGCATTTTTCCATTAAGCGGGGTCCGCTGCTCCAAACTTTACTTAGAGACAATGGCGCCCTCGTCTGCGGTAGTAAATCACTAATTTTCTCATCCAGCCTACCCCTTTTTTTTTAAGCCGAATTGGCAGCACTGAACGGCGCGCCGGCGACGCCATTTTGTTGTGTTGTCTGTCACTCGCAACAAGACTCCCGTGCTAGTCACATTTCTGTTCGCTGAGTGCTCTTTCATATTTTTCATACGCTGTGTTGAGTATTTATATTCCACCGTATTGATTTCATTGTTCTTACTTTGATTGAGTTGAGCGTATCGTTCCTCCCAGTAAGATTTTACTTGCAAAATGCCAAGAGATTCCTACTTTGAAATAATTAGTAGCGTCTCTACGAAATTGTGGCTTGTTTCGTGGTCAAAAATCTTCTTTGTCAAAGGTGCTGCACCAAATCAGGTTCTTGTATAAGAAATCCGACAAAAGAAAAATTTTAATGGAACGTCGTGATTTGTTTCGCTGTGAATTTTTAAGACAAGCGAAGAAAATAGAAGACTGGTCGAATGTCGTTTTCACAGATGAAACTTGGCTCAATGCCAATCATTCCATACCAAAAGGTTGGACTGACGATACTGCTGCTTCTACTTCTGCAGTGCCAATGGGGAAAGGTGAACGCCTCATCATTTGCCATGCGGGAACTACAAAGGGATTTGTACCAGACGCTCTGTTAGCGTTCAAATAAAAAAAAAACAGGAGACTATCATGAGGAGATGAATGCGGACGTGTATGAAAAGTGGTTCAGAGAAATGCTTACATCACTTGAAGAGCCATCAACAATATTTATTGATAATGCACCCTATCACTCTCGCCAAATTAATATAAGGCCAACAAAAAACACGAGATTATAAACTGGCTTCGTGATAATGGGGAAGATGTGGACGAATCCCTACTAAAAGTAGAATTACTTAAAATATTAAAAAGTAAAAAGCAGCCAAAACGATATGTCATCGACGAAATGGCAGCAGAATATGGGCATGTTGTAATCAGAATTCCTCCGTACTACTGTCAATATAATCCAATTGAAATGATCTGGGCACAAGTCAAAGGACACGCCGCAAGAAACAATACAACTCCTCCTTTCACAGCAAATAAAATGCTTGAACTTTTAAAAAACGCATGTGCTAGTGTGACGCCTGAAAACTGGGCGAGTGTCGTCAACAAGACAAAAAATATAATATTCTCTGATTGGGATCGGGAAATTGAATTTGACAACATACCTACACAAGAGTTAATAATAAACACTGCAGATGATTCAAGCGACGATTCGAGTTCGTATGAAGAATCCGACGATTCGTTATAATAAAATAATATTAAAATATTTTGGTTGTTTTATTTCATGTTATAGGTATGATGAGAAGATTTTTATATCTCCCTGATACAATTTTAACGTGTTGTCTATTACAACAATTCAAAACTCAGTTGTCAGCTGACTTAACTGCAAATAAGTGTAATCTATTATCTGCGATTCATTAGTTTGCACCGAATACTTTTGATCCTGTCACTAGATGCGAAAGAACGTAACTTTTTTTATAACGGAAATGAATTATCACTTAAATTTTATGAATAGAGCTATTTACGGCATAGTAATGTATTTAGTGGGTAATAATTAAGATATATACATATTATTGGGCAGTTTATATATTTCTCTGTTCACTCGTTTCAAAGTTAATAATTGCGTATAATGAAACAGTTACGTCCTAAAGCATGTGTCAAAAGTAAAATAAATGGTTGGAACGAGTATAGTGTTGCCCAAAAAAGTCTTGGTCTTGCGGTCTTGGTCCTGGTCTTGCGAGAAATGCGAGACCAAGACCGCTTCATTTTTGCAAGACCAAGACCTAGACTGGCCCTGCAAGACTTGAGCAAGACCAAGACTGGGCCTGCAAGAGTCTCGCGGTCTTGCATTTAATTCAAATCACCATTTGAGCTTATATACAGTTGATATACGGTTGCACCAGTGGCCTCGGCTAGGGCGGCATCAGGCGCAGATACTCGCGCCTGCGCCTGCTGCCTGGTTAGTATAGCCGAAGAGACGTTCCCCGCGCACGCGCTCCGCCGCCTCCTTCCATGAGACTACCTACTGCCTCGCAGAAGGCTGCGACCGCGTCCTAGTTCCTGACGCTGTCGAGCATCCAGCAATTTCAGGTCCATGTACCATGTTGGGCCCACTGGTTAGCAAAGTGTTATGACGCATACCTATTCCTGCAGAAGTCGGTAATCTGAGTGCCTAATAGTAACGTATTATTAATATAATAAAATACTTCACGACATAACTACTGTAACACATTGTAGGTACCTCGGCAGAACTGAGTTTAAATAAAGACAGAACTATGTATTTTAATTGATAGGTATCTAACCTAACCTAACAAGTAACAACGTTTGTCCGTTAAGTCTTTTATACGCGCCAAATCGTTAAATATTTTAAAACAAAGTCCTCCGGTGGGTGTCTGTCTATTCGCGATAAACTCAAAAATACTACACAGATTTTATGAAATTTTCACCAATAGCTAGAGTAATTCTAGACGAAAGTTTAGCTATATCATTTGTTAGCTTGTAATATAACAATACATTGTAACGAAAGTTTAGCTATATCATTTGTTAATTTGTATTATTGTAGGAGTCATCCCAAAAATAATGGGCGCGATTGATGCGATCACCGTGCCATCGGTGCCCCTGTCGCCCTCCCCTGCTCCCGTTCGTCATACCGTCTTGCCTAAAAATTATTTAACCATTAGCTATTAGACTTGAGTTATACTACACAAAATAAGTTACTAGGTATCATAGCGACAGTGATGTAAAAATACAATTTATTGTGATAAAATATTAGGTAGGCAGAGGTTTCACTGGTAAAAAACTTAATAAAGAATTTAGTACATTTTGCTAAGATTTACTTTTTCTTACTACTGTTTCTCCAATATTCTAGAGAGGTTTTATATAATAGTGCTATCTAGTAACTTGTACTAATATAACAACAAAAGTAAAACCGTAATCAATAGCAATATGGCATAAGTACCTACCTAAAAAATATTAGGTATCGGTACAATATACATATTTTGGAATACTTTTTTTTTTATACAGAAAATATAAACAAAAATCTAATGATCTAAATTCAGTTTTTGGCACAACATATAACTACACTTGTATTATTCTCAATCACATTACGCTTAACTTTCTAGTCTCATCAGTAAAATTTTCATAGTGTGTTTGCCAATTGACTTGCGCAACCTATAATAAGATGAATATTTTATCGGAAGAGTTGATTTGGAAGCTCAACTGCTCAAATCCATGATTACAGCATTCATAATATTACTTTTGACTTAATATCTACAATAGCGTCATCCAATGATTTTTGTAAAAACCTGTATCAAAGGAATCTTAAACTTAACGAAAAGTTAAGAATATAGTTCAATAAAGTAAAGTATTAACTATATATTTAAAAGATGGCGTTCTATATCCTAAAAACTATTCTTTAAGTTAAAATTCTTCCTTGTATTTTAAATTACATATATAATATATGTATTGAAAAAAAAATATAGATGATTATGATAAATAACCATTTTTAGCTACCATAACTCGTTTTAACCGACTTCTAAAAAAGGAGGAGGTTCTCAATTCGAATGCTTGTTTTTTTTATGTTATTTCGTGCATAACTCCGTCGCTTTTTTTATGGGTGGGCTATGGTAAGCGCACACGCGGTCCAGTCCGTCCGGGGTGACGAAAGGACGGCGCGCGGGAACGTCGCCTCGTTGTTGGGCCGACCACCGGAGCCGGGCGACTTGTCGTCAGTAGTCAAATAACTCCATCGCTTGCCAATCAAATTGAGAAAATCTTTTTTATTAGAAAGGGGGAATGTTAAATAACATAAAATTTATTGTATCAACTGCCCCGTGTGGTGACGTCTTAAGAAAACAGGGTCGAAATTCCTTCCTTTGTCATAGGAGTAGTAACTCTGTCTAATGTAACATCAGGGGAATAGGAGAGTAATTTTCCCCAGTGGTAAGGGTTATATTCAATAGTGGACTATAGGCTAGCAGATGGATAGGTAGGATAGGATGATATTTGATTAATTTAGTTGGATTTTTCATTGCCATGACAAATGACTGTTACGTTATTCTAACTGCAAGACTTGCAAGACTTTGCGAGACTCTTGCTGCAATACCAAGACTCGAGTGTGCAATACCAAGGCCAAGACGAGACCAGGTGCGCTGTTGCAAGACCAAGACTGGTCCAAGTCTCGTCTTGGTCTTGCATTTGGGCAACACTAATAATACTGTCATTGTATGTGCGCCGCACCCTACCGTTCGATTTCCAACAAGACAAATACGATAATAAGTAATTATTGGAAAAGAGAGAATTTGCCCTGTTTAAATCCTTACTTACAAGCAAATAAACATAATATGTTATTCTAAGTATGTTCTATTATTTACATGTCGCGATTTGATTCTCGCCCTAATTAAATATTTTTTTAACTAATATTAAGGATAAATCCACTTCCATTTCGTCACTTATTTCTATACAGTAAATTACATTTACTGTATAGAAATAAGCCCTTATATGTTCACCATAAAGGATATCGCCTGTTTTAATTGGTAAGATCCTAATGCTAACCATCGTAAATGACTTAGATACAAACTGAAAAAAAAAATATCTAAATGGGTAGCATTACTGTCTACTCAGAAAAATATTACGTCGCTGTTAATATTTTGCCTTTGTATAAAAATTGACAAATGATTAACTGTATTAAATTATAAAAAAAAGTATTTAAATGTAATAAAACTACTTGTCTGCCATAGCTGGATGGAATTTATTTCATAGGAACTATAAAAAATAAAATACGCTAAAATAAATCATAAGATAAAATCCTAAAATCAACAAAATATGTACAGTTAATTAAATTTCATTAATAATGACCTCGGTTGTAGCGACGTCGAACTTGGGTCCCTAGAATATAAAGCATACTTTCGTAGGAAGTTCATTCGGTAATAGCGACTCCGGATATAATGCTTAATTCGGGTATACCGACTTGTTTTATGAACTATTTGGGACAGATTCATAGAAATTCCTTTCGGATGTTGCGACTGAGTCGGCAAAGGCACAAAGTCTCATTCATAAGCTTTAACTATTAAGCTTTCTTATCCTTTGTTTATATTCACTGATGTCAAATGCTTTGTGTGTAGCGTTACTTAGCATGTGCGCGAAGTTAAAATTATCAATCAGTTACGTAGCTATTTCCAGAAAATGGCTCCTAGACGTACATTTACTCTTAAAGAAAAACTGATTTCGGATATAGAGACCTCCGGATATAGCGACGAGATTAAAGTGGTCCCTCCGCCGTCGTTATAACCGAAATACACTGTAGGACGTGTTGAAGTTCTATTACGATGCCCTTTGCGGGATAGTTTTGTCTGGAACTCAACGTAAATCGTAAATACGAACCTCTTTCCACGGCGGGCGGAGCACACGCCCCCGGTCATGGCTTCGCCGGACAGCGACCGGGAGGCCGACGATGAAAGTGCTCCGCCCATCACGGAGCCGGAAATGGGGGCGGCGGTGGCGCGTATGCGAGTCAAATCCACCGCCCCCGGGCCCGACGGTATTCCGAACCGTATGCTGGCCCTGGTCCTCGAACACCTGGGACCACGCCTCAGGGGACTGTTCGACGCTTGTTTGACGTCCGGGCAGTTCCCTGGGTGCTGGAAGGAGGGGAGGCTGGTTCTCCTGCCGAAGCCGGGACGGTCTCCCGAGTCAGCCTCGGCCTATAGGCCCATCGTGCTGCTCGATGATGCGGGCAAGCTGCTGGAGAGGGTGTTGGCTGCCCGCATCGAGCGGCACCTCGTCGGGGTCGGGCCCGATTTGTCGGATGCCCAGTTTGGTTTTCGGAGAGGGCGTTCGACGATCGCGGCCCTGCTGCGCCTGAGGGCCGTGGTAGCGGAGGCAGTCACCGGCGGAGGAGTCCTGTTGGCGGTGTCCCTGGACATCGCCAACGCCTTCAACAGTCTGCCATTCAGCTGCATCAGGGAGGGGCTGAGGTATCACGGGGTGCCCGTGTACCTCAGGCGGCTGGTGGCAGACTACTTGGAGGGGCGCAGCGTCCTCTACGTTGATCGAGTAGGGGACGTTGTGCGAACGCCCATGACATGCGGTGTCCCGCAGGGGTCGGTTCTGGGTCCGACCCTGTGGAACATCGGCTACGACTGGGCGTTGAGAGGAAGCCTCCCACCCGGGCTGGGCGTAATTTGCTACGCCGACGATACACTCGTCACAGCCCGGGGTGGGACGCTAGAGGAGGCGGCACGCCTGGCAACTCTCGGCACCGAGGAGATTGTCAGGCGGATCGAAGCGCTGGGGTTGAGGGTAGCCCTGGAAAAGACGGAGGCCCTTTTGTTCCATGGCCTCCGTACCGCCGGGCCTCCCGCCGGCGCTTCGATCACCGTGAAGTCGGTCACCATCAGCATCCAGGCCCACATGAAGTACTTGGGCCTGGTGCTCGACGGGCATTTTTGGTTCCGGGAGCATCTCCATCGACTTGTTCCCCGGCTTGTCGGCGCGGCGTCCGCCCTTTCGCGGCTGATGCCGAATGTGGGCGGACCCAATGCTACGTGCCGACAGCTGTACGTGGGGGTGATCCGGTCGATGGCCCTGTATGGCGCACTGGTGTGGGCGGGGTCCCTGACCGTCCGTCTTAGGGCCCTCCTGTGGCGACCACAGAGGGTCATGGCGATCAGGGCCATACGGGGTTACCGCACGGTGGCGACGGAGGCAGCGTGCCTCCTGGCCGGAACTCCCCCGTGGGACCTGGAGGCTCGCCGACATTTATCGGCGGATGTCGGAGACGCGCGCCCGCGGCGGCATGGTCTCCATCAAAGAGATCACCGCCTGGCGGGTCGACGCCCGCCGAGAAGTCATTGCCCGTTGGGCAGTCCGGCTGGAGAGTCCTCGGTACGGTGTCAGGACCGTCGAGGCCCTCCGGCCGGTGCTGATGTAGTGGTTGGAGCGGACGCACGGGGTGCTTTCCTTCCGACTGGTGCAGGTGCTGACGGGGCACGGTTGCTTCGGGAAGTACCTGCACAAGATTGTCAGGAGGGAGAGCACACCGTCCTGCCACCACTGCAGTTGCGACGAGGACACGGCGCAGCACACGCTCGAGGAGTGTGCTGCATGGGAGGGTGATCGCCGTGAACTCGTCGCAATTATCGGTGCCGACCTGGCGCTGCCGACCATCGCCAGGGAGATGCTCGTCAGCGTCAGGAATTGGGACGCGGTCGCCGCCTTCTGTGAGGCCGTAATCTCACGGAAGGAGGCGGCGGATCGTGTGCGAGTAGAGCTCCTATTCGGCGACACGTTCCGCCGCCGGCGACTCGGGCGGCGCAGGCGCGAGTATCTGCGCCTAATGCCGCCCTAGCCGAGGCCGCGGGTGATCGGACCGGGGAATTGTCCGTCACCCGCAGAGAGGCTGACCGCGCGACGGCGACCGTCGTTCCAGGACGTCGAGAGGTGAGGTTACCCGAAAGGGGATTCCGTCAGGCCGACGACTGATGACAAGTCACATTTGCTCCGGTGGTCGGCCCAACAACGAGGTGACGTGGGTACGGGTGGGTTATGGGCCCGCGCGCCGTCCTTTCATCGCCCCGGACGGACTGGACCGCGCGTGCGCTTACCATAGCCCACCCATAAAAAAAAAAAAAAAAAAAACTAAAAAAAAAAAATCGTAAATACGAAATCGTAAACGACACGGCGCCATAGTGTTTTGTGTTACCTTAGCTCAACAATCTCAGGGGGGTATCCCAACTAGTGCGTTCACGAATGAACATAGGTAAGACGAAAGTCATGTCAAACGCTCAGTCATTCTAGTACCGGTCCTAGTCGACAGTGCGACTCGAAGTTGTCGATCTAATGATCTTGTCTACCTGTTTGTCCTAGGTAACGAATTATCATTACCAAGGACAAACAGGTAGATTCAATTTCAAGAAAGAGGTTCGCCGACAAAACCAACTCGGCTGGGCAGCGTTCGAAAAACTTAAGAGGATCTTCTAATTCAACATACCTCAGTGACTGAAAGACTTACACGGAAACGTGTTCTCTAAATGTAGATTTCAAAACTAAGTTTAAAGTCGCGTAGAGCAGGCTATGTTTAGGCTTTCTCTACGTGATAGAATCCAAAATACGGAAATCCGTAGAAGAACGGGTATGATTCGGTATGAACGACATAGCACGTAGAATTAGCAGGCTAAAGTGGCATTGGCCAGGCCACATTGTTCGACAACCGCTGGGAAACAAAGGCTCTCTTGTGGCGACCACGTGTCGGACAGTAGTATCAGTGTAGGACGAATTAGGTAGACCGACGACCCGGTGAAAATTGCTGGGCGTCGTTGGATGCAAGCGGCACAGGACCGCACGTTGTAAAGAGACATAGGGGAGGCCTACATCCATCCTACACGTGGACTGCGATAGGCTGGATGATTATGATGTTTGAATAAATATGTTGTGTGTTTTGTAATTATTGCCGCCAATGCTATTTTCAATAAAATACAACGAAAGATCGGTTCATAATCTGTAAAAACTAAAAATAATAAGGTATACGGCCATAAATAAATAATTCGTCTAATTTCACCTTCAAAATCGATAAGAATGTATCGATATATTTTGATAAATTGTTTTGGCTTCACCTGGCAACACCACGTGTTACTCCAATTTATACAAATCACAAACCTATGTTCATTTGTATGACTTTTAATTATTATTTTTAATGCTAGGGTATAAGTTACCCTAAAATTAATTCTGAGAAAGTATAAAAATAAGATATGAATTTAAGATAGTATTTGGTTTAGGCCCATTGGCAATAGAAAAGGGCCTGGTTTTGGGCATTCTCCTTTACCTACTTTACCGTGCTGGTCAATCTTGTTGGTATAGGGTTTTATTTTGAATTTTTCTTCAATTGTATCGATATTATCTCCATATCGTATCCCTTAGTTATCTTTTACGACACCCACGGGTAAGATAGGAGGCGGGTATTATATTCGTACTCTATCACCACACGGAAAGTCTTAGTTTTATGTATCTTTGAACTGAAGTCTGCCGCGATGCAAGGATTTATGTATGTATGTAAATGATGTTGTCTTTAAAAGAACCCTTGGTTTTGTAAAAGAATCAATTTTTTTAAATAATCTATAGGCGAACTGTTTCTTGCTCATATCGGCACGGCTAGTTACTTGTATTGAGCTTCACCGAACTCCATAAACACATAATAATTATTAATTGTATCCAATTTGGACATTACCATCATCTCAGCCCACATAAGTCCCACTCTTGGAGCTTGGACTCCTTTCGGAATAGGAGGGGAATTTGATTCACTATACTGGTGAGACGTGTTGCTATAGGACTACATTGTACTTTAAATATAAATATGTAGTTCTATAGTTAGAAAATCATATTACAATTGAATAGAACTTTATAAAAAGCTGTTCTTAACTGGTGCGCTTTTGGCAAAGCGATCAGCCGTGCGGTATCATGGCGAAGGGGAAATTATTCGCTTCACGATGTCTCGCGACCTTCGCCTGTTGGAATTCACATGGGGACATCCTAATGGACTCGTTTAAAGTACCACCAATAGCCGATCGTCCCTCGCATGAGTGACTTTCCACGCAATCTAATGCCGTCCTCTTTGCCTTGGATAACGAGGTTTTCTATGGACCAGCTATCAAATCTGAAAACGTATTCGAAAAACGAAATTATGCATTATAGAAAATAGATGCAATTTGATGCCGAGGTCTTCAGGTATTGAAAGATTAGGTGGAACTAAGACCACAATCATCATTTCCGCTCATATTACGTCCCACTGCTGGGCTCAGACAGATTGGTTTAGGGTTTATTTCGAGTTTTCTTTCTCTTGCATAGGTATTATATGCCTATTATATTCCCTAGTCGTCTTTTACAACATCTATGGGCAAGATAGGGAGTGTTGATTTGTATTCTTACTCCTTCACCACACGGAGGAGGATAAGGTTCGGTAGAAGCCTGATCTTTGTGACCTTCTTTATATTTGGTTTCTCCGTATCTTATTTATGTAGAATAATTTCTTTTATAGTCATCGTCATTCTCCACATCATCAATCAGCTTTCTTTCCAATTTCTTATGGTCAATGGACTATTGCTCTTCTTCCATTGTAAACATTGCAAATATTTTAGCAATAGTTTTATGAGCAGTCACCTGTCTATCATGAACTTTCTTGGGAAATGTAATTGAAGTCAAGAAAGGCATTAGTTGTCATTTACGACGACACCACCACACAACACTTCATACATCTTTTCTTTTCGCTTTTAGCTTGATGTCGCATATAATTGTAATGTTAGAACATTTCGCTATGTAATTTTACTCCACATAATATGGTACAAACCTTGTTCTCTCTACCTCTTTATAAATAACCTGTTAAATTTCTAGATATTCTGTAACAGAATTAAACTATTAACTTTAGCTTGACCTATATTCGACAGAATCTCTTACAAATATTTGTTATACTACTAATAATGCTTATTTGTACAGTGATTTGTAAGTTCCTACATTATTTCGCTTCACGATTTCCTCTAACTTACTAAATGATTTATCATAAAACAAAAATTTTGTTTCTTTTACAGGTAACAAGTAATTCAAATATACATCTAATATCAAACGTTAACACCAAACCGAATATAGCTCCAAAAACGATAGCACCTGCACAGAACAAGTCTTCCATTCTTGCTCCCGTGAACACTAGTCAGCCAATAGTCATACAGAAACCAAAGGTTAATGACAAAATGATAGTGCCCGTTAGTATAGCTCCAAATAATCAGGGTAAACAAGCTATAGCATATCTTGGCTCAATGAAGAAACCCAATCAAAAGAATTTAACCGAGAATCAATCAATATTAATATCAAACAATCAGTCAAATGTTAATGCAAACAATCAAAAGCTGTTCATTACTCCTATGAACATGCCCAAAATTCAAAATACCAAATTTATTTTACCTGTAACGTTACCTGCTACCATGGCGTCTAAAGGCCCAATAATCAATCTGCAAATAGCCAATGGGCAAATCCAAAATGATCCTCAAGGGAATATCACTGTGATGCGTGACACAGCACCCATGGAAACACAAGACCTTCCACCATTACAACCACTTAAAATGATGAATGGCAAAGATGTACCACAGAGTCCGAAAAGTAATAAATCATTTACGTTATCTATACCTGGATCACGAGCTGAACCCACTGGCGAGCAAGGAGAATATACGCTTTCAATACCAGAAACAAATGCATCAATGAATGACGACCTTTACACGGTTTCAATAGCTGACGAAGACGACAGTAGAGAGAAATCTTTCACTTTAGCTATACCAGAGAAAGGTAAAAGCTTGTTAAATAGGAACATGATAGATAGGAATGATATTGGATTTCGGAATTCTATGGATAGGAGCGAGATGGGATCTGGGGCTATCGCTGCGCCAGCAATTTTGAGACGTTCCAATTCTGATAACAGTGAAAGAAAAACTACAAATGCCAATATGAAAAGGCGGATATCTTTATGTGCGGAGAACTTATCAAATAAAAATGTTAAATTATCTATTCCACCTAAATTTGAGAAATTAGAGGATCGTGACGTTGACAATAATGATGATCATCGCGTGCCGTCTCTATTCTGTGATGAAAAATTAGACAAAGATTTAGATGTTAAACATTTAGATTCGGATATTGAAGATTTTAGGGATAACAAATCGGATAATAACGGTAAACATCATAATACGCATTATTCGCAAGAGGATAACACTAAAGAGGGCTTCAAACCAGAAGGGATACTTGAAGAAGATCCTCCTGGATTGATATGGAAGAATGGTATTGCTCAATTGCAGGGCAGTAACTTACACTTCCAGACAAACGAATTTGGTCTTATAGATCTATTAGAACATAGTGACCATGAAGATTCGAAGTATTCAGCATCTATGAAACAGCGAATTGAAAGGAATAATAGGGAGAAGAAACCAAATTCACCAGAAGATCTGTATAGGTGTGAATGTTGTGGGTGTCACGGTATGGCAGCAGAGTTCATTACACCAAGTTTCTGCAGTGCTGCTTGTCAAAGTGAAGTTACGAAAGCATTACAAAAGAAGAAAGATAAGGAACGCATAGAGTTACTTAAGAAAAAGAATAAAATGAAGAAAATGTTGTTGAAGAAATACTCTGATTCTGATATAATTTTGTCTGAAGGCAAAGAGAAAAGTCTCAAGCACTTTGATTCTCTGACATCAGACAGTCAGTTAACAGAAGAGGCATTGTTGAAGATGAGCGAAGATTTGACGGAAAACGAAAAATACCCTTGGATGTGCGGCAAGAATGGTTTCTCGTGGATGCGGTATTTAGACATTTGCAAAGCGAAGGCAGCACCAGTGAAGCTGTTTAAAAACCCATTTCCTTATAACAGGAACTGTTTCAAAGTCGGTATGCGATTGGAAGCGATAGATCCTCAACATCCCTCCTATTTCTGTGTTGTATCTGTGGCAGAGGTTCAGGGATATAGAATGAGATTGCACTTTGATGAATACTCAGAGCTGTACGACTACTGGGTAAATGCAGATTGTGTGGATATATTCCCTCCAGGTTGGTGTGAAAAGAATGGTCGAACGTTGAGGCCACCAGGCAGTATAAGCATAACTAATTTTTCGTGGCCGATGTATTTGAAGCAAATGCGAGCTGTTGCAGCCCCGAGAAATCTTTTTCCGCATATCACAAGCGCCGTAAGTATCATACTATAGTATTCATCATCATCATCGCAGCCCACATACGTCCCACTGTTGGGCTCGGGCCTCCTCCGCAATGGGAGGGATTTTGACCTACTATATCATTTTGGTCAGACATGTTGGTATAGAGTTTCATTTCGAGTTTTTCTTCTCTGGCACAGATCTTATGTGCATATTGTATCCCTTAGTCGTCTTTTACAACATCTACGGGTAATATAGGGAGTGGTGAATTGTATTCTTACTCTGTTACCACACGGAAAGAAGGTTCATCATTATCCCTGCTCATATACATTCCAATGCGTGTGGTGACGGAGTAAGAATACATTTCACCACACCTATCCTATCTGTGGGTGTCGTTAAAGACGACTGTGGAATATAATATGCATATAACATCTATGCAAGAGAAGGAACTCAAAATAAAATCCCATACAAAAATATCTAACCAGCATAAGTCAATTTCCCTCCTATTTTGGAGCTAGCCAGACTTCAGCTGTGGGACGTATAATGTAAGCTGATATAACGGTAATGATACCTACAGTCAATACCTACATTTGTTTGGATTTCAAATTAGTATTTAAGGCAGAATGTTACTAATTGACAACTGTATTGTTACATTTTTTTTTTATATTTTCGGTGCAGATGTTCAAACCAAATTGCTTCCGCATGGGCATGAAGTTGGAAGCCGAAGACCGTAAGAATGATCTAGTCTGCGTGGCTACCGTTGCCGATGCCCTGGAGAACAGAATGCTGATTAACTTCGACAGCTGGGACGAGATGTATGACTTTTGGGTGGATCCCACGTCACCGTACATTCATCCTGTTGGCTGGGCTGAAGAAAACGGCGTGGCTTTGACACCACCAAACTGTAAGTGAAATTTCGTATTGAATCCATCCTTTTTTTTGAGGTGGGCTACGGTCAGTGCACCCGTCGCCCGGCTCCGTCCGGGACGACAGAGGGGCGGCGCGCGTCCCCGTAAATTACCCGACAGCACGTCGCCTTCGTCGTTGGGTCAACCACCGGTGCAGAGTTCCTCGACTTCAATGGTAGGCCCGACTGAATACCCTGAGAGAGGACCCATCGACGTCCCCCGGGACGCCGATTGCGGTCGCGAGGCCAGCCTCTCCGCGGGTGCCGAACTAAATCTCCGGTCCGGTCACCCGCAGCTTCTGCTAGGGCGGCGTCAGGCGCGCCTGCGCCGCCCCAGCTTGAATCTATCCTATCGAAATTCTCTGTTTACGACGTACCTCTACCCGGTTGGGAGTATTGGAATATACTACCACTGGTCTTGGTATATACGAGTATCAAGACGAGGAAGTAAAAATTGTAATAGCATAATTTATAATAACGTAGTAATGATTTCTGAGCTTTTTATCAGCTTATTGTAATCCGCCACCACACGGCATTTATTATTATTTATACGAGCAATTTACAATTTGTTTCATTTTTTATGCATACTAACATTAGTCTTTTTTATTGTATGCACAATTTAAAAAGTAAAGCAATACTAAATTTATGTAAAAATACAGCATTGTTTCTACTGACTGTGTAAGAATGCAATGGTTCTCCGCCCTTTCCATAACCGTGAGTATCGTAGAAATCGATTAAGGAACGCACGGTATGAATAATAACTGTCATCTTCTTTTTATTTCTTTTCTAAATGATTTAAAATGCGCGAGTAGTACACACAAAAATCAAATATACTCTAGATCTAGAGTTCTAGATGTTATTTTTTACAAATTGTAAATAAAACTATTTTAACGGATTTTATTGCGTTTGTATAATTGCATATGCTTTTTTTTATGCAAAATTAAAAATAAAAAAATATTTTCGTAAATGTTCATATAACATGTCTATGTAGCCAAATAATGCAAGAAACTATAAGATTTTAACGTAAATAGCGTAAAAGATACGAAAAAAATGCTATATTTGGTCTTAAAATTACCATTAAACATTGTTTAAAATTGTATTCATCATCTTGGTTTATGTAGGTCTTACTGCTGGGCTCGAGTCTCCTCCACAATAGGAGGTAAATTGACTTTACTATACCATGCTGGTCAGACAGGTTGAAAATCCCTATAGGTTTTTCCCCTCTTTGCATAGATGTATGTACAATGTACATGCGTAGTAATCCCTGAATCGTCTTTTACGACATCCAAGATAGGAAGTGGTGAATTGTATTCTTATTCCGTCACGACATGTAAAAATGCTGTTAACACCGTTAATTTTAATTGCGATAGACATATCAGGGTGAATAAAATATGGCCTTGAAAATGGTAAAAATGCTCCTTCATATAAGGCCTATAAAATATAATTAAATGATGAGCCAAGTATCATCTCAGCTACACATCCTATGACTTCCTCCAAAACGGGAGGGAAATTGATCTACCATGCTGGTGACACATGTTGGTATAGGATTTTGTTTCGAGTTTTCCTTCTTTTGCATAAACTTTACATGCGTATTCACCCCTCATGCGCCAAACATCGCGGCGCTCTCGAGTGCCCCGCGCGCTTTAGTATATTGAAAAAAGTTCAGTGAATTTGATGGTTTTACGTAAACTATTATTGTTGCTATATGACAAGAAAATATGAAATAAAATATATATCAATAGCTTTTGATTGGTTGATTTAAATAAAAGTACTAAAATCAATTGCTAATTGTAAAGTGTTTATTTGGGTCCCAAAAGCGCTTTGAGCACATTTTTTTTTGGGTCTAACTGTGTCCCAAAAGCGCTCGAGGGCCTTAGTCGTCTTTTACGACATCCACGGACGAGATAGGTAGTGATGAATTGTATTCTTACTCCGTCACCATACGGAAAAGTATTATCTATTCTAATTCTACGGAATACGTATGAATGGACTGTTATCGGAGTATCGTAATACATTTTCAGTTGTTAAAATTTGATCGCCCACAAACTTAAATAAGTTTTATATTTGTATCTGGTCATGCTCCATTATCGAATATGAACTTTGTCTATATCAATAAATAAAATTGGAGTGTCTGTTTGTAATGTCAAAATAATAGCCTTTTTTCATGCTCACACGGTTATTTGCACGATACCTATGCCAAAAATACAGATTAAAAATTTTTGTCTGTCTGTTTGTTCCGGGTAATCTTCAAAACGGCTGGACCGATTTCAAAAATTCTTTCACCAATGGAAAGCTATAATATCAGGGAGTAACCTAGGCTATATTTTATCCCGATATTCCCACGGAAACGAGAACTAGGCGGGTAAAACTACTGAAACCGAAGCGAAGCGAGGGCGGGTTACTAGTTTTGTAATACGAATAAATACTTCTTATATTTATATATCTAAAATTATAAATTACTAGCAACCCGCCCTCACTTCGGTTTCCGTCGCCTTATCTGCGTATTTCCCGTTCCCGTAAGACTACCGGGATAAAATATAGCCCATGTTACTCCCTGATATTATAGCTTTGCCTTTTATTATAGCCTGATATTATTGGTGAAAGAATTTTTGAAATCGGTTCAGTTCGGTGAAAGCGTAACAAACAAACTTACTTTCGCATTTATAATATTAATAAGGGTATTGTTACTATTGTCAATATTATTAACAGATTGTTATTTTAACCTAATTCATAAATTATGATAAAGATAATATATATCATTGGTACTTAAACGTAACTTAGAACTAGTTTAATTATCCCAATAAATTCCTGATCCTACGGGATTAGCGTTTCAAATTATTAAGACGTGTCAAGTGTGACCTGAAGTTATATGTACTTTAAAAGACGAATTAAAGTCTAATGCGTTAAGACTTAAGAAAAAAAATACCATAATAATTCTAAATTCACATTTCTTTGATATTTATAGAGTTAAAATTATATTACACGCTGCATCATAAAGAAAATTTATAGTTTTAATATGTGACAGTTTATTAAACTCCTTTAGAACTACACTATAGATTTTCTATGGTTTTTCTGATTCTTCTGATGAAAAACAAAATCATATTTCTGGATCTACGTACATTTATTTAATCTGCGACTTGTGTATTTGAAAACACTTTATCGCATAGAGGTATAAATATGTGGAATCTATGACTAAACCACTTTAAAAATTTTTTGTCCGTTTGTGCCGGTTAATTTTCGAAACGGTTGGACCGATTTTAATAATATTCCGGGCAAGGCGTCTCAAGTGAGGCGAGGGCGGATTGCTAATCTGGGATAAAAGTAGGCTTTGCAGTGGGCTGTATATATGATAAAAAGTTGTAGAACGATTAGATTTTTGCTGTAGTTTGAAGCTGAAGCTACTATTGGACAGGAATAAATACACAATCACCGCTTTCTAAGAAATCGTAATCACATGGAATGAGTCAGCAAAGTTAGTCAGGATGGACGAGAATAGGTACTAACTTGAGACCTCTATACTAACTCGAGTCACTGTTTTATCCGCGTTAATTCTCACGCTCAACAATATTTTGTACAGTCCGCAAATAGTTGTCCAGTCTTTGTAATTTGTGTCCGTTAATTGTAAGTTTTGTAAAGTCCCCCGCAATACAAGGATTATTTACTTGGTGAAGGGTGATACGACTTTCAAAAAACTAAGCGAAAAAAAAATTTTAATTAATACTATTTTTACGGCATTTACCCCATTGCACTTGATTTTTGTGGACGTTTCGAATAGTTTTTAGCATTCATAGTCACGGGAGGATTATAAAAAAATTAACACTATTAATTGATCACTTAAACTTTTTACGACAAAAAATATTGATACTCATTCGATTGGCGTATTTGATTTCCAGAACGAGTATTTAATAGTATGACTATATCTATTTATTAGGAATAAACCAATTTTAACGGATTTTATCGCTTTTGTATTTTGATTTTTAAATTCAATTTTTAGCGTTCATAGTCATGAGAGAACTGTCTAACCGTCTTACCTAACTTAGTTTTATTTGTAATATGTAGGTAATAATCGCGTAAACTCTAGAAATCACCGTATCTATTTATGATAATAAATTATCAATTTATCAAAACTTATAAATCTAATAAACTACATACGTATCTTCTGCAATTGTTAATTTCATAGTTTAATTATTCAAAATGTATTATAATTAAAATATTAATGTTTAGCAACAAGGATAACCGGTGTCGGTCTCGTTATCTGTTCTGTGGCCATCACGTATATTAGTCATGTATTAACTCGCGAGCGAACAACACATTGTTCACTCGTACATTAAAACATTAAAATAAATAAAACATTGTGAACATTATAGTTGAAAATCAACAATAAATAACGACATCACCAATTTATCATCACTTTTTATATAATAAACATAAAATAAAATAATAATAGTGAATAAAATAAGTGAAAATTTGATAAAAATCGTCGGAATAAATTTCATCGCGATTGCATCTTTGCATTTGAGGTCGTGATAGTATCTACGACCTCTGTCGATCGTCTTCCGTAAGCCGTAACCAACGCGCTTACGTCTCCTCTGCAAAGGTATGCAAATATGGAGTTTCATTTATTTTTCATGAATAACAGATTCATTCAGCGTACACTTATCCCGATCTCTCAATAACGTTTTATAATTTGTTCTGAAAATGTCTGACGTTATCATATTTTTGCACTTGCACTCGGCTAGGTAATATTTTTCTTATATTAAATAATTATTATATTCTTTAATATTACATTCTGTATCATATAGTTGGCACAAGGTCACAATACGCCAGTTTCCGCCGCTCGAGAAATGCGGTTTAAATATTTATAAATGTTTACCGATGCCAAAGATTTATTAAAAAAATATAGATAAATTACAAATTAGTGAATTTAAATAAAGAAAAAATACATTTTTAATACCACAGAGTATAAAAGTGACGTATTATAATGGGTTTTGGAATTGATGCGTGAATATTTTTTTGTATGTACTTTTTTTTATTAAGACAACGCTTAACACTAGTTTCTTGCTAGTTCTTGCACTAGCCGACTGGCTAGGTGGCCTGCCTTTAAACGTCGCAGGCGATTAGTCACCTACAAATTGATTTATAATCCATTCACCAGTCTATCGACAGCAACTGTTAGGCCTACCTTTCCCCAAGGCGATAAAATCTCATATTAATTTTTGACAAGGTGGTTTGTTGAACGCTATGGTGTTATTACTTTCTCCGAAGAATCTTGATTTCTATGGTATTGGTGAATGCAACGATTCCGATGCAGAAGAAGGGGGGTGAAGGGGGTGGTGACACATTGTGTTTTTAACCGGTCATTATACGAAAGGGTTCGAATGATATGCATATAACATCTATTCAATAGATAGAAAACTCGAAACAAAACCCGATACTAACACGTCTGACCAGCGTGGTATAGTAGGTCAATTATCACTCCTATTTTGGAGAAGGTTCAACTCCAACAGTGGGACATTTCTGAGCTGAAATGACTAATACAGGAGGGATGTTAACGTAATTATTTATAAGCTTCTTACAAGATATTTAATATTGTGTCGATTTGTTATCAAAGTTCAATAATTAAGTAATCGTTTATGCAATTAGTGAGCCCCTATTGGTCTGATAATTTCGAGTTGAACAATTACGTGAATTTTATTTTGTTATTTTATAACATTTAACACCGGTAGGAATTTCATTAATTTGAAAATACTTTCAATGAAAATTATCCGTGTGCTGACGGGGTAAGAATACAATTCACCACTCCCTATCTTGCCCGTGGATGTCGTAAAAGACGACTAAGGGATATAATACGCATATAATATCTATGCAAGAGGAGGCACACTCGGAATAAAACCCTATACCAACCTATCTGACTAGCATTGTATAGTAAGGTCAATTTCGCTCCTATTGTGGAGGACGCTCGAGCCCAGCAGTAGACTTATATGATCAGAAATAAAAGTTATCCGCGTGGTGACGGAATAGAAAGAGATAAGAGAATTCATCCTAATTTCTTGTCCGTGGGTGTCCTTGACGACTAAGAGAAAGAGAAGGCAAACTCGGAATAAAAGCCTATACAAAACCCGTATTATTTGCGTGATATAGTAAGGTCAATTTCCATGTTATTGTAGACTAGCACCCTCGCTTCGCTTCCCGTCGCCTTACCCGCGTAGTTTCCAATCACGTGGGCATACCGGGATAAAATATAGCCTATGTTACTCTCTTATATTATAGCTTTCCATTGATGAAAGAATTTTTGAAATCGGTCTAGTAGTTTCGGAACCTATTCAATACAAACAAATCTTTCCTCTTTATAATATTAGTATAGACGAGCAACCCGCCCTCGCTTCGCTTCGGTTTTAGTCGTTTTACCCGCGTAGTTCCCGTTCCCGTGGGAATACCGGGATAAAATATAGCATAGTTTACGCCCTGATATTATAGCTTTCCATTAGTGAAAGAATTTTTGAAATCGGTCCAGCCGTTTTGAAAATTACCCGGAACAAACAGACAGACAGACAAAAAATTTTTAATCTGTATTTTAGGCATAGGTGTCGTGCAAATAACCGTGTGAGCATGAAAAAAGCCTATTATTTTGACATTACAAACAGACACTCACAATTTTATTTATTGGTATAGATAGTTTCTAAGATTAGCGCGTACAAATAAACCTTTCAGCTTTATAAAACCATAACAATAAATGTCTGACATAAACAATATCGAAACACCAATGGTATTGTCTATTGATAGTTATTTTTTATTCTGCAACGTTGCTGTTGTTAAATGAATAAGCAAGCAGAAACAACGTCATCTGTTTGTTTGTATAGCCTTTTGTATAGAAGAAAATATGTGTATGTATTTTGTCTTTGATATTTTTTTGGCAAAGGTGTTTTATGAATTAAGTAGTTTTCAGTGTTTTGACGGGAGTATGAACAAAAACAAATGGGTGAGATATCGACCTACACCATCGCGATTTTTCCTTCAATTATGTTTTTTGTTTATCCCTGAGTCGTCTTTTACGACATCCATGGGAAAGGAAGTAGGGTTGCCACCCGGAATTTATTATAAACTATTGTATGTTATTTCCATTAATTGTACTTTATACTTTATGTAAGCAATAAAGTACGCGAAAATACTTGTATTTTGCATGAACTGATTTCTCAACATGAAGGCTAAAGACATTTTTTCAAATTTGTATAACTTACATATTTAATGGCGATTTCTACCATAGCAGCATACATAGGGAGAGATTTGCGTGTGATATATAATACAAATTAATTGCTTATTTAGTTTCACTTAAATGATTTGAGCAAAGACGCTGTGCGCGTGTTTATTTGTGATAATTATGCGACAAAAGTTGCTAAAATTATGTTTTGGACCAAAATAATCAATTAAAGCAAATCGTATTTTATTTTGACACAAAATACTTTATTTTTCTAACTTTATTACCCAATATACTATATTTACACTAAAAATAGGTGGCAACCCTAAAAAGAAGCCATGATGAATTGTATTCATTATCATCATCACAGCCTTTATACGTCCCACTGCGGTACTCGAGCCTCCCACACAATAGGAGGGAAGTTTACCTACTCTACCCCGCCGATCGTCTGATCGTCTGAGTTGGTATAGAGTTTTATTTCGAGTTTTCCTTCTCTTGCGTAGATGCTATCTGCAATACAGTGGACCCGCGCTGTTTAATCCAGCGTCCCTTCTAATCCGACACATATCATCATCATTTCGGCTCATATGCGTCCCACTGCTGGGCTCGAGCCTCATCCCTAATAGGAGGGAAATTAACCTTACTATACCATGCTGGTCAGGCAGGTTGGTATAGGGTTTTGTTTCGAGTTTTCCATCTCTTGCATAGATGTCATATGCGTAATATATCCCTGAGTCGTCTCTTACGACACCCACGGGTAAGAGAGGGGGTGGTGAATTGTATTCTTACTCCGTCACCACACGGAATAACACATATATTATTATCGAAAATTTTTTCGTCATTTTTTGTTTATATAATGTATGATTGAACAGGTTACAACTTTTTCTGCCACGACTCACCCCAACCCACTAGTGGTTGGGGCGGTAAACTACGTCCCCTCAAAAATATCCGCAGTCCGACGTCCTTGTCATCTTCTTGAAGAAGAGGATGACGCTATTACGATCGCCCAAAAAAGGGCCTACACAGCTCGCGCAGCGATAACAAATAAAACTCCACACTCGCGCCGCGTAAAAGTCATTAGCCTAAACGTGGCCACGCCCACTTTGCACTCGGCGACGCCCCGAGCCGAGGTCCGTTCCCCACAGGGGGAGCCCTCGGGCGATGTTTGCTTAACTTACTTACCGGGTTGAGAGCCATCTGCGCTCACCCATTGACCGCGTTAAGCTGTCAAGGTCATCTGCGACCAACAGCTACACACACACACAAAAAAAAAAGCTTACAACTTGTACGCGCCATCCCTATTATGCTTTTGTTTTGAATCTGATTGTTTAGTTAGAATTTGACTACATGCAACAGCGGTATGACCTAGTGTACATTGATAGTTTAGTTTATTCATTGTATATTACGTATCATACCTGTCGGATTATAAGGTACTCTTCTGTAAAAGAGCCGGACTATAAGGGGTCTTAGGCAGTACTCTATAATCCGACAAATTCGATAGTCCGACACTGTTGTGCAAAACGTCAGACTACCGAGGGCCACTGTAATCCTTTACTCATCTTTTACGACACTCATGGACAAGAAAGGTGATGGTGTATCTTACTCAGTTAAATAGAGTATTTAATCTCACTATAATACCCGGCGGCCTCTCGAGCTCGGCTGTGTTATGAAAACTAATCATAAACTATAACAAAAACAAAACGTTAAGTAAATAATAATATCATACAATTAGCCATAATAAATTAACATCTCCGCGAGTATATAATAATTTAATGTAAATATTTTTTATTTTTATTATTTTAAACTAGCAATCCGCCCTTGTTTTGCTTCGATTTCAGTCGCCTTGTCCCCGCATTATAAATATCCAATATCTTCTAAAATATTATAATACGCGAATGCAGTTCATAAGCCCTCGGGTTCGATTCTCAGACCGGGCAAAATTTTAAAATACCCTAAGTTACCTGGTAATAGAATATCAAAATCGGGCCAGCCGTTTTGAAGACTACCGCGAACAAACAGACAGACACAAAAAAATAACTGAATGTAGGCGTAGATATCGTTGCGCCTAATGCCGCCCTAGCCGAGGTCGCGGGTGACTGGACCGGGGAATTAGTCCGTCACCCGCAGAGAGGCTGACCACGCGATGGCGACCGATGTCCCCGAGGGCGAACGTCGAGAGGAGAGGGTAACCCGCGAAGACGACGTGTTACGGGTGGGTCATGGAGGTGCGCGTCGCCGCTCTGTCGCCCCGGACGGATCCGTGCGGCGGGTGCAGACACCATGTCCCACCCAAAAAAAAAAGCGTAGATATCGTGTAAAGAAACGCGCGAGCATAAAAAAAGCATTATTTTGACATCACAAACAGACACATCAATTTTATTTATTTGTATAGGCTATATAAGTTAGGCTGTGTGTCTATGAATACTACCAATCTTTACATTGTTCTTGGATGTCGTAAAAGACGACTAATAGTTTTTACAACGACCTTAGTCAATTCCATCTGATAGCGTCTGGTCAACAATTACTTTCCCTTGGAGGGTTAGAGGGATGATACCCGCCGGGCTGGCCATGGACGTCAAGGATCCGGTATCAGTGGTCGGCTTAATGGCGAAAAGGAGGCAATACGAGTGGGTTCTGGGGTCGCACGCCTCCCTTTTGTAACCCCGGACGGCGCGTGTGCTGATCATGGTCCGCTCAAAAAAAAAAAATCGTGGCCAGTCGTAAAATTATTGAAAAATATTTTACAGTATCTTATCCTACTAATATTATGACCACTGATGATAAGTAACCCTGCTCCGGTGGTCGACCCAACGACGTGCACGTGGGTTGGTTGCGGGTGTGCGCGTTTACGCCCCTCTGTCGCCCCGGACGGAGTGGTGCGAGGAGCGCGCCGACCGCAACCCACCCAAAAAAAAAAGAATCCTACTAATATTATAAACGCGAAAGTTTGTGAGAATGTGAAGATGTTTGTTGCTCTTTCACGCAAAAACTACTGAATGGATTTTGATGAAACTTCACAATAATATAACTTACATATCAGAATAACACATAGGCTATAATTTATCCCGATATACCCACGGGAAGAGGAACTGCGGGTGAAACCGCAGGGCGCTGCTAATCTATTATGAAAGACTAGTAACCCACCCTCGCTTGGCTTCGGTTTCAGTCGCCTTACCCGCGTAGTTGCCGTTCCCGTGGGAATACCGAGATAAAACATAGCTTATGTTACTCCCTGATATTGTAGCTTTCCATTGGTGAAAGAATTTTTGAAATCGGTTCGGTGGTGTAAGCGTGAAAGTGTAATAAACAAATAAACTTACTTTTGCATTTATAATATTAGTAAGGATGAGTATAGTCGACCACAAGTAGTTGGGATAAAAGTAAATGATGACTACATGTAGGGTTGCCAGTAGGGATAATAATCGATATTTTTAAATAATCTATTTTTTGTTCTTTAAAATAAATCGATTAATTAAATATAAATAATCGATTATAAAATAATAGATTTTTCTCCTAACAGGATTATGATGTCCCTTTGTTTTAGGAAATCTGGCAGTGAATAATCGATTAATTTCGATCGAATTTCGAATAATAAATAATCGAATTTTATTATTTTGATAATCGATTGTAAAAATCGATTATTAATCGTTTTTTTTGTAATAATTGATTATTTTTTCACATCCCTAGTTGCCAGGTCGTCAAACCTAATAGCTGGACAGACCAGCCAGTTTGGCCGGACATTTGTGTAGAAAGGCGGGACACCCTACATTATTGAGGATTTTCTGTTTTAGTATTATTAGCTACGACAAAAAAAAATATATTACATACATTTTTGGATTATTATGACAACAGTAGACTCGCCTGCGCTCGGCCACGCTCGGCGCTAGCTCGTTTGCGAAATGTAAAAAGCCTAATAAAAGCCGGACACCGATTATCTTGACCGGACACGCAATTAAAAAGTCTACCTATGTCCGGCATTATCCGGACGCCTGGCAACGCTAATTACATGACCCAACAGTTGTTCTGTACAAATAAAAAAGTAAAAAATGCAACTAACACAACTTATAATCTAAGCTCTTCCGTATCCGTGGTGCCGTACTGCTGCGCTATCGTAGCTGTACACCTTTTTACTTATTGGCTGACTAGTCATTTTGTTTGCCTGTCTCCCGCTTTACCTAGGAGGGAAGTGGAATCTCTCTTTCCAACTCCTCCTCTTTAATCTTTTCTAATTAAATCTGTTGCGGGTCCCAAGACAATTAAAATCATATCCCGGGACTGCCTGAGGGTCAAACCTCGGTGTCATTTATGGAGACCATTGTGGATCCTGGCTTACAGGAGTTACAATGGTGGGAATGTGTGGTGGGATTAGTCCCATTACAAAAACTTATAATCTATAACGACGATTATCGATTGATTAATCGATTGTTAGAATCGCTAATGTAATGTTTATTCGTTACTTTGTTGTAATCTATTAAGAACACTTGTATATAATTTCGCAATTGTGTTTTATCGTAATCTAGCTGTACGTGCAATTTTGTAACGTCCTAAATTTTTTTTTTCGAGATTATCTAGTAGATACTTCACACAAGGGCGATATTATATCGATGGTTACTGTTATTTTTTTTTAATTTTAAATTTATCATCATCATAGCTCATATACGGCCCACTGTTGGGCTGAACCCTCCTCCACCATGGTAGGCAAATGGACCTACTATGCCACGCTGGTCAGTGGAGTTGTTAGTATAGGGTTTAATTTCGAGTTTTGCTTCTCTTGCATAGATGTTATAAGCATATTATATCCCATAGTCGTCTTTTACGACACCCACGAGCAAGAAAGGGTGGGTGAATTGTATTCTTACTCTGTCACCATACGGAAAATTTGAAATTATTATCCGCGCGTACTGTTAATTTTATATTTTACCTTAAATTAATAAAATTACCGCAATAATAGCACCAATGGAACAGAACGCACCTCTACGGGGAAGATTCATCTCACTCGTTTCTTTAATATTTACTTTTTTTTTATTGCAAACGGTGGCAAATGAGCAAACAGTAGACCTAATGGTAAGTGATACTGTCGCTCATGAATCTTTGCTAGGCCCCTACCGTGAAGAAAGTGAAGGGAGTGTGAATGCGTGCAATGGCGTTCGGTGATACTGAAGGCATCACTAAAATCCACCACACGCAAACAACCTCAGAAAGTTGGGCTGCCGGCTCTCTCGCTTTCTGAACGGAGCGCAGTAACAAATTGCTAGAAAATCAGACGTTGATTTCCTGCTCAGTGCGGTACTACCCCGGACGGACCAGCCCGCGGCTGTAGACAAACAACTGTCAATAGTGTGGTCCTACCAATTCCCTGTACATGACGACCTGGTTGCATTCAATTGAACTTGAGCCTGGTTCTCGGCATGCCTGTTTCGTTTGAACAATTACATTTTCGAGGAAAGAAAAAATGTAATAATCATCTTTTTTTTCTATCTTTCAACCTTTTAATGCTGGACAGACGGTTAGAACACCACGGTTATGTATTGGAGGACGCTAACCAAGCTTACTATGCCCTTGATGTTGCAAGTCTCTGTGAATAGCAGTTGTCATTAGGTGCACTGTTCGCTCATGGACTAAAGGCAATAAAAATTGTATTTGTTGACAGTCTACAAAGACCCCGATACGTTTTCGTGGGAGAATTACCTGGCAGAGACGGGCGCTTCTGCGGCGCCCCCACGAGCATTCAAGACGCGTCCCCCACAAGGATTCAAGCCGGGGATGAAGCTGGAAGTAGTTGACAAACGGGTAAGTATTTCTTCACTTATATACTTTTAAATATCAAATTGCTCCGTTTCACCCGCGTAGTTTATATTTTCCTGGGGATTCGTGGATAAAATGTAGCCTATGTTAATCGCTGATAATGCGGTGTGGTGAGAGAATTTCTAAAATCGGTTTAGTATTTTAGACGTGAATGTGTAATAAACAAACTCACATTTGCATTTAAAATATTAGTTACTATTGTATTACTTAAATCTGAACGATAATGTTTTAAGCAGTATGTATAGACAGCTTATTTCATTCGCTCCGTGTAATATTAAGTAAAAATTTAAAAAAATTGAGTAATCTCTAAAAAGTAAGTCCTCGTCACCAGGGGGAGGACTGATGATGGAACACATGGACATTTTTTTTTTATAAACAAAGCCCTGCACTAAGGAAATAATCCTTGTATTGCGGGGGACTTTATAAACATATAATTAACAGACACAAATTATATCCAGACACAAAACAACAATTTGTGGATCGCACAATGTTGTCATGCGTGGGATTCGAACCCACGACGTTGGCACTGCAGGTCGGTATTTTAACCACTACGCCATCTGTGCAGTCAGATTTACTTAATTAAATTTGCAGGTACCATTCCTGATACGCGTGGCGACGATAAGCGAGGTGAAGGGTCACCAGGTGCGTGTGACGTACGACGGATGGCCCGACGAGCTCGCTTGCTGGTTCGATGACGACTCGCCCGACATACACCCAGTGGGCTGGTGCTTGAAGACAGGACACCCACTGGAGCCACCGCTCAGTTAGTAATCTTCATTAATTGACTGTACAAATGGATCAGCATACAAATCATTGCTTTCTCGTGCCCAATGTGAATTTTGCAAACAGATTGAGGGTTCACCAGGATATTGATAGGGTTCACCAGGATACACTGGAGCTAAGACTATATGTTGTAAACGTAATTGTATTCAAAAAATGGTAAAAAAAATGACAGCCCGCTGAGTTTCTTGCCAGATCTTCTCAGCTTGGGGCCGCGTTCCGATCCTGTGGAAGATGTTGTATTATATTCAAACGATGTATAAATTTGACAATATGTAAGTGCCCTCAAGGGGCCTATGCAGAATAAATGATTTGATTTGATTGGACAGCAGCATAGTCCAGGGAAATGGCACACACTGCACTGCACACTGTAATCGCCAACCCGATCGTCAAGCCTGGCGATTCATTATCATTATCTCGATCCACATAAATTCCACTGTTGGGGGGTCTACATAAAACCCACTGCCACGTGCGCGTGTGTGCGTGTTTGAAAAAACTTCAAAAGAAATTAATGGTAATTTAATAACAATGGTATAAACACTATCCATATGGTGACGGAGTAAGAATATAATTCACCACCGTCTATTTTGCACGAGGATGTCGTAATGACTAAGGGGTTTAATATGCACATAACATCTATGCAAAAGATGGACAACTAAAAATGAAACCCCACACCAACACAGACGTGTTATCATCATCCAGCGACCAGCGTGGTATCATCATCATCGTTGTATCCCACATACGTCACACTGCTGGGCTCGGGCCTGCTCCACAATGGGAGGGAATTTGACTTACTATACCATGCTGGTCAGACATGTTGGTATAGTTTCATTTCGAGATTTGCTTCTCTTGCACAGATGTCATGTGCATTTTATATCCCGTAGTCGCCTTTTACTACACGCACAGGCAAGATAGGGCGTGGTGAAATGTATTCTTTGTCACCACACGGCAAATATAGTAAGTTAATTTCACTCCTATTTTGTAGTGGGCAGAGGGAGGTAAATGAGCTTTGATACAAGCCTTAGCCTCACAGAACATTTAAAAATATTGCATATAAATTGTTTTTTACGGAGTTCATCGCTTATTTGATTTTTGATTGCCCAACGTTTCGAACACTTTACAGTTCATGATCACCGGCGGACTTAGATCAAGATCGAAAATCAAATACAAACCCGATAAAATCTGTAAAAATAGTTTTATTTACAATGTGTTAATACTCGCGTAAACATCAGATATCATTGTTTAAAAATATATTGATCAAAAACTTATTATGTTTGTTATGTTATAGCGGCCGAGGAGGTCCGTGTGGCGGGTCCCTGCGGTGTGGGCGGGTGCCGAGGACTCGGCTCCTCCAGGGGCGGCGCCAATAAGCATCACACGAGCGCCACCACATGCCCTTACCGTGGACCGCCGTCCGCCCTACCCGATCGTCTGGCACCGCTACAAAATTACATCGAACATGCCCTACCAAGGGAACGCAGGTAAACCTTAATTAATCACACTAGCATAAGATATAATACGTGTGATGACGGAGTAAGAATAGAATTCATCATCATCTTGCCCTTGGGTGTCGAAAAAGATGACTAAGGGATTATAATCAATCACCAAATAGCATAACACCCCTATACAAAAGATACTATAGCAATTTTCCTCTATACAAAAGATACTATAGCAATTTTCCTCTATACAAAAGATACTATAGCAATTTTCCTCTATACAAAAGATACTATAGCAATTTTCCTCTATACAAAAGACACTATAGCAATTTTCCTCTATACAAAAGAAGGACTACTAGAAATAAAACCCTATACCAACCTGTCTGATCAGCGTGCTATAGTAGGTCAATTTGCCTCTTGTTGTAGAGAAGACTCGAGCCCAGTATTTGGGCGAAAATGAGCTGTAATAATGATGATGTGTTAATATATTAAGATCACAATATATTACGCATGATTATCTCATACAAAATGATTTCTGATGTTTACGCGAGTATCACACATTTTAAATAAAACTACTTTACGGATTTTATTGCGTTTGTATTAGATTTTTGATTACCCGACGTTTCGAACACTTTGCAGCGTTCATGGTCACGGGCGGACTAAGATGTCTCACGTCCAACAAGTCATCGTTACTGCAGAAAATTTATAATTATCTACCCGATACAGAAAATTTCTGTATCGGGTAGATAATTATACATTTTTAAAGAATATTTCTGTATCGGGTAGATAATTATACATTTTTAAAGAATATTTCTGTATCGGGTAGATAATTATACATTTTTAAAGAATTTTACTTTATCGGGTAGATAATTATACATTTTTAAAGAATATTTCTGTATCGGGTAGATAATTATAAATTTTTACAGAAATTCGAAATGTCGGGAAATCAAATACAAACTCGATAAAAGCCGTAGTTTTATTTAAAATATCCCATACAAGTCATTAACACTCTCTAAAGTATCATCAGCCAAATGGGCTACCTGTCACCATATGGCGACCAGATAAGAATGTAATTGTAGCCATCACTTACGTGCCCATGGAAGTCGTCAACTTCGACTAAGGGTGTCACAAAGAAAATGGTCAGTAACTCTCTCCTAGGCAATGTGTAGTACCATAGCGATCAATTACCCACCTATTACTCATTTATGGAGGGGTAGTAACCCTCTCATTTATGACGGAGGCCTTCGTTCATTAGTGGACAGCAAAAAACTGAATGTTGACTCCCTTAGGATCACCGAAAATAAGGATTTTATACTGGTGATCAACCCAAATAGTAACACAGATAGGTAGAATATGTCAGGTAATAGATGAACTAACCGTTTGTCTGCTGTGAGCAACGTGGCTTTATCATGCTTTTAGTTCATTTGTTTTTTTACCGACTTCAAAAATGAGGAGGTTCTCAGTTCGATTGGTTTTTTTTAATGTTTGTTACCTCAGAACTTTCGACTGGATGAACCGATTTTGATGATTCTTTTTTTATTTGAAAGCTGATGCTTCCTGTCCGGTCCCATTTTAATTTGATCCCGTTGAAGTCGATTGTTTTTTATTAAAATTATGTGTGAAAAGAGGTATTCAAATTGACATAAATGGATTACTTAAGTTTATGATTAGATAAGTTAAAATGTTCTTTACAGAGTGCTGAGCAAACAACCAAAGTCTAATTCGGTACACACAAGTACACCTACCAGTGATACCGTTAAGGAAAGGTGAGAAACACTCAAAAATTCCTACTCAAAAATGTTAATGCTTTCGATTATTGGGTTATAGAAGAATATGCCCCCGTATTGTGACAGATTGAGATTGTAATTTGTCACTACGCCGTAATTTTCTTAGGGTGTTGTAAAAACAAGGCTTGAAGGTTCATCAGGAGATTGGGAAACGGCACTCTCCTGTGAATCTTATTCAACACCGATCATAAATATGCTTGCCGATAATCTTGTCATTCCCCTTCCCTTTGTACAGATGTTGTCTGAGAGAAAAAAAATCCTTTTTAACATGTTTTCGCAAAATAATTATATAATTCTCCAATTCTACTGACCAATTCTTTATGTACCTATTGACATATTTCTTGAATATTTCATTTCAGGCCAGCAAGAGGCAGACCACCTAAACACAAGAGAGTTGAAGAAGTTGTCAAAATTGATCCGGTATGTATTATTTTTGTTAAGCATTTTACAACAATATGCAACCATCTTAGAATAATAAGGTATAGAATAGTGGATAGTGTACATAACGTAAACCATCAAAAATATGAAGCAAACAATACTACAAGCGTGCAGACGATTACACACGTACACACGCACACTACTATACAAATTATGAAATCAAATTTTGTTTTTATTACTATAAATCATCTCGGAATACTTTTAAAAATAATGTTAATATACTTTTTATTTTTTTCAAATGTGTTATGACACCATTTGAATGCACAAACTGTCATAGTTACCTATTTATTTTTTAAGAGTTGCGTACGTACGTGCAGTACAGTGAACTTGTACATTACGGAACGGTTCCAGCGTAAGCTCCATTAGGCTCCAATTGAAATGCCTCAGTTTTTGTGCGCGAACTTCTATACGTTATTATTCTAAGGCAAACATGTACACATTTTTACAAGTGTTTCAAAATTCGATAATTTACGTATAAAAATAGTAAAATCGTATAAACGGGGTATAAGAGTGCTGTGAATACTTTTGTGTATTATATTAACTACTAGGAGTGCCCTGCGGTTTTACCCGCATAGTTCCTCTACCTGTGGGAATATCGAGATAAATTATAGCCTATGTGTTATTTTGATATGTAAGCTATATTATTGTGAAGTTTCATCAAAATCCATTCAGTAGTTTTGCGTGAAAGAATAACAAACATCCTCTCATACTCACAAACTTTCGCGTTTATAATATTAGTAGGATAGAGTAATAAGTGGTGTTTACCTACTGCAACATTTTCTCATTCAAAAGAAGAAAAAGAAATATCACTCCAACATTGAATAGAAGAAAATGCATATAGCATTAAGCCTACTAGCCTGCTAAATCATCATCATTATCACAACCCACATACGTCCCACTGTTGGGCTCGGGCCTCCTTCCGTGTGGTGACGGAGTAAGAATACAATTCACCACCCCCCTATCTTGCCCGTGGGTAACATACGAGACGACTAAGGGATATAAAGCGCATTTAACATCTATGCAAGAGAAGGAAAACTCGAAATAAAACCCTATACCAACACGTCTGACCAGCGTGGTATAGTAGGTCAATTACCCTTCCATTGTGGAGGAGGCCCGAGCCCAACAGTGGGATGTATATGGGCTGAGATGATGATGATATATCCCATAGTCGTCTTTTACGACCTCCACGTGAATTGTATTTTGACTCTGTCACCACACGGACATGCTAAATCATATGTATCATTAATAATAATAATTCATTATCATTTCAGCTCATATACATCTACTGTTGGGCTCGGGCCTCCTCCATTATGGAAAGAAATTCTTCCATAGCAGTGCCCAATAGTGGCATGTTATATTTTAAAAAGAATAAATAATGTAATTGGTTCTTTTGTGCAGGCCTCAGACGACGAGTCGTTATCAAGCAGTGGTGGTAAGCGCATATCTCGTTCATTGTGTTCCCGTTCCCTGCGCACATATTCCCGCCTGACCGCGCCCGTGAACAGTCTCGCCCCACCAGGCGTTGCACGAAATGAACAGCTCACCCGCCATCTCGCAGCGTTGGCCTTACCACAAGATCCTACAATTTGGACTGAGGTTTGTGTCTCTTGTATATCTTGCATAAGCTGATAGCTAGGTCTATCACCCAATGGCCGGTGTCGTCAATAACAACAAAAAATGAGGACAAAAAATAAATTTTGGTGTCAGTTAACTTTTCCATAAACTCAAAACAATGCCCTCATAATAACCAGCGTGGTGTAGGTTAATTTCCCTCCTATCATGCAGGAGGCTTAAGCCCAGTAGTGGGACGTATATGGAAAGGAAAGAATAATTGCAACTTGGTATTGTTATGGGTTTTCCAGGAGGTCGGTGTCTAGCCTCCTCCCAGACGACATCCAGCAGATAATACGAAGTGGGGACGCAAAATACTTTTTTATCTTTCATCACTTGGTGATTTTGTCAAGAATTAAGTTAAAAATAATATTGTTTACAGAGCGACGTATCAGCGCTAGTGAGCCGTATAGCGGGCGAAGGCGCTGCCACAGCGGTCGCTGCCGCACGATTGTCCGGCGCCGAGCTGGTGATGGCGTCACGTGACGAGCTGGTGCATTGCGTGCGACTGCGCCTGGGACCAGCAGTCAAAGTTTATAGTGCTGTAAGGCATCTGCGCGCTGCGTATTCCTGATATCACGCGCGCTCACCATCGTCACATGTATTATACAGCTAGAACAGCTGCCATGAACAATTATCTTTACAACTTGTGGAGTAGTCCTTGTGCAACATATGGCAAAATCAAAGATTTATACTCTGTCATATAAAAATGCAAATACTGGTCTTTGCGTTTTATATCCACAGACTTCTATGGACTACATCGAAGCTATTGTCATTACAATGAACTTGGAAGATGACAGAACTCTCCGAAATCCAACATGTATCAAGATTTGTCTTACAAACAATTGTGTTTAGATCTGTTTTAGTTTAGATTGTGAAATAAGAAAAATAAATGCAGAATTCAGTGTTATTTAAATACACAAATTAAATAAAAGTTTTGAACACATTTGCTAAATGAATTTTAGTGTGGAATATACCAATCGTATTGATGAGACAGTGAAATTATATATGGTATCAATTTAGATTTATACCAAACGTGTTGTGACTTCATTTTAAGAAGATTGTGTTAGTGATTTGTGTTTTATCAGTTCTAATATAGTTATTGAATAAATTATAAATACTTTCCAAGTGTTGGACATAGTGTTGAGTATAGAATTTATTTGTATAATTTTAATTATTTAAATTCGATTACTTCATTCGTGTTTTAAGTTGAAAATATTATGTATTATTTTATTTTTAAATCAGCACATTTTTAGAAATAAAAATGGCCAAATTAGATTATATATTTTAATGTAAGTCACTATTGATGAGGTAATATTTTTATGAATACCTGGAATTACAACCAAAAAGTATTATCATAAATATGTTAATATATATTTTATAGCACTAAACACAATAAAATCAAATATCACATACTATTTAGTTTTTATGGAACATAAATCTGTGTTAGGACTTTCTCTCAAATAAATTGCACCTAAATGAACAATGTTTTATTCTAAAAATTATTTGTGTCGGGCACAAATGCGCAAAATTATAAATCATGCTTTAAACAATGTGGTTGTGATGAATGCAATTTTTGTGTCGTGATTTTTCTATGAAATTATAAATTGGCATCAATCTAATACTCACCATTGACATATCTGGACTTGTATTTCATAATATATTTACTTACATATTTGTAATTGTTAGGAATTTTTGTGTAAATTGATTAGTGGTGTACATACTGCAGTTCAGGGAACAGAAACAGTTGTTCAGTATAACTGTGCCTTGTGAAATATCTTTTATTTATAATAAACAAAAATCTAAATTTTATAATTATGCACTATTGTTGTACATCAGTTGCATTACATTTATATTATCCTATGACTAAAAGCCCAATCACTTTTTAATATAGAAATAATTATTGATAACAAAATCACATGTTGCAAATTTATTAAAACAAGCTCATTTAGTCAGCAATATCTGATCTAAAATATCAAAACCTTGACGAATATGAACATAATAAGTGCTAAGTGTAAATATTGTACTGTATATAGTCAAATATTTTGTGCAATCTAGTTTTTATAATATTCGTCACTTTACTTTTGAAATGACTACATTTTATAAGAAATGTTTATTTTAGTGAAATGGTTTCAACAGTTTAGTGACGTTAGAGGTAATGCGTTCAGTTTCCTTTTATCTCTAGAAGTTAATAAGTACTAAGATAATAATGGAATATTATTTTGTGAAAATTCACATTAATAATTTTATTTGAATTATGCATAAAGGCTATTAGTAACAATGATATTAATATATAAAAGAAGAATCTACATAATAAAGATTGTAACATGAAAGAAGATTTTTTAAAGCGTGAATGCATGCTAATTTCAGTATGAGTGTTATTACAAACAAAAATTTCTTTTGCTCGAAAAATAAATATATTATTATTTGGTATTGGTATGGTATTATTTTGTCTTCAAATATTTTTTGTCATACTTAGAATATTAACAATGATATAAAATTAAGCGATGAATAAAGTTGTTACTTATTTTATGAATTATGTAAATATTAACTATTATGTTAGGCTGCTGAAATATTTTTATAGTGGCCGTATATTGTACATAAAGCTATATGTACGATGTAAGTTTTTACACGACAACTAGCTAGTACTGTAAGTGCCATGTACTGGTACGAAATATTTTATTGTTACTCTGTAATTTAATAAAAACTGAAACTTGAGTTGTTTTTATTATTTTCAAGTTATTTTGCTGCTCGTTCTAGCGTAGTCTGCAACTTTCGTAGTAATGACACCGCTTTTTTGATAGACTATGTTTTGGACAAATTCTGCGCTTACCGTCCGGGGTAACGGAAGAGAGTGCGCCCCATAACCTGTAGTATTATGTCCCCTTCGCAATTTGGGATTATCAGATTATCTGATGCCTTGACTTCGATAACCGTTCTAGGAATGTTTTTTTTAGGATATGCTATATTATGGTCATACCCCGTTTGAGCCGTCGTGGGCTATAGAAAGAACGGCGCGCGACCTCATCGGTCTATTATAGTCGTCCCTCGCATTTCGTAATATTAGCAAGCTAGCAATACCAATCGGGGACTGCACAAGGACACAGTGGCCTGTTATCATTTTGGGTATTCTCGAGTCGAAGCCCTGGCGTTTTACGTCGTTACGAACGTGATATAATAGTACCCAAATTCGTAATGTGGAAGAGGGTCAAGTAGGTATATTATTCTATTGATCAAGTCCAGCTCTGTTTAGTGGGACGTATATGAGCCAAGATGATAATGATGAATGCAAAGGATTTTTCAAATCATGAGAAAAAGAAAGTGCATTTTGAAATTGCCACTCAATTCTTCATCATCATCAGGCCTCCTCCACAATGGGGGTGGGAAATTGACCTACTATATTGTGCTTATCAAACGTGTTGGCAAATGGTTTTATATAGAGGTTTCCTTGCATAGATGTTATATTCATAACATATCCCTTAGTCGTCTTTTACGATACCCACAGGCAAGAGATAAAGTGGTGAATTGTATCCCTATTGCATCACCACACAGGAAAACTCTCAAGCTGTATGTTTAATGCTTCCATAGCCATTTCATACGCTTCACCGAGGACAAAGAAAAACAAATTTGGCATCTAGTCTATGCATTTGGGGAGTTTCGGCGCGAACATGGAAATGTCATGTTAAGCTCTTGTGTTATATTCATTTTTTTTAGTGTTTTATAGTGTTATATTGTATAATTTTGCTGATGTTTTATGTAATATAATATAATTAAGGTGCTGAAGTGTGGTGAATGTGATACAAGAGTGGTTTACGTGTATTTTCATATTCAACCGAAATTCCCAGAGAAATCATCTAATTAGGTTCTCAGCGCCTAATTCATTAATTATATATATAACGACTTGACTTACTGACGGACAATGACTGTTAATAAGTTATACAATATGAAGAAGTAAATAATATGTAAAGAAATAAACTACGTAAGACAAGGCAGTATGGTCGAAAAGATTTTAGCCTGCCCGTAATGACGATCCAAACAAAAAAAAAGTCTATGCATTTGGAGTTTCAGCGCGAATTTGGAAATGTCATGTTAAGGCTTAACATGATATTAAGCTTAACAGTTAAGCACTCGTATTATATTCATTTTTTAGTGTTATATTGAATAATTTTACTGATATTTTATGTAATATAATATAATTAAGGTGGAACCACACTTCAGGTGTGGTGAATATGATATAAGAGTGGTTTACGTGTATTTTTATATTCAACTCGAATTCCCAGAGAAATCATCTAATTAGGTTTTCAGCGCCTAATTAATGATAATGACTTGACTTACTGACGGACAATGACTATAAACAAGTTATACAATATGAAGAAGTAAATAATATGTAAAGAAATTGTATCAGACTTGGCTGTATGGGCTTTGACCGCTTTGCCTGTCCGTATGGACAAACAGAACAAAAAAAAAAGCCAATGCATTATGAATCTGTGGTATGACTGGTGTGTCTAATAATAATTTTGTTTGGTTGCTGTTTTTTGTGGGATTTTAGGGTATTTTTCAGTAACACAAGCTGAATATAACATTGTACCATGGCTCTTTATTGTGCAAGTAAGTATTTTGCTACATTTAATAAATTTAATTCAGAATATCCTTTACTTTTGTTTAGCGCGTAACTACCGGTGCAGATGTGGTGTTAATAGAGCTGCTATTTTCCTCAATATTTGGGAATGTTTTGCAAATTTAATCCCTATTTACGACAAGGATATGGATATGTTTAAATTGTTACTATTATATTATAATCCCCCACTTAAAATGCTTGTAAAGAGTCCTAACCTAACTTTGTTGTTTTAGTATCGAATGAGGTGCCCGAAATTCCTGTGGTGTCCCCGTCCTCTGGTGCGGTATTTGAAAAGCGCATTCTTGAGAAATATATAATAGAAAATGGGGTGGACCCCATAACTGGAAAAGAGTTACGAGTAGAAGACCTTATTGAGATTAAAAGTGAGTGATAAGCACTGCGTTTGTTAGTTTTTAGTTGTGATCTAGTTTGTGTTCTAGTTTGATCTATGCGATTTTAGGATACACGAGTGTGAAGTGTTGTCATTACAAAAATTAATCTATTATAGATATGGGATAGATTATGGGAAACCAATATATTCTAGCCTCTAGTTTCAGTTTATAAAGTATGTTTATCTTTTTAGTTTATGAAAGTCAGAATGGTTCATAGAATTTGGCAAATGTTTGGACTAATAGGCCATTGAAAATACTATGACAATGTTAGTAATAAATCTTTTATTACTACTATTAGTCTTAATAGACCTTGGATGTATCGATACATTTCCTAATTTAATATTTAGAAATATAATTTAAAAAAATGATGAAAAATAAAGATATGGATTTTATTTTTAAATTACAGAAGATACATAGTGTTTCCCCATGTGGTGAGGGGTTAGAATATAATGTGTCACCGTTCCTTGCGTTTAGGAGTCATAAGCATCAACCGAAGTATTAAAAAGAGAATGGAAAGTAATGCTTCTCTGGGAAATATAACATCTACTGCAGTCACCAACCCACCAGTCAAGCATGGCAAATATAGCCTTTTCCCTCCCCATAGGGAGACCTATTACCATGTGTAATGATAAATGGACACTGATAGACTAATAATAATTGTGATGAAGTGTTTGAAATGTAACATTAGGGATGCTATGGAACTCTATAACTGACATAAAATCAAAGATATCTGAAAACATAACCAGAATCGATATAAAAGTTTTGAATAATTTCAGGTAGTGCCAATGTCTAAATGAGACATTTTTAAACAGATTTTTTTTTACAAATAGCCTAACTGACAGTGTAAATGTAAGCTTCTTCAAAGGGGACTGCTACAATAATCATTACAATTATCATTTCTATTTTACAATTACCTAAGAATCCAATATCTGTTACTGAAACTATTCTGTATGGACGAATAATCTGTAATTATTCTAATCTGTTACCATATGTAAAAACGGTATAATGTTATTTTAATATTCCATATCTGTATCCGGATGCAAAACTTTATATCCATAACTTCTCCAATTAATATAAATTTATGTGGTATTAACACACTGTCGACACTCATCTGTGTACAGCCGCAGGCTGGTCCATTTGGAGTAGTACAACACTCACAGAAGATCAACTACTGATTCATGCCCAACTTTCTGAGGATGTTTGTGTTTTGGTGATCAGGTGAGGCATTAGCCTTTAGTGTCACCGAATCTCATTCACACTTCCTTCACAAAAATATATATATATGTTGATGACATATAAAATTTATTTCAGCACCACCAATAGTGAAGCCGAAACCTCCTAGTGCCACTTCTATACCGGCCACACTCAAGAGTATGCAAGATGAGTGGGATGCATTAATGTTGCATGCTTTCACTCAACGTCAGCAGCTGCAGACTGCCAGACAGGTGCGTAATACTATTGATGCTTATCCGTGTGGTGATGGAGTAAGAGTACTCATCACCCCCCCTATCTTGCCTGTGAATGTCGTAAAAGATAACTAAATGAAAAAATATATATATATAATATTACGGGGCAGGCTAGAGCCCAGCAGTGGAACGTATATGAGCAAAATGATGAAAATGGAATGATGGTCCGCACAGACGCTGTCCATTACGCTCGAGGCGACAAGATGGCGGTGCGCGGCCCTATGATCCATCGTATTCCCTCCCAATCGCCATTGGGTCGACCACTGGTACTGCTTCCTCGACATTTGTGACCAGCGGGTACCATATCTGTTGACGCGACAGCAACATGAAGGTTGCCTTCACGCAGTCGGCTTCTCTGCGGGTGGTGGACTAATCGCCGGTCTGTCTACCTCTTCATACGTGACGATTACAGCCGGGAGAGGATTGTCATTTGTAGGGGAAGCCTTGCACCCTTTCATTGTCCAGTACTGGACATTCCAGTACTGGACAATGAAAGGATGCAGCTTCATCAGCTATAATGGTTGAGACTTTACGTGACTCAACTTGCACCGAGTCTCGGAATATTAATTTGGTTTGCATAATTCTCCTGCACGTTACGAGATGCCACTGTTTAGTCTACTCCACCATCTGCAGGAGCTGAGTCATGCCCTCTACCAACACGATGCGGCGTGCCGAGTGATCGCTCGTCTCACCAAGGAGGTGACTGCGGCGAGAGAGGCGCTCGCCACACTCAAGCCGCAGGCAGGCATCGTAGCGCCTCAACCCACGCACCAGGTACGTACAACTAAGGCATTGTTAAGTCTACGGTTATCCATTATATCACGTCGATTCTACATGCGTCACATTGGTTAATAACCGCACGCATGTCTACTTATTGTATTATGATACCGCATTTTTTTTAAACTTCAAGTATTGTGTTCTAATGGCCGAATAACACGCCTGTCTTGTTATTATTCTACGATTTGTCGCATTTTATTAAACCGTAAGTAGTGTCTATATTTGTGTGGTGACCGAGTAAGAGTCTAGTTTACCACCTTTTGTCGTGCCCGTAGGTATCGTAAAAGATGACTAAGGGATATAATATGTATATCTATGCAAGAGGGGCAAATCTCGAAATAAAACCCTACACCAACTCTTCTGATCAGCGTGCTATAGTCGATTGCCCTCCTATTGTAGAGGAGACTTACGCTTCATAGTGGCATGTATATGAGCGAAATTAGAATTATAACACATTTATCAGATTTAATATTAGTAAATTATTGTATTTATTCTCAGAGACGAATGTTTCAAAACTAAATGAGTAATACATAGTTGTAAATAAACGAGTAAATGTTTAGATCATATTAAACGTTTCGCAGCTACACAGCTGCTTCTTCAGGTGAATTAAAACAACAAATAACAAGAACATGAAAGCGGCAATAAGGGGGAAATGTTAAATTTGAACTTTGTCATCTAGGACTTTGAGAACTAGATCCCCAAATTTCGAATTACCTCAAATCCTGCACCGTTCTTTGTTATAGCAAGCAGTGACTTTTCCACACCCTTTACTTTGGTAAAATATATGAGCGACGGTTATTACTTGCTCTTCTGTTATCCAAAATGATTTTCTTTTAAAAATCAGCAAGGGGTTTTAAAAACATATAAACAGAGACAAATTACACCTATACTCAAACAACAATTTCTAGATTACACAAAGTATTATCCCGCGTTGAATTCGAACCCCTGTCATTGGCATGGTAAATTGATATTCTAACCATTATGCCATTTGTGCAGTTGTTGAAGAAAAATTGATTTTTATATTAATAAAATATTTTATGTGACTTGCAGGCAGAGGCGGGTGCTGCAGGCGGTGGTGGAGCAGCGCCGGTGGGCATGTCGGCCGAGGTGGTGTCCCGCTTGCAGGAGCGTGCGACAGCACTCACACAGGAGCGAAAAAGACGTGGGCGTACCGTGCCCGAGGGGCTCGTCGCGCCCGAACAGATACGAGCCTTCCTTACGCTGGCCTCACATCCTGTATGTTACACATATCTACTACATCATTATCATTCTATATTCAGCCTTCTGCCGTCCACTTCTGGACGTAGGCCTCCCTCATGTCTCGCCGCAAATTACAATCCTGTACCGACCTGTAACAACGACAAAAAACATTTACCAGATCATCGGCCCACCGGGTTAACATCTTACATCTACTACAACTCATAGGATATCTTTATCTTTAACAGTCTAACAACTTTTAGTTTTATATTAGCTCTACTTGTAAAGGGCCTTAGAAATGATAAAATTTTTTGTCCAACCTTGTGCTTATGTCCAATTGTTTAATAGTATGTGGCTTGGCTTGATGATTCTGTAGTTTGACAATCAAATATGTCAAATATATTTGATCATTTTCAGAGCTCTTAAGAGATGTAATGCATTATCACCATGCTCAACAGGCTGTACAATATCCTGGTTAACTGATTTTTACGGCTCTCACAGGCAAATAAGACATGACATTGTTTTCCGTGTGGTGATGGAGTAAGAATACAATTCACCATCCCCTGTCTTGATCATGTCGTAATTTGTTTGTGGCTGGCAACAATTATTGTTCTGTGTGGGAATTGAACCCATGACACAGGCGCGCTAGGTCGGTAATTTAACATCTGTGCAGTTGCAGTTATTTATACAGTAAATAAAGAACGCAATAATGTCAACTTCTAAATATTTCATAGACTGTCATACTGCTGATTACACAGATGGCGTAGTAGTTAAGTTACAGACCTATCGTGTCGTGTAGTGTCATGTATTCGATTTTCACACAGGACAACTTTGTGCCATCCACGAATTGTTGCTTTGAGTTTAGGTGTAAATTGTGTCCATTAATTATATTTGTAAACTCCTCTGCAATACAAGGATTAGTTCCTTAGTGTAAAAAAACAACTAAGACAATAGTCAGGCTATAGGCCTTACTCAATATCAAATGTTTGTCTGAACTAACAATAGGATTATCAAACAAGACGGCCATGATCATTTTTATTGTACTTCTAGGGTCTCCATTCAGCCAGTGTACCCGGAATCTTGGCCCTGGATATTAATCCATCGGATCATAGCAAATTGTTGACTGGCGGTAACGATCGTAACGCTACTGTGTTCAATAAGGACACAGAGCAGGTGGTTGCAATTCTCAAGGGTCACAGCAAGAAGGTCACCAGGGTCATATACCATCCAGATGAGGATACCGTCATCACAGCATCACCTGATCATACAATCCGTGTGTGGAATGTGCCTACGTAAGTTTTTTATACATAATATAATATTAACAGCATTTTCTCAAAAATCTTAGTGACAGTATGTCTGCTTCCTGTTTGGATTTTTGAGTTGGCCTGATCTTTAATGGAATATTTATTTCATGGATTTCGGCAATGGATTTAATGATTTGAAGGAAATATATTTAGAGCATTTCTGTGTGGTGTAAGAATGTAGTGTGAGAAGTATACAATTCCACACCCTTTATTCTGCTCATGACTTTCGTAAAAAACGTCTAAGCGATGTAATATGCATATAACATGCAAGAGAAGGAAAACTCGAAATCTGCTCTATGGTGAAGCAGGCTCGACCCCAGCAGTGGAACGTAATAAGCTGTGATGTTGATATTTAAATTAGAGTTGTGTGAAGTTAATCTAAGGGTATGGTCTCCGAGAAATTGCAAATAAGTTGTGTACTTAAAACTTTTATTTTTATGTTATTAGGTCTCAAACAACTGTTATACTACGTTCACACGATGGGCCAGTGACAGGACTGTCACTCCATCCAACAGGTGACTACGTACTCTCGACTTCCACGGATCAACACTGGGCCTTCTCCGACATACGAACTGGCACATTGCTGACCAAAGTGAGCGATTTCTCTGGAGTTAGCCTCACCACAGCACAGTTCCATCCTGACGGTCTCATCTTCGGTACTGGTACTGAAAACTCTCAAGTCAAAATTTGGGATTTGAAAGAACAAAGTAACGTTGCCAACTTCCCTGGTCATGTTGGACCTGTGACATCAATTTCCTTCTCGGAGAACGGTTACTATTTAGCCACAGCAGCCGAAGATGCTTGTGTGAAGTTATGGGATCTACGTAAGCTGAAGAACTTCAAGACTATACAGTTGGAAGAAGGTTACGCTATTAAGGAGTTATGTTTTGATCAGAGCGGTACATATTTGGCTATTGCTGGTACAGATGTGAGGGTATACCTATGTCGGCAATGGCAGGAGTTGAAGGTATTCAATGATCATACAGCTTCAGCCACAGGTGTCAGATTTGGCAAGAACGCTCATTATATTGCATCAACCAGTATGGATAGGACGCTCAAATTGTATGGAATAGAATAGTTTGTAGTAAGTAATAGTCGATAATTTGTTTTAAGTTTTATTTAAGTTAATATTGACTTGTAGAAATATGGAGGGAGATAAGAGGACAATCTTTGTATGTAAAAGTTTCTGTTGGAAGTTTATTAGTTGAAGATTGGTTACACTTATTAGAGAAGTTTGCTTTTTTTCTTTCACTATAAACCTATTAAATAAAGGTGTTTCATCGATTACAGCTACTTGTAAATAACGCGAATTCGATTTATCCGCGTTATAAAGCAATAGTTACGTCATAAGTAATGTGGCAAATTTTTTTTACGTCAAAACGCATAGCATGGTCAGGCACCATAAAAATATGAATTTAAAATCTAAAAAAGGATGAAACGTCCATTCGCAAAAATGGGATCATTTTTATTACGGCTCTGAGGAGAACGGAGTCTGAAAAGGTGGCTGTCCTGTTGAGAGCGAGACTGGTCACATTACTCAAAAAGTATATGCGTACATTATAAGCTCCGTATGGTGACAGAGTGAGAATACAATTCAGCACTTCTAATCTTGCCTGTGGATATCACAAAAGAGCCCGACTAATGGATATAATACATATATAACATCTATTCAAGAAAGGAAAACCTCGAATTAAAACCCTATACAAACCTGTCTGACCAGCATGGCTTAGGAATGTCAATTTCCCTCTTATTGTTGAGGGGGTTCGAGCCCAACAGTACTGATATCCTGTTTATTTGTTGCTCTGAGTATGTTGCGACGGCCATAAGATATCATCCTCTTTATCTGTACCCTCCGTAGTCTGAATGTAATATTGATGGTTATATAAATATGTTTTTCTATGATTTAGCCAGATTTGATTGTACAATTTCTCTTGATAATAGAGAAATATTTATTTATAATTAATTTTCTTTGGTAGGGGGGACACTAGTTATTGTATTGTCACTTTATTGTAAGAACTTAACATACAGATTAAACAAACAATAAATTTTATTAATAAGATATATTATTAATTTTCTAAAGGCATCTTTGTACATATCGCTATTTTTATTCTTATAAATAGTCTAGCTAACCAGAATAAATGCTGAACTAATAAAAAATCTTGATACCGATCGCAACGTCATGTATCGGATCCAATTATTAATGTAAACCATTATTGAATACATCTGAAAACTAAAACATTCCTCAAAATCGGTCCAGCCGTTTGGGAGGATTTCAGTCACACACAGAGGAATAAAATAAATATAGAAATACGGAATTAATGGAAATATAACTATAAAAACTCTATAAAAATACTAATTGATTTCTGATATGAATGTAAATTGAAAAAAACACTGTAATTATTATATAATATACACAACGGGTTTACAAGATTTTATATTATAAGCAAGGGCACATTCTATTTGTAGCTATCTATCAAATGAAGGCCTCATAACCAAGTTCAAAGTCGTTCAGCGTGCTAGGGTGCGGGCTATGCTCGGGATTTCTCTGCGAATCCGAAATGCGGAAATCCGTAGAAGAACGGGTGTAACACAGCACGAAGAATTAGGACGCTGAAGTGGCAATGGGCAGGCCACATCGCTCGACGAACCGACAACCGCTGCGGAAGAAAGGTTCTCGAGTGGCGACCACGTATCGGACGACGCAGTGTAGAACGGCCCCCATTAGGTGGATCCACGACCTGATGCAAGTTGCTGGATTTAATTAGATGCAGGTGGCACAGGACTGCGCTTTGTGGCGACACATGTGGAAGGCCTACGTCCAGCAGTGGATGGCGAAAGGCTGAATGATGATGTATGAATTTCTTCCACAAAAGAAGGTCAGTTCACATACTCCATTGACGCTGATCAGCGAAGTTGGCATAGGGTTTTGTTCCAGTTATCCATTTCTCGCAGTTAGTGGCAGATTTACCGGGTATAGGTCGACGTAATTTTAGGGACGCCACAATGTTTATTTTAATCCTAAAACTAAGCGGTAGAAATATTTAAAAGTCGTTATGTCACGGTGGCTAGGGTGACAAATATAAATTCGCCATTAGCTGTGATGGACGTCAAGTTCTTAAAGCCAAGATCGATCAAGATTAACGAGAATTTTAGAAACGAAATATTGGTCGCCATATTGCTCAGTATTTGGGACTACAACGTTCTCGCACCTCAGTGTTCGTAGAAATGCTGTTTACTTGGTAAATTTTTACGATATTAACAGCAAGAACGGAAAAATTAAAGAAATTATAATTTTCGTTGGCGCATGGTATTTTAACTTAGTATGTAGTGGAAATTGATATAACTTAGGTTTATAATTTTAAATGAGTCCTAAACGATAGTGAATAAATACTATTTGTAATAATGCTCGAACGGCGATTTTGAGTTTTAATTTTTTTGTAAATAAAGATAATTAATCGTAATGGGTTTTTCATTTTCAATTTTAAAGGATTGAACGTTGAAGGCCTTTTTTGCTGCATAAAAAAATCTGTGTCAAAGTATTACCACCTTGGTTACCATTCCTTCCTTTCTCGGGAGTACTCATGAAAAACCCCTTTTCACTGTGGTGACGGAGTAAGAATACAATTTACCAATCATACCATGGGTGTCGTAAAAGACGACTAAAGGATATATTACGCATATAAGATCTATGCAAGAGATGGACGTCTTGAAACAAAACCCTATACCAACCTGTCTGACCAGCATGGTATAGTAAGGTCAATTTCCCTTCTATTGTGGAAGAGGATCGAGCCCAGCAGTAGAATGTATATGAGCCGAAATGATAATGATGATGACTCGTGTCTGCAATAGATTTTAACATCACAATACAATTTTATTTAGTAAAATTGTTTTTACAATATGCCATTGAGGAAAAAATCTTTATATTGCAGGGGATTTTGCAAACAAATCGCTGGTTTGCGAGAATATCGATATAACTCAAAATTATGTAAAATTGAATATTGTATGCCAAATGATCCTTGATATCTAAAATCATTGATATTTTATCGTGAATAGAGGAATTTTCCATTAATCAGTATAGTCACAACCAAGGGCGTCGCTAGCTTATGACAAATTGGGGCAATATTATGGAGGATAAAAAATATGAATGCCAGGTACAGTCGAAAGCATGAAGCGTTACACTTTGGAAGTCTTTGCCTCATTGCCCACCTACTTGACAATTGATTTCCCCAGGCAAGGAAGTTAATTGCTCGCACTTTGGTCGCTTTGCGGCTAGCTACATTTGATCTCATGGGGGTCAATTGCATTGGCGACGCCCTTGGTCACAACCTCAATAAATTATTTAAATATTATGGTATGCACTAAAACATTTATAAAAACAACTTAAAAATGCTGTTCTCTAAAATCAGTATTTTTTGTGTCGCTATTCTCGCAAAGCTGCGAAATATTATTACACACACAATTTTTTTTGGGCGGGCTATAATAGCAAGAACGCCGTCCATTCCGTCCGGGATGACGAAAGGGCAGCGCACGGCCCAATTACCAACCTTATTCTCTCCCCTTCGCCATTAGGCCGGCCACTGGTACTGCATCCGTAACCAGCCTGGCAACTACTATACCCTGACTCAACAATGTGTGGGATTACATAAAATTATACTGCACAGGATTGAATTCACTACACTTGAAGAGGTAGGTCGATATGTTAACACTACACTATTTGTGCAGTACCAGCAAAACTGTTGTTTCTTAATTTACTATCATCATTTCAGCTCAAATATGTTCCACTGTTGGACTCGAGCCTCCTCCACAATAGAAGGGAAATTGACCTCACTATACCGTGCTGGTCAGACAGGTTAGTATAGGGTTTTATTTCGAGTTTTTCTTCTCTTGCATAGATGTTATATGCGTATTATATCCCTAAGTCGTCTTTTACTACATCCACGGGCAAGATAGGGAGTGGTGATTTGTATTCTTACGCCTTCACTACACGGACAATTTACTATATTATGACGTAATTCACGATGCGACCATAAGTAATTAAAATGTGTAACTTGTATTTTGATCAAACGCCATATACGATGGTACTCCATATCCACATGGTACTGCCCCACTCCTTATCCAAGGTCGGGTCAGGGTCGGATTAACCCTATCAGGCAATGCGATTCTCGGGGCTCCTTTTCTTACTTTTTAAAATATTTATTTTCTTATATTATTATATATAGCTCCAGTCGATCAGATCGACTTCTGTAGTATTCTGTTACTTCAATCGCTTATGCCTTGATCATACCTAACGAGTACAGTGGCGAGACAGTGCCCTCGGCCGAGCGCTCGGTTGGTATAAACACTTTAACGAGTGCTCGGCCGAGTGCTAGGTCGAGCAGAGGCGAGAGAGTCACTAGAATCCCAATCTGTTTATTAGGCCGAGTACCCACCTCCCCGCTTCATTCTTCTGCTCCCGCAGCGACTCGATATCCCGTTCGGCAGGAATGAACACGCACTCGCTTGTCATTCGGCCACTCGTTCGTTCGTCACCAAGCAGTGTTGTTTTTGTTTTCAAATTATCCTAATCTAATTAAATTAATTATATTAGTTTAATAATTAAAATGTCGGCTAACAAATGGAACTTGGAAACAACAATAGAATTTATTCAGTGTTATAAAATACATGAATGTTTGTGGAATTTTTCATCTTAATAAATCCCACAAATCGGTAATAATGTCTGGTAAAAGCCGGTTGAAAACTCGTTTAAATTCCTTTTTTTGCGATCCATTTGCAGACGCCCTTTACTTTTAAACGTGATCAAAACTGAACTGACTCGCCGCTTTAATAAATACGTGAGACCACCCACTCGGTTCGGCGACTCTCTCGGCCGAGAGCTGACTGACTGACTCGCCACTACTCGTTAGGTGTGATCAAGGCATTATGGCAACAACATACCTTACCTATTAGCTTGACTTGATGCATTACCTCACATGCCTGACTCATTTTTTTTGCTTTTATTGAAATCATCATAATGAATAGGTTATAACTGTAGTTAAATGATGATCCAGGTTTCATGACGGAGTAGGCAAGACAAATGGGAATTTTCAAAAAAAAATCTTCGATATATAATAAATTAATTGAATTTTTTTTCTTGGTGCTTGCTCGGGGCCCCTAGGCAGTTGCCTAATCTGCCTTATGGATAATCCAGCCTCGGGTCGGGTCTAACCAAGGAACTTATCGTTAACTTAGTTCAAGGTTGCTTCGCCATTACGGCGTGGGTATACCCCCTCGCTGATGACATCGGAGGGTAGTGGGACGTCGGCGCCTAGCCCACCTGAATATCCATTAAAAGGCGTCAATGACTCCGTTTCTGGTCACTTGTGGATCGGTTACTGATCATGTCTTATAAAATAAAATAAAAAAAGAACTATTCAGCATCATGTATGTTTATTTTCAAATTTACAATTATAACAAACCCCCTCCCATCACAAAATAATTAGTATGAATACAATAATTTTATATACACTTATCATTTACAGGAATATTAACGTAAAAACTACCAATTTATATAAGTCTTGCCGAACATTACAGCCCATAATAATAAACCGATCTCAACTTTGAATACGATCTCAAGTAAAGAGATAAGAAGGCAAAGTATTATAGCATTACATCTACTCGTCCAAGATCGTTTTTATATTGTTAAACCGATCTCAATTTCGAATAAAATAAATATAGTTCAGCGCCTCATCAGTTCACTCAAGATTGCGAACAGTATAATACCTGCGTCAAAGTATTCGTATCGAGATGTATGAATTTGGAGTAGTGCCTCTATCGTCCGATAGAGGCGCTGCTCGAAATTCAATATAAATTGGCCACGATAACGATACAAATACTTTGACGAAAATATTGCTGCTAAGCTATTCATGTTAAGCTCACAGTTTATTAGTAGATGCCAAAGCATCGACTTCTTGTCGTATAGTGATCTAAAACCATAACAAATATATCAATATTAAATTTTAAATGTATTAATACTAAATAACATTGTTCTCTTATATGCAACATCGTTTCTTAATCTATACAAGCTTTTGAAATAAGACTTCTTCAAAAGTTAACTGAATGCTTTGGAACGGTAACGTGTTACGGCGGAAGTGGCGTTCAGTAGAAAAATACCACTAGTCAAATGTATACTGTTGTGGCGCTTTATCAAACTTTTTACTACCAGTTTGTTGTGTAGTTTAATAATTTTGGATGGATGACATATATTTTTTAATTCCTATTATACACGGTGACATTTATGTCGTCTTACAAAAGCAGATCAATTAAAGTATCCAGTATCCACTATTCATTCGTACAATCAAAAGGTTAAAAACAATATTTACTAGAATATTTTTAATAAAAGTTATAAATAATTACTAATTAAAATAGTAAGGAAACAACATGTATCGAGCGCATAGGTATTCAACACAGCTGATATAGTATGTAGGTACTACGACCGCTTGACCGCGGCACCAATCGGGCATCGCAAAGGATACCGATATACCGATAGGATGTTAGGTATATAGCGTAGGGAATTACGCTTTGTAAAAGCCGTCCACGTGGACTTCGTACCTATGATTGGCTAACGAAATGCCGCATGATTACTTTTGTTTAAAATGTAAACATGATAAACAGGCTGTTACAATATATTAACTTTATTTTATTTTATTATTTTTTTTATAACTGCCACTATTGACCATTTAAATATGTTAGATATGTTTCTTTGGTCGGATACTTTTAGGTTTTTTTTTTGTAAGACGATAAAAAGGTCACCGTGTATTATTCTAGCTATGTTATGGTGCCAAGGTTCAGTATATTTTAACATAAATGACACCGACATTTGACCTTCGCACAATCACAGAAAGGGTATATGTCTTTGAACCCACAAAAAAGTTATACAGCAGCAGTTGGAAAAACTGTACTTTCCTCCTATGCGATGCGTAAGACAGAAAACAAAAATATTTATTGATAAGGCAATAAAGAGAACATAAAAATACTATAATAAGTAGTAAAGCACCACGTATACGACAAGGCATAATGGTGCCCATACACAAGCCCACAAGGTTACAGTCAAACAGGACAATCGGGAGGCGGTCACTAAAGCTCGATAACGAAAAAGCGTTTCAGCCATTTTCTTTACACCAAGCCCTTGCACGATTCAAGCCTTTCAGGAATGATTTTTTTAATTACCTTACGTATATTTTACACTATGCCGTAACAAAACAACCGCTTCACACTCTAGGAATCATGTCATTCTGTACCAGTGGTCGGTCCAAAGGTGTTGGAGAGCGAATACATTGACTTATGTAGCCGCGCGCCGCCCATTCGTCACCCCAGACGGAACCGGCGGCGTGTACAAACCATAGACTACCAAAAAGAAAAAGGAATCATTAAAACATAGATATTAAATAATATAGGTCATTATACGACAAGATCTTTAAACCATCTAAAGCTCATCGCGTCCGCCATTTCATAATTAAAATTTAAAAACTTATCTGCCTTAATTCAGTTATGCTAATATAGGATACAATACAGAAGTAATTTTACGGATTTTATCGAATTTAACACTAGATTGCCAGAATTTTTGTATTTTTCCACATTTCCTAAAAACAGTCGTTTTGACTGCTTTTAGGGAATATATATTCTGGATATGAAGGATATATTTATACTCCGGATATGAAAAACGGAAAGTAGTTAATGTTTTATTAGTACAAGTCGTAGTAAGTAGTCGTATGAAAAGTCTCTATTTATGTAATATTTTACTACCCTCTTTTTATGTTAAAATCGAAAAGCAGTAGAAATGACTTCCTCGGACAATCTAGTGTTATTACAATTATATAAGATATTCTACAAAATTGATGCAAATAAAATCTGTACAATTAGTTTGGTCTGCACGTCTAGCAATGTTTAAAATTCGTCACAAAGCAATGATTCAATACGAAGTACATATTTTTAATTTCATAAGAAACATTTGTCGGAAAAAACTGGGGCTTTATTCTTTCTATGCAAATGAACAGTTAATGTGGTCCGGCGCGAAATTTAACGTGCATTTACATCAAATTGTCAGATATGGTTATTTTTTTAAAATACTAATCAATGTTGATAGAATGCCAAAAGGGACCATCTCTCCAGTTTTCGAAGAGTATTTAGACGTAATAGGTACAGGGTAACTTCGGATTTATTTTCTCTGCCTCTTAAGACAGTGCGCAGGAAAGTTCTCGCGATATTTTGAATTTGTCCGTTATCATAAAAAGTTATGAAGATTAAAAAAATTAAACAAGTCTTAAGTATTATATACAATATTAAAAACATCTGCTTATAAAAAGAAGCTTTTGTATACATTTATCAAGCCGCAATAGGCCAATAATAAACAATTGTTCTTCGATTCAAAGTGCCGAATGGCATTCTATAGAAGAATGCATGTTACTGATATAATACAAAGAATTAGCATGCTGATATTAGCAAGCCTTATTGCTTGACGAAATGTTATATCTCTTGAGGAGATAAGGGTCTGATGACCACATATCCGAGGACAGCGTGGAACGGCCTCTCACTCGGTAGACCAATGTCGAAAGGCTGAATGATGGTTGATGATGATCGAGGTAGTTTCATAATGAGATCACAATCGAGCGAGCACTGCTTTATTCGTCGTTTTATTTTAAGTTCAACATGCACTGATAAACGTAACAATGCGACTGTTATCGCAAATAATTTAAAATTATAGATTGACAATAGATTATATAGATATATATAAAACAGTTATATACGTGCCTATACTAACACCAAACAACTATAACACGAAGGCCACTGAAATACACGAATTTATAAAACTATATTTAAGGATTTTAACGATTACTATTCTTATTTTTACTGCCTTGAATAGTTTTCATATTTTATCTAACCGCGACGGTAAAGAAATCTCTGTAGTCATGATTTTTTGGACTTCAAATACTTGTTTCTACCTTAACCTTGAATGTTAAAAGTTAAGCTGTACAATTTAGCCGGTTAAGGAGGCTAAAAAGTTAGTTAAGTTAATTAACTAGCTAATATAAGCGGTTAATGAAATTCACTCAGCTCAACCGGTTAAGTCGTCAGCTAATTAGCGGTGCTAATTTCATTAACCGGTTAAATTAGCTAGCTAATTAGCTAGGTAACTTATTTTTAACCGACTAAATTGAACAGCCCCAGTCGAAAATATTCGAATGTTCGGTATTATAAAAACAAAATTAAAACGCGCGATAAAATCCGTAATAATAGTTTAATTTAGTGTAATACTTGCGCAAACGTCAGAAATCAGTATATACGTATCTATATACAAATATAATTATAGAGCAATATATACAGGCTGTATCAGGTTATGAGGCAACAGTTCGAGTATATTGTAGTTCAACGGTCATAGATCGCAATTAGAATGTACATTACACAAAAAACAATATAACATAAAAGTAATAGTGATTTAAAAAAAATGTGTCTAAGAGTCTATGCCTTAAATGTTACGTATTATGTAGGCACGTACAGACAGAATACATGTAGGCATGTAAAGCTTCGACAGTATAAATTCATTCATTCATACCTAGAATTGCGCAAACGTTTCAATGACAGTGTAGGTTTGTACCTACGAGCGGCGAGCGGTCAACGGTCATAGGCTGATCAGCTGTTTTAAAGCGAAGTTTGTTTTGTTTATGTGAATGTAATTATTGATTTATTCAATTTCTAATGAACATTTAACAAAGTATGAATATGTTGCGTATTAAGTATCATTGACTTTATACATATCAATCAGATTTACACGAAAAAGCGACGACAAAATTGAAAACTTTACATGTCTCTAATTCCTTAACGAATCGATATTTTTCGTTCAAATTTTTTTCATGGGTTCCTACCACCATTGCCTAGCTCCCTTTTGACCAGTTGCCCCATAACCTGATACACCCTGTATATAAGTCTATACACGGTTACCATCTACAGTCTAGGGAATATCTCTGTAAAACGGGGTGAGAACATGTTACGCGCATTTGCACTGTAAGCGTCGTTAGTTAAAAAAAATATTACAAAGAATAATTGTGGTGTTTAAGGATTTAAGATAGTTCTTGAATAAAAAAAAATATTATTTAAAAAGTTTGGGATACTGCGAGCGCTCCACTCTGTATTTATTTTAGTCGGAATTTCTATTAAAGCGTGTTTTTTATTACCAAAACTATTATTTATTTTCGTAGTACATCATTAAAACGTGATTCTCAGTTTTTTTAATTATAACTTGTGTGTATATTATGTGTAAAAAATTACCTCTTCCCGGCGTGGCGACGAAAATGTGGGATAAGAGTTTTAATAATTTTCAAAAAAACCATAGTCTCGTTTGCATATTTACAAATTAATCAGTTTTGAATGGCTCATATATACAAAACTTCAACGCCAATAAGTTTTTTGTCCTATTCTTTGCGTTTATATAGACAGAAAGTGATGTCCGTATGACGATATTAAAATCATATCATCGTTAACATGTCCTGCAGAATGTCTTTCCCTACAGTTTGTATTCACAGCGAGAAAGTTCGTGGGGCCCCTCATTCAGTATTCCCACGCCACTGCTCTGTTAATTGTATAAACACTTTCATAATAATTTTAAAAACAGTGTTATGTAATATTAATAAAATATAAATATTCTAAAGTTACTAGTTAACAATTAAGGTATAATATTTTATAAATATTGCGAAATTAAGTAGAAAATAGTATATTTCGTATAATTATGACATAACGTATAAGAAAAATACTGTATCTATTTTATATAATTGTTACTGTTATAAAACACCGATGCTAGTGCTAGTTGATCATATTATTGATAGTGGGCAGTGAATTAACTGATTAAAATATTGCTCACCTTAGTTCCTTTTTTCGAGTACCTTCCGGCTGTAAGTTTGAAGTCAAAAGACAGTATAGTAAAAGTACCGTAATAGAACGGATTGCCAAATAGAATTAATTACACAATATCATGGTAATAACATACTTGTATCGCTACAAAACTTTTAGCCCCCAAATAATAAAACAACGATACTTTTGTCATCTACCGGCCACTGCACCGAACTTAATTTTCGTTATTAATAATTTCTTAATGAAAATCCCTGTAATTCACAGTCGCATGCACATGCTATTGGTTTAATTAGGCGGTAACATTATTTAGCATTGCCTCCCCGCTGTGAATTTACCTAAAAAATCGAAGCAGATGTATGTAGTAAACTCCAACTCAACTTTTTTGCCCAACCTAATATTTCAACCTAGTCTTAGAAATCCAATAGCACACATATGCCGCTGAATCAACGAGTAATTATATTATTTTAACTAAGTAGCAGATAAAATCCAATAAAATAAATGTAAAAGTGAAATCAAGTTCGATACAAATGAAGTTTGAGGTAATCGGTAATACCGATAATATAGAGATCTAGTTTAGAATCTAGAACTAGTACAATTAACCGAGTATTAGTTTTATTTATAGTCGTTTTTAAACAACTATAGAAACAACATCTATAATTTAGGTAACATCTAAAGTGATCTACTTGACATAATACAACGATTTATTGATGTTATGTATCATTCAAAATGTACAATTGATATTTAAATTGGCTTATATCCAGTGGCGCACTAATAGGCGGCAGGCGCGGTCGACTCCGAGCCCCCGGTCTAGGGGCCCCCAAATCGCAAAATGGAGGATTTGGAAAAATTTAAGATGTATGTTCCTTCTATTTTCTAACACAAATGAATATTGAGAGTTCGAAGGAATATTGTAAAGAGTATTGTATATTGTAGTTTACACACTGGCGAGGGCTCGTCACTAGGGAATTCAATCGCATACATATATTCTGTGGATACACGTTATTAAACAGTAATGTTGCATGGTAATGATGGTCATGTCACTGAAGTTCTCTCTTTCCTATACACTTTGACCCAAGGGCGGGCAAGAGTTCGAGAGGCCTCCATTTAGTATTGTCATCCTGGGTCCCCCAAAAAACTTACTCCGCCACTGTCTATGTATTAGCTACAATTTAAGTATCATAAGTGACAATGAGCCTTAGGCATTAATTGTATATTAATTTTCAAGTCACAGTGTACATACATAGAACGTCTACTGTGTATTGATTAAGGCCCCGAGACACGGCTGTAGGCTGTATTTAATGATAAGTATAAAACTGTGTAAAACTGAACAGAAGTCAAAAAACACTATGCCTCCTTGCCACAAAATGAAATATTTGGTTGCCACAATATTTTTAGCTATTAAAAGAAAGAGTATTTAGTACGAGCATTACGCAATTGATGACCCAGACTATGTTTTTTAAAATGGTCACCCCGTTTATAGATATATTTTGCATCCTCATTCAAAATGTAATTTTCAGAAACTGAAGTCAGCAGTGATAGATATATCACTCACCGGTAGCCAAAAGAAACCTTATATCATAAAAAAAGTGTGAGAATTGAGGGTATAAAGAAATTTGTAAGTAGGCAAGATATGTGATGACATTGAAGAGCAGTGCGGACAAGTCAGGTGCTGTGTTGAGGACGCGGTCATGCGAAGATCAGCCACAGCACGAACAGGATGGCCACCCAGAGGAATATTTTCGACAGGAATTGTTCCTCTTCATACTGGGCAGTGCCTCGAGGTGCTGAAAACAGCAAATACTAGATTGGTCTTTTTATACATACCCCCGAAGAGGTACCTTTTAGTTTAAAGGAGGCAGGCCTTATATCTTTCATGTTGCACAATTATAAGCTTCGTGGTTATTATTCAGAATTTCTTAGCGAGAAAACTTAATAACACTATTTGTCCAAGTCAAGTTTGAACCTGGGACACAGCTGACAATGTTATCCTAACAGTCTATTAATATTATCTTATATATAAAATTGTTTATATCTACTTGCAAACGGTTTAACTCTGAAACTAGTTCAGTTGATATTAGGAAAATAAATAAATCTTATAAGAGTGAAATGGAGTGAAAAGGTTATTTCTTTAAAAATAATTCTGAGAATCGGTTCTCTGTGTGGTGACATAGTAAGAATACAATTCAACACCCGCTCTCCTGTGACCCGTGACTGTCTTAAAAGACGACTAAGGCATATTATATGCAGATAAAATCCGGTGCGTGTCGTAAAAGACGACGACGTGGTTTACACGACAATGCACCCGTGCACAAGGCGCAATTTGCGATGGCTGCCATACAAAAAGTGAGCTTCCAAATGCTGGAACATCCTCCCTATAGTCCAGACTTAGTCCCCAGCAATTATTATTTATTCCCAAAAATGAAAAAAGAACTCCGTGGGAAGAAATTTTCGTCTGATGATGAGGTGAAGAACGCAATTTCAGCCTATTTTGACGACAAAGAGAAATCATTTTTTTTTATGGTATAAATAAATTAATAGAACGATCTGAGAAATATATTAGGGTTAAGGGAGAATATATTGAGAAAGAAAAATAATTTTGATTTTCACTTTATCTTTTTTAGCGCGCATTCCGCGAACTTATTTACCTCCCCTCGTATGTGCATAAATAGATACATACCGGCACTAGGTCTAGGGTCACCAAAATTGAATGTGGATGTGAACACACCAAATGGAAAAGCACCTATGCCGAAAGACATGTGGAAACCTTCACCAAATCCGAAGCCCGGGAACCCGCTGTTGTTCTCTGGCTCAGTGCGCTGGCCAGCCGGCCTAGGTGGTACCTAATAAAATTAAAATCATTTATTACAGATAATCTCTGCTGGGGTAATCACATATTGCAAATTCTACAAAGTATCTATTACTGAATCGAAATCGACCGCTAATGAGAAGATCAGACAAGAAACTGAAGGGCCTCGTATTATTTTGTAAATTCTTCTTTTTGTATAAAATTGTATGCAACTATCTGTGTGGTGACGGAGTAAGAATACAATGCACCACCCCTTATCATGCCCGTGGGTGTCATAAAAGACCACTAAGGGTGTGAAAGTAAGATAACATTTATACAAGAGATGAAAATCCATCGGGATTGCCTTGATTTATAAATGATTAATTGAAAGTTTTATAACGATAAAACTCTATACTAACACGTTTGACCAGCGTGGCATAGTAGGTCAATCTCTCCCACAGAGAAGGCCAGAGCCCAACAGTAGGATGTATATGGTATAATCATGTTTAGTAAGTATTAGCTCCAGTGTGATATTCTTCGGCTAGGGTATACTTTTTCTTTTAAATAGTTCTAATTATTATGGTTGAAGCAGATCACAGAAGCATCCGATCACATGTTTAACTTCTGGAACAGCCATCATTTCACCATACATATGCCTTAACTAGCTTTATTAGTCGTCTTTTACGACACCCGCGGCATAGGAGTTTGTGGTGAATTGTATTCTTGTTCCTTTAACATACACATTTTTATTACAGTTAATGGCAGGTTAGGAAACTGCCTTACGTTATGGTAAATGGTAATAATAGACTTATTGGAATACCATAGGCTCTGCCAGATCACAGTTTGATTCTACAGTTCTTTCGACAACCCATCGAATCTATATAGCAAACTGACCCTGGACAAGCCGGTTCAATAATGGCCAAAAAATTATTAGCAATGTGGCCCTACGATTAGAATATTGCTATAACAAGTATTTAGGTTGGCACACCTTATTCCTAGGGTCCTCCTGTTTAGTATTGCCTCTGCCGTATAGCGGGATGACTTTGTCTCGGCTGATAGCCGCCTTGCATACTGGACACACCTGTCGCGACGGCCGCGTCTCTAACCACTGATGTAAGCACGGCCAACTGACAATTATATACATTATATTATTTACATTCCTTGTGGTCACGAAGTAACAATACAATTCACTACTCCCTTTCTTACCCGTGGATGTAGTAAAAGACGACCAAGGCATATAATATGCATATTTATGTAAGAGAAGGAAAACTCGATATAAAACCCTATACCAACCCGTCTGACTAGCGTGGTATAGTAGATCTAAACTTGAGCCCAGCTGTGGGACGTATATGAGCCAAAATTATGAATTATTTAGAATTTCGCTCATGTTGTGAAATGGCAGCTAAAGATACTAACAACATTGCTCGCGGGTGTCGTAAAAGTCGACTAAGAGCTTTACATCAACTTGGGCTAACTCCATCGCGATGTGTGGTCAATAATTACATTCACAAGGCAGGCTGAAGTCCGGCAGACGGTCAGAATACTATTGTGGACATATTGCGTGGAGTAGTAATTGGAATAATAGCAAATGGCAATGATGGTTTTATATGTCCGCTCTTTACAATCCTCGTGATATTATTGAAGTTCTCTTATTCCAGTGATGAAAGAGTGCCATTCATGATCTCAGTTCATAAAAGCGACACTGCGTGGAGCCTCCTCCACATTTGGAGGAAAATTTACCTGCTATACCACGCTGGTGACGTATGTTTTCCGTGTGGCGACGGAGTAAGAATACAATTCACCACTCCCTATCTTACCCGTGGATATCGTAAAAGACGACTAAGGGATATACCATTGTGAAAGAGAAGGAAAACTCTATACATATAAAACCCTATACCAACATGTCTGACAAGTATGGTATGCAAATGATACATCGATGTTTCAATAAAATCGATGTTTGCGATAGATGTTCACTATTGTAAAACCGATGTTTTGTCTGCGTGACTTAAAATGTATGGTACTTTTAGCAGAGCCTGCAAAAGAAAAGGTCTTCACCTCATGCAAATGTTGGTGTTGGACATATACTCATTGCCCACCCTTAAATGATTACAGTTAATTACATGACTACAGTTAATTATTACTATCCGTGTGGTGACGGAGTAAGAATACAATTCACCACCCCCTATCTTACCCGTGGGTGATCGTACGAGACGACTAAGGGATAAAAACGCATATAACATCTATGCGAGAGAAGGAAAACTCGAAATAAAACCCTATACCAACACGTCTGACCAGCGTGGTATAGTAGGTCAATTACCCTTCCATTATAGAGGAGGCCCGAGCCCAACAGTGGGACGTATATGGGCTGAGATGATGATGAGATGATGAAATGATTACAGGGTTCTAAGATTATAGACTTAATTGTCTACCACCCCCGGAGCCGACTTGCAGATCTCCTCATCTTCTTCGCTGCGGTTCTCTACGGGCAACAAGCGTAAGGAGAGTACTGTTTTCTGTTCATTGTCAATGCAAAGCCTAGGAAATACCCAGAAAGACTAACGACCCCACTCCCCCTGTATTTTTAACTTATACTTTATTTCTACCTTTACTTATACCTTCAATTATTAATTATAATATACGTTATAAATTCTAATTCTTTTTATTTTTATGTTACCTATCCTCAGTGTAACATTGGCGCCCAACATGGGGCCCGAGTAGTTATAGCAATCGTTGGTGTGAAGTCAGTGACGAAGCGGCCAGCGCGGTAGGGGTAATCGAAGCGAAGTTCGTACAGCCTCTGCGTTTAGTGCCTACTAACGAGTTATTATTACAGCAATGTAACATCATGTAAAGAATATGCTTGATTTGGCAAAAAAAAAAAAATCTAAAAACATCGAGGTTTCTTCTAAAGCATAGATGTTTGTTAACAAACATCGATGTATTGATGCATCGATGTTTTTGATTTCCATATTTGCATCCCTAATTGGGGAGAAAGTTCGAACTCAGAAGTGAGACGTTTATGAGGTGAGACGACGAGACGACACTTAGTTTTGTATAGGGTATTATTTTGTGTTTTGCTTCTTTTGCATTTATCTTATATGCATATATCCCTTGTTCGTCTTTTACGACACCCATGAGTAGGATAGCGTTATGATAAATTCTACCCATCTTCACCATACGGAAAATACTATACAGTAAAAGTTTATATTATCCATGATTAATGTTTTAATATGCTTGGTTAGAGACTGATTCTCATATAACATATTCCATTATTTATCGTGGAATTAGTCACGCCGTGATTTATGAATACAATACTCTTTTAACAATCGAAAATACCGTTACATGATCTTTTATTGACAGTAAATACCTATATTTACCAATATAGCATCAATTTCTTGTGTGGTGACTGCTACGTTACATTTTCAAAGCGAGTTAACGTCAGGCCGGTGGCCGGTCATAAAACTTGTCTAATTTAAACTATCTATACAGCGTCGGGAACTGGGACGCGGTCGCAGGCTTCTGCGAGGCAGTAGTCTCGCGAAAGGAGGCGGCGGAGCGCGTACGCAAGGAATGTCTCCTCGACGACGCGAACCGCCGCCGGTGACTGGGGCGGCGTAGGCGCGATTACCTGCGCCTCATGCCGCCCTAGCCGAGGCCGCGGGTGACGTGACCGGCGAATTAGTCCGTCACCCGCCGAAAGGCCGACCGCGTGAGGAAAGACTGACGTCCTCCCCGAGGGGAATACTAAAAATTTAATGTTTCATAATTACTAACCACAAACAATATATTTTTTTCATATAAAATAATTTTCTTCTTATACTGACAATAAAGTACAAAAATTTGGGTCTATAACTAATTTTCTGTATCGGGTAGATAATTATAAATGTCTGTAATAACTATGACTTGTTGGACGTGAGACATCTTAGTCCGCCCGTGACCATGCACGCTGTAGTGTTCAAAACTTCGGGCAATCAAAAATCAAATATAAACGCGACAAAATCCGCAAATTAGTTTTATTAAAAATGTGTAATACTTGCGTAAACATCAAATATCATTATAAATATTCTAAGTTGCACTGAAAGAAACATTCAAGAATGGTTGATATTGACATGAGTTATCACAGCCTTGTATTGATCACGCGAAGCACGATTTATATCAAATGGCACGCCTTGAAGTACATTTTACAGGCGTTACTGCGGATTTTGTCACCGCCAAGGTGCTTGGTCTATCTGTGACTATGAACACTGAAAATAGTTTTCGTAATTTCGGAAAAGTTAAAATCCAATACAAACGTGATACAGTAACACCTCGACTTAAGCTATCCCATTTTACGCGTATTCAAAGATACGCGGTTTTTCTACTCGAGAGCTGGCCGCGGTTTACTTTTTGTATTCATAAAATGGCAATTATTTTTTATGTAATATTTTATTGATCATATTACTTAAAATTATTGTCTTTTTTAAACTAGTTTCAAATAAATATTGATTTTTGTGCATATTTATTAAAATTAATCCTGAAACCTTTTTATGTTTTTCAAATGTGTTGTGACACTATTTGAATGCACAAACCCTCATAATTACCTATTTACTTTTTAAGAGTTGTGTACGTACGTGCAGTACAGTGACCTTATAGACTACGGAATGGTTTCGGCGTAAGCTCCATTAGGCTCCAATTGAAATGCTTCACTTTTTGTGCGCGAACTTACCTTCTACACGTTAAAGTACATTTTGATTTTAACTATTTTTCTTTCATCTTTTACGTATGTACGTGTTTAAAACATGTTTAAAACAAGACCAATAAAACAGCAAGGAAGCATTAATAAAACATTTTTTTTTGTTTAAAAAAAAACATGTTCTTTTTAAAAAAACGTGTTTTTTTCCAACCCTGAATTTAATTTTTTTTTGTGATAGTGGAATAAAAGTACTAATCATCCGTTTCGTAAAAGACCATTAAAGGATGCATATAATTTCTATAAAAGAAATAAAACCTTGAACTCAAAATATAAAAGACTAGCTTCTGCCCGCGACTTCGTCCGCGGAAAATTTCTTGTTTTAACATAAGATTACACTCGATTGATATTACTGTATTTAATTTTATTAGTAAAATATTTTTTGGAATCAGATCAGTAACTTAAAAGATTACCGAAGTTCTATTTTCTGCTCAAGGTAACTTAACCCTTAGTTGCCTTTTACTTATTTTATTTATTTGTTTAAGTTAGGTATCTATTTAATTTAAAGCTTCTCTATATACAATGTTTGAGGTTGTTTTATTTTCCGGTAACAGAATAATCTGCCTTTCGGATGATCCCACTCTTGATAGACCAACATATAATTGCCCATGGGAAAAACATTCTTTTCGTAGGTCAATGCCAACCAAAGAGAATGTTTGTCCCTGGGACTTATTAATAGTCAGGGCAAATGATGTTTTTATTGGAAACTGGAGTCGTTTAAACGGTATGGGTAGGTCCGTCGGAATCATTGGAATTCTTGGGATGTGCGCCAACTGGCCAGCTCCTGGGCCGATGAGAATGGTCGCCACAATTAGGTTGTCTTTTAAATCTTTTATTAGTAGCCTTGTGCCATTGCACAGGTTAGGTGGGCTTAAATTTCTTAAAAGCATGATAGGTGTCCCGGATTTCAACAGCAGTTCGTGAGGTGGCAGACCAGATGGTTTAAGGGAATTTAAAAATTCCTGCGGATAGTGGACTGCATCCTCGATATTACACACTGTATCAATTGACTTGTAGATTTTACCATGGCCGGGAACTTTTTGTAAAATTAGATTATTGATTTCATTGACTGTATCGTTCCTTGGTGAGACGATAGCCCTTGAACAATGCCAATGAATGTCTCTATCTAGTAAATATTCGAGGTCAGGATATACTGCATCTATAAGATGCTGTAGACTGTGAACTATACGACCCAGAGTCTCATTTATAACGATTTCCGCAGAGTTAGAGTCCAAGGTTCGAGAAGAAAAAGACCCTTCTCCAATTTTGAGCAGCTGTTGTGGAAAATCGTTATCCATATTTCCAATAACGTGGACTCTCATGTTCGTACGTAAATTCAAAGTTTGGACTATACTCCATAGGGGCGATGATTTTAGACATGCCTTTATGATATCCGCACGTGTACCTCTTGTGACGACGGGAAGTGTCTGACGAAAGTCACCTGCAAACACAAAAGTGACACCACCCATGACAGCGACTGAGTTTCTCAAGTCCTTAAGTGTTCGATCCACTGCTTCAACATGAGCTCTATGACTCATGGTACATTCGTCCCACATTATCAACGACGTATTCTGTAACAATTGACCAATGGGCCCATTTTTGCGTATCGAACATACCGACTGTTGCTCCAATGAAACTGTCAATGGGAGTTTGAAGGTAGAGTGAGCAGTTTTACCGTCACTCAATAAAGTAGCCGCAATCCCAGAAGAAGCCACTGCCAAAGCTATTTTTCCGGATTGCCTAACATGTGCTAATATTAAATTAGCGAGGAATGTTTTCCCTGTGCCTCCTGGGGCGTCTAAAAAAAAAATTTTTCCTTTATTATTCGTTACGCTATCAATAATTTCATCAAAAGCCTGTTTTTGGTCTGTGACTAATTTAGGCAAATTTTCATTTACAAAAGTAGCTAATTCACTGATGTTGTGCGGATGTACCAACATTGTATCTATTGCATCATTTACAGGGCGAACTGGAGACGGTAATCCAAAGTCACTCAATGTTTTATCATTCAATGCTAAAAGTTTGTTTTCAATTTGTATTAAACCTTCATTGTACATAACATCATTAAAAGGCATGGTAAAGTCCTGATTTTGTTGTCGATTTCTATGTCTGATATCTTCACAAAAATTGTCCTTGAAGATATCCCATAGTTTTAACGGTTCAGATGGCTGACAAAATAGCAGTATCACCACAAATAACTCCCTAAGTTTCAATGAACATTCCGACATCGAAGCTTCTCTTAATGTCTTCTCCCAGTGATCATCATTTTCCAGCAAACCTCTGTCCCGGCAAGCCGCTTGATACGTCTCCTTGACCACTCCATTTATAGTTTTCAAATCTTTGAATGATGTGGGACCGCGTACGTGGTGCAATAAAATTCTTAGATAAAAGCATTCTGATTGTGACGGATGTACACCGTACACTCTTCCCAAAGCTTCATCTCTTTTTATTTCTGGATGCCCATCGACGTCTTGACCGCGCCTTCGTCTTGAAAATTTGTTATTAGCCCACGTATAATAGTGTGGAACTTCGTGGTACAACAGCGTTTTTGCAAATTCGTCGGTATTGCAGAGTTCAAAAAACGCTAATAGAGTGGTTTTGCGCGGATTTTGGGCAACTTGTCGCGCAGTTCCTGGTGTGAAAAACACCCTTTGCCCGTTTTCTAAGTGCACGGCCAAATGCACGACCGTGGGATGTCGGTCGTGGATCGGAAATTCGAGTATTCGCCAGACGGCTTCCGATGTACTTATATATCGCCCATTTAAATAATTTTCCACCTCATCATGCGGATTTCTAACGCTGAACGTGGCTTGATCGGAACCTTTATTTATATATTTACATATATATTTTATAGCCTGAACTGAATGGCAGTATTCGACGTTAATGTGGGCGTTAAATGACCTGCACAACATTGGAGAGTATGGTACAATCCATCTGTTATCTATTGTAATCGGCCTCCCTCTGATGTTTACAACTGCGACTTGACCACCATTTTCAGCATTACGACGACGATATACAGGATAACCATCCTCGCCTGTCTGAGTATCGGTGACGAATCGCCGAGGATATTTCTTTGAACATATACCGTTCTTCATACACGGTGATGATAAATTGTGCTCCCCACAAGGTCCATGGATCATGTTTTTGGTGATAATATCGAATAATATTGGGTCATCATCTTTGTTTGGTAGTTCAGCAACTATTATACTGTCTATTTCATCTGGTTGTATTTTTTGTGCAAACCAAAACAGCATATGACAGTGTGGTAGTCCGCGTTTTTGCCATTCAACACTAAGCATATGGCATTTGACTTTGCCGAATACCTCGTCTTTAGTGAACGACTTGATCATTTTCTTCATCTTTAAATGAAAAACCCTAGCAATAATGTCATGACGGTCGAAAGAACGTTGGCCAGCAAATAGCTCTTTCTTAATTTCTGGCCACTCCGGATTGCAAGTGAACGTCACAAATAAATCGGGTCTTCCATAGTTGCGTACATACGTCATTGCATCTTGGGTTTTTTCATGCATGTAACGCGGAGAGCCGGTGAAAGATGAAGGCAAGATGACATGTTGGCCAATATTTGCAGCGTTGACATTAGCATCCTGATTTATAGCGTCTCTTAAATGGATATAGTCATCAGCTCTCAGTTGTTGTTGATTGCGACTTATGTAACTTAGTCTCTCTGTTATCATTTTAGCCATCATGTCAACACAGTATTGACTAAACAAATCCCGATAATAATGAAGGGGATTAAAACTGTTGGCCCTGGTCATCAATCTATACATATAAAATTGCATACACGAAACTGTTTTATTTCGCGCTGAATTTTGTAGAGGGATAGTCAAATAATAACCATCTTCACCGTTAACAAACATCAAAGGGTATTGTAAGGGATCGTAAGCTCTGTGTAATTCAGAAACTCTTTTCAGTTGACCATCTTTGCAATGAAGGACTATATCTCTAGGTCCCTTATCTTCGTCCACCAATAATACTGCAACTTCGTTTGCTGTAGGTGAATTGTATCTTCCACGATGTTGATTTTGTGGAGTGCGGTCAGCGTGAATGATTAATTTTAAGTTTTCAGATGAAGAGTTATGTTCTAAATTGTATTTGAAACTGCGAATATAAATGTTATGACTATTTAACGACGTCTGTAAATCATTGATTAAATCGATATTTAGGTTAGGAGCAATATTAGACCGCAACGAAAGTTGGTCGGCATCAGAAATGAAATAAATTTGTAGAAACTGCGGGCTTTGCCCTGGCGAAGGGAGTAGACTACCAATTAAGTGATAAACTTGCCCTTCTACTTTAAATGTAGGCATAAAGTTTCCTTCGCGAATTTCTTTAGCACCGAATGACGTCATTTGGAAGAGTGTATTATACTTTCGTATGTTTTTTAAAAAATGCGCAGATAATAGATGATTGCCCAGTAATAGATCTTTTATTGGTTGTGGTGGTGCCTGGATATCAGGAAGAACCACTTTTCCTGCAGCACAACACATACCATTTGGTTCATCGCTCCATTTATTTGCAAAACACTTAGGACATGTTTTATTCATTTCGCCTATTTTCACAGTGTTTTGCTGAGCATAATCTATATTGGCATCGTAATTGAAGGCTGATCTATTTCCTTGGGCTATATTCCGATTACGCGCTCTGACTGTAGCTGCTCGCTGTCTTTCTGTTGCTAGGCGCTGCGAGCGCTCAGTGCTAGTCTCCCTATCCCTTGTCTCACAGACATGCTGCCTTAACTCAGATAGACGGTGCGCACGTTCAGCGCTAGTTTCTCGAGCACGGGCCCGCGTCGTCCTCACATTTTGGCTTGCGAGGCGCTGTGAGCGCTCGGAGCTAGATTCTCTAGCGCGTGCTTGCGAAATATATTCTCTATTTCTCGAGAGGCGTTGCTCATTTTCAGGGGCAGATTCTTCCGTACGGCGTACTCGATCGGCTCTTGTCTGTGATGTCTGCCGAGACAGTTGAGATTTCCTTTTAGGCATGCTCTCAACAAACCACGCACAGACTTGAAAACAATTATGAACAAAGGGAGAGCGACTCGAACACCGTCCGCCTTTACAAAACAAAACAATCGTAATATCGAATAACTCGTGTCGATTATTACGATAGAACGAAGTACGAAACTACGAACATACAAAACAAACGTACAACGAAATTACGATATTTTCGATTATGAGGTATCTATCAACAACAACAACCATGCGAACGAAACAACCGAAACCAATAACCAACTGACATGTAATTTTTAGAACTCCAACTAACGACAACGTGGGCATAATAATTCGAGAGGGTCATCAATCCACGGAAAGTCTTAACACCGCGATTCAGAAAAATGACGTCATTGCAGAACGCCATCTATGGGCAAATAGGTAAAACGTCTGCACAATGAAAGTTATGCTAGGGTCATTTTGCGTTTTAGTAATTTTATATTATCTCCGAAACTGTATGACCAATTGATATACTGTAAATGGCAAATCTTATCTGTATGATGTTCCTGTGATACTGAAATAATTTATTGTCATAAGAATTAATATTTTGTTGCTCAAATAATCAACCAAACGTAACAATGCCGAAAAAAAAATTTTTTAATGCAATAATAGAAGTATAAAAGATAAAATATAAAAGATAGAGATATGGTATCGCTGACTTTTTTGTAGAAATAATTAAGATGAACCAGGTAGCCATACATTCTTTTTAATTTTAAGCAACTGTTTAGGCAGCGCACGCAAATAATTCTGTTTTACGAGGTATTTTTTTCCGACTTGCCAGACAAAAGTTGTGATAGCTCGGTTAATATACATGTTATAGAAACAATTTATAGCCTATAGCACTCAGGAATAATGTAGCTTTCTGCCAGTTAAAATAAAATTAGAATTAGATTATGAGTTCCAGAGATTACCCCCTGCATACAAACTTACAAATTTTACCTCTTTATAATATTAGTATAGATAATGCAGAAAATTACCAATGAATAAATTAAGTGACAATTTATGCATAAAAGTCTTTATATATATATATATATATATATATATATATATATATATATATATATATATATATATATATATGAATAAAGACTTTACAGTTACAGCAATATAAATAAATGGAAACAGTAACAATGCTAATAAGGTACTGATTAAACCAAAAATATTCATATATTTTTGTATCATAGTGTGTTATTTCCGTATGGTGACAGAATAAGAATACCATTCACCACCCCCTTTTCTTATGTTATAAAAGACGACTAACATTGCTAATAACATCTATCCAAAAGACAAACTCAAAATAAAACCCAACACCAACTCGTCTTGGTCGACCAGCTTGGTATAGAAGGTCAATTTCCCTCCCATCGTGGAGGAGGCTCGAGCACAGCAGTGAGACATATATGAGCTGTGATGATGATGATGTCATCATAATCCTGATCTTGTCCCAATTACTTGAGGCCGACCCAATATGTATGCCTGCCTGATATCAAGCCTCCTTAGGAATGTAATTGTTGACTACATGGCATCAGCGGTGGTTGGCTAACGTCGATTTAAAACTCTTTGTCATCTTTTACAAATATCAACAAGCATGTAAGGATTCATAGTACAGGCAGTCCTCGACTTACGTCTTTCAAGTTATGTCGAATAATGTTTTGACACTATTCCTCAAGCATACGTCAATTCGATTCCGGCATAGGAGAATTCACTAGTCGCGAGGTCAATGTCTGTGGCGTTTGGGGTTTGATTACACATTAAAGTTTTATCATTATTATTAAAATTAAAAACACAAATACATATCAAAAATAACTAGCAATTTCATAAGTACATATATAATTATTTTAAGAACTTACTTTTGATAATAAACTATGTATATCTTTTGTTATAAATGCAGGTTTTTTAAATTTTGAGTATGTGTGGATCCTAACTCTTGAGTTTTACGTATGAAAGAATATGTCTTGACTTACATATGTCGTTTAGATTTACATCGCGTATTTCGAGAACCTAACATGCCATAAGTACGAGGACTGCCTGTATTTGTGACTATTGTATGGCTACTGTCTTAACGCTCAAATAATACTCAATGAGTTGGAATTAAGCAGCAATTTTAATGTGTGTGTGTGTGTGTCACCGCACAAACAGCATATGCAGGATAATTCTATATACAATTCAAAACCGATTGTAAAATCCCTGCAATAAGGGTTTATTCTTTGATGTGAGGTGTTTCTTTGAAAATGAGATGCACAATACCATGTCTAGGCTGGACAGCTATGTGGCACTTTATTGTTAGCTAGTGCTAGGATCTTAACCAAAAGGCTAGGTAGGCTTCGTCTTACTTATCAACCATGTCGTCTAGTATATAATTTGGTTAACTTATAAAACAAAATAGCTGGTGCAGTAGTAGGGCACACTAAAATAGTATTACAGAAATCGATATCAAATGTAATCTGTCATCCCAAAAATAATTGTCTACTGTTTTTGTTTTGCATTCCATCAAAATGTACAGTGCATCTTCTACTATTCCACATTCAATATAATTATGTAATGGGACTTTTCACATTAAGAATCCAAACAAATTTAATGGGATGTGTGTTGAACATAGACGAAAGGCTATTATGGTACTTTGTTGATTTGTTTTAATGTCAAACCAGGGATGCTTTGGTATTTGAAAATGCCCAAACTGAATACTAGAGGAATATAAGTCAAAAATTACAAATGAAACAAACATCTTCCTATAAACACTATGGGGTGTTGAACCTAAATACCAAAACATTGTATGACAAATTGCTTTTAATTCATACACCCGTGTAAATATTGTAATTAAATGCATTTTTATTACACACGCGGTTAATGACCACACATAAGTTGCAGTATTTAAATTTTTGAATTTCATTTACATATTTTGCTTACTAAATCAACTAAAAAATGTTTTAAGAAAATTCGTGAGGTATGCTTACCAAAACAGGTGACCACACATGCTGACTACTGCGTCGCGGGCTGTGTCTAAGCAGATGTTGCACTCTAGCATTCGCTCATCATGTTTGTCTTCTTCGCCACCTGCATCGCCACCGGGCGCTGAGGGGCTCGCGCGCGCTTCGCTAGTCTCCGCCATTGCTCTGTTTTAAAAGATACCACTGTAAAAACATCGGCTATGTTTTGATCATGTTAAACATAAATAATTTAAACATGAAATCTTATCACCAAAAAATGACGTTCCCAGTGTGACACGACAAAACTATACAGAACTTAATGCATACATAGAGTTGTTATTTTATATAGTATTTAACAAGTAAAATTCACCTGACACTTAAATTTCAAATTTTATGGACTTTATATACATAAAAATAAATAAGTCACATCCCCAATCCTATGGTTCGACAAACTCGAAGTGTTCTTGGATATTTTCTGTCAATTTCTGTCATGTGTGATGTCAGTCAAGAGTTTTTGTTTGCTTATGGGTTAATCTTATCTGTTTACATAGGTAAAGGATAGATAAATTATACAGCCAATTAAGTTATCTTCGCAGCTAAATTCTACTATTACTATTGAATTGTTTATATTGTCAAAGCATTAACTATTTTTGTTTGTGTCTAACGGCTAATGCAATCACCTTACTATAGTTAAACAAAAACTGGGCTATTAATTATGTGAAAGGTTAAAAAACGTAAATAGTAGTTATTTTCCATATTCATCGTAATTTCGCTCTCTCTCTCACCGAATGAAGCGCAATAACATATTGCTACTACTCGGACATCGATTTGATGCTCGGTGTGGTACTACTCCGGACGGATTGGCCCGCGGCTGTAGACAGGCAAGACAACTGTCAACAGTGTGGTCCTACCACTATTTTACGCTAAAGTTTTATTATATTATTCTTATATATTTACACTAACTCGGTATCTTTTGGTAAAGTATTTAGACTTCAGTTTGTGGCCCATAGTTGCTTTTAAATACAATTCTATTGATATTATAGCAATTTATTCATAATGCACATTTTAATAAAGAAGCTGTAAAATGAGTGGAAATGTAATTCATATATAATTTACTAGCAACCCGCTCTCGCTTCGCTTCGGTTTTAGTGGTTTTACCCGCGTAATTCCCGTTCCCGTGAGAATACTGGGATAAAATATAGCCTAGTTTACTCCCTGATATTATAGCTTTCCATTGGTGAAAGAATTTTTGAAATCGGTCCAGCCGTTTTGAAGATTACCCGGAACAAACAGACAGACAGACAAAAAAATTTTAATCTGTATTTTAGGTATTGGTGTCGTGCAAATAACTCTGTGAGCATGAAAAAAGCCTATTATTTTGACATTACAAACAGGCACTCTAATTTTATTTATTGGTATAGATTGTTATTTTCCTCGCAAATGCAAACGCTACGTCCCGCAATTTTTAAATCTGTAATATCTTCGAAAATGTTCATTTAAATCATATGCTGTAAAGGGCCATATAGATCTATATTAAATCAACAATGTATTTAAGGTATTTAATTGGATAAGGATTAATGCTGTATTGGTTAAAATCGCTTCGAAAATTAGCCATTATTTGTCGTAAAAAGTAAATAACAAAAAAGTTTTATTGTGGGATATCCATAAGAGATAGACATATACCATCGCGGAGTTGTCTGTAGACCTTTTCAATGTGTACAATACTTAGTACATTATTTTGATAAATCTCGTAGGGTTCAGCCAGCGTTTGCAATGTAAGCGAAAAAAATGTAATTATTTATGACATCACATTAGAAACCTCAAAAATAACAGTATTTCTCTACTATTTAATGGATGTTATTATACATATAAACCTTCCTCTTTAATCACTCTATCTATTAAAAAAAATTGCATCAAAATCCGTTGCGTAGTTTTAAAGATTTAAGCATACATAGGGACATGGGGACAGAGAAAGCGACTTTGTTTTATAATATGTAGTGATAGTATGTTTATCTATGGTCACGATTCTCGATTGATAGATACTTATTCTGCGCAGTCGACTAGAGTCAATAAATGACAAGTTTGGTGAAGTGTCAGTTATTCCTCTGTAGACAAAATCTGATAATAATTATCATCGACGTCGTATATTGAGTAGAATTATTGAAAATCTCATATAATATAACTATTTTATTTGTTTAAAATTATTGTGAGTAACAAATTGAGAGTTGTATGGTGAAAAAATATGTTGAAAAACAATTGTGACGTCACAATTCCAATCAGCTGAGGTGTGTGGAGGGCGAGTAAAAGAGGTGATAAGTGCAGCAAAACAAACAAGATGGGTGGTGCAGTGAGCTCGGGAAGGGACAACAATGAGTTGATAGACAACTTGATGAGCGGCAACTACATTCGCACGCGATCGGTGGAGCGTGTATTCAGGGCTCTTGACAGAGCCGAGTATATGACGCCTGAGACTAGAGACCAAGCTTATAAGGACCTAGCCTGGCGAAGTGGACCATTGCATTTGTCAGCACCATGCATTTATAGGTATGTTTAACATAATGATGTTACTTAGTACCATATTAATAACAATAGTTATCTAATTACAAAAATGTTTACAACTAATTTATGTATTGTATTGTTTTTTAATCTATAAGCAAATATCGTCATTCGAAAAGAAGAAGGGGTAACTCAAAAAATGATCCAGTGTTAGGATAGGACCTATCCAGCAGAAACTATATAATTTATTTACAAGTCTCTTTATAAATGAAACACATGAATTTCAGAAATTGCGTTATGTACTTTTGTTTGCATCATATCTAATAATTTTTTTATTAATGACACTATCTTATATCATGTGTACAATATATATCAAAATATTTCAGAAATTGAATTACTATCTAAGAAAGAATATCTATACAAATAAATAAAATTGTAGTGTCTGTTTGTAATGAGAAATAATATGTTATTGTCATGCTTACTTGATGCATATGCTTAAAAGCCAGTTTTCTTTTAGATAGTTTTCTTTGTTTGTTACGGGTAATTTTCAAAATGGCTGTACTGGTTTTGGTATTATTTTACTACCTTTCTGTAAGGCTTAGGCTATATTTTATAACTGTAATCGATAGGTACAGGAACTACACCAGTGAAATTGTGTAGTTAATAAATATAAAAAGACTAAAGTAAAAGCCTTGTCTGTAAGTTTTTTAAATGTATTCTGTATTTAAATTAACTAGTGGTCTCCGTGTGGTCGAAATTCGGCCATAATTAATTTTAATTAATTTTTCTGCTACACAATTTTCTTTAATTTTATTTATGTGTAATTGTAAATTGAGCAAGCTGTATTTCACTAATAACTAATATATAAGCATAAATCTCTATTAGACATTGTCATCATAATTATGATTGTTTGACATTCAGTTCGACCATAGATTTTAACCGTAAACAAAAGTGTTTAAGCGTTGCTTCGCAACACGCTCGCACAAACGTGTGTGTGTGTATGTGTTTAGCGATTGCGTTTTAGTGTGCGTAATGCCTTTATTAATGAATTTAATGTATTTCTAATCCATTATTGTATGAAATTTCAGTTCTATGCACTTCTTCTCATTATATACTTCAACTGTGCCAAATTTCATACTTGTCCATCCACATAATTTTCATAAAAAGGGGTACAAAGTTTTAAAAGGGGTACAAAGTTTTTGCTTCACATATTAATATATAGATAAAATGCTGTCTTTTGTTTCAAAGTTTTTATTATATTATAGCTTATATTTTCAAAGACTTATACTTTGAGGGTACTACAGTGGACCCGCAGTAATCTGGCCCCTGTCTAATCCAGCACCGCTTGTAATCCTGTATTCCAACATATCTATTATTATTGAAAATTTTTTGCCAATCTTTGTTTATGTAAGTAATGTATGATTGAACAGGTTACAACCTGTATGCGCCATTACCATTGTGCTTTTGTTTTGAATCTGATTGTTAAGTTTGTATTTGACTACTCACTACATGTAACAGTGATAGGACTTAGCGTACGTTGATAGTTTAGTTTATTCATTGTATATTACGTATACATACCTGTCGGACTACAAGGTACTCTTCTGTAAAAAAGCTGGACTATAAGGGGTCTTAAGCAGTACTCTATAGACCGACAAATTCGATAGTCGGACACTGCCATGCAAAACATTTGTCAGACTACCGAGGGTCCACTCTATATATATTTTCCTTGGTAGTTGATATCCTAATTTGATGCGACGCTAGTACCTAACTATGGGTTGTGAGCCTCCTACATATGTAGGTGCTGCACCTGTAAGAAGGAGATATTTGCAGAGGCTTTGGTGTAAGTCAATAGCAAAAATAATGATAATAATAAAACACTATGCCAACCCAGTTCACTGACTGGTACCTCACTTTCTTTACTATTGTGGAGGTATTTTGAACCCAATGGTGAGACAAATATGTATGAATGGAGAAGAAAAAGAAAGAAAGCCTATCTGTATTTTACTGATTCAACATAATCATTATTGTTTGAGCTCATATACTTTTCACTGTTGGTTTCTAGCCTCATTCAGAATAGGAGACATGTTGGTCTACTATACCATCTCCATATGGAGCAAGAATACAATTCACCACCTGTCCTGCTCATCAGTGTCGTAATAAACGACTAAGGGATATAATATGCGTATAACATTTATACAAGAGAAGGAAAGTTTGAAACAAAACCCTATGCCAACACTTCTGACTAGCATTGCATAGTATGTCAATTTCCCTTCCATAGTAGAGGAAGCCTGAGGCCAACAGTGTGACATATAAAGGGTGAGATGATGATACCATACTGGTTCTGACCATGTTTGGTATAACATGAATTGTATTATTACTCCATTACCTCCATTGAACATAAAACTAGCTTTTTATTATGTTTAGGTAGTATATATTTTTCCTTGTGGTGACAGATTAAGAATACAATTCACCACTATCTTACCCGTGGATGTCGTAAAAGAATACTATGGGATATAATATGCACATAAGATCTGTGCAAGTAAGGGAAAACTCGAAATGAAATCCTATAGCAATATGTCTGACCTGCAGGGTATAGTAGGTTAAATTCCTTCCCATTGTGGAGGAGGCCCAAGCCCAGCAGTGGGACATATTTGGGCTGCGATGATGATGATGAGTATACACTTTAAATAAGGGAGGCCTACCAGCAGTGGACGGCAATAGGCTGAATGATGATGATGAAATTTTAAATGAAATACATTGCTATCAATTCTTATCAGCAAATGTTTATAATTATGTTATTACACACATTGTACTTATATATTTATGGATAAGAGTTCATCAGATACTGTTCTGTACAAATAAATTAAAATGTAATTCATCTTCATCAGTATATCAGTTCATATACATCCTACTGCTGGGCTTGATGGGCCTCCACAATAGGAAGGTATTTGACCTACTACATCACACTTGTCAATGGGTTCCACACCAATTGGTATAGTGGTTTTTAGTTCGAGTTTCCTTTCTCTTGCATGGATTTTAATTAGATATTATAGGCCTTATTCGTTTTACGACATCTAACTGCCTCCAGTTAATGCTCCTCAGCATTACTCCTCCGTAATTATTACTCCTCCATAATTATTACTCCTCCATAATTATTACTCCACAGTAATTTTACTGAAATATCTGGTGGATAAGGAAAAAAAAGGGATCAGTGAATTGTATTATTACGCCGTCACAGAATTAAAGTGGAATATGACTTCTCTAAGACGCCAGCAACATTGACCGAGAGGTAAATAGTGGCAGCAGGACTCTGAAACAATCTGTGACGCACGGATGGCCCTTAAACTTAAGGAGGAAATATACAAGAGCGTCATCAGATTTTTTTTATTTGGCTGGGCTCTGATCAGCGCACACGCCGTACGCCTTGTCCGGGGTGACGAAAGGGCGGCACGCAGCCCCATAACCCACCGTATCTCTTCTCCTTCGCCATTGGGTCGACCATTGGTACCGAGTTCCTTGTCCTCCGTGGCTAGTCCAGCGGGATACCCTGTGGGGTAACTTCCCCTTCCGACGTCCTTCCCGGGACGTCGATTAACGTTACGCGGCCAGCCTCTCCGCGGGTGACGGACTAATCCCCGGTTCAGTCACCCGCGGCCTCGGCTAGGGCGGCATCAAGCGTAGGTACTCGCGCCTGCGTTGCCCAAGTCGCCGGCAACGGCCCGTGTCGCCGTGGAGGGCCTCATCAGTCGCTATGTATGGATTTGAATGTTGGGCATTGAAAAAGTCGGATGAGAGAAGAGTGCATGCTACAGAGGTGCTAAGATGGATGTGTGGGGTCACAAGGTTAGGTAAAATAAGAAATGAGTATATTAGGGCAAGCCTGAAAGTGGGTCCAGTGTTAGAGAAGATTTGGAGCGCAAGATTGTCCTGGTGTGGACATGTGATGAGGGATGAAAGGCATGTGACAAGGAGGGTTATCAATATAATTGTGGATGGACATAAAGAAGCGTGGCAGATACAAAAAGAGATGGATGGATTTTTGTGAATGAGGATATGCATATGAAAGCAGTGAGTGTAGATATGACGCCTGACAAGAAGCTATGAAAAGTAAGAACATGGTGCGCCGACCCCACTTAGCGTGGGATGAGGGCAATCAAATGATGATGACAGAATTTAGGTGGAAACTTGAGCAGATTGTGCTATGGCTTTTGCATTCGTTTATGGAACGTATTGAGGTTATGCAAAAAGGCGTTTCAATGTTGATTATCCACGACATATGTATATACCGTGACATTGTCTGCCACGTGGAAGACTTATTTCAGTAAAACTGTTGAATAAAATATATGACTATTAATTTGCAAGACGCGTAAGTGTTCTTTTTGAACGACTTGTTATTTGTGACGGTTAAAACGAGGTACCTCCGGGTATGTCACCATATAGAGGAGTGTTAAGTGTCCATTCTTATAGAAATAAGAAGTTGCATATGGGAGTGAGGACATGCAAATAATAATAAAATCCTCCTCTTATCCCAATAACTTAGGGTTGACGCAATATATATTCCTCTTTGATCAATTATATATCATCATTATCTTGCTCTTATCCTAATTACTTTGGATCGACGCAATATGTAGATACTCTTCTCCCATCATAGATATATCGCAAAGGTTCTAGCAACATTTTATGACCGGCTGCCTGACGGACGCCATTGTTGGCCAGACGGCATCATCAATTGGTCCAGATCGATGTAAATCTTTGTCTTAGTAGTATTTTGGGACACTCCACAAACAATGAAAGCATGGTAATATTCCTAGCCGCTACCAGACAGTAAGTCAAGATATTAAGTCAATTTTCTATCTCTACAAATAAATAAATTTGAAGCGTCTGTTTGTCTATCTAAATCATCATCATCTTGCTCTTATCCCAATTACTTGGGGTCGACGCAATATGTCATCTGTTTTGACATATTGCAAAAAGTTTCGGCAATGACTTTTATGACCGGCCGCCTGCCTGACGCCAACCCTCCTTGGGAATGTATTCGTTGACCCAAATGGTACCAGATGGAGTTGGTACGGGTCAATCTAGGGCTCTTAGTCGTCTTTTACGACACCCACGAGCAAAGCAAGGGTTGGTAGTATTCGAAGCCGCTACCACACAGCATGTTTGTCTATCCAAATAATAGATTTTATTTATGCACACAATTATTTGCACCGTACAAAATTTTTTGTTATTCAAAATTTTTTGTTTTTGTGTTGTGAGTCACATAGGCGTTTTTTATCTCGGCATTCGCATGGGAATGACGTTTACGTAGGTGAAACTGCGGGAATTTGATCGATATAATTATTTTTTTCACCAATGGAAAGTAGTGGTGGTCGTTAAATAAACGAACAGTTTTTTTCGACTGTTTCTTTGCCGTGAACTAATCAACTAGTTTATACGAGGGGTGATCCAAAAGTAATGATAATCAGTTATTTCTAGTGCACACAAAAATACAAAAAAATTTCAGTCACTTGCTCAGTTACCCACTAGTTCAGGAAAAAAAAATCATATAAATAGGCCACAATTCCCGGGAGCTACATTCATTTGAATACGGACTGTCAAGGAGTGAACATCAAAATGGAAAAACACGAAATCAGAGCTGTCATTAAATACCTCTGCTTGAAAAAAATGTCTACCAAAGACATACACAGCGACTTGGTGGAAACATTAGGGGACTCTTCTCCTCCATATTCCACAGTTGCACGCTGGGCTAAGGAGTTTAAGCTGGGAAGAACATCGACGGAAGACGAACACCGCGAAGGACGCCCATCGACGTCCCTCACTGAAGAAAATGTGAAAAAAGTTGAAGAAGTTGTATTGGAAGATCGAAGAGTGACTATCAGGCATGTAGCTGAGGTCACAGGGATCTCATATGGCAGCATTCAAAGAATCCTTGCGAACGAATTGCATATGAGAAAGGTCTCCGCGCGTTGGGTACCGAAAATGTTAAACGACGAGCAAAAGAAGAAACGAGTCGACATGTCAAGAGCAAATCTCGAAAAGTTCCAGGCAGACAAGGACAATTTTTTGTCACGTTTTGTGACCATGGACGAGACCTGGATCCACCATTTTGATCCTGAAACAAAACAACAATCGATGACATGGAAACGATCCGATGAACCGACGCCGAAGAAATTCAAAGTGTCAAGCTCAGCAGGGAAGGTTATGGCGTCTGTTTTTTGGGACGCTGAAGGAATAATCATGGTGGACTACTTGGAAAAGGGGGCCACTATTACAGGCTCCTACTATGCAGAACAAATAAGAAGATTGCGGGAGGCTATTAAGGAGAAAAGGCGAGGCAAACTGCGGGCTGGAGTGTTGTTCCATCAAGACAACGCACCTGTTCACAAAGCTGCAATTGCCATGGCTGGCATTCAGGAAGCGGGCTTTGAGTTGGTGGAACACCCCCCCTATTCACCAGATCTAGCCCCCAGTGACTTCTATCTCTTTCCACGACTCAAGGAACACCTCCGAGGCAAGAAATTTGATGATGATAGCGACGTGATGGCCGCGGTTGAGGACTTTTTTGAGAGTCAAGATAAAGATTTTTTTTGTAAGGGAATTTTAGGTTTAGAAAAGAGATGGACTAAATGTATAGACTTGCTAGGAGACTATGTTGAGAAATAAATATATTTTTTTATTTTATTCATTGTGTTTATTATTGATTATCATTACTTTTGGATCACCCCTCGTAGTTGACTGATAAACATGTTTACGTATGAACGGCTTCGCAAATCGGTCACCGCAACAACGAAACGAATGACACGAACGCGACGACGACGACTTGCGAGTATTCGAAAGCGCCCGAATCGGCCCGAACTTGGACGACGCGATGCGCGCGCGCTCTCATGGCTCGCTATGCTCTTTACCCGCCCCGCAAACCTCACCACCCGTAGGCGCGAGTCGAGCCGAAATCATAACGCATAGATAGATAGATTGATTGCAATTCATTGAACTCTGCTATCATGTGATGGGATTATCATTAGATATTGAAGCGTCAATGTATATTGTACAATTAAACTGTTGTCTAATAAAATTCGTTGAAGTTTCGTTGTCCTTTACCAATGGACGATCAACGTACGTCATAATATAAACTAAACGTCTCGTTTTGTCTAAGCGTCGACGACGTAAACTAGTCGAAAATTAGACTGTTTTTACAACTAGTTTATCATCGACGATAAACGGTCTCGTTGCGTCGACTGTAAAATCGTCGACGACTCACTACTAATGGAAAGCTACATTATCAGGGACTAAGGAAAGACATATTTATCATCGTATTTCCACGGGAATCTGAACTACACGTCTGGAAGTAATATTCAAATGTGAAAGTTTGTGAAGATATTTGGATGTTTGTTACTTAATCACGCGTAAACTGTTGAACAGATTTGGATGAAAATGGACACATAGATAGAGTATTTCTTAAATTAATAAATAGAATACTTTTTATGCCGATAATATTCTTTGCGATAATAGTTCAATATGCAAGTTAATTTTAACGCGGGCGAAGCCGCGGGCAAAAGCTAGTTTGACTATAATGCTGACGTGACGAATGTGACGATTCGAATCAATTCGAATCAATAGTAATTTTAAATCGATTGATTCGAATTGAAAAAAAAGCAATTCGTCTCATCGCTAGATAGAGTTGGCTCAGGTCTATGTATTTTACGTATTATATTATGTATTAGTTGTATTTTACAACACCCACGAGCGTTGGAAAGATAGTATTCGTAGCCGCTGCCACACATCATTTTTGTGACTCCGACGTGCAATTAAGGGCTCTCTCGTCACTACACCACAGTCTACCGCAATACAGTTAATTTTCTACTTCTAAACTCGAAAGATCAGCAAATTTTAATGACAAATCTGTCCAAAAGTTTTTAATAAGTTTTATTTTCTTTTTAGTGAAGTTCTGGAAGGATTGGAGCTTGCGCCGGGGCTCTCATTCCTGAATATTGGTTCCGGCACAGGTTACTTAAGCACTATGGTTGGTCTGATTATTGGGTCTGGTGGTATCAACCATGGAGTGGAAGCCCATCCTTACGTATTGGAGTACGCCGTCAAGAGGCTCGGACAATTCATAGAGAACTCGCCGATTTTGGATGAATTTGACTTCTGTGTTCCAAAATTTTATGGTGGTAAGTTATTATTGTATTAATCGATCAGCTTACCGACGTCCACTGTTATTCGTATTGTCTTTACAAAATAGGATAATTTTTACATTTTACTCTTAATTCATTCAAATAACTACCAACGGAAGGGAACGCGACCGCACTGAGAAGATTCGGCAAGAAACTCAGTGTGTGTTTAGTTGTGTTTTTAGTGTTGAGTAGGTGTTTTTAGATTTTTTTACTGACTTCTTTTAATAATGCTAATAATTAGTAATGCTGTTCGAACCATAATATGTTATAATACTTAGTCTTCTTTCATTCATTCTCTCTACATACCTTTCTCAATCCTTGTCACTACGTCTACTTTCATATCAACGTTGCCATACCCAGCTCTCACTTCCATACATTAGGGACGGTACAAGCACGCGCCATGTACAGCCAGGCGAGCCTTCATAGACAAATTTTGGCTGGCCCTTAACCTTCCATCAGGTGCATTGCTAATTCTAACACTACAGGGCGCAATTAATCTCTGAGATTAAAGATAATGTTTCATTTTCGTGACACGAAAAAAGTGTTTTCAAATAAAATATATAACTTGCCGAAGTGGTATATTTAAGAAGAAATATATAATAATACAAATTAGCAATAATTTCTATTAGACATTAAACAAAAATTACTTATTATTACATTATTAAAAAAATATTACACTTTAATTTTTTCGATATTTTTGTTTGTATTAATCACTTTATCTTCAATCATATCATCCGAAATAAAACACTTCCAACATTCAATAGCCGTTTTAGCGTTTTCCTGTTACGCCAATTAACACCAGGTAATCTATCCACTATATTATGGTTCTCCCGTTTCACTCTAGACCGAGGTTTTATTATTGGCCATTTAGTAATTTTTCTTTTCCAATATACCAATTTTCGTGTAAATTCTCGTCTTCAGAAGAGGAAGCACACGATGATTTCTGATGTTTACGCGAGTATTATACATTTTAAATAAAATTACCCGACGTTTCGAACACTTTACAGCGTTCATGGTCACGGGTGGACTAAGATGTCTCACGTCCAACAAGTCATCGTTACTGCAGAAAATTTATAACTATACCCGATACAGAAATTAGTTATTAAATATTGACCCACATTTTGATACAAAATTTATTGCCAGTGTAAGAAGAAAATGATTCTATGCATTGATGTAACAATTTAACTAGATACACAATCTCAAACAAAAGTTCTTTTAAAACTGTCCCAAATTGCCCAGTCTAAATAATTATTATACATTAATGAAAATTCAACCTTATGAGCATAACTTATAGTTGTATTCACAATAATACGTACGATAAGCCATAAAATTTTTACGACCGTAGCTCGCCTCTCATTGGTCATTATACTTCAAATCAAATTCAGTCTTACATGCATGTTTTAAAGTTTATATTACGAGGTGTCAAAAAAGCTATATTAATAATAAAGGCCACGGTATTATTCGACGAAAATAAAAGGAGATATTAATGTATTATTCTACATTTAAAATGATTCCATTGAATTCCATCGTATTATTCTTGCAACGTTGAGTGAAATTTTGAAACAAAAAAATCTAAATCACCATATTCCACCCGATATTTAGTCATATAAACAATAAAAACAAATCAATGAACTGTTTAACTTACTGGAAGTACGAAATCTCATCCTTTTTTAACGTTTTTACGTATTATTTTTACAATTGTTCAATGAACACTTCGTCATTTCTAACGTTCATACAACAACGCGGTCGACATAAGACTACTTGAAGAGAATGCTAAATTCTTGTTGTGGCGCTCTTTTTATGGGGACGTTTTTGAGACGCTGTTTGTGTATCTTGGGTTTTTTGTTACATCAATGATTCTATGTGAAAAAAATTATATTGTTTATGGTTAGTAATAATTAAACATTAAAATTAATAGTAATTATATTTAAAAAACTAACTAATAATCAAGTATACCACCACCGGATCAGAGAGGATGGCTGGGTGTTACCATCAAGCTGGGATCCTGTTATAAACATTATTAAAAATAAATCCAAAAAGACCACCACAAGACTGCAAGACACTGTGAGCTTATATTGTATAGATTTGACCCACAATAATAATAACTAAAGATAATTTTATAAATTAAAACCTTTTAGTAACATAAAGTAAGCCGCCTTCAAAATTAACATTAATTTAGCATCATGTCACCTGAGTTTTCTTGCCGGATCTTTCTCAGTGTGACCGTGTTCCGATCCGGTGGTAGTATACTAGATTATTAGTTAGTTTTTTAAATATAATTACTATTAATTTTAATGTTTAATTATTACTAACCATAAACAATATAATTTTTTTCATATAGAATCATTTTCTTCTTACACTGGCAATAAATTTTGTATCAAAGTGTGGGTCAATATTTAATAACTAATTTCTGTATCGGGTAGATAATTATAAATTTTCTGCAGTAACGATGACTTGTTGGACGTGAGACATTTTAGTCCACCCGTGACCATGAACGCTGTAAAGTGTTCGAAACGTCGGGTAATCAAAAATCAAATACAAACGCGATAAAATCCGTAAAGTAGTTTTATTTAAAAAGCACACGATGTTTCGCTTTCTGAGTTTTCTTCTCTGGCTTCTACCATCTGTATCATCTTCGTCTCCAAAATCTTTAACTTTACTCAATTCATCTCTTTCCAGTATCGTCATCATATCGTTCACGTCATTTTGGTTATCTAAATTGAATGTCTGTTGGTTATGCGACATTTTTATCTAAAATAATTTTACTACAATTTATAATGGTATTCAAACATACCTCAAAATATGTTATCTTTTATTCTAAAGATGAATTATGTTGTACAGAATTATCGGTAAAATGAAACACAATAAGGCGCAACTCATCTCACAGATGACTTGGACACACCCAGTCGCTCCCAACTCAGCAAAAATACTAATTCTTAGTTCGTTCATTAGTTAATAGTAAATAATGAAGCTACTAGGGACCTCGTACCGCTACAAGTAAAAATATGAATTTGTCATAACCAAATAATGCTACTTAATCTGACAGATTACATGCGCCCGATGGAGGGTTAAGGTGCGCAAAGTACCATTCACCACATTTCCCTTACACCCTTTCAATATCACTTTCACATTTACTTTTACCTAGATAAATATATTTTTGTTACGAGGGGTGATCCAAAAGTAATGATAATCAATAATAAACACAATGAATAAAATAAAAAAATATATTTATTTCTCAACATAGTCTCCTAGCAAGTCTATACATTTAGTCCATCTCTTTTCTAAACCTAAAATTCCCTTACAAAAAAAATCTTTATCTTGACTCTCAAAAAAGTCCTCAACCGCGGCCATCACGTCGCTATCATCATCAAATTTCTTGCCTCGGAGGTGTTCCTTGAGTCGTGGAAAGAGATAGAAGTCACTGGGGGCTAGATCTGGTGAATAGGGGGGGTGTTCCACCAACTCAAAGCCCGCTTCCTGAATGCCAGCCATGGCAATTGCAGCTTTGTGAACAGGTGCGTTGTCTTGATGGAACAACACTCCAGCCCGCAGTTTGCCTCGCCTTTTCTCCTTAATAGCCTCCCGCAATCTTCTTATTTGTTCTGCATAGTAGGAGCCTGTAATAGTGGCCCCCTTTTCCAAGTAGTCCACCATGATTATTCCTTCAGCGTCCCAAAAAACAGACGCCATAACCTTCCCTGCTGAGCTTGACACTTTGAATTTCTTCGGCGTCGGTTCATCGGATCGTTTCCATGTCATCGATTGTTGTTTTGTTTCAGGATCAAAATGGTGGATCCAGGTCTCGTCCATGGTCACAAAACGTGACAAAAAATTGTCCTTGTCTGCCTGGAACTTTTCGAGATTTGCTCTTGACATGTCGACTCGTTTCTTCTTTTGCTCGTCGTTTAACATTTTCGGTACCCAACGCGCGGAGACCTTTCTCATATGCAATTCGTTCGCAAGGATTCTTTGAATGCTGCCATATGAGATCCCTGTGACCTCAGCTACATGCCTGATAGTCACTCTTCGATCTTCCAATACAACTTCTTCAACTTTTTTCACATTTTCTTCAGTGAGGGACGTCGATGGGCGTCCTTCGCGGTGTTCGTCTTCCGTCGATGTTCTTCCCAGCTTAAACTCCTTAGCCCAGCGTGCAACTGTGGAATATGGAGGAGAAGAGTCCCCTAATGTTTCCACCAAGTCGCTGTGTATGTCTTTGGTAGACATTTTTTTCAAGCAGAGGTATTTAATGACAGCTCTGATTTCGTGTTTTTCCATTTTGATGTTCACTCCTTGACAGTCCGTATTCAAATGAATGTAGCTCCCGGGAATTGTGGCCTATTTATATGATTTTTTTTTCCTGAACTAGTGGGTAACTGAGCAAGTGACTGAAATTTTTTTGTATTTTTGTGTGCACTAGAAATAACTGATTATCATTACTTTTGGATCACCCCTCGTATTATTTAAAATATCTGTAATTATTAATAGAAAGTTATCTATTTATTGTCTCCGATAAGTTATTGGCAACGGCTGCACAACATTCAACAGTTTTATCAGTATAAAAGTTCTCTATTTAACTCTTTTGCAGGGAATGGATTATGCCTGGCACCTTCACAAGCGCCGTACGACCGCGTTTACTGTGGAGCTGGCTGCCCAGAAGAATATGCTAATTATTTCAAACAACTAGTGAAGGTAATTTGAACTAGAAATAATCATTATCGTCAGGGTATCGATATCCACCAATAGCCACAGGTTTTCCCATAAATTTGGTGTTCGCGATCGTAGTGGTACAAGTTACCCAGGAGAGTTCTACTGTCGACTTTCCTTGTGCTCCGGCAGTTAATTTTTGTGATGCTCACGTCCCACGGAACAGTAAGGATTGGCGATATTGTGTTCTAACGTGGTTCAACGATTACAGAGGTGATAATTAAAGTTAAGACGTTAAAATATAATAATTTTAAACTTAATATTATCATGCCGTGTGGTGACGGAGTAAGAATACAATTCACCACCCCCCTCTGGGTGTCGTAAAAGACTACTAAGAGATTAAATATACATTAACATTTATGCGAGAGAAGGAAAACTTTTAATGAAACCCTACGTTACAAGCAGATTGAGCATACTACGGCATTAACGATTTAACGAAATTTGTGTATTATACTCGTTCCAACCATTTATTTTACTTTTGACACATGCTTTAGGACGTAACTGTTTCATTATACGCAATTATTAACTTTGAAACGAGTGAACAGAGAAATATATAAACTGCCCAATAATATTTATATATCTTAATTATTACCCACTAAATACATTAATATGCCGTAAATAGCTCTATTCATAAAATTTAAGTGATAATTCATTTCCGTTATAAAAAAAGTTACGTTCTATCGCATCTAGTGACAGGATCAAAAGTATTCGGTGCAAACTAATGAATCGCAAATAATCGATTACACTTATTTGCAGTTAAGTCAGCTGACAACTGAGTTTTGAATTGTTGTAATAGACAACACGTTAAAATTGTATCAGGGAGATATAAAAATCTTCTCATCATACCTATAACATGAAATAAAACAACCAAAATATTTTAATATTATTTTATTATAACGAATAGTCGGATTCTTCATACGAACTCGAATCGTCGCTTGAATCATCTGCAGTGTTTATTATTAACTCTTGTGTAGGTATGTTGTCAAATTCAATTTCCCGATCCCAATCAGAGAATATTATATTTCTTGTCTTGTTGACGACACTCGCCCAGTTTTCAGGCGTCACACTAGCACATGCGTTTTTTAAAAGTTCAAGCATTTTATTTGCTGTGAAAGGAGGAGTTGTATTGTTTCTTGCGGCGTGTCCTTTGACTTGTGCCCAGATCATTTCAATTGGATTATATTGACAGTGGTACGGAGGAATTCTGACTACAACATGCCCATATTCTGCTGCCATTTCGTCGATGACATATCGTTTTGGCTGCTTTTTACTATTTTAAGTAATTCTACTTTTAGTAGGGATTCGTCCACATCTTCCCCATTATCACGAAGCCAGTTTATAATCTCGTGTTTTTTGTTGGCCTGTGTTGGCCTTTTATTTATTTGGCGAGAGTGATAGGGTACATTATCTCAATAAATATTGTTGATGGCTCTTCAAGTGATGTAAGCATTTCTCTGAACCACTTTTCATACACGTCCGCATTCATCTCCTCATGATAGTCTCCTGTTTTTTTTTATTTGAACGCTAACAGAGCGTCTGGTACAAATCCCTTTATAGTTCCCGCATGGCAAATGATGAGGCGTTCACCTTTCCCCATTGGCACTGCAGAAGTAGAAGCAGCAGTATCGTCAGTCCAACCTTTTGCTATGGAATGATTGGCATTGAGCCAAGTTTCATCTGTGAAAACGACATTCGACCAGTCTTCCATTTTCTTCGCTTGTCTTAAAAATTCACAGCGAGACAAGGCTATATCACGACGTTCCATTAAAATTTTTCTTTTGTCGGATTTCTTATACAAGAACCCGATTTGGTGCAGCACCTTTGACAAAGAAGATTTTTGACCACGAAACAAGCCACAATTTCGTAGAGACGCTATTAATTTTTTCAAAGTAGGAATCTCTTTGCTTGTGTAATAATTGTATATATGACGACGAATAGCATCAGTATCAAAACTGTCAATTGCTGTCACTTTACGGGGCTGACGTTTTTTCTTAGGCGTAGATAGCTTGTTCTGTTCAATACCACTACTACCATAGGCTTCTTTAGTGATTTTCGCCACCGTTGGAGCACTAATACCTAATGTTGCTGCAACACGGTCTCTAACTTGGGTTACTGGTATAAGGAATCCGCCATTGCGGCTTTCCTTTTCAAAAAATTCACCAAGCTGCAGCACTAACTCTCTGGATTGTCCTTTAAGCACCATACCTTTCGGCATTTTGCAAGTAAAATCTTACTGGGAGGAACGATACGCTCAACTCAATCAAAGTAAGAACAATGAAATCAATACGGTGGAATATAAATACTCAACACAGCGTATGAAAAATATGAAAGAGCACTCAGCGAACAGAAATGTGACTAGCACGGGAGTCTTGTTGCGAGTGACAGACAACACAACAAAATGGCGTCGCCGGCGCGCCGTTCAGTGTTGCCAATTCGGCTTAAAAAAAAAGGGGTAGGCTGGATGAGAAAATTAGTGATTTACTACCGCAGACGAGGGCGCCATTGTCTCTAAGTAAAGTTTGGAGCAGCGGACCACGCTTAATGGAAAAATGCTTCATAAAGTAGTTATTTTATATTTTGCAAAGTACAAAGTAAAATATTTTGGGAGGACTGAATTAGTGGGTATGCAAAAATTAATGTGCCCAAATAACAAATATATTTACAGAAGTGAAGTTTTTAAATAATATGAAATAAGTATTTAAGCAAAAATAAAATATCCGTGTTAAATCGATTAAAAGTTCTTCCTGACTAAAATCGATTATTACAAAACATAGTATCCGTAATACATTGGTACAACACTAATTGATCAGAATTCGACCTGCCAAAAGTAAAATAAATGGTTGGAACGAGTATAATTGTATGAAAAGAAGATTCATAATCATTTCCCCTTACAACAATACTTTGCCGTGTTATCCCGTCAAGTGAGTGCCGGCCCTTAATAGTCTTTTATAATACATACGGGCCAAAATAAGGGGTGTTCACCACCATAGAGATGTTTAGTTGTCTGTTGATTTTTATTTCGTCACGATATAGAAAAAAATAATTAAGTACCTTATGGATACTTTAGTCATACTGTAATGTAATGTACACCATTACATAATTCCTATGCTGCAACCGTGTGGTGACGGAGACGTTAAAGACGACTAAGGGATATAATATGCACATAACATCTGTGTAAGAGAAGGAAAACTCAAAATGAAACCCTATACCAACATGTCTGATCAACATGGCATAGTCCTATCTCCAATTGTGGAGGAAGCCCGAGCCCAACAAAGGGACGTGTGGCACAATGATGAAACAGTTTTCATTGGTTTCTTTCGTGTTCAGATTGGTGGAGTGCTGGTAATGCCTCTCAACGATAACCTGGTCCAGATCAAGCGTCGCGGCGTGCAGGAGTGGACCTCGCGCAATTTGCTCAACGTGTCCTTCGCGAGCCTCAAGATACCCACCAAAGAAGAAGCGGCGGACCTTCTTAAACTTGGTGATTATAATAATTTTTGATATTTATGCGAGTTACACATGTATGAAATGTAACGTTACGGATTTTACCGCCTATGTATTTGATTTTCAATTGCCCGACGTTTCGAACGTCATGTTTGGACGTGAGACATCTTCGTCGGACGTCAGACGTCGGACAATCAAAAATCGAATACAAACGCGATAAAATCCGTAGTTTTATTTACATTGGTAATTAAATGTATATATCGAGGGTTGGGTGCCGTGCCGTGCCGCATCACTGTCAGATTGGTCACACATCGCGGTGGAGTAAAAATAATACTTCGGATGGCTACTTTTTAAACTATATCCAATGATTAGCGTTAAGACTTTTAACTAATTATTACGTATGCAACCGTTTGATACAACCTGGCAGCAACCACGACCGATCGCCCTAGAGTCTCGTTCCAAAGTGCGTATTCAACGGACCGCTCTCAATAATGAAAGCTCAGTAATATTTCAAACATTAACGGTCAAACGACAAACATCAAAAATCATTGCCAACATTGTATCGAACACACACAAATATAATACTTAACGTTTCCGTAATCGATTGATTCTTAAAAACTATTAAGATATGGCGCCAGAGGTAGAGACGCTGCGACATATACACTCGCGTGCAAGTAAATAGACTCAAGCGTCAAGTGCGCATAAAAAGTGATTTATCTTAACAAAGACTCATTTTACCTCTTTATAATGTTTTACATATTTAAAGCCTAGGAATTGGGCTTTAAAATGGTGTAAGTTGCATGAAAATCGATTCAGTCGTTTAGTAAAAAAGGTGTATGTCAATGATATTGTAAAAAATATTGAAAATTCATACAATTTCACAGTATGAGGTTATTGTGTACTAGCTTCTGCCCGCGACTTCGTCCGCGGAAAATTTCTTGTTTTAACATAAGATTACACTCGATTGATATTACTGTATTTAATTTTATTAGTAAAATATTTTTTGGAATCAGATCAGTAACTTAAAAGATTACCGAAGTTCTATTTTCTGCTCAAGGTAACTTAACCCTTAGTTGCCTTTTACTTATTTTATTTATTTGTTTAAGTTAGGTATCTATTTAATTTAAAGCTTCTCTATATACAATGTTTGAGGTTGTTTTATTTTCCGGTAACAGAATAATCTGCCTTTCGGATGATCCCACTCTTGATAGACCAACATATAATTGCCCATGGGAAAAACATTCTTTTCGTAGGTCAATGCCAACCAAAGAGAATGTTTGTCCCTGGGACTTATTAATAGTCAGGGCAAATGATTGCGCACGTTCAGCGCTAGTTTCTCGAGCACGGGCCCGCGTCGTCCTCACATTTTGGCTTGCGAGGCGCTGTGAGCGCTCGGAGCTAGATTCTCTAGCGCGTGCTTGCGAAATATATTCTCTATTTCTCGAGAGGCGTTGCTCATTTTCAGGGGCAGATTCTTCCGTACGGCGTACTCGAGCGGCTCTTGTCTGTGATGTCTGCCGAGACAGTTGAGATTTCCTTTTAGGCATGCTCTCAACAAACCACGCACAGACTTGAAAACAATTATGAACAAAGGGAGAGCGACTCGAACACCGTCCGCCTTTACAAAACAAAACAATCGTAATATCGAATAACTCGTGTCGATTATTACGATAGAACGAAGTACGAAACTACGAACATACAAAACAAACGTACAACGAAATTACGATATTTTCGATTATGAGGTATCTATCAACAACAACAACCATGCGAACGAAACAACCGAAACCAATAACCAACTGACATGTAATTTTTAGAACTCCAACTAACGACAACGTGGGCATAATAATTCGAGAGGGTCATCAATCCACGGAAAGTCTTAACACCGCGATTCAGAAAAATGACGTCATTGCAGAACGCCATCTATGGGCAAATAGGTAAAACGTCTGCACAATGAAAGTTATGCTAGGGTCATTTTGCGTTTTAGTAATTTTATATTATCTCCGAAACTGTATGACCAATTGATATACTGTAAATGGCAAATCTTATCTGTATGATGTTCTTGTGATACTGAAATAATTTATTGTCATAAGAATTAATATTTTGTTGCTCAAATAATCAACCAAACGTAACAATGCCGAAAAAAAAATTTTTTAATGCAATAATAGAAGTATAAAAGATAAAATATAAAAGATAGAGATATGGTATCGCTGACTTTTTTGTAGAAATAATTAAGATGAACCAGGTAGCCATACATTCTTTTTAATTTTAAGCAACTGTTTAGGCAGCGCACGCAAATAATTCTGTTTTACGAGGTATTTTTTTCCGACTTGCCAGACAAAAGTTGTGATAGCTCGGTTAATATACATGTTATAGAAACAATTTATAGCCTATAGCACTCAGGAATAATGTAGCTTTCTGCCAGTTAAAATAAAATTAGAATTAGATTATGAGTTCCAGAGATTACCCCCTGCATACAAACTTACAAATTTTACCTCTTTATAATATTAGTATAGATAAACGAAACAAAATGTGTGTAAGAAAGAATTTACTCATGTCAATACTTGGTATTCCCTCCTCTAACCCTGATCACTGCCCTCATGCGATTCTTCATAGACCTAATCAACTTTTTTATTGATGATTGTGGTATTCGACCCCACTCTTCTACCAACGCAGTCTTGAGCCCATTTATGTTTGTAGGAGCTGGATTCCTCGCTCTAACTTTCCTTTTGAGCTCGTCCCATATGTGCTCAATGGGATTCAAATCGGGGCTGAGCGCTGGCCAATCCATAGTGTCAATTCCAACTTCGTTCAGAAACTCACGTGTCGCCCGAGCAGTGTGACATCGGGCATTGTCATGCATCAAGATGAAATTATCCCCAATAACGCCTTGATAAGGGACAACTTGATCCCGTAAAACCTTTTCAATGTAACGATCACTGGTCACACCTCCTCCCCGGCCTACCCCAGGAACGAAAACAAGATCCGTTTTTCCTTCTAAGGAAATTCCAGCCCACATCATGCTAGGACCGCCACCATATGCCACGGTTTCAACAAAGCAGCACTATGAAAACCGTTCACCGGGACGCCGGTACACCCGGCCTCTTCTATCGCTGCCATGGAGACACATCCTCGTCTCATCAGTGAACAGGACTGACTGCCATTGCTCTATGCTCCAATCCAAGTGTTCTCGAGCAAAGTGAAGGCGTGCTTGGCGGTGAGCTGTGATCAACTTCGGGCCTGTAGCGGGTCGTTTGGGAGTAAGGTTGGCTTCTTTTAACCTTCTTCTAACTGTCCATTGACTGACAGTCACCCCGCGAACTTGACGTAGCTCCTGCTGCACATCTACACCGGTAAGGTGTCGATTTCGGAGAGAGGTCGAGACCAAAAACTGGTCGTCACGCTCCGAAGTGCACCGGCGTTGGCTGGTATTAGGCCTCCGAGTGAAGGCACCAGTCTCTTGAAACCTTCTGTACACTCTCGAGACACCAGACTGACTCATATTCAACCGACGAGCGACTTCTCGCTGGTTCAACCCTTCTTGCAACAGGGCAACAGCTTGAGCGGCTGCTTCAGGTGTAGTGTCCATAATTTTCTTCAAACAACGGCCTCAATTTAGAGAGATGTGTTCAAGTCAACGTCTGATGAGCGACTGATAAGAAAAGCTTATTTTTTTTTTTTTTTTTGTGTGACTTAGTTGTTAGCCTCAGATGGCTGTGACAACTTTACCCGGACTGGTGGGTGAGCGCTGAGGGCTATATTAAAACGATTACAGGGGGTTTTTATAGGGGGTTGAGTCGCGCAAGATGTGTATAGAGCGCAGAGCATTTTTCGAGGGTTGCGTTCAGTTGCATTCTAAAGACAAGTGTTTATTTAAATTACTGAAATAATGCTACCATTTTAAAGCCCAATTCCTAGGCTTTAAATATGTAAATCATTATAAAGAGGTAAAATGAGTCATTGTTAAGATAAATCACTTTTTATGCGCACTTGACGCTTGAGTCGATTTACTTGCACGCGAGTGTATATACTTTGCAAAAAAAAAAATGTCTTGAGTTTTCATATAGAATGCGAAAAAGCTTTTCCCCTGATCTTGTTTAATAATACTGTGAAAAAATAGGCATTAACGCAAACTAATTTAGATCATACATATTACATATATTAAACAAACACAATTATCAACACCTCTGAGCATAATATGTTGTGAAAGCCAAGCAATAGGATATTAAGGTATATATATATAATACTAGAGCTATGCCTATTTGTCAGGAAAATTCGTCAATATTTTAATTTCAAGATTGATTCTAAACCAAATGTACGTAGTCAATATCAGTATAACTTAAACATTCCAAATATAAGAAATACAATCTTCTATAAATGTGCATATATGTCTGCTATAACGATCTACAACCATTTATCTGGACATATAAAAAACTTGAAGATAAGTTTTTCAAAAACATTTCGGTAAAATGGCTACTTGATAATGTATTTTATAATTTAAAAGAATACTTTGCTAAGAAAATGTAGTAATTTCAGCATGTTATGTTAAATAAATTACATAATAACATATATATATATATATATATATATTCAGGATCTCGGAAACGACTCCAATGATTTTGTTGAAACTTGGCATACTAGAGGTTTCGGGTCCAAAAAATCGATCTAGCTAGGTTTTATTTATAGAAAATGTTGTTTTGTCCGTGTTTTTAGCAAAACAAACAATGACATTAAATTTTAAAAGAATATGAATTCTAATTTCGTTGTGAACGTCATGAGTTCCGATAGCTCAGGTGAGGAGGCAGGCGGTTTTAATTTTGGATTATGTGACATTTAAACAGCGTCGGTTCGAATCTCGGTGTTATTATTATTCTCTTTTTGTAGTTTTTTATATAATTTTCATTATTTATTTTTTATTAATATATATCTAAATAAATTCGACAAAAATATTCCGAGCGAAGCTTGGTCAACCAGATATTGTATTATTAAATTAACATAATTTATAGATTTAAACTATTATTGCAATGCCTGATTGGGTCAGCTGTTGTTACCAAAATTTTATAAACATCCATGTAAAACACAGTTTCTGTAATAAATATCTTTGTAAGTGCTTATATGATAATGATGACGTTTTATTTCAGAGGATCAGTGCCCGCCTCGTCTGCAGGTTTTATCCCGGGCGATAGTTCGCGAGTGCATGCGTGCTTCGCTAATGTCACGGTACGCCCACCTTCGTGAGCTGCCGTCACGTCGCCCGCGACCCAACAACACTTGCCCGAGACGTATTTGTATACCTATAGAAGAGAACAGCGATGTTGGTATGTCGACTTTTTATTTTATAGTGACATGCGTTTATCCTCTATGACGCAAGTAAAATAATCAGAGAAAGAAAATGTGTGGTTGGAGGATACTATCGATAGTTGTCTATCTACAGCCGCGGGCTGGTCCGTCCGGAGTAGTACTACACTGAGCAGAAATTCATCATTTGAATAGTAGCCTTAGAATAATAACGTATAGAAGGATAGTGTCAATACTTCGAACTTTCAAAATTTGAATCTAAAAATACTAATGGCGCGCAGACGATTACACACGCACACCACTATACAAATTATGAAATCAAACTTTGTTTTTATTAACATAAATCGTCGAATTACCTTTAAAAGTAATGTTAATAATCTTTTTATATTTTTCAAATGTGTTGTGACACCATTTGAATGCACACACCGTCATAATTACCTATTTATTATTTAAGAGTTGCGTATGTACGTGCAGTACAATGACTTGTACATTACGGAACGGTTCCGGTGTAAGCTCCATTAGGCTTCAATTGAAATGCCTCACTTTTTGTGCGTGAACTTACCTTCTATACGTTATTATTCTAAGATAGTAGCATTTTGTTACTGCATTTCGTTCGGTGAGCTAGAAAAGCGGAAGCCTAAATTTCTGAGGGTGTTTGCGTGTGGTAGATTTTAGTGATAGTAATATCACAGATCGCCATTGCGCGCATTTACATTTCTGTCACTTTCTTCACGTTAGGCAGTGACCTAGCAAAGATTCTACAGCGGCGATATCACTTACTATCAAGTCTGCTGTTTACTCGTTTGCCAGCAGCAGCAAAAAATAATACAGCTAAGAGAAAAGACTTAAGGTTGTATGGTGTCAGTTATGAATACTACCATCTCGTATATTGCTTGTGGGTGTCGTAAAATATGCCTAAAAGTTTTACAACAACCTGGGCCAACTTAATCTATCGTTTGGTTAATTAGATTCCCAAAATGTGCCGAAGTCAGATAGGCGACCGATCATCAAACTACTACTATAACTTTGGCAATATTTACAATGGAAGAAAAGTACGTAATTTCGTCGATCACAAATATTAATTACTAGCATCTCGCCCTCGCTTCGCTACGGTTTCAATCGCTTTACCCGTGTAGTTCCCGTTGGAATACCGGGATAAAATATAGCTTTCCATTGGTGAAAGAATTTTTGAAATCGGATCGGTGGTTTAAGTGTGAAAGCGTACTAACTTATTTTCGCATTTATAAGATAAGTAAAGATCAGAGAAGATAACAATTTAAAGTTGTTGCTCGAATCCACTTCGTTCGTCAGTACTGTGGACAATAGAATACCATGTCATTCTTCGTTAAACATTCAACAAATCTGCTTTTATTTTTTTATTGCTGTTGTTGGCAAACAAACACACAGCACACCCGATGGTAAGTGATACTGCCGCTAATGGTTTGCTAGGTCGTTGTCTACTGTGAACAAAGTGAAGGGAGTGTGAATGCCATTGCATTCACACCGAACCTCATTAGTTTCGGTGTTATTAAAGACAAAAACTTACCACACGATACCCTCGAGTAAGTTGGATTGCCAGCTCTCTCGTTCATTGAACTAAGTACAGTAACAAATTGCCACTAAGTATTCGGACGTCGATTTTTTTGCGAGAATGTAGTACTATCCCGGACGGCCCGGACCGCGTTGTTAGGCAGAAAACTGTCGACAGTGTGGTATGACCACTGAAACCATTGCTATTACTAACTAAAAACGTCCTTGTTGAAATTGTTATACAATATGTTATACATAGTTATACAGTTTCAACAAGGACGTTTTTTTCATTAATAATATTTTTATTTTATAATTATGTATGGTAATTCAGTCAGTCAGTCAGGTAATTCAGCGGTAATTCAGTTTGGTGACGAAGTAAGAATACAGTTCACCAATCCCTTTATAAACAGTATATAATAAGCAGATAACATCACTGCACTTGCCGCGTGGTGACGGAATAAGAATACAATTCACCACTCCCTATCTTACCCGTGGATGTCGTAAAAGACGACTAAGGGATATAATATCTACATAAGATCTATGCAAGAGAAGGAAAACTCGAAAGGAAACCCTATACCAACATGTCTGACCAGCACCGTATAGTGGGTTAAATTCTCTCCCATTGTGGAGGAGGCTCGAGCCCAACAGTGGGACGTATGTGGGCTGCGATGATGATGATGATGATCACTGCAAGAGAAAACTGCCCTATACTAAACGATCTAGCGTGGTATAGTTGGTCAATTTCTCTCTTATTGTGGAGGAGGCTCGAGCCCAGCAGTAGGACGTATATGAGATGATGATGATGATTAATGTGATAAGTAGATATCCTGCCGGGATGGTTACCATCCAGTAAGTCATGACAGCTATGCGATTAGCATGGTCATTGGGCTGAGAAGTCCATCTTGTCTATCGATGCTTAATGTTGGACAAACACCCCCATAAGGGAGGTATAACGGCATAATTGCCACATTTGATACTCTAGTCAGCGATCGCAGTAGGTGATACTCGAGCCTCCTACATAATAGGAGTGATATTGGCTTATTATAACATACTGGTCAGACAGGGTGGCATAGGGTTTTATTTCGAGTTTTCCTCCTCTTGCATAGACCTTCAATGCATAACATATCTCTTAGCTGTCTTTACGACATCCACAGTCACAACGAGGAGTGGTGAATTGTTTTACTTCGTCACCACACGGACGCGATAGTAAGAATAATGTATTTAACTAATGTTTCTTGTTTTAGAGGGTTTGAATGGACTTCACGATCTTAATCAAATGAATGGTGCAAATGAAATGAACGCACTCCTAAGTCTTGTACTTAGTATGGGACAGAACAGAGTGGCCGGAGCCCTACGTTTCGACCCTTTGGAGTCCCCTTCGTCATCGTCATCTGACGAGGATGAAGATGATAATAATGGTGGCGACAATAATGATCGGCCTGATAGACCTGATGGATCCAATCCATCTGACAGGCCCAACACCACTGATCAGAACGATAACCCTGAAACATCTAGTAGAACAGACAACTGTGATAAATTAGACAACGATGACAAACCCGACAAATCCAATAAACAAGATAAATCCAGCAATCTAGATAAACCAGACAGATATGACGAGACAGATAGGTCTGATAAACCAGAAAGATCCGATAGACCAGATAAATCTGACAGACCTGACCGATTGGACAGGCCAAACAGATCCGACAGAGCAGACAGACCAGACAGATCCGACAGAGCAGACAGACCAGACAGACCTGACAGGACCGATAGACCAGACAGGACCGATAGACCAGACAGACCCGATAGACGAGATCGATCAGAGAGGAGAGCCTCTTCAGAAGCTACTAATGATGAATCTCCTAAGGCACTACGATTTGGACCCATCCGTACACAACATGGACTTATAACCTTTGAGTATCAAGATGAAATGATCAACCTCGATGGGTCGCGGCGTGCAACGCCCGGCACATCTAATGAAACAGAAAAATCCGAGGATGCGGGCAATAATACTAAAAAAGGAACGGCAAATATGACTGGGGTACCAGCTGAAGTAGAAATATATTTAGACAAGGACGTAGCCAGTACATCTCGTACAGAAATGGATTGGGAGGAGTCTGCAACAACTAAAAAGGAATCTTCTAGTGAAGAAGAAACAACAACGACTTCTAAAGAAAAGAGAAAGAAGTTGGATAGTGGTATCGGTGAAGGCACTACGACCTCCAGCGATTCGTCACCAGTCAAGTCTGAGTCAAACGAGTGTGATGAATCCGATGCGGGTGTTGGCAAATCTGATGTTATGTCCGAGGATGAAAATATTGGAGGTAATTATTTTTTAAATTTATATTAATGTTAAAATATTTCTGCTACTCCCTGTAGAAGATACGAAAATGTACTAAGCGTAAGAGAAGGTTTCTTGGTGTAAAATATAGGATAAATTAAATGTAAAATAGGATGATCATATCCGGACATGGACGTCAAGGATTCGGTACCAGTGATCGGTCCAATCGCGAAGGGGAGGTAAGAGGTTTCGTATAAAATTACTATAATGGACCTAGTATACAGAGTAAGGAGCAGATTATATCTATGCCAGAAAAGGTAAAATTTAAATAGAACTCTATACTAAATGGTCTGATCAGCGTGGTATAGTAGTACAATCTCTTTTATTGTGATGAAGGCTTCAGCCCAGTGTGTGTGATGATGAAGATGATAATGTTATTGATAAAAAAAAATCGGCTAAGTGCGAGTCGGCGTCGCGCACGTAGGGTTCCGTACATCTATAAAAATTGCGTTTGTTGTATGGGAGCCCTTCTTAAATATTTATTGAATTTTGTTTTTAGTATTTGTTGTTATAGCGGCAACAGAAATACATAATTTGTAAAAACTTTAACTGTCTAGCTATCGTGGTTCTTGAGATACAGCCTGGTGACAGACAGACGGACGGACAGACAGCGAAGTCTTTGTAATAGGGTCCCGTTTTTATCCTTTGGGTACGCAACCCTAAAAAAAATAACAATGTTACTTTAATGCAAAATTTTTAATTTATTATTTATGCGATTTTAAGTATGTTTTTTATCCGTTTACCAGTTAACCGATTTTAAAATTTCGCATACAAGTTGTCACGTAGTTAGAGTAATTGATTGACAAAATGTAAATTGGGGCAAGCAAATCTACGGATATAGCTTACATGGAAATTAAAATAAAATGATTTAATTTAGGAGGTCGTAGACGTCAGAAGCGCGGGCGCTGCTCGATGGGTCCGCGATCATCATCGTCCACATCACTGTCGCTGAGCGAAGACTCCGATGACGACGGACCAGCAGGCTTGGCACGTCGCCGGAAGCGCCGCGCAGCCAGGGCGTACCACGCCGCGGCCAGGGAGCTCCTTCCGCGTCGCAGTACCGATGCACGTCGTGTCCGCCTCTCCATTCTCATGAAGCGTGGCGTCAAAGATCTACCGCTGCCCTATGCCCTCAAGAAGTACGTCAACCTTGGCCGATGCTTTGAGTTTTAATTTAGCCCTTATAAGGAGCTTTGATGTTGTAACTTTGCCACGCCGGAATTCCGTCGCCCGGGACGGTTGAGCGGGTTAAAGGCGGACTATAGCCTACTCAAAAAGGACAATTTTAAATGATTTTCTGTCACAACTCTGTAACAAAAAATCGTTTGCACTTTCTATCAAATTATATACCAGCGGTACCAGTAATTCCCGTATCGAATGAGCCCGTCTTTCGATACGGGAATTACTGGTACCGCTCCCCTTACCATTTTAATGCTAGTCCACTTTAAAAATCAGATTTTGGTTATCTGTTTATCGTTATGTTCAAGTTCTCGACTGCTTAGTATGTCAAATATGAGTTTTTATTATAATGCGTTTGAAAAATTATTTAAAATACTAATAAGCAATTTGAGTAATTATAAGTGAATTTGGATAACAATAATTGAATTTGGTATATTAATGAACAAATTTGGAATGTTAATGAGCAAATTTGGAATGTTATGAGCAAATTTGGAATAATAAATGATAAATTTGGGATAAACAAGTTAAATTTATAAGTATAACCTAAAGCTTACTGCCATTATTGGAAATAAAATTACACCGTACAAGTATATTCCCCCTAGTCGAGGATAATAATAGGCACGGAGTGCCCTGGTTATGTTAAACTATCCTCAAAAATTTATGAAGATGTATATTTTAATTCCCATGTTATGTTCGTATCTTCATGTCATTTAAAAATAAGAATTAATATTGGTATAAATGTTTTTTTATGTTTATAGTTTATGAGAATATTGAACATAATGAAATAAAGCTAATAATATTAATTTTATGGCATTTCATTCGATATTCAACTATACTGATATATTATTTGGAGACTATAATGAATTTTAGACTTAAGAATATTAATTATTATAAGCGACGCCAATAAAGAAACGATTCTAAAATGATGGCTATAGCTTGTAATGACAGGTTGGACGGTCAGCAAAACAGGAATGCCAGCTAGGTGATATTTTTTTAATATAGAAGTCCTGCAGGTTCAGTACTTTTCTAGAACCTCTTAACGTTGAGTATATAATTAAAATGTTATATTGAATAATGGTTGAAATGCTTTGCCCGAAACCGTTTCACATGCGGACAATGTTTATATTGTTTTAAATATTCTTATGCCATTGTATTATTACAATTTATAAAGCAAGAAATTATTAAAAGCAACAAATATATTAACAAAAAACAACAACGAACATTAATAATATAGGAAGAGTTTAACAGAGTAATAAAGAACGATAATTTAGAAAGAGCAGATTCAGACTGATTTTTTATTTGTGTACTGTACCGACATGTGTGAGTAAGGATAGACGTGCGAGGGAGAAGTAATGATTAGCGCCACCATTTATAATTCGGATCTTTATTAGCGCGGGCATTCTATTTGTTTTTTTTTTCATTGTAAAGTATGGCGTCTCTATTCCGTCGTAATTTATAAAAAGATGAAATTATTCACTGCATCTGTTATTTAGTTAGATGGTTATATTCGAAATATATTAATCATGATTAAACTATTTTATTTTGATAATGATTTCTAAATTTTTTACTCTTCAGTTGACCTTTGCTACTTCTAAATAATTTGTGATAAAGTATAACTGTATGAATTTCATTGCTTTTAATTCGGAATTGTATATATTTAAAATTGCACTTCTTAAATGTGATTTCACTTTTCTAGTTATCCTGTGATCAATGTCATGCTGCAGCAAATAATACCACACTATAAAATGTGTCTGTTTTCGACAGACTATTGCCAATATCATTAGTGACGGTAATACAATTAAAGTGATTAATTTTATTAACCGACTTCAAAAAGTAGGTTCTCAATTCGACAATATTTTACGTTTATGTTACCATAGAATTTTTGACTGGGTGAACCGACTTTGATGATTCTTTTTTTTATTTGAAAGCTGGTGCTTCCCGTGTGGCCCATTTCAATTTGGCTCAGTTGAAGTCGTTTTTTTTATCAAAATTATTTTATTGGCATAGTATACAGTATCTTTGAAAATGAGTGTCTGATTTATATATAGTATTTGCATAATTGTAGCAATTATTATAATAATATCAATAGTTGACCTGGTAAAATCGCTGTTAGTGTTATTACGAAAAAAAATATTTTACATAATAAATTAAAAGTAATTAAATATAAAAAAAAATACTAGGATTTGTGGGCATGTCTATGGATACGTATTGAATTGTATATAACTTTTGTTTAGACTAAGAATTTTGTGTTACAAGTTGTTAATTTTAAATGCTTCCTTTGTGAGTTAATGACAAAATTAAATAACTATTTGCATATATTCGAAATTATTGATTATATGGCGCAATACTACAGTGTCATGGGTTGCATTCCCGCACAGGACAATAATTTTTGAGACGCTATTGATTGCAATTTCCATGTGGTGACAGAATAAGAATACAATTCCCCACCCCCTCCCTTGCTCGCGGGTGACGTAAAAGACGATTAAGGGAATAAATATGTATATAACACATATGCAAGAGAAGGAAAATTCGAAATAGAACCCTATACCACCACGTCTGACTAGCGTGGTTATAGTAGGTCAATTTCCCTCCTATTGTGAAGAAGGCCAAGAGCGGGACTTATGCGGGCTGAGATAAGTTGACTGATTGTAATGAATCTAGATGTGATTCACATCTGCTATTTGTATATGGATATATCTGGATTGATATACCACGTTTCCCTCGTTCCTACTCATTGCTGTGGTGGTCAGCCTGAGCCAGATGAGACCGGCTGTTGCCCTGCGGAACTCTAACTCTACTCCAACTATGCAACTATGACCCGGGATACTTATATTTTTCTTTTTGTGCGTGTGTATGTATGGCTATTAGCCGCAGATGGCTTTCACAGCTTGACGGACTATGGGTGAGCGCTGAGGGCTCTACATTGCGACAGAAAGTAATATTATTTGTCTTACGTGAAAATAAACTACACATAACAGATAATATATTGCTTGAAGTAGGCTTAAAGCGATATATTATCTGTGCAATTAAATGACAATATGTGTCACAGCTGTCAAAAGCTTTGGTGCTGCCATAATTTCAGTGTTAAATTTGTATAATAATCAAATAGTTATTAATTACGTTCGTTAACAATAATTTTGTTGCATGACTGAGATAGTTTTAATTAGATTAAGTTTATTTTGACTTTGTTTCCGTGTGGTGACGGTGTAAGAATACAATTCACCGTCCTCTATCTTGCCCGTGGGTGTCGTAAAAGATGACGAAGGGATATCTTGTGCATGCAACAACTATGCAAGAGAAGGGAAATTCGAATTAAAACCCTGTACCAACCCGGCTGACCTGCGTGATATAGTAGATCAATTTCCTTCCCAATAAGGAAGCTCGAGCCCAGTAGTGGGACGTATATGAGCTGTGATGATGATGATGAGTGACGCTGTGACATAGTGACAATATGTCACCACTTTTTATTTACCGAAGGAGTCGTAAAAACCAGCTCAAGTATCAACTACATACTAGAAGCATGGAGACTTGGGTCTCTTATAAAACCAACTGCCATTGCAAGTATATTCAATAGTGAACGTCGTTGGCGGGTTATTGGATGAAAGTTTGTACATGAGTGAGTTGGCCAAATGTTAAATATTTAGTTTTTTTATCTTTTAACTACATATTTTTTATTATGTTATATTATTCTTGGTTGATATTGTGGTTAGTTTATGATTTGTAAGAGTCCATGTGGTGACTGCGTGGAAATACAATTCATCACTCCTCTTTTTTGCCCGTGGATGTCGTAAAACTAAGGACTAAGAGATATAATATGTTTATAATATCTATGCAAGCGAAGGAAAACTTGAAATAAATCCCTATTCCAACACGTCCGTCTAGCGTGGAATAGTGGGTCTATTCCCCTTCCACTATGGAGGAGACCTGAGCATTGAGCGTTGATTTAGTTATGTGGAATTTACAACAAATACAAAATTCTTCTTAACAGTTTACTCGATAAGAAAATTGTATGTATGCGTTGGGCCTTTAGGTAATTTTATTAGATCCTGGCCTCGTACTATTTCAATTGAGAGTATGTATCTTCTTGTAATTATTGACCCTACAGTATGAAGGTCAATGTAAAGCTCTTGTCATTCATCATTTACGACACCCATGAATATGGTAACGTGGTTTAATTCTTAGCCGTAACCACACACCATGACATAAGACATCTTTAAGAAAAAAATATATAGAGATGTAAACCGGACATTCAAAATTAGAAATTGTTTTTCTTTTTTTCCTTTTAATGTGAAGAGAATTAAAGATAAAATTATTCCACAGTAATTTTTACAATGAGCCTGCAGTCTAAATTAAGTTCTGTCTTATTTTGACTACACCAGTTAAAGTACTGTCTTAAACATAGTTTATGCAGCACAGAAACTTAGGTTTATAATTTATCAAAAAAAAGAACGCGATTTTCCTGTGAAATTATGAATTAAGTTATGAAATATGATCATTCGTTTGAATGACAAAGGTCTTATGTTACGAAGAAGATTTATTTTATTTAAAATTTTCATTACGAGTAGGTATACATATACCTTTAATCTTAACTGCTCCAAGTTCCACAACTTGGATCGCGTTTCCTTTATTATTATACCACGCTAGTTAGAAGGGTTGCTATAGTTTTATATCGTAGTTACCTTCTCATTTCATCTGCTTGTAAATCTTGATCTTTCACGATCATTGTGTTTTTACTCCGTCACCACATAACAAACCACACCATTATGTGTTTACAACGGTGTTCCTTACGAATTTATATACAATCATCATCATAGGTGATATACATCCCACTGCTTGAGCTCCTCCACAATGGTAAGGCAATTGACCTACTATACGAGGCTGGTAAGATGCAATGGTATGGTGTTTTATTTCGAGATTTACCTCTTTAGCATACATTCTGTATGCATTTTATAATCCCATTGTCGTCTGTGCCGACATCCATGGGCAAGAAGGGAGCGGTGAATTCTTACTTCGTCATCACACGGCAAGTATTATAATTATATACAGTTTCATTTAAAAACAATTATTTTCAATGGAGTCATAATTGGCACTCGGCGTATGTGATTTAAAACTCATCGCCAACAGTGCATTTGTACTATATATAAAATGTATTGATGCGGACTATATCGAGCATAATAATTATGTGTGGTGTATATATGTGGCATTTGTTTTTTGTTATTAGTCATAATTAATATAATTTTTATTGTCATACATTTTGTTTTAATTGTTTTTGGTTAATATATGCTCGAGAGCTCAACTTAACCTAAATATTTATTTTCTATACGCCAGAAGACCTTTTGTAAGTTATGTGGAGAAGTTATGATTACGGCATTATCTACTTGCTTAAATCTTAGTCTTCATTCTGAGTTATATAGTATGACTGGTAAAAGTTTGTACATATTCAAGGAAACGATAGATAATGGCCACATGTAACTAATAAAAGTGTAAAAAGAAGATAATATTAATTAACTACATAGTAAAAATCAACAATATTAGTGTTACAAGACTTCCAAAAATATTGTCACCCTTTTTTTTTTTTTTTTTGTGGGTGGGCCACGGTCGGCGCGCCTCCGCACCACTCCGTCCGGGGCGACAGAGGGGCTTAAGCACGCAACTCCCGCGACCCACCCGAAAACCACGTCGCCTTCGTCGTTGGGCCGACCACTGGAGCAGCGTTAACTTGTCGTCAGTGGTCGGCCCGACGGAATACCCCCTATTGGGGTACCTTCCCATCGACCGACGTCCCCTCCTCGGGGAGGACGTCGGTCTTTCCTCACGCGGTCGGCCTCTTGGCGGGTGACGGACTAATCCCCGGTCACGTCACCCGCGGCCTCGGCTAGGGCGGCATGAGGCGCAGATAGTTGCGCCTGCGCCGCCCCAGTCGCCGGCGGCGGATCTCCTCATCGAGGCTGCGCTCCTCACGCAGGCGATCCGCCGCCTCCTTCCGCGAGATCACTGTCTCGCAGAAGGCTGCGACCGCGTCCCAATTCCCGACGCTGTCGATCATCGCCCTAGCGATAGCCGGCAGCGTCAGGTCCGTACCGATGATTGCGACGAGTTCACAGCGCTGCACTGCCCAAGCCCCGCAGGCCTCGAGCGTATGGCGCGCCGTGTCCTCGTCGCAATCGCAGTGGTGGCAGGACGGTGTACTCTCCCTCCTAACGACCTTGTGCAGGTATTTGGCGAAGCACCCATGCCCCGTCAAAACCTGCACCAGTCGGAAGGAGAGCACCCCGTGCCGCCTCTCCAACCACTGCATCAGCACCGGCCGGAAGGCCTCCACGGTTCGCACCCCGAACCGAGGCCTCTCCAGCCGGACTGCCCAACGGGCGATGACGTCTCGGCGGGCGTCGACGCGCCAGGCGGTGAGATCCCTTAACGAGACCACACCGCCCTCCGCTCGCACCCCCGTCACCCGCCGATATAGTTCGGCGAGCATCTCCGCCTCCAGGTCCCACGGGGGAGTCCCGGCCAATAGGCACGCTGCCTCCGTCGCCACCGTGCGGTATCCGCGGATGGCCCTGACCGCCGTGACCCTCTGTGGTCGCCACAGAAGGGCCCTTAGTCGGGCGGTCATGGACCACGCCCACACCGGTGCGCCGTACAGGGCCATCGAGCGGATGACCCCCGCGTACAGCCGTCGGCACGCAGCGCTCGGTCCGCCCACGTTCGGCATAAGCCACGATAGGGCGGACGCCGCGCCGACGAGCCGCGGAGCGAGCCTGCGGAAATGCTCCCGGAACCACCATCGCCCGCCGAGCACCAGGCCCAAGTACCTCATATGGGCCCGGATGCTGATGTCGACCGAGTGGACGGTGATCGAGACGCCGATGGGAGGGCTCATAGTGCGCCCATGGAACAAGAGGGCCTCCGTCTTGTCCAGGGCGACCCTCAACCCCAGCGCCTCGATCCGTCTGACGACCTCCTCGGAACCCGAGGTCGCCAGGCTTACCGCCTCTTCTAGCGTCCCACTGCGGGCTGTGACGAGCGTGTCGTCGGCGTAACAAATCACGCCCAGCCCGGGCGGGAGGCTCCCCCTCAACGCCCAGTCGTAGCCGATGTTCCACAGGGTGGGTCCGAGGACCGACCCCTGTGGGACACCGCACGTCATGGGCGTTCGCACGACGTCCCCTGCTCGGTCGGTGCAGAGGACGCTGCGCCCCTCCAAATAGTCTGCTACTAGCCGCCTCAGGTAAACTGGCACCCCGTGATACCGGAGCGCCTCCCTGATGCAGCTGAATGGCAGACTATTGAATGCGTTGGCGATGTCTAGGGACACCACCAACAGCACTCCCCCGCCGGTGACGGCCTCAGGCGCAACAGAGCCGCGATCGTCGAACGACCCCTCCTAAACCCAAACTGGGGGTCCGACAGATCGGGCCCCGTGCCGACGAGGTGCCGCTCGATGCGGGCAGCTACCACCCTCTCCAGTAGCTTGCCCGTGTCATCGAGCAGCACGATAGGCCTGTAGGCCGAAGGCGACTCCGGAGACCGTCCCGGCTTCGGCAGGAGCACCAGCCTTCCCTCCTTCCAGCACCCAGGGAACCGTCCGGACGCTAAACACGCGTCGAACAGCCCCCTGAGGCGGGGTCCCAGGTGTTCGAGGACCAGGGCCAGCACACGGTTAGGAACACCGTCGGGCCCGGGGGCGGTAGACTTTGCGCGCATGCGCGTCACCGCCACCCCCATCTCGGGTTCCGTGATGGGCGGAACACTGTCGTCATCGGCCTCCCGGTCAGTGTGGCGGAGTCATGACCGGGGGCGTGTATTCCGCCCGCCGCGGGTATAGGTCCTCGATGACCCGGGTGAGAAAGCCGGGCTGGAGAGTCTCGGTGAGGGGAGGGCCCCGCGCGCGTAGCCTATTCAGCACCGCGCGATAGGGGCGTCCCCAGGGGTCACGGTCGAGACCGTCCAGCATCTCCTGCCGACTGACGTCCTTGGCGGAGCGGACGGCCAGCCTGAAGGCCGACCGCGCATTGTGGTAGCCCTCATAAAGCACGGCCTCCCGCTCCGCATCGCGATGGCGCCGCCGGCTGCGGGTGTAGGCCTTCCGGGCGCGGATACACGCGGCCCGGAGATCCACCAGCTCCCGGGACCACCAGTGGACCCCCCTCCTCGGGGGCAGACGCCGTACCCGGGGCATGGCCGCATCGCAGATCTGCGTCAACGCACTGCGGATGCGGCCAGCCTCGGCGTCCACCCCGTCCGACTGGTTGGCAGAGGACAGCCACGAGTAAACGATGGCTGTCTCCGCCAGCTGGTCCCGGTCTAAGCGACCCACAGCCCATCGCGGGAACGCAGGACGTCCATCCGCCCCGTGACCCCTGCTGGACGTCGGGATTGCCGGGGAGACCTCCATCCGGATATACCGGTGGTCCGACAAGGTCTCCACCTCCTCCACGACGCGCCAGGTCCCCACGCGTGCGGCGACCTCGGGGCTAGCGAACGAAAGGTCCACTATCGACCCGCCCCGTTGTCGCACGCACGTATGCACCGAGCCCCTGTTCAACAAACAGAGGCCCAGTGCCGTCGCCCACTCCTCGATCGCCCGTCCTCGGTCATCCGTCCTAGGGGACCCCCACGCCACGGACTTGGCGTTAAAGTCCCCCAGGACGAAGACCTGGCGCGATGCCAGTCGCCGTAACGAGGCTTCCATGATGGTGAGGAAGGCCTCGAAATCGGTCACACTCCAGTTAGGGGAGAGATAAACTCCGAAGAGCGTAATCTCCCCCCAGTCCGCCGCGACGTATCCGACGCCCCTGTCCCTAAGGGTCAGAGACGACGAAGGCCACGACGTGCAGGCGACGATTGCCACGGTGCCATCGGTGCTACCCAACCAGTTAATCCGGTCGGGCACCACGTACGGCTCCGCGACTACGGCTACTCCTATCAACCACTCCGCCATGGTTTGCAGGAATACGTCCTGCGCACCGGCGGAGTGGTTGAGATTGGCCTGGAGGAGACGAATAGACACGGGGTCCATTAACGCTCCGTATCCATCGTCACTTCCTCCGCGCTAACGGGCGATCGGGCCGCGCTCGGAGCGGGGACTGGCCCGGTCGATGGGCCGCCCCGCCCCTTTGGGGCCGATGCCGGGGGTCTGCAGTCCCCAGAGCCCATGCGGTGCTTGGCAGGCTTATTGCCCGCCGCACACGCGGGGCAGTGGGGCACCGCAGAGCACGATGCCGCCTGGTGTCCAGCCTGACCGCAACGGAAACATAGCCCGCTGCAGTCAAAGCAGTTTCTGCATGTCGGTCGGGTATGCCCGACCGCCATGCATTTATAACACCTCGCAGGCCGGGGCTCCAGCACGGTTACCTGCGCCGAACTCCAGCCCACGAGGAGCCTGCCTGAGTCGGCCAATTGCTTGACCGACTCCACTGGGCACTGCATCCAGACAGCACCGACGCCGCCCGGACCAGGGCGGATGGTGCCAATCCGGACGGTGTCCGAGGCACACCCGGTACGCGCCATAATGGCCTCCCGGATGTCCTCCACCGCCACGGAGTCGTCCAGACCCGTGAGGCGCATATCTGCGCACTTGACGGGCCTGGCGATTCGGACTCCATCCTCCGGCCCGAACAGCCCCCTCAGCATCGTGGCCAAACTATCGGCCGTCTTCGCGCCCTCGGCCCCAGGGAATTCGAGTATTCGAGCCCCTGTCCGGGCCTTGCGGGTCCTCGCCTCGACGCCCCCGATGTCGGAGACGTCCAGCTCCCGCCGGGCGCGTCTTAGGACGGCCTCATAGTTTAGGCCCCTCTCAGCCGCCTCAGGCAGTACGGTGATTACCACCGCAGCCGTCTTCGGCGACTTGAGGCCCCTACGCGACCTTCTCCCCTTTCCGCCGGCTCCCGCCTGGGGAGCGGCGGCCACAGCGGCACTTTTGGCCGCCGCTCTCCGCTCTTGGCCGCGTGCCTTCCTGCTACGCTCAGCCACCTGCCAGCCCTGTTCGAGCCTGGCAGCAGCGCTGAGTGCAGCAGGCGCAGTCGCGGGTTCGCCGGCCGGCGCCTGCGGCGCAATCGCTGGCGCCGACCGCGGCCCGGCCTTGGCGGGAGCCGGCGCCTTGCCGGCCTTCTTGGCCCCCTTGGGTCCCGCCGCGGCCGCAGCGTAGCTCACCACGCGGCCACCCTGACAGGGCAGCGGGGTGGGAGCCGACGCTTGCGGCCACCTCGTCCTATCCGCGGCGGTCGGAGGGGCGGCTCAGGCGGGAGCCTGGCCGCTACGGCCTCGATACGCGCATCCATCATTACCTCTACTCGGGCTAGGATGACGCGTATCGCCGACTCCGTCACGCCATGCACCTCGTCGGGCGGCGGCTCCTCCCCCTTCCGAGGTCTCCCGCGGCCACGAGCCGGCGGAGGGACTACGACGAGGGGAGGCAGCGGAGAAGCCACGACGGGCGCAGCCGGCGCAGCGGCCGCGACGGGCGCAGCCGGCGCCACGGGCGCAGACGACGATGGGCCCGCCCTCACTGGCGCGGCCCGTTTCGGCGGCGGGACCGGCGCCGGCAGGGCAGCCGGCACCAGGCGCTCAAATTGGGACCGCAGGTCAGCCATGTCTTTGGCCAACCCGCGATTCTCCCTCCGCAACGCCTCCAACTCCGTCTCCAGCTTGCGGTTGCGTTCTCGCAAGCCGGAGACCTCCTTGCTGAGGCGGGCGTTCGCGGCCTGAAGGGCCGCCACCCCGCCTTCCCGGTCGGCTGAACCCGGCGTTGCCGGCCTCGCCGCCACCGTACCGCCCCGACCCCTGCGCCCCCTGCGCGCGGTCGCAACCTTGGGGGGAGGCCTGATGGAATCGGTCCCCTCCGAGTCGGACGCGGAGCTGCCTTCCCTTTCCAGGGGGCGCTTCCTATCCCTCGGGGGGGAGCAGGCCCCCCTCCCTCTCCCTAACGTTTAGGGCCGCCGTCAGAGTCTTCGCCGCAGAACGCAGCTTGGACTCCTCAGCAGCCCCCCTACCTCCTAGCTCCCTATCGCTTCCGGACGACGAAGACGACACCTCCACCCTCATCCCCGACGCCCAGATTTTGCCGACTCCTTCGCCAGTTTTCGGCCCCTCCTCACAGGACGGCTCTGTGGCCCTGCCACCCTCGTCCGCCGACATCGCCGATCCCGTGTCGGTCTCCTCCGACGGCCCTACAGCACCGCCTCCCTTCTCCTGCGACGGCTCTGCGGCAGTGCAGCCCTCGTCGCTCGACAGCACTATGCTAGCGCTGTCGCTCCCTCCATTGGACGGTCCTGCGGCCCCGCCGCCCTCGTCCCGCGACGGCCCTGCGCCTGATGCGCCCTTGTCGCTCTCCACATTGTCGGACGACCTGGCAGAACAGGCGTCCCCTTCCTACAACGGCTCTGCGGTGGCTGCAGTCGCACCGCCCTCGTCGCTCGCGGCCGCGGCGGCAGATATTTGCGCCTGCCGCGCCGCCTCCTTCTTCGCTGCATCCTTCCTGGCGCGCACCCTCAACGAGTGCGTCGTTTCGGATAGCAGCTTCCTCCTCTTCCTCCTTTTTTTTTCTCTTTCCCCCCCCTGTTGAGCCTCGAGTTGTTGCGCCGGGCTCTCGGCGAATTGAGCAGTCGATGTCTCCCTCCCATACGTATGGAGACTGACTGTGCCGGTGACTGTGCGCGTCTCGCGCTCAGAAACCGGCACAGTGAGGGACTCCCCGGCGTGGCCGGGACCCTCTGGAGTATCTACGCACGTTTTCACTCCTGCCATATTTGGATCATTTTTAAGTCTTGCCTTGACTACCACTCTAGCGGCTGGACGCTTTTTTTTTTTTTCGCGCGCGCTTCTTAACCCACCAGCCATACATCTCCTCGCCGAGTGGCCAAACTTAAGATTTGGGGTAATTTTTTATAGGGGTTTTCTTCCCCGCGGTCCGAAGACCCCCGGTCCTGATCCCCTTACTCAGGATTACGGTTTGGGTCTTCCGGGTCTGGCCGCTCGCGAGCGACCGACCCGTCACGCCCCCGGGCCGTGACGCAACCGTCCCTGGCGACGGAGTGCCATGAGACACATCCGCCCCATTGACCCCGGGTCAAATCCGCCGTGCGCTCTGCCTTGAGAGTCGGCACGCGGAGACCCCCCCTCCCGCCGGAATCTTGGCCGTCCAAATGGACGTTTCCAGGGTGCACCACGTGGAGGTGCCCCGGCCTCGCACCCCAATATTGTCACCCTACTGGCGATACACCGATACCAATATCGAGTAACAGTTTTGTTAGCACTGTTGTCAAAATTTTGGATATTTATTACTAGAATTACTTAAACTAGGTGTAGGCGTACCTCGAAGGGAGGCACGTGCTCTGGGAGGGGGACGACGGGCGCATACGACATCATCGGGTAGAGTGCGGCGTTCCACAGGGTTCGGTCCTTGGTCCGACCTTGTGGAACGTTGGGTTTGACTGGCTTCTCCGGGGTCAGCTCCTTCCCGGGATGGGGGTTATCTGTTATGCAGATGACACCCTCATTACGGTGAGGGGGGCTGATTTCCGGGGGGCCGCCCGACTAGCAAGGATTGGAGTAGCGCTCGTCGTCGACCGGATAGGCATGTTGGGCCTGAGGGTCTCACGGGCAAAGACAGAGGCCCTCCTCTTTTATGGTCCAAGCCGAGGTCTCCCCCGCAGAGCACAGATCAGTGTGTCTGGGGTTGCCGTGCCGGTGCAGACTCGGATGAAGTACCTGGGTCTGCACCTAGATAGTAGATGGAGCTTCGGGCCGCACTTTGCCCAGCTAGTCCCTCGACTCGCCAAGGCAGCCGCGGCGTTAGGTAGGCTTCTGCCAAACACTGGAGGCCCTGGATCGTCCTGCCGGCGTCTGTATGCCGGTATCTTGCGGTCTATGGCACTGTACGGTGCCCCTATCTGGGTGGAGTCTCTCACCGCCTCTAATAAGGCTAAATTGCGAAAGGCGCAGAGAGCCATGGCGGTGAGAACAATACGAGGATACCGTACAGTGTCCTGGACTGCAGCCACACTGCTGGCGGGCGATCCACCCTGGCCTCTACAAGCTAGGGCGCTTGCAGAGGTCTACCGACTCTGCGCTGCAGCGCGGGTCAGTGGCGGAGGTATCACCACAAGGGGACTGAGTAGGGCAATAAAAACGGCCCGAAGGATAGTTATCCGGCGCTGGAGGGAGGAATTGGAGTCCCCTGTAGCAGGACGGGGGACTGTAGAGGCGATTGCGCCCCACCTCCACCGCTGGATGAAACGAAAGCACGGCAACCTGACCTTCCGGATGACGCAGGTACTTACCGGACACGGGGTCTTTGGTAAGTACCTGCATAGAATCAGGCGTGAGGAGGCCCCCGGATGCCATGAGTGTGGCGCGCCAAATGATGATGTGCGTCACACCCTGGAGGTATGTCCCGCCTGGGGGCCTCAGCGCCGCGACCTGTCGGCGGTCATAGGAACGGGCCTGTCGTTGTTGACCATCATAACAAAGATGCTCGACAGCGACAGGTGCTGGTCGGCGATGGCCTCTTTCTGCGAGGAGGTCATCGCCCGGAAGGAAGCCGCGGAGCGGGAACGCGAGGCACTTGCGTCCGCTAACTCGCTCCGTAGGCGGCGGCCAGGGAGGGGGAGGCGCCGATATGCGCGTCTCCTCCCACCGCCTTGAGTGACGACAGGACGTGGCCCGACGGCCTTGCGTAGGAGTGTCGGGGATTGAATGTCATTAGACGATCTCTCCGGCACTCCGTAAAAGCGTGGAAGGGACCGCTGTTGGTTTTAGTGGGTATTCGGGTTGCATAGGCGACTGGTGAGTCCCACACACCCCCCTCGTCTGTTACCGGCGAGGGGTAGTGCGTAAATTGCATTTCCACAGCGTTAACAAAAAAAAAAAAAAAAAGGTGTAAGAATAATGTCATAAAACACTAAAGTTATTTGCAGATTCATAGCTCTTACCAATCCTGAGATAAAGTGATTTGTTTCTAATCACAATAATAGGTTTGCCAGCGTACGTTGACCTCTGTCTGCGGCCCGCGAAGAAAAAAAATACCTACTGGGTCGAGTCGCATAGGTAGAATATTTACCTAAAATGTAACTAGGTATGTAGTTCAATGCGCGAACTGTTTAGTACCTACAATTGCTGACGTACGTTGACCTATCCCATGTGTCCATAACTAAATAAGTTATCGCCAAACGAAAGGTGGCACCACAAAGTATGCTCTGACAACATTGGTATTGTTACGAATTGTTACGCTACCCCCTTACATTAAAAGTTACTTGCTCGCTGTATACACTTACTTGCAAAAATATTGCTATGACGAATATAATAAAGGCTGATAACGTGAGGCTTGATACCAATTTTTTTAAATTAGGATGTATTAATCTAGCTAAACAAGTTTCAGAGCGTCGAAGGTTGTGGTCTCAAGTGCGGTCGTATCAGTGCAGCCGTATAAACCAGGTGTCGATATATGTCGCGGCCTCTGCATAAGATGGACTCTGACACGAGTTAAATTATCGATGCCAGCAACGACTACATGCTGTGGTGAGACCTATCCATCATATAATTATGGTTAAAGTGTTTCCTGCCTAGTAAGGTGACTACATAAGTCCTGGGTAATATTGACATAGGTGGTCCAGATTAGATATAAATAATTTGGTCACGTTGTTTATGTTGGTAATATAAAGTGCTCCGTAATACTAAACTATGGATTGTTTTTTGTGTGCTCGATCATTGTAATCGGCCTGCTTATTTGTTACTGATGTTATTCTAATTTTAGTGTCTCATTCTATAAATGTCAGATGTGGCCGAGCTCAAAAGTGAATAGCATGAATCGCATAACGGATAACTGGTAAACTTTTGGATAATGGTAAATATTGCTTCGGATAATTGGACTGTGATTGGTTGCCTCATCGGACAATATATCGAGAAGATAATTGTCTAAAGTTGTCGGTTTGTGTTAAGAAACTAGGGTTGGCCAGAGGCATCGCCTAAGTGAAAATACAAACTGTTGGATCACTATGATGAGGACAACTGACATGTATTCAATTACCGATGGTTTTATTTGTATCAAGTATGTTGCTTTGGACAATTGGACTGTGATTGGTTGTCTCATCGGACAATATATCGAGAAGATAATTGTCTAAAGTTGTCGGTTTGTGTTAAGAGACTAGGGTTGGCCAGAGGCATCGCCTAGGTGAAATACAAACTGTTGGATCACTATGATGAGGACAACTGACATGTGTTCAATTACCGATGGTTTTATTTGTATCAAGTATGTTGCTTTGCACAATTGGACTGGGATTGGTTGTCTCATCGGACAATATATCGAGAAGATAATTGTCTAAAGTTGTCGGTTTGTGTTAAGAGACTAGGGTTGGCCAGAGGCATCACCTAGGTGAAAATACAAACTGTTGGATCACTATGATGAGCATAACTGACATATGTTCAATTACCGATGGTCTTATTTGTATACACCATATAAGCTGGCCGCCGATGGAATAGCTGGTTTGTTGTATACGAATACTTAAAACGCAGTTTGAAAATGACGCCTTTAGACTAACCGGCGAGAGCATAGCTACAGGGTATTTTTCAACTTATCAGCTTCATTATGGTCAATTTCGAGTACCCTTACGTTGTAGCATCATGTGAACTGGCTGCCCGAAGAATAGCTTGCAGTTATGTAAGCGAATAATATAATCTGACTGCACAGATGGCGTAGTGGTTAAGATAGCGACCTACATTGCCAGTGTCGGGGGTTCGAATCCCACGCGGGACAACACTTTGTGCGATCCACAAATTGTTGTTCTGAGTCTGGATGTAATTTGTGTCCGTTAATTGTATGTTTGTAAAGTCCCCCGCAATACAAGAATTATTTCCTTAGTGCAGGGTGTTGTCTTAAAAAATAAAATAAATAAATAAATAATTCATTAGTGGGATGGTAAAATAAGTCTGTTAAATAAGCATATAGAGCTATGGCTACTGATTATGGTTTTGTTCTCAGCATGCCCATAGTTATCACGGCATCCAGGGATGGATGCATTCTCAGGAGGGCCGGGTGGTATTTCTAATCAACAGTGGCAATTACCGAGTTTACTCCTTAAATTTTTTACAACTTAGTTAATCTCGATTAGTATTGATTTGTTTACATCGCGTAAGCGGGCTAGCCACATGATCCTTAACCACGGATAGCTTATGTTGATGTACAACAATACTTAGCAGGAGTAGAAGACAGTCTTTTACATTTACACTGATAATACAGTCTTAGCTAATGATTACGATATTATCCTCAGCATTGGAATATGTTGGCATCCAGGGACGGATGCATCTTCAGGACGGCCGGATGTTACCGCCAAACGAAAGGTGGCAACACAAAGTATGCTCTGACAACATTGGTAGCTGCGTATGGCCATGCTTGAGTGGTTTACTAGCGAACAACGGTTATAAATAGATGGTCATAAATGAGTTGAGGGCATTCGGTGGTCACACATGGAAGAGTCAACAGAAGCAAGGAAGAAGTATCTATAACAGTTTAACATTACAAGTGCTTATTAAGGCTATGTTACTAAGTGTGTATTTATAAAGATGTAATTATGGAGGTATACGAATAAAGGATAGTATATAATATACGTCATTGTCTTAGTGTTTTATAAATATTTTTATAAGATAATTAGTTCAAAATTTAAGTACCATTTTTTTTTTTATATATTCGGTATCAGAATCGAGTACTGAATACCCTCCTTCAATATGTATAATCATTTACCAGTCACCCTGTTTATTACGAGAATGGAGACGTAAAATTTTCGTTCATTCGATCTTTAAGGGCTCGGGCGTCATTCATCGCGGCAAGAGGCCTAGTTTGACTTCAAGGAGAGATGGGAGACATGTTACCACAAGGTTTGGCAGTAGCCCTGACAGAACGGCATGACAAACTCATTGTCTGAGATGATGATCAAAGGCCCATGGCCTGTCGAGAATAAGGTTTAGTTTTTAATTGTTAATTTGATGGCGATATTAACGTGTCGCAGTATGATGCTGGAGTCGAGTTGCTGTAGCCCATTTTCTGAGGATCGTGAGAGCCAACCAGCAGTGGAAGACCACCTATAGGTCCAGCAGAACCTTTTTTGAGGATAAGTTGTGATATAATCCCCCGTCTGATCCGTCCGGAACGAGGAAGGAGACGGCGCGCGACCCCATAACCTGCTGTACACAGTACCTCTTCGCAATGTGGGCGGGCCACTGGAGGTCCAGCGGACAGGCGGTCCAGCGGAACGTACTCTCAACTGTTACACATTGTTTAATATAATGTTGCTGTCCACAATCTTATTCAGAATTAGGTTAATCGCAAGTTTTCTCACACTGAAATCGGGAAATGTCTCCCATAGAGATACGATTATGATTTCGTATTCGTAAGTCGCTGCTTACTTTTATATGAAAAGCTTGAGACTATAGAAGTAGATTGAAGATTGATGATAAAAATGTTAAAGTAGATAAAAAAGTGGCGAATTTGGAGGCGCGCGGGAAGAACGCCTCCACGACGACGCGGTCTGCCGTCGAGAGGAGAGGGTACTCCGCAGGAGTATTCTGTCGGGCCGACCACTGAAGACAAGTTACTCTGCATCATGGTAGGCCCAACGAAGAAGGCGACATGCCATGGGTGGGTTACGGGGCCGAGCGCCGCCCCTCTGTCGCCCCGGATGGAGCCGGGCGGTGGGCGCGCTGACCGTAGTCACAGTATAGTCATCATCTCATCATCTCAGCCCATACACGTCCCACTGTTAGGCTCGGGCCTCCTCCATAAGAGAAGGGTAATTGACCTACTATACCACGCTGGTCAGACGTGTTGGTATAGGGTTTTATTTCGAGTTTTCCTTCTCTAGTAGTATAGTCATCTATCCAGTAATGTATCTCGATCGTAACCTTGAATTAAATGCCTAAACGTAAACATGTGATAGGGCTGCCCGCCTCCAGCATTTTAATTACATTTGCCTACTTTGTGTTTCCATTTAGTTTTGTATATACTTTTCTTATATAAACAAATAAAATACTTTGTGAATTGAATAGGAAGTGTTCAATAAGAATGCGTGTTGATTTTTGATTGGTAGTTTTAATTAAAAAAAAAACATGTTTATGTTTAAATAACAAATCGGTCTATAAATTTAAATTATCTAGTGACAGACAAACGGTCAAATTATTTTTTTCTAGTAGGTACTATTCATACACATAGTACAATAAACATATATTATTAATACGTCTTTACTTTGAATTATATAAACTAACAAAACAAAACACATTATGAGTTTTAACACAAGCGTACCTACCGTAACATGATTCATGAACCGCCTATAACTACCTATTTCACTCGTGTCAATCACTTTATTCACTTTATTTATTAATCCAGACAACTTTTTTTCGGAAGATAAAAGGAAATTAAAACGACACACATTATGTACCTACCTACTAGTAAGTAAAATTATTTTATAATCTTACCTTTCAGAGTTTCTTATTGACGTTTCGTTATTGACGAATTCATGCAACCAAAAACAGCACAATATACCCTACTTGTCATATTAAATATGTGTATAATTATGTATTTTAGTGAAAAATTCGCGCAGTTATTGTTAAAAAAACAACACACCGTTCGTTCATCACTGCAGCACAGTCGCGACTGTCTACATGCCGAGCGCATGCCGAGATTGAGGCGCGTAGGTATAGCTCGCGTTTCGTCCGTTTGTATGAAGTTGGATTACTGGTAGATTATATTACCGTGCCATAGCCCACCCCAAAGAAAAAAGGCGTTCATGGCCACGGGCGGATTAAGATGTCTCAAGTCCAACAAGTCATCGTAATTACAGATATTTATAATTATCTACCCGATACAGAAAATTAGTTATTAAATTTTGACCTACATTTTAGTACAAATTTATTGCTAGTATAAGAAGAAAATGATTCTGTATGAAAGAAAATTCAAAAAGTTTTCGTATCGTCGGGCAATCAAAAATCAAATACAAACGCGATAAAATAGTAGTAAAAAGTACTTAGTTTTATTTAAAATGTGTAATACTCGCGTAAACATCATAAATCATTAAATAATAGACAAGTCCGCTGATTTTCTCAGTATCTTCTCAGGATCTTCTCAGTAACAGTCACGTTGCCATTTGGTGGTATTTTATTGGATTTAATTTAATTGTATTAAGACAATATGTAAGTGGCCTCGCGGGGTTTATGCATAATAGATTATTTGAATTTGAGTCATAAATAATTGTACCAATACACGGCATAATGTATTTATTATTATTACAACACATTAATTCTAATTATATACAAAAATATACTCATTTACATACATATAGAGAGGTGAGTATCATGCGGTGGGTGCTTATGTCTCTAAGTATTACCTATCCACATAACTTAATGTAGAAACAGAATTAGTACCTATTCAAATGTAGGCAGGCGCGGCATATCATCAATTATTGCTTGCTAAATATGAAAAGTCAGAATAAATATAAAACTGTTTCCCTTCTCATCTTGAGGGAAAATGTTTTCCTTATAAATTGAAAAATTATATCCTGACTTTTTTATATTTTTGTTTTAAATATGCTAATATTTAATATAGCATTTACATTTATAAATTAAAACCTTAATAATTAAAGAATTATTTAAGTGTTTAATGGTCAAATCTCAAAATATAATAAATTGGTAGACTAGTCTGACTAGGAAGTCAGCCTAGTCAGTCTGGATAAGTATTATCACAAGTAATCAATGCCCTGCACACCTTTCTAAGATTATAAAACGGAAATAACCTAAATATTTTACATAAACTTTGTATAATTTTAATAAATATTTATGGATGCAAATGTACTTTATTAATTGAACCATTGTATAAAGAGGGCTTCAAATATTCTATTAAAATTGGTCCGTCACTTCGAGAACACCTTTTGTATCTAAACAAAGTAGCACATAGAAAGTTGAATAAAATTAAATAAACGAGTTCCAGTTTTAATTAAATATACGTAATATTCACAATTTCGCTTTTAATCAGCCTCATTAGTGCTATTATATGTTTTCATAAGTACAATTGGTTAGCACCATTTGCCTGCAACGCCATTGACTCTAACTGGCATATGTGTGTTCTCTGGGTACAAATCGTCAGCAGCTGGCGTTTCGCATGCGCTTAAACCATTTAGCACTTTCCTCGTTGGCCGTGGAGTCGCCCGACCGGCATCTCTTATCCTTTCTCTCGCCCATTTGTCTCCAGCGTGAGTTCTTTTCACTGGTCTCTTATTACAAGATTCTGAATCTGTATGCTTCGCTTCCGAAGGCGGTCTACTTGGAGTTTCAGATTCACTACCATTTATTAAAGAGTGTGCACTGCGGGCTTTGTGGAGGGATAGACGTAAAGGTTTTCGAGGTGGTGTCGGTCGAGACTTACCGTCATTTTCTTTCCGATCATCATTTTTCTTGTAATGACTTACTCTTGAACAAGTCTCTGATCCGTAATCGATTCTTGGTGAGCTGCTGTACATATCTCCATTTGGAAAATCTGATTCTGACTCGAATTCGGAAGACTTTGCACTTCGAGAGTATAATTTAGAGGTCCTTCTACTTGACTTATGGGCATTTTCCAGTACTTTCCCGTCTATTCTGTGATACATGTAATGTCTTTCAGAGTCCAATTGTATATCTTCGGCACTTTCGTTCTTTTTCATCTTTCGCAAACGCTGCGACCGTTTGAGTTGCTCAATTATGGAGAGCGTTTTCCTCTCAGCCCAATTTGTTTTCTTGATACTTTCTTCTATCCTGGTTGCTGCTTTCTTAATTTCATAATGCCTCGGATCAACACTGATAGAGGAATGTGTATCTCGCAAGTCCAAATCGCTGTCAGACCTGAAGTATTCTTCGCATTTGGATTTGTTCTGTCTCTCATTCTTCATGCGTTGTTTCTCCATGTGTCTTTGGTTTCTCTCAATCATGCGTATTGCTGCGTCTGTTTCGGCACTGTAGTCTATATCTCCATGAATGCAATGATGAGAAAGGGAATGGCGCATCCTTTCAGCTTTATGTTCCAGACTGTGCGAACTATGTGATCTATGATGCAAAGGGGGTGACGCTCTTGGTGATATGGCCGCTCTCGATGAAGCTCCAGAAGCATTAGATCTTGGTCTTATCAACGGTAGATTAGATTCCACTCCGTCTAGGCCTGGAAGCTTTGCTACGATGGCTGTAATATCAGGACCTTTCTGGAACACCTGTACTTCTGACTTTGGACTGGGTTTATTGTTTTGAGGCTCTGTGGTGATATTGATGTTGGTGACGTTCTTCTTAGTCTTGTTAACCGTGATGCAGCTGTCGTTACTGCTCACCGAGTGTAACTGTAAATAGAAATATTTATGAGAACACCAAGTGATTTTTCTGTATTTTGACGGAGTAAGAATACAATTTACCATCCCTTATCTTGCCCATGGAATTGAAGGAAAACCCGAAACTACTCATTTGATCAGAGTGGTATGGTTGGTAAATTTTCCAATACGAATTTTGGAATAGAATCGAGGCGAGCAGTGTGAGATGTTGAAGATAATTTCAATTAATTCTCATACATACCATATTTTGAAGATAGTGGTATTTCGAAAAACATTTGAATGAATGTGTTTTAAGATCACTGTATGAATATATATTAAGATTAATAATGAAATAACATATTTTCCTTGTATGATGATGTATCTTTAATCCGTCGGATGATGAAGGGATTGCCGCGCGAACCCATTAAATGTCATATACAGTACCTTCCAAATGCCATATGGACAGGACACCGGCACACCCATACTTAACGTCAGTGAACCCGTCCGACGAGTTGCTTTTTCAGGATTGTTGTCATGGGAGCGCTCTTGGGACGATGCATAACAAGGAATCCAACGGCCAAACCTCCTGCCAAGTGTGTTGAGTATAACACAAAATCCTTACGCCTTCCCGTGGGGTGGCTTATATTCGACAGTAGACATCTGATTATATTTCTATTATTACGTCAATTCTAAGTTATAATTATTTCTAAGTCATAATTATTTTATGTTCTAAATCTTACGGTTGGATGTCTGCTTAGTAGTTCGGCGACCTGCTCCTCGAGGTAGGAGATACGATGAGTTAGTCTGGTGTTGTCGGAGCGCAGGCCTTCCTTTGCCTTTTCTGCATCTTCCGCTGCTGCTCTAAGAGATCCTAGCTCAGCTCTGAGGCACACTGCTTCATTCTAAGGAATGAAATCAGAACCAGAAATCGATTAAGATATATCATATATTGATAGGCATGATTTAAATCCAAATCATTTATTATTTATTTATTTTAAAGGAAACTGACAGCTAAAATAGCAACATAAAGCCATTTATGAGTCTCCACAAATAATAATTTCATATATATTTTTTTTTAAGAACAAGAGCCTTTCAATACATAAAAATATTTGAGTAACAAGATAACAATTACTTAAAGCTAACTCCATACAACAAAGTAATTCCTTGTCTTGTAAACATACTACGATACAAAAACTGAATATTGTACTGCAAAATAGTAATTCTAAAAACAAAATAAAGAGAAAAAAATGTACTAATAATGATAAACTTTCTAAATTAATGAAAAAAAAAATCTGAGATTTATTGCAATAAGTCTGTTCCTCAGTGAAGGTATACTTGTGTTATACATAAACCCTGTGGGCGCACTTATATATTGCTTTTTTTTACATTTCATCTTAAATTACCACCTAATCGGAAGGCGACTGCACTAAGAACCGGCAAGAAACTCAGCGGATTTGTCTGTTTTATTTATTCACAAATTTCTAATTAATATGCGAGCAAACCTTGTACTAACCCATCTGAACAAATTGGTATAAGTACATCAATTTCCTTTCCATAGTGGAGGAGGTTTCTTTCCAGTCGTGAGAATGGGAGTAGAATAGACTATATGAGTTGAGATGACGATAATGATATATTAGGATATCATCGTCATCGCAACCCACATACGTCCCACTGTTAGGCTCGGGCCTCCTCCACAATGGGAGGTAATTTGACCTACTATACCATGATGGGCAGACATGTTGGTATAAGATTTCATTTCGAGTTATCCTTCTCTTGCACAGATGTTATGCGCATTTTATATCCCATAGTCGCCTTTTACGACACCCACAGGCAAGACAGGGAGTGGTGAATTGTATTCTTACTCAGTCTTTAATATTGCTTGCTGAAATACGTACTACCCACACAAGTCTAACTGGTAAGACGTTTGGAACGGATTGCCAATAGATGTGAGTTCAAATCCTAGGTGTGGTGGTCGTTATTCAATCGCAAATAAGTTTTTTATAAATATTTATATGCATATTTAATCTCTTAGTTTACGACACCCATGGGCAAGAGTGGAGGTTGTGAATTATATTCTTACTCCGTCCATGTGCTATCCTTCTCTTGCCCGCGGTTGTCGTGAAAGACGACTATGGGATCAAATATGCATATAACATCATCATCAGCAAGAGAAGGCAATTTCGAAATAAAACCCTATTACGGCTGCGGGTGACCGGACCGGGCATTTAGTACGCCACCCGCGGTGAGGCTAGCCTCGCAGCGGCGATCGGTGTCCCGGGAAGGGGACGTCTTTGGGTACTCCCTTGAGGTATTCTGTCGGGTCGACCACTAAAGTCAAAGAACTCTGCAACGAAGGCGACGTAGTATAGGGTGGGTTACAGGACCGCGCGCCGCCCCTCTGTCGCCCGGAGGAAGCCGGGCGGCGGGTGCATTAACCGTAGCCCACCCAAAAAAAAAAATACCAACACGCCTGACCAGCGTGGTATAGTAGGTCAATTTCCCTTATTGTAGAAGATGCTCGACCGCAGCAGTGGGACGTATATGAGCTGAAATGAAATATTTAATATTTTGATTGTTATACCTGTGTGAATCCGCTTTGTTGTGGAGGGGTGGTTGGTTCTGTGCGGTAGTTGGTGCGGAGGAGTACGATGCGTGCCGGGTTGTTGATGCTTGTAGCGCGTTGCAGCTCCTCCTGACTGCGACACGCTGTCACTGATATACCGTTTACTTCTAACAACCTGTGTTTAAAAAACAATAATGTTTAATAATGTTTCTTCGGTATGTTGACGGAATAAGAATTAGGGCTGTTGATATTTTTAAAAATATCGTTTTTTCGATATATGGATATTTAATGATATCTGATGTTTACGCGAGCACTACACATTGTAAATAAAACTAGTCGGTTATAACGTAATAACGTTGACTTGTTTGGACGTCAGACATCTTAGTCCGCCCGTGACCATTAATGCTGTAAAGTATTCGAAACGTCGTTCATAAATCAAATACAAACGCGATATAATCCGTAAAAGTAGTTTTATTTACGATATCTATATTGGGATTCGATATATCGAAAAAAAAATTATATATCGATATTTTTTGCGCATGATCACTTTTTAGCTTCGTTCTTTGCAGGGTTGCCGTGATGAGATTTTATTTTAGCAAAATTCTAGGCATAAATCATAACGTCAATTTCATGATGTTCCCAGTAGATTAAGTTTCCGTTGATTTTGTAGAATGCATACTTTACAAATAACGATGTAAAACCGGCTAAGTGCGAGTCGGAGTCGCGCACAAAGGGTGCCGTACTATTATTTAAAAAGAAAATCGCGTTTGTTGTATGAGAGCCTCTTTAAATATTTATTTTATTTTTAGTATTTATTGTTATAGCGGCAACAAAAATACATATTTTGTAAAAATTTCAACTGTCTAGCTATCGCAGTTCTTGAGATACAGCCTGGTGACAGACAGACGGACGGACAGACAGCGAAGTCTTAGTAATAGGGTCCCGTTTATACCCTTTGGGTACGGAACCCTAAAAACAACAAATCTATCCAAATAAATATAGACCCTCGATACTTACTTTTAAGTATCGAACTATTGATATATCGTCCAAAAAAAAAATCGGCGATAAGTATCGATATTTTTAAATAATAATATAGTGTTGCGTAATTCGAATCATTTAATTCGAATAACTCGAATAAGACTATTGACTCGTTCATTCGAATCGCCGTTGACCGAAACCGAATCAATTCTACTTAGGCAGGTAGGTACTCATAGCGCGGGCGGCCGCGGCGGCGCGACGCGGCGATCAGTCGACTCGGTTTGATAGGACATTCGTTGATTCGTTTAACGTTTTCTATTCGTTGATTAGTTTTCTGTCCCTCGCGCGATTTAATGTTTTCTTGCTTTTGTTGACTGCTCGTTTACGTAATTAAAAATAATAGTTATTAATTATGAGTATACCTGAGACGTATAAAAACGTATTTTTTTTTAAGTTGATTTATCGGGTAATTACTAATTAGAATCAGACTTTATTTAAAAAAAAGTATTTTTTTGTATATGATTTTATTATTACTTTTTGTTATTTAGTATGCTGATTTTAATCATAATAATAAAAGAGTATTGTCATTACCTACGTGTTTAAAATCAATATACCTATAAGTCCCCTTTCCGTAACCAAATACCGAGCACACTGCTGTAACTCAAAATCTCGACTCATTCGTAATGCAAACCGATCCGCAAAAAAAACTCGCTCGAATAATAATGTAAACGAATTATAACTCGCCAACTCGGCTTCACAGGCGGATGACTTGACATACGAGTACGAATTTGACTATAATGCTGACGTGACAAATGTGACGATTCGAATCAATTCGAATTGCGATTCGAATCAATAGTAATTTTAATTCGATTGATTCGAATTGAAAAAAAGCAATTCGTCTCATCGCTATAATAATATCGATATTTTATCAACAGCCCTAGTAAGAATACAAATCACCATCGCTTTTTTACCCGTGGGTGTCGCTAGATACGAATAAGGGATACAATATGTATATAACATTAACAACACCTCGAAATAAAACCTTGTGCCAAGTCGTTTGACCAGCGTAGTGTATAAGTAGGTCAATTTTCCTTCCATTTTATATTTTTTTGAATGATATTTATTACGAAAAGGCCACATTTAATTTTTTTTCTATCATTCAATTTAATATCAACGTTTGATTATTTCTGATGTTTACGCGAGTATTACACCTTATAAATAAAACTGTTTCAAATTGCGTTTGTATTTTATTTATGATATGCCCGACGTTTCGAACACTTTTCTGAAAAGTAACTTTATTTACAATTGCACTTTTTTAAACTTTTCATTACGTATAGCAAAGTTGAACACAAAATAAAGCGATAAGTTAAATCTGAGATAGCATATCTAACCAGTTGCTTTGACGCTCAACGTGGCGGCCAAGATACTGAGAAATTTCCTGCAATAATGTAAATCTCGGCTGCATCGGCCCTCAGTGCGTAGCCCACCGTGCCCATCTATAGGCATAGATAAGATCGCGATCGGCGCGATTGTGGTACGGCGAACCGACGTGCATTTGCATTGCTGAGAATAAAATGCTTATTCAAGTGTTGATTGCACATGAAAAATGTTTTAAAGGACCTATTACGTTCCTAGCGCTTATTTTATGTCATGTTTATCTTATTATATAAATGGCAAGTATTTTTATTAATTAACAAGTAGATAGTAGAAGTAAATAAACTATTTTTACGGATTTTATCGCGTTTGTATTTGATTTTTGATTACCCGACGTTTCGAACACTTTACAGCGTTCATGGTCACGGGCGGACTAAGATGTCTCACGTCCAACAAGTCGTAGTTATTATAGAGATTTATATCTACCTGATACAGAAACGAAAATGCTATAGTGTTAGAAACGTCAGGCAATCGAATCTCAAACACAAACGCGATGAAATCTGTATAACAGTTTTATTTACAACTAGCAACCTGCCCTCGCTTCGCTTCGGTTTCAGTCGCTTAAACCCGCGTAGTTCCCGTTCCTGTGGGAATACCGGGATAAAATATAGCCTATGTTACTCCCTGATATTATAGCTTTCCATTGGTGAAAGAATTTTTGAAATCGGTTCGATGGTTTAAGCGTGAAAGCGTTACAAACAAACAAACAAACAAACATCCTTACTTTCGCATTTATAATATTAGTATGGATGTGTAATACTCACGTAAATATCAGAAATCATTAATTACTAAGACTCTTTTAAAAAGCTTTTCTTAGATTTTCAAAGGTAGTAGCCGTGCGATAGTATGTGCTATCATTTATAATATAAAATATATAGGAATTTCAGTTACCGGTCTCCAGGTTTCAAGTTGGTGTGGTCGCCTGGCCACTCGACTACCATCCCGTTTCCACGAGGTGCTGCTCCCCAAGTACCCTCACGCACATCCGCTGTCACCAGTGACGCGGACCCACCGCTTTCGCGTACCAAACTGGGAACAAACAAAAGAAATTAACAACATCTTTATTAACGGAATTACTCATGATATAATTTAACAACACCTTGGCAACACATCAATGAGTAGATCCTGGTGGAATGGAACTTAGACAAATATAACTCAAGGACACAAATTACAACGCGTCTCGATACAATTATTTGTGTATCACAAAAACAATTGTATTACGCAAGTATTACTAAGTATTACCCTATTATTATATTATTATGGTATACTATTATTATAGTATTATTAAGTATTACCCTATTACTAAGACTTCGCTGTCTGTCCGTCCGTCTGTCTGTCACCAGGCTGTAGCTCAAGAACCGCGATAGTTAGTTGAAATTTTCTCTCTCCCAGATAACAAACGCGATTTTTTATAGATTATGGTACGGAACCCTTCGTGCGCGACTCTGACTCAAGCTTAGCCGGTTTTTTATTATATTTTAAGGCACCATTCTAAATATATATTATATTTGCGGGTAAAAACTAGTTTCGTTAAATGTTGAGGACTCGTAGATAGTAAGGTATTTGTTTGCTTGCTATTATGTAAATAATTCACATATAGGAATTTAAAAGCGATATTTATAAATAGTATTTTTTTATGGATAACAACATAAAAAATTTAAAATTTATTTTAAAACTTTTTATACGTTCTTCTAACAAATATATTTATAGATAATATAAGAATTTCGCAGACAAAGAATCGATTCACAATAAAATTGAGGTCTGAACGATCGATTCCCGATTAATCGAACTATTAATCTTTTCTTTTGGCAGTGCTTGTGATGACCATTTTTTTTTCAGGAAGTCAGGCGAGTAAATATGTGATGAGCTTTTTTTTTTAGAAAATCTTTCAGTGTTATTAGTCTTACTAAGTATCGAGTGGCAGAAAAAAAAACGAACGAAAATTCTCTGGGATAAAGAATCGGTTCATCGAATCGATTCAGTGCTTCGTATCGATTTATAAAATCGATCTTTTGGGCCTGAAAAATCGATTCTTCGATTAATCGATCTCAGATCACCATCCCTACTTCATAGCACACTGAGCGGCATTGACCTTGGTTATGAGGCCTACATTTAGCGACCACGTGCAAGTTAGTGAATTATTCTTACTTCGTCACCACACAGTAAGTTTTATTCTCCCACTATTAGGGACACGATATCGAACAGAAAGTATCGATACTGTACTCATGAGTAGTATCGAAGGAAAAGTATCGTACTCAATAAAGTATCGAAACAAAAGTATCGATACTCCAAAGTATCGAGTACTGAGTACTTTTTGATCGTCTATGAACGGATTAAAATATTGCGAGCTACATTTTAGAAGGTTCATTACGTTTGTACTAGATGGCGTTACCATAACTATAAGCCGTAAGGTCAAGTTTCACATGGATACTCATTACTATTTATTCGATACGATACCTGCAAAAAAGTACTCAATGAGTATAAGTATCGAAAGCAAAGTATCGAGTACAAAAGTATCGGTATCGAAAGAAAAGTACTCGATACCTAAAATTAAGTATCGATACTTTTTTCGTGTCCCTACCCACTATCACTAAATAACGACAAAGTACAAGGTACTAAAGTGAAACTTCTTTATCCTTTATCCTTCATCCTACATCCTTTATCCTTTATCTCATTCTCTCGCCGGTTGAATCCTATACATTTACGTGTTTGTGTCTTTATGAAATTGCCTTTTCGTTTCCTCGAGTTTGAAATCACAACGATTCTAAAGAAGTTTCACTTTAAAGAATATATTGTGTTAAATTTAATATGCAATCTTAATGTGTTTCTTATTTCTCCTATCATCATATTATTTATTATCAAATAGTAGTTTGTGCCAGAGTAAATAATAAATAATTCCTCACATATTTTATATTCTGTACGTGTGTATATACACACGTACAGAATATAAAATATGTGAGGAATTATTTAGGAGTTCAGTCATATGACTGAACTCCTTCTAAACGGCTGGACTGATTTTGAAGAATTTTGGTGTGTGCTGAGGTGAATTCTTGAATTGTTTAGATTAATGGACCTAGTAGATGGCTATACGATCTATTTCAAGATTTTCCGACTAATATTATAAAAGCGAAAGTTACATACTCACAGTATGTGAAGATGTGAAGATGTTTGTTGCTCTTTCACACAAAAACTACTGAATAGATTTTAATGAAACTTCCTTTAATTGAACTTATTTTTATGATATTCCTACGGGAAGAGGAACTGCGGGTGAAACCGCAGGGCGCTGCTATACACAGGACCTCTGTCCTGTGTGTCTTTTGGAACAACTAGTTAACATCATCATTTCATCTCATATACGTCCCACTGTTGGGCTCGGGTCTCTTTCATAATAGGAGGGAAATTGACCTTACTATACCTACGTATCTACGACGTGTTGGTATAGGGTTTTATTTCGAATTGTCCTTCTCTTGCATAGATGTTATGTGCATATTTAATGCCTTAATCGTCTTTTACGACACTCACGCACAAGAAAGGGGGTGGTAAATTGTATTCTTAATACCACCACACAAATACACAGCCAATTATAGCTATACTAGTAAATATAAGTACGACATATATAATATTTTAGATACACTAAAGAATTATACTAATATTTTTAGCGTACACAAGGTATAGATAAATTATGAAACCCATAACATGCCCGCTCGGGACTGGTTGTAAAAAAAAAACTAAAGCGTCGAACATTCACGCGCGTCACGGCTGAACGACCGACGCTGTACACTATTACAGACAATTGATAGAAACTTGTAAAAAATGGCAACAAATAAAACAAATCAAAAGTTGTTGCCAACTAATAAATTAATCAAAAAATTATTCATTACTACTATTTCAGTGTGGTGACGGAGTTAGAATACAAATCACCACCTCCATTTCGCCCGTGAATCGTAAAAGATGACTAAAGGATGCATTCGCTGTGCGTTAACGCAGATCTGCGATGCGGCCATGCCCCGTGCGCGGCGTCTGCCCCCGAAGAGAGCGGTCCCCTGGTGGTCTCGAGAGTTGGCGGATCTCCGGGCCGCGTGCATACGTGCCCGGAGGGTCCTACACCTGCAGCCGAGCGCGTCACCGCGCCGCTGAGCGGGAGGGCCAGCTGTACGAGGTTTACCGCAGTGTGCGGTCTGCCTTCAGGCTGGTCGTCCGTCAGGCCAACGACGTCAGTCGGCGGGAGATGCTGGACAGCCTCGAGTGTGACCCCTGGGGTCGCCCCTATCTCGCGGCGCTGAGCAAGCTCCGTGCGCGGGGCCCCCCCTCACCGAGACTCTCCAGCCCAGCCTCCTCACCAGAGTTGTCAAGGACCTCTTTCCACGGCGGACGGCGCACTCGCCCCCGGTCATGGCTTCTCCGGACAGCGATCGGGAGGCCGACGATGACAGTATCGTCGAGTGACTGTCGAGGCCTTCCGGCCGGTGCTGATGGAGTGGTTGGAGCAGACGTACGGGGTGATTTCCTTCCGACTGGTGCAGGTGCTGACGGGGCATTGTTGCTTCGCCAAGTACCTGCACAAGATCGTCAGGAGGGAGAGCACACCGTCCTGCCACCATTGCGATTGCGACGAGGACACGGCGCAGCACACGCTCGATGTGTGCGCTGCGTGGGAGGGGGAGCGCCGTGAACTCGTCGCGAACATCAGTGTCGACCTGACGCTGCCGACCATCGCCAAGGAGATGCTCGACAGCGTCAGGAACTGGGACGCGGTTGCCGCCTTCTGTGAGGCCGTCATCTCCTCGTCAAAGAGGCGGCGGATCGTGCGCGAGAGGAGCTCCTTTTCGGTGACACTTGCCGCCGACGACTCGGGCGGCGTAGGCGCGAGTATCTGCGCCTCATGGCGCCCTAGCCGAGGCCGCGGGTGACCGAACCGGGGATTTTAGTTCGTCACCCGCAGGGAGGCTGACCACGTGACGGCGACCGACGTCCCGGGATAGCGATGTCGAGAGGTGAGTGTACCCGAAAGGGTATTCCGTCGGGCCGACCACTGACGCCAAGTCACCCTGTTCCGGTGGTCGACCTAACGATGAAGGCGACGTATGTACAGGTGGGTTATGGGCCCGCACGCCGTCCTTTCGTCGTCCCTGACGAAATGGACCGCGTGTGCGCTTACCATAGTCCATCCATAAAAAAAGCTGGCAATCGAAACAATTGACGTATGCTTGAGGAATAGTGTCAAAACATTGTTCGACGTAACTTGAAACGACGTAAATCGAAACAACGTAAGTCGAAGATTGCCTGTAATTGTAATACGCCTAATATATCCCTTAGTTTTTTACGACATTCACTGACAAAAAAAAGGGTGATGAATTGTTTTATCACTCACTCACTACACGGCAAATATCAATATATGTAGTTTATTCATTTAGTACTTGACTGTACCATCGTTTCGCTGAAGTTATACCTTTTAAGTATGTAGATACACGAGTGTACAATACTGGTGTATAGTTAAGTTATACTTATATAAGGGCTAGCGCCCACTAAGGGCACACTGACCCTCACACTACAGATAAGCAAATGCAAATTTATACACTTCACTTGCACCTATAGGGTCGCTCAATACTACGTATTTTGAAACTATAATGTTTTAAATAAATATATCTATAGCAATAAATAAAATTGGAGTGTCTGTTTGTAATGTCAAAATGATAGGCTTTTTTCATGCTCACACGGTTATTTGCACGACAGCTATGCCTAAAATACAGATTAAAAATTTTTTGTCTGTCTGTTTGTTCCGGGTAATCTTCAAAACGGCTGGACCAATTTCAAAAATTCTTTCACCAATGGAAAGCTATAATATCAGGGCGTAAACTAGGCTATATTTTATCCCGGTATTCCCACGGGAACGGGAACTACGCGGGTAAAACGACTAAAACCGAAGCGAAGCGAGGGCGGGTTGCTAGTTTTTAAATATAAAGACAACATCCTACACTACGGAAATAATCCTTGTATTGTCTTCAACAGACATATAATTGACGGAAACAAATTATATCCAGACCAGGAACAACAATTTGTAGATTGCACAGAGCGTTCTCCGCATGCGAACCCGCGACCGAGTGTCATGGGTTTGCATAGCTGTGAATAGCTATCACTGCAGGTCAGTATCTTAACCATTACGCCACCTCATCATCATCATCAGAGCTCATATACGTCTCACTACTGGGCTTGAGCCTCCTCCATATTGGGAGGGAAATTGACCTAGTATAGTACGCTGGTCAGGCGGGTTGGTATAGGGTTTTATTTCGAGATTTCCTTGTCTTGCATGGATGTTATATGCACAAGATATCTTAATCACTTTTTACGATACCCACAGGCAAGAGAGGGCCATCTGTGCAGTCAAAAATATGCATAATGTTCCTGAATCTGTCGTGTAAAAGTTTTTAATCCGCACTAAATAACGATGACTCAGAAATAACCATGTTGTTTTCAGGCGGCTACAAATACTACCAATTCTTAATTTTTCGTTGGTGTTTTAAAACGAGAACTTTAAATAGGTATAGGTCAACTCCATCTGATGTAATCTTCACAACAGTTACATTCTCGAGGAGGGTTGACGTCAGGACGGTCATAAAACTATAGCGGTTACAAATACTCTTAATCCTAACATTGCTCCTGAGTGTCGAAGAAAACAACTAAAAGAATTTCAACCTGAGCCATCTGATACTGCTTGGACAATATTTATATTCACAAGGAGGTTCATGTCAGGCAAACGGCTGGTTATTAACTTTTGCAACATGTTTCATGTATGAAAGCAGAGTACTTATTGAGTGGACCCTAAGTAATTGGGTTGAGAGTAGAATAATCATGGATTATCCAGAATTTAAATATTTCGTAATAATTAATAATAAATACCGTTTAGGGGGCCCCATTCAGTCAGTTTACGAATCACCGTCTGCTAAAGTTTACATTACGATATTGAAGGCAAGTTTTTAAGTCAATAGCTTTCAAGTTAACCGGTTCATCGAACCACCAACTACATAATCAGAAATTAGATAGACCTCATCATCATAAAATAGTTTTATACCTAACGTTTGCAGTCCACGACTGTTATGTTCAAAAGTGTAATCGGCAGATGTCCCATTCCATTTTTTAATCAAATTTCTCTAAAGGCCTCTGCGTGTTGGAACTATAACCTCATGTAAGCCTATCAAAGGACCGGGTCTCTCAATTGGGCGATTCGATTCGATCTTCCCAATTGGGCGATCCCGTGAAAATAAGAGGAGATACAATAATAATAGTAAATACAAAGTCAATTCTAAGATTACCTTGATGATTGTTCATACCAAGATATTATTGTAACAAAATTTTGTACGTTACCGCAAAACCACAGAAGTCGAAAATATTATTATATACCAAACCACAGCCACAACATAAACCAAAAAATACAAAGCATATAAGTAGTCAATATATGATCGAGAACAAATCATATTTAAAGTATAAAGTGGGGAAATGATATAAGAATTGGCTGAACGGGATTTGTTCCTCTACCTGTATGAACAAAACTAAAAACAAATTCATTTCTAAATAGAATGAATATAAGTTTTTTAATAATTATCCACCGAATTAGCCAGGCATTTTAGAACGCAGCGTATTAAAATTCTAAAGCAAATAAAAAAATGGCGCGATATGTAAAATAAAATAATGATTTTATGGGTGTAATTATGCCAGATCCATATATTTACCTAGACATCTGGATGTCCACAGTACTTTCCGTTTTTTACATTAAATGAAATAGTAGATAGTGTAATATCGGCATTATAAGATAACTATCATTAATGATCGAATACATGGACGCGTTTAAATTTTACCTATAATTGAATAATTTATCGGCATAAGGAAAGCTACAGAATTATATTAAGAAAACATATCGATACTATCTATATTAATTCATATATATTAGGACTTTACTTATGAAATTGCCGTTATGTATGAAAAAAATTAAACGATTTTTTTTCATATATTTTTTATTTGTATTAATCGAAGTAATCACCCATGCAATCAATGCGTCTTTGCCAACGCAGGGGCAGTTTATTGATGCCCTTCTTAAAGAAATCAGCTGGACGGGAGGCAACAAATTCTTCAAAGGCATTTTGTACTGCCTCTCGGGTATTGAATTTCTTTCCTGCCAAAAAGTTATCCAAATTCTGGAAAAAGAAGTAGTCTGTAGGCGCAAGGTCTGGTGAGTATGGTGGATGACGGAGAGCTTCCAACCCCAGTTCTTGCAACTTGGAGACCGTCTACTGTGCAGTATGAGGTCGCGCATTGTCGTGCAGGAGCAGCGGAGACGAGCGATTGACCAATGCTAGTTGGAGATGTGCCAGCTTCTCCATCATTGTGTTCAGTTCTTCACAGTATACATCTGCAGTAATGATCACCCCGTTTGGTAAGAAGCTGTGATGAATCACACCGGCGCTAGATCACCAAACAGTGACCATCACTTTTCTAGGGGTAAGTTTTCGTTTAGGGCATTGTTTAGGTGCTGAACCAGGATCCAACCAACTTGCTGAGCACTTACGGTTATCAAACAGAATCCATTTTTCATCGCAAGTAACAATGCGTTTCAAAATTCCTTCATTTGTATGTCTGTTGAGCAATGCAAGGCATGTCTCGACACGTACTTCGCGCTGGTGATCATTGAGTTCGTGGGGCACCTATTTGTAAAGCTTTCTTACATTGCCAATTTGACGCTAATGGACCAATATTGTTTTGACGCTAACGTCGAAAGCTGCTGCTAATTCAGCCGTAGATTGTGTATCACCGGCTTCCACAATCGCCTTTAATTCGTCATTGTCGATCAAATCCTTCGGACGACCGCGAGGTTTATTTTTCAGGTCGAAATTTCCAGAACGGAAGCGAGCAAACCAATAACAGGCGGTGCGTTGGTTTGTAGTGTTAGCTCCGTAAACGTCGTTGATGTTGCGTGCCGCTTGTGCCGCGTTGCTGCCACGACGATACTCATATTCCATAATTACTCGAATTTTTAACGTATCCCTGATGACGAAAAAGATTGAAATGCGATGAAAACGTAACAAACAATAAACAAATGACTACTTTTGGAAAATGAATTCCATGTTTTAAAATAAAATTAATTTGAAATTAGAATTCTTAGCCAAACAAAAATTATTTTGATTTGAAATGGCTAGTACTGCAGAACGGCAATTACATAGGTAAAGACCTATTATAAAGATATTGCAGTTAAATAAAATTTAAGTGTTCCAGATACTAAGTTAAACATAAAAAGTCACGTGCCCGCCAGGACTCCTATACCAGAGAAAGGAGCGCAAAATTAAAAAAGTCACATGCCTGCCAAAACTTCTATATCAGAAAAAGGAACGAAAAATTAAAATAATTCATGGACCCGCCAAGATTCCCGTACCAGAAAAAAGAAACGAAACATTAAATTAAGTGCTATGCCCGCTAATACTCCCATACTAGATAAAGGAACGAAAAATAAAAAAGCGTGTTAAAAAGAAAGTCGATTATCCTCTCCCTGATCTACCAAATGCTAAGTATGTATATAAATTGACTTATCTAATTTTTGAAGATGGCAAATGTCTTCGGATGAGGCCAAGAAAAAAAAGAAAAGAAAGCCGATAGATGAAAGACTGTATCCGTTCGTCCTATCGTCCTACTGTCCGCGCGTACATCCATCCATCCGTAAATAAAATAATCGCATTTCTATTCGCAATAGCGAACATGTAAAAAGCTGTCACAGTAGCTAGCGCTAGTAACTAATATACTAGTTCAAATCACGTGCGGGTAGTAACGGACATATATTTTATTTATCCCTACCATATATGGTGCGTAATCTTCCGCTCTATATTTGTAAAGATATATTGGATCGATTTCGTATTGCCGTTTGAGTAATATATATTGACTATGTACTTGTATCCAATTATCCTATAATTCTTTGACTCGTTTCATCATCATCTCAGCTTAGGTACGTCTCACTGTTGGCCTCGAACCTCCTCCATAATTGAGGGGAAAATTATTTACTTTACAACGTTAGCCAGATGTGTTAGTGTTATAGGCTATTATTTCGAGTATCTTCATATTATATCCCTTAGTTGTTTTTTCGACACCTTACGACTACTTCGGATGGTGAATATAGTTAATTAATACGTAAAAGTTACAATTAACGGACATAAAATACAAACTTAGATCAATTTTATCTGTGACAGAGAGTTTTTGACAAAAACGTATCATGCATGGAAATCGAAGACGAATGTTGAAGGACGTTACTTAAGTTACAACATCTAGTTTTCCCAAACGTGAGGCTAAGAGGAGTTTAAGTCCGACGTCCCGGGACAGGGACGTGGAGAGGTGAGGGTACCCGAAAGGATATTCCGTCGGCCGACCGCTGAGGACAAGGAATTCGGCACTGGTGGTTGGCCCAACGACGAAGGCAACGTCTCCCGCGCGCCGTCTGTTCGTCGCCCCAGACGGAATGGACGGCGTGTGCGCTTACCATAGCCCAGCCATAAAAAAAAAGATGAGTTTAAGTCCATTTAAGCCCTTTATTGTCGTTTTTAACACGCGTTTTATAATTAAAGTTAACTAAAGATGTCATACAAGAGAAGGAGAACCCGAAATAAAACCGTATACTAACCTGTCTAACCAGCATGATATAGACAGATCTATTTCCCTTTTATTGTGAAGAAGGCTCGAGCTTTGCAATGTGATGTATATTAGCCGAGATGATAAAAGGTAACAAAATAAAGTACATATGTATGTATCACTTTGTTGGAAAAAAAAAAAAGAACGTGCGTACAAAGTGCGCATGTCAGAAGTGAAACTTCTTTATCCTTCATGCTTCATTCTTAATCCTTAATCCTTCATCCGACATCCTTCATCCTTTATCCTTGATCCTTCATCCTGTATCCTTTATCTCATACTCTCGCCGGCTTAGAATTCATCCTATAACTTTACGTATTTGTGTCTCTATGGACTCGCTTTTTCGTTTCATCGAGTTTGAAATTTGTGATTCTAAAGAAGTTTCATTTCAAAAATATTTTTACACCGTTAATACATGAAAATTATGATTAAAACTTTTGATTATGGTAACTATGTAAATCCGTCTATCAGAGTGAACACCGTATAGAAATGTTTACTGCCAATACAGTATAAATGTTTAAGATTTTTTGGCGGGAACGTATAAGCGACATGATCTTGTATTTTATTTAATATTGTTATGTAATGTTTTAACATGTTATATTAAATTATTTTGAAGACTTTTATGTAATGTGATGCGTAATAAGTACTGGGGTGCGGTGAATATGATATAACAGTGATTTAAATATTCTATTTATAGTAGTAGTAGTGCATGGTGTTGTCTTAAAATTATAAATTATTTTCATCAAAATTCTTACTAGTTGCAGTGTGACCATGGCACTGTTGAAGGGGACGATTTGACTTACTGACAATAACTTTAACAGACGTGATAATTTAAATATAAAGATTTGGCATAAAGGTTAATATGCCATAAGAATTCTTATAAAATAAATGTCAGTTTATTTTTGCCCACTTTCATTTGGAACAGAATATATTTACGCGAGCCGTTGAGACTGTAATTAAGATAACACGACGCTTTCTGTTTCAAATTATATTAACACGGTTTTAATATCTTCGTTTTATACAATTTAATACAATAGACAATTTTAACAATTTTCCCATAAAATGTTAAAAATATTGCTAGTAACAATTTGAATATGGTCTTCGAAAAGTATTACCGAATGATTGCCGTGATTGTATTAGTTAAAAGAATTCCGTGTGTTGACGGAGTAAGAATACAATTCGGCACGCTCTTTTTTACGTTTTTGCCCGTAGGTGTCGTAAAAGATGACTAAGGGATTATAACATGAAGATAACATCTATACAAGAGAAGGAAAAGCTCATAGGGTTATAACCATCTGACCAGCGTGGTACAGTAAAGCTATTTCTCTCCTATTGTGGTGAAGGCTCGAGGCCCAATAGTGCGCCGTATAAGAGCTATAATGATGATGATTCAATGTAAATTATAATCGTCAGGTGTTGACAGGTTAAAATATATTATGTCGCTTTCCCCTATCTATATCTCGCCTGCCAAGTGCATCGATTACAATATTATCAATAAATCAAAGTTAAAACTATAACCAAGAACTTGTTTGAGGTCCTCCCCTGACAATGAAAGTTAAAAAGTGTTCGAAATATCGGCAAATCAAAAATCAAATAAAATTATTTTATTTATAATAATAATACTTGCGTAAACATCAGAAATCATTAGATCAAAGTTATCTGCACCCACTAACAAGGAAAGGAGTGACAAATGTATTCTTACTCCGGCACCGTCCGGAAAATTATCGAGTACACCAACCAACCAACAGTATTGTAGTGATAATTTAGATAATAATATATAAGTATGTTGAAGTATATCCGTTGCCATCATTACCGAATTAGAAAAACGAGTGTATTGCGTGCGATTGAACTGTGATGACACGACAGTGGGGAGGGGACTTACTTATCGAATTAGCATTTATTTTTTTATACTTTAACAATATTGTATAATATTGTTTTGTGTGGTGACGGAGTAAGAATATAATTCACCATCTTCTCCATGGGTATCGTATAAGACGACTAAGGAATTAAAAATGCATCTATGTGAAAGAAAAACAACTCGAAATAAAATCCTATAGCAACACGTCTGACCAGCGTAAGTAAGTAAGTAAGTCGATTTCCATTTTAAATAAAACTACTTTACGGATTTTGTCGCGTTTGTATTTGATTATTTATTATAGATAATTTTATAAATTAAAACCTCTTAGTAACATAAAGTAAGCCGCCTGCAAAATTAATATTAATTTAGCATCATGTCACCTGAGTTTTCTTGCCGGATCTTTCTCAGTGTGGCCGTGTTCCGATCCGGTGGTAGTATACTAGATTGTTAGGTTTTTTTTAAATCTAATTACCTACTATTAATTTTAATGTTAAATAATTACTAACCATAAACAATATATTTTTTTCATATAGAATCATTTTCTTCTTACACTGGCAATAAATTTGTATCAAAATGTGGGTCAATATTTAATAACTAATTTCTGTATTGGGTAGATAATTATAAATTTTCTGCAGTAACGATGACTTGTTGGACGTGAGATATCTTAGTCTGTACGTGACTATGAACGCTGCAAAGTGTTCGAAACGTCGGGCAATCAAAAATCAAATACAAACGCGATAAAATCCGTAGTTTTATTTAAAATGTGTAATACTCGCGTAAACATCAGAAATCATTATGTAAGTCAATTTCTCTGCTATTATCGAGTAAGTTCGAGCCCAGCAGTGGGACATATATGAGCTGAAATGAATGAATTGCTTCTTTTTGATTTTCTTGTTCTTGTCTGCCAATTTACGCCTGCTGGGCTGGGTATCCACCGAATTGGAAGGTAAATTGAACTACTACTCCAACTAAAGGGACGGTTTGACGTATTGGTATAAGGTTTTGTGTCGATTTTTTCTTCTTTTATATAAATATTTTATCTGCATATTGTAAGTATCCCTTAGTCGTCATTTCCGATATCCATGGGCAAGAAAGGGGGTGGTGAATTGTAAACTCACTTCGTCACCACACGAAACGATCACCAAGGAATTAAACAATAACGCATGGACTGAAGAAAGAGAAGGCGAAGAACTAAAGTATTTATTTTACATTAATTATGGATCCAATTAAAATCATCGCAGAACGAGATAATACTAGGCCATAGTCCACCAACTTGATGGACTGGAGAGTTTCGACAATGTTGAGAAAGTGTTTTACTTTTATATATATTTTATACATTTCCTCGAAGTTTCATAATTGTTTACGGTAAAGTTAATAATTATCATTTACTGATTAATTTAAAATACCGCGTGGCAGTAGCCATGAATATTACCGACATTAATCATCATCATTACTTCAGTTCGTATAAGTCACACTGCTGGGCTTCAACCTCCTCCGTAATATGAGGAAAATTGACATTATCATAAACATCACAGCTCATGTGGGCTTACTTGGGCAAACATGAACTGTAATGTTGGGCTTAAGCCTCCTCCACAATGGGAGGAAAATTGACCTACTGTACCACGCTCGTCAGACGTCTTGGTATAGGGTTTTTTTTTACTTTTCCTTCTCTTGCATAGATGTTAAATACTTGTTGTAATATATATAATGTAATAGATCATAGATGTTATATCTCTTATCCCTATTTTAAATCCCTTAGTCGTCTTTTCGGACATCGATGAGCAAGAAAGTGGGTGGTGAATTGTATTCTTAATCCGTGACAACACGGAATACCCTATACCAATACGTCTGATCAACATGGTAAGTCAATTTCCTTATTATGGAGGCTCGAGTTCAGCAGTGGAACGTATAACAGCTACAATTATGATGATGATAATTATATCCTTCCGAAACTCAAACTTAGCTCATCATCTTCATCATCACAGCCCATATACGACCCACTGTTGAGCTCGGGCCTCCTCAACAATGGGAGGGAATTTGACCTACTATACCAATTGGTCAAACATGTTGGTATAGAGTTTAATTTCGAGTTTTCCTTCTCTTGCACAGATGTTATGTGCATACTACATCCCATTATCGTCTTTTACGACATCCACGGGCAAGATAGGGAAACTTAGATACGTCACCTAAATATTAAATATCTGGTTGACCGAGCTTCGCTCGGAATATTTTTATCGAATTTATTTAGATATATATTAATAAAAAATAAATAATGACAAAAATATAAAAAAATTACAAAAAGAGAATAATAATAACACCGAGATTCGAACTGACGCTGTTTGAATGTCAACAAAATCAAAATTAGAACCTGTCAACTTCCCATCTGAGCTATCGTAACTCATGACGTTGACAACAAAATTTGAATTCATATTCTTTTAAAATTCAATGTCATTGTTTGTTTTGCTAAAAACACGGACAAAACAACATTTTCTATAAATAAAACCTAGCTAGATCGATTTTTTGGACCCGAAACCTCTAGTATGCCAAGTTTCAACAAAATCGTTGGAGCCGTTGCCGAAATCATGAATATATATATATATACATATATATATATATATATATATATATATATATAAGAATTGCTCGTTTAAAGATATAAGATTAGACAACGAATGTAATATTTATGCATAAGCAGTCTATACAAACTATTTTTACGGTTATCAAGTTAATAACATTACATAATATATTCAAATTATATACCGCTTACATCAAAAGCAGTTTCACTTATTTCCCAAAATAATAAAAACGTTAATACCACCATAGCATTTGCTCACATAACTGAACATAACAACGGTTAAAATTCTCACTAGTTTATAAACGAAAGTAAATATGTACAATAACTAATAAAGAGATTATCACATAAGTGCCGGATTATATACAAGTTATCGTAATTAAAAATCTTGATGAAATCTTCTAAAAATTAAATGACTTCATTGAAAGACGCGTCAATATAACAATGGTGACATGTATTACAAGGTTACCGGCCATATATCAAGGCAACAAGACTCTTCGTAATATTTATTTAATATTACTTAAGATTTCACCCGTGGGAAATCGCACAATAGTGCACGAATTTTAATAGTGTAAGGCAGTGAAAGTGCTTGGGAAATAATTTGCGAATAAAGTTGGAAAAATTATAGATGAATTGTCCATTGCATCTGAGGTGCGTATTATATAGTATTATATATTGATGAGATAATAAGATTAGCAGTAGGATACACATAATTATATATAGAAAGGTTCTCGAGTGGTGACCACGTATCGGACGACGTAGTGTAGGACACCGACGATCTGCTGAAAGTTACTAAGCCTCAATGGATGCAGGCGGCACAGAACTATATTTTGTGGTAAAAACGTGGGAGGTCTAGCAGGGAACGGCGATAGACTTAATGATGATGAATGATGATACATATAGAATAGACTAGCATTTATTGTTACAAGAATAATTATACTTCGGTAATTTTATAGTTCAACTTGGGAAGGCGCCGCGTTGTACTGTATAGAAACTGCAGGGCTGGTTTTCAGCAAACCCCTTTCGCTCGAAATATACAAAGCACAGAAAATAAAGATAAGAAAAAAAAACAGAAATGAAATATTATAAATAAAAGTATTTTTAGGAATTTTATCGCGTTTGTATTTGTTTGATGATTGGCCGATGTTTCTAAGAGTTTTCAGCGTATATGTAGTGTAATACCCGCGTAAATATCAGAAATAATTATGAAATAAAATAATTAACAATAAGAATGATATAAATGATGATGATGATGAATGAATAAGGATGATGATGATGATGGATGGTGATGATGACATTCCTCTCTTTGTAGCTCTAACCACCGGCGGCTTGGTCCTTGTATTCGCTGCCGGTGGGTCAATATGCTTTTTATATTTTTAAATATTTTATTTTTTTTATATCATGTTTAAAAATATATAAGGTAGTTCGTAAGTTAAATAAATGTCAGAATGATAACAATATAAATAACATCAATGGATTGAATTATGAAGGATGTGCATTTATATGATGCTCGTCTTCTCATTTTAATGTGTGTGTGTGTATGAATGAGTATGTGTGCCTATATACTACTACATCTGTCTGTAAATATCTCATCATACAATCCTTCGCCTTGGGTGTTCGTAAAAACAAACTAAAGAACGCAGCCAGATAATATCGTTGCTAGAGAAGGGCAACTCGAATTGAAACCCCAACGTGCCAACCAACTAACATGCCTAACGTGCGTGGTAATAATGAGTGGATTGTAATAGTATGTTAATTTCCTTACCATTGTAGAGAATATATAAGCGATGATGATGTAGACATTGTTGCCCGCATTAGAAAATAGAAAAAGCGGATGTCTTCGGTATACAGAGTTAATGCTCTAACAGTCCTATTTTATCTATATTATTAATATGAACATTTCTAACTATGTAAATGTGCCTATTATTGATACTTAAACTATATTAGGTGGAACTAATTTTCTAGTTTTACCGCAACCGCTTTTCAACTTTTTTTTATGTAATACTATCACATTCAATTGTGGAACACTGTTGACAGTTGTCTGTCTACAGCCGCGGGTCGGTCCGTCCAGGGTAGTACCACACTGAGCAGAAAATCGACGTCCGAGTAGTAAAAATTTGTTATTGCACTTCGTTCGGTGAGCGAGAGTCCCGGAAGCCCAACTTTCTGAGGGTGGTGGGTTTTAGTGATGCCTTTAGTATCACCAAACCTCATTACATACATTCACACTCGCTTCACTTTCTTCGCGGTAGGCAGCGGCCTTACAAAGGTCCATGAGCGGCAGCAACACATTCCATTAGGTGTATTGTTTGCACGTTTGCCACCATCTTCGTAAAAAAAAATTAAAAAAAAAGATGATGGCAGTCTCTTTTAAATACAAACCTCCCGGCTGAAGGGTTCGATGCCCATAAAGTAGTTCTTTGTGTGATTCACAACTTTAGTCAAGATGTAAATTGTTTTTGTTAATTGTATGTGGGTGAATTCCTAGACCTTTATTTTTAGCGGCAGACCGCGCACTGTCCGATCCGTCCGGGGCGACGAGAGTGGACGGCGAACGAGCCCAAACCCCCGCGGGTGCGTACCCCTCTGTGAAGCGCCAAGTGGGCGAACCACTAGTACCCGACCTTGTCATCAGTGTCAACTCCTCTAGAGCTAGACATATATTTCTTGTAGTCGAGTGTTATCTTTTTATGAAAAGAAAAAACTACACATATTTCTATCTACCTAATTCACACCGACTCATAGAGGTTTTGCTATACCTACATTATCTAAAACAACGTATGCCATGCAACTAATTTGATTTATAATTTGTGTACATTTAAAAGTAACAAGTAACAGTCTATGTAATGGAGAATGTCTGAAATGTCATATTGTTGTAAATTTCTTTTTATGTGTGAATCACTTCTGTATATTGTATATCCCTAATTACATTGGATTACGCAATTATATCTAATTAACCAAGAAATAATTAACTGTAACTGAAATAGTCGTTCGTATGGTGACGGAGTGAGAATACAATTCGCCATCCGCTCTCCTAGCTATCAGTGTTGTAAGAGACGACTAAGATAATGCAGATAATATCTTCGGGCCGACAACTGAAGTCAAGGAACTCTGCACCGGTGGTCGACCCAACGACGAAGGCTATGTGCTATCAGGTGGGTTACGGGGCGGGATCGGGCGGCGGCTGCGCTGAACGTAGCCCACCCAAATAAAATGCAGATAATATCTATGAACAAGAGAAGGGAAACTCGACATAAAACCCCATACCGGGTTTACCAAACGGGTTAACACAGATTTTTGTTCGAGGTTTACTTCTCTGGCATAGATGTTATGTGCATATTATATCCATTAGTCATCTTTAACGACACTCTCAGGCAAGAGAGAGGATGGTGAATTGTATTCTTACTCCCTCATCACATGGGTTTCCAGCTTAAACGAGCGCAATTAGGGAATATCTGTACAGTTTGTGTTAACATTGTATTAAATTTTTTTATCGTATCTCAAGACAATTAAGTTATAAGCTTTAATATTATGATCATACTTTTCTCTGTATAAGGTAGCAATATTACCATTCGTATGTAATGGCGTAATTATCTGTAGTTTACAAAGTTGCAACAGCAGGTTTAATGAATAATGACGGCTAATAGACTAGCTAGTCGAAGTAGTGAAGGCGTGACTTAAAATATATAATTGTTTCATTCAGATATGTATTTCTGCTTTCTGGTATGGAGAAAGAATACTCTTCACCGCCACCTGTGGGTGTCGTAAAAATGACTGAGGGATATAACATGCATTTAATAGTTATGCATGAGAAGGAGAATACGAAATAAAATCCTTTACCAAGCCGACTATCGTGGTATTTTAGGTCAGTTTGCCTCCTATCCAAGAGGGAGCTCGACAGTGGGATGTAAATGAGCTAAAATGATGATGATGATCGAGATAAATCAAATGTCATTGTCCTTAGTTTCTTTTATTGAATATTAGTAACCTCTAGTATTAGTAACCTCGCTTCGCTTCGGTTTCAGTTGCTTAAACCCGCGTAGTTGCCGTTCCTGTGGGAATACCGGGATAAAAGCCTATGTTACTCCCTGATATTACAGCTTTCCATTGGTAAAATTTTTGGAATCGGTTCGGTGGTTTAAGTGTGAATGACAAACAACCAAACAAACTTACTTTCGCATTTATAATATAAGTAAGGATTTATTTCCACAACACAGTAACGAATTCTTGTAAATAAACATTTCCGTTCCTTTAAACGCTTGCAACGACCTCGATTATTTAGACAAATATGTTATACACTTTTCTTTGCATATTACATCAAAAATAATTACGAATGAATTTCTAATTCAAATCTTAGAGCCAAATTAACATAATTTACGAAATAATCATCAAACAATGTTGCCATACATTCATCGAACATAAACAATAGCGTGTACAATGATACGTGAAATGTGATTGGTATTATTTTCCCACGGGGGCGGCGCACGGCGGTGACTGCGGTCAGATCAGATGAACACATCCTGCACAATACTGACCTAAAAAGTATACAGTATCGAGTCGTGTTTATTTATCTTCTATCGTTATTATAATAACGGTAATAAAATTTGTGAGTTGCATTATTTTTATCTAAATCATTCGCAAAATGAAAAAAAGGTTACTATAGGCAGGCTTTGAATGGTCAAAGCCGGCGAAGGATGTCAAGGAATCGATATCAGTGGTTGGTACAGTAGGTTATTGTTAGGTATTAGATAGCTGTGTAAACCACATACATATTTGAGGACCGGGAGGCCTATCTTGCTGTAATACAGTGATAACTAGTACAGTGGATAGTGTAATCTCAATCTAGAATCAAATTTAAACAATATACTTAAGCTAACCATTATAAACATCATATTTAATTCGATATGATAAGGTAAGGAAGTACTTTCTGTAAAACTGTTTTCATTTTTGTACTGTTAGGATGGTTTGTTGTTGTAGTTTGTTATATTAGTAAATAAAGTTATTATATATGTGTGTGTATGTAGGCTGTGTCCCGCCAAATGACGTTGCATTAAACTGTATGCCTATAACTGTCAGTTGTTTCACTTGTCTCTTTAAAATACAATATCTGGTTGATCGAGCTACGCTCAGTATATTTTTTTGTTGTATTTTTGTCGAATTTATTTAGATATATATTAATAAAAAATAAAAATTAAATAATGAAAAAATATCAAAAATTACAAAAAGAGAATAATAATAACACCGAGATTCGATCCGACGCTGTTTGAATGCCAAAACAAAACAAAAAGAAAACTGTACTACTGCCGAACTGTGAACTATTATAACTCTTGACAATGACGACAAAATTCGAATTCGTATTCAGAGAATGTCTATTGACATTTTATGTCATTGTATTGATTGATTAACTAAAACCATCGACAAAACAACATTTTCTATAAATAAAACCTAGCTAGATCGATTTTTTGGCCCCGAAACCTCTAGTATGCCAAATTTCATCAAAATCGTTGGAGCCGTGTCCAGTTCACGCCATATAAAAGGGTTTTGTCTCATAAGAAAAATATTCAATATTAAAAATATGTGGCTACATATGTTTAAAAATTTGGTTGCGATATCTTTCAGTTAGTAGTCTAAGTACACAGTCAATTAGTGGTATCATCATCACAGCTCATATACGTCCCACTGTTGAGCTCGAGCCTCCGTCACCACGGTAGGGCAATTAACCTACTATACCATGCTGGTTTTTTTTTATTGCCAACAATGGCATACGAGCAAACAGTACAGTACTGATGGTAAGTGTTGCTGCCGCTCATGGACCTTTGCAAGACGGTTACCTACCGTGAAGAAAGTGAAGGGAGTGTGAATGCGTGCAATGAGGTTCGGTGATATTAAAGGCATCACTAAAACCCATCACACACAAGCACCCTCAGAAAGTTGGGCTTCCGTGTCTCTCGCTCACCGAACTAAGCGCAGTAACAAATTGCTACTACTCGGACGTCGGTTTTCTGCTCAGTGTGGTACTATCCCGGACGGACCGGCCCGCGGCTGTAGACAGACAACTGTCAACAGTGTGGTCCTACCACTATTGAATGCTGGTTAGACGTGTTGGTATTTTTCTTTTTTTGGTTGGGCAAGTAAGTGCACACGCGGTCCATTCCGTCCGAGCCGACGAAAGGACGGCGCGCGGGTTCATAACCCACCTGTACCCACGTCGCCTTCGTCGTTGGGCCGACTACCGAAGCAGGGTGACTTCTCATTAGTGGTAAGACGTGTTGGTATTTTTTTTTTTATGGGTGGGTTATGGTAAGCCCACACACGGTCCATTTCGTCCGAGCCGACGAAAGGATGGCGCGCGGGTCCATAACCCACCCGTACCCACGTCGCCTTCGTCGTTGGGCCGATTACCGGAGCAGGGTGACTTGTCGTCAGTGGTCGGCCCGACGGAATACCCTTTCGGGCACCCTCACATCTCGACATCCACGTCCCGGGACGTCGGTAGACATGTTGGTAGTATGGTTTTATTTCAAATTTGCCTTCTCTTGTCTACGAATCATATTTTCCTTCACTACGTGGAAAATTTGTGGTAGCTCTAATTGGAATTAATAACTTAATATATAAACTAGTCAACAAAACCATTAATTAAACGCATTCGCACGTTCACAAAAGTTCGCATATAACTCAACGGCCATTGGTTTTCAACAGTCATATTCCCACAGAATTGGCATATTAGCCCGCAAGGGGCATTTACCATAGAAAGTGCGATGGTAGCCACGCCTTATGAAACAATGGGTGGTGTAATAAACGTAACAATTGTTGCCGTGGATTGGATTGATAGATACTTTTATATCAGCTGATAGATCTGAAGTCTTTAAACTTATGTGGAAAGGCAGGATGTGTTGTTGTGCAGGCGTTTCGATTGAAACTCATTTAAATGTTTTGTTTTTCTAAGCTTGTGAATATCGTTTACTTTTTCTTTCATAATTAGTGGATAAATTACTGGTTGACGTTATAACTTCAAAAGACTGATTTGAAGTTACAGTCCTGTTTTATGGTATTGCTTTCCGTGTGGTGACGGAGTAAGAATACAATTCACCACCCTCTCTCCTGCCAATGGGTATCGTAAAAGACGACTAAGGGATATAACATGCATATCACATGTATGCAAGAGAAGGAAAACTCTAAATAAAACCCTATACCAACACGTTTGTGGTCGGCCCAACAACGAATGACGTGGGTACGGGTGGGTTATGGGCCCGCACGCCGTCCTTTCATCGCCCCGACGAACTGGACCGCGCGTGCGCTTACCATAGGCCACCCATAAAAAAAAAAAAAAAAATACCAACACGTTTCACCAGCGTGGTATAGTAGGTCAATTTCCGTCTCACTGTGGAGGAGGCTCAAGCCCAACAGTGGGACGTATATGAGCTGTGATGAAAGGATTGTTTTAGAATGTATTTTTCGATTCATGAACACGTTCAGTTAAACAACTTATTGGCAAATATATAAATAAGCATTGCATTGTTGGGTTTAAGTTCCACATTAGTATGGAAATTCATCTAATATGTTACGCTGGTCAGACGGGTTATTATAAGATTGCATTTTGAGTTTTCGTTCCCTTGCTTCGTTATATGTACATTATATCCCCTAGTTGTCTTTTACGAGCGGGTGACGTGACCGGGGAATTAGTCCGTCAGCCGCCGAGAGGCCGGCCGCGTGAGGAAAGACTAACGTCCTCCCCGAGGGAGGGACGTCGGTCGATGGGAGGGTACCCCAAATAGGGGGTATGCCGTCGGGCCGACCACTGATGACAAGTAACCCTGCTCTGGTGGTCGGCCCGACGACGAAGGTGACGTGGTGTTCGGGTGGGTTGCGGCTGTGCGTGCTTACGCCCCTTTGTCGCCCTGGACGGAGTGTTGCAAGGAGTGCGCCGACCGCAGCCCGCCCCCCAAAAAAAACGTTGTCTTTTACGACACCCATGGACATGATAGGCAGTGGTGAATTGTATTCTTACTCCGTCACCACACGGAATTATTTATATAACTGGAGTACTTTTTGTATATGAATCAATAATTTACTCAGTACATTATTCTGTTATACGTCGGTGTATAAAAGTGCATGTGGCACGATTTGCACGTACTTGATAAATGTTTGCGACCAATCTGTCAGTTAACTGGCTCGATTCTCGTGGAAAATCTTGATAATCTTATTAATCTGCTAGTTCCCATCACTTATAGCACGTGGAAAGGTATTGTCTTCATATTATTACAATGTATTGTTAATAAGCTAAGCTATTAGAAAGCAAAGGTTTAAGAAATTTTTAGTCATTCATACGTCGACCTGACCTCGCTTCGTATGGCGGGCGAAGGCGATGCTACTTTTCATAGTGCTATGCTCCTGATGTTTAAGGCGCTTATTACGACGACCGCTGGTAAGTAAGGATGTCATAATATATTCTTAGCTCTTCACCATTCGGACAGGTATAGAATAAATAGTATAAACAAATATGCCAAGTACAATTTAGAAACATTTCAGTGTAGTTAACGGATTGATCATCACTTTAATGTCCCACTGCTGGGCTCAAGCATACTCCGCAATAGGAGGGGAAGTGACCTACTACACTATGCATTTATGTTCAAAATGAGCCCCTCAGAGGATATATTCCTCCTTTTTTGTGGTAAGCTATGATCTGGACACACCTCGCCCAATCTGCCCGGGGCGACGTATGCGAGGCGTGCGGCCTCATATCCCTCCTCATCGCCATCGGAGTGGAATCTGGTAGGTACCGATTCCTTGAAATTCGTGGTCGACCGGGTTTTGGACGCCAACCCCTTCGATACAAACTGGTTGAAACAATACTGCTTTGTAACCCAGCCACGTTTATCCTCTCTACGAGAGGCGGCCTCATTCACGGTCTGTCCACCCACGACTTCGGCTAGGGCGGCATCAGACGCAGGTACCCCGCCGCCTTCTTCTGCGGCGATCGTGTCTCAGTTCCTCACGCTCTCGGACATCGTTCTAGTGAAAATACATTCCTTCCTAAGTATGTAAGTGTAAAAAATGGCCGAAGAATTTTGCTGTTATACTTTTTAACTATAATTCAAATGATTAATTATATTTGACGGGGACTCCACATATGATTGCTAAGCGGACGAAATCGCAGGCTAAGGCTAATTGTGACTATATGATTAACGAAATTTTCTGAATTAATAATTATACTTTTTACTAAATACCTGTATATAGTAGCATGATTCCTGGAGGCGGCAGCATCGGCCTGTTCGATGAGTTGTGTGAGAGCACGGGCCTGTTCGCTCAAGGTCAGCAGCTCCAACTCTTCCCGCCCCAACTTATATTGAAGCTCTGCTTGTTGGATGCGAGTATCTATATTACTGAAAGAAAAGACGTCATTACTAAACTTAATAAAAGTATTATAGCACTAAAATTTTTATATGTTTCAACATTTATATGGTTTTACTTAAAGATAACATGCTTAACATAAAGATAAGCACTTATCTCTAAATAAGATTATATGAGTCATAATTTACTACAGCTACCGATTCCGAATTTAAAAAGTACCCAGTATAATCTCGAAATCATTATCATCTCTCTTATCTCAATTACTCAAGATTTTTTTTTGTGGATTATGATAATCGTACACTCCATCAATTCCGTCCGTGGCGACGAAAGTACGGTGCGCGGCCCGATAACCCACCGTATTCCTTCTCCCTCCGTCGGAGAAAGGCGACTAAAAGGTTATTATATGCAAATAACATCTAAACAAGAGAAGGTAAACTCGAAATATATCCTACACCAACCCTTCCCAACCTAGTAGGTCAATTTTCCTCTCATTGTGGAGGGGTTCGAGCCCAAAACGTATGTGTGATGATGATGATGAAACTGGATTATACAGATTACCAAACATGATCATTCTTGGTGTGCCTGTATATCATTGTCCACAAGTATAGGTTCATTATATCTATGTTTGAAAAATATCTCAAGATACCTACAAAGAATTATGTCTTAAAGGGTGGCGTTGTTTTTTTAATGGTTCGTTCCGTCTACCTAAAATCGTTATAAAAATTAGCGACTTATTGCCTCTACGTCACTAAAAAATTTGTTAATACTAAGTTGTGTAGGACTTACTCTGTGACGTGTGTCTTTTCCAGTCGCCTCCGTAGCTCCTGTATATTAGCCTTTCTGGTATCTAGATCCGCTTTTACGTTGTTCGCGCGTTCCTCTAGAGCCCTCCGGTCCTCTGCTGACAGGGTGGAATTAGATTCCTCCTGGGAACTGGCTCGTGAAGCTGTGGGAGATGAAGCCTGCGCGGCGAGTCGAGCAGCGCTTAGTGATGCAGATAGTTGTTTCTTAAGACTGCAAGATATTTTTCGCATTAATTGTTTCCAGTAGTAAAAATAAATATTGAGCTATAAGAGCTGTATTTTTTCTCTCAAGCTATACGATCTGTATTTTGAATCTTGACTATGAAATTCAAAGTAATATCAGGTACGACCATTCGCAACCTTAGCAAGGGCAGCATGCGACTCATGTATTCGCATCTGTGGCGCTCTACCCACAGGTAGCCAAACATGAATTTTTTTTATGATAAGCGCACACGCGGTCCTTTCCGTCCGGGGCGACGAAAGGACGGCGCGTGGACCCATAACCCACCCATACCCACGTCGCCTTCGTCGTTGGGCCGACCACCAGTGCTGAGTTCCTTGACCTCAGTGGTCGGCCCGACGGAATACCCTTTCGGGTACCCTCACCTCTCGACGTCCCTATCTCGGGACGTCGGTCGCCATCGCGCGGTCAGCCTCACTTTTTTTTTTTTTTTGGGACTAATCCCACCACACATTCCCACCACTGTAACTCCTGTAAGCCAGGATCCACAATGGTCTCCGTATAAGACACTGAGGTTTGACCCTCAGGAAGTCCCGGGAATCGCTTTTAACTGTCTTGGGACCCGCAACCAATTTAATTAGAAAAGAAAACAGGAGGAGTTAGAAAGATTCCACTTCCCTCCTATGCAAAGCGGGAGACATGAAGCAAAGTTGGCTGATAAGCCAGTAAATAAGAGTTTGTACAACTACGTGAAACGCAGCGGTACAGCACCACGGATTGGACAAAGCTTAATTGACCTATTTGTGAGCTTTAGGTTTGATTACAGTAATAGGTATGGCAAAAGCGCCTAAACGCACGGAAATTTTCTCGAGTTGCTACAAGATCCGAATAGTATACTACCCCAGACGTGACATGCATATTATCTAACATGACGTTCCGCTCGTTGCGCCAGAGAATGCACTCCCAAAGGATGTGATGAGCTGTTTGTTCAAAATTGGAGTTTGAGGTCGAACATTGACAAAATGGTGAATCTACTAGTGTAAAATAGAATAATTTACTTCTAAAATTCCCATGGCCTGTGAGGAATTGGGCTACATAGTGGTCAATTTCTAGCCAAGTTCTTTCCAAACGTTCACGAACAGATGGAAAGAATAGATATAGATGACGACCTTTTGTTGACGAATCCCATCTTTCCTGCCATTCGATCAGGAGCTTATCGTTAGCGATGGATTGCGGCGCAAAAAGTCTAGTAATTTTATTACGATCACGTGGTAAAAGAAAATTGTTAGTCATGTTTTCCCTAGTGGAATAATACATGGACGCACGTTTTTGTATCTCTAAGTCGACCGGAAGTACAGCAGCCTCTTTGTGAGTGACGGACTAAAGTCCCCGGTCCAATCACCCGCGGCCTCGGCTAGGGTGGCATCAGGCGCAGGTACTCGCGCCTGCACCGCCCGAGTCGCCGGCGGCGGAACGTGTCACCGAAGAGGAACTCCTCTCACGCACGATCCGCCGCCTCCTACCGTGAGATGATGGCCTCACAAAAGGGAGCGACCGCGTCCCAGTTCCTGACGCTGCCGAGCATCTCCCTAGCGATGGTCGGCAGCGTCAGGTCGGCACCGATGATTGCGACGAGTTCACGGCGCTCCCACGCGGCACACACCTCGAGCGTGTGCTGCGCCGTATCCTCGTCGCAATCGCAGTGGTGGCAGGACGGTGTGCTCTCCCTCCTGACGATCTTGTGTAGGTACCGTGAAGCTACCGTACCCCGTCAGCACCTGCACCAGTCGGAAGGAAAGCATCTCGTGCGTCCGCTCTAACGACTCCATCAGCACCGACCAAAGGGCCTCGACGGTCCTGACACCGTACCAAGGTCTCTCCAGCTGGACTGCTCAACGGGCAATGACGTCTCGACAGGCGTCGACCCGCCAGGCGGCTATCTCCTTGATGGAGATTATACCGCCTCCGGCTCACTATACCGCCTCCGGCTCAGCCAAACATGCATGCCTGAATGTTCTCCTCCTTGACCTGTTCCGCACAGGCTTTTGACTAACTCCCCAAAGATGGTTGCGGCATGTAATATTTGCATCGTCTTAATTGGGCATGAACTGGGATGAGTGGTACCATTGATTGGCTGGTAGATGGATGGACATTCTGCACATACCTTTGAATGAGTGTGTCTTTATCAGCAAGTGCAGTGCGAAGCGTGTCGAGTTCGCGTGTGACATCACGAGCTCCTGCACCACCGCTACGTCGTCGAGCACCCGCCAGAGACACCTCTATACTCGCCATCTAGATATATAAATAAATGATTTATGTTATATACGCAGGGGATACAATGGCATAATAATTACGCTTAGCGTTGTGGTTCGTGAATTAGAGCTGATGCCCACTCTGATGCTAAAATTGTAATCATTTATTATGCATAAATCTCGCGGGGGAATTACGTATTCACAATTTTTATCTTGAATGAATCCAAAACGCACATATTTAATTTTTGTCTGAATTTTTTATATAAAATTGCATATGACGAGCTTTGTAAGTATTAGCTCTAATACGAAGCCCTTCGAATAACGATATAAATATAATGTAAGAGATTACACAGGTCTGCGAAATATTTTTCTTTTTAGTTTTTTTGTTAAATGGTTAAATTTGCTTTAAGTGTCTTAAAAGTAATAGAAAACGGTATTCATATGATATATACCACGTCACATTTATCAGATTTAGATGATGTATTTGAATGCGAAAAGGAACAAAGCATTTAATAAAATGAATGAGAATTATTTGACAATATTTTGTAGTTTTATTGAGTCTATAGCTATTAAAATACAAAATTAATGTATACAAGAACAAAACAATTAATAATAACGTTTTCATTTTTGAAATAAGGCTGCGTTTTGTTAATTTTCGTTTATATTTTTTTCATTTCATCTCTGTGTATCATCCAGCAATAGTCCGTCATCATATTAACGCCCCAACATCCTTGATATCTTCATTCCACCTCTTTTTTTGTCCCGATAAAACCGTTCACCTTGTTCTTGACTGTGGTCGCCTAGATTCTTTGGAAAACGATCAATGTGAGACTTCAAAACATGAATTTTCAGATTCATATTTCAGCTTAAATTTTGATAGGCATTTAACATTTACCGGACCATATTTTTATACTCAGGATCTTTACTGTTGCCTAGAAACTTAGATACGACATTTTTAAAGTCATGCTAGGCATTTCGTTCCAAGTTGGTCATCAAATGCATATGAAAACTAACCATTTGTGTTTGGTGTACTCCAAAACATCTTTCACATATTCGTAAATATTTTAAGATAAACTGAATGAGCTAAACATATACAAATATATTGCCGATATGCAAAAGAACATCCGTTAAGCTTCTTTTTGATGAATCTATTATATTAAGAGTCACCATTCTTGTGTATTATATACGATATTGAATTTTTGTTTTAAACCGCCAACATCACAGCAAAATACTAAATGGATGTTACCCGTAAAAGTAACCCATCGGGCTAACCACGGTCGTCAAGGAACTCGGGGAAAAGGTGGACAAACTTGGTGTAAATTGCTGTGCGTTGTTGGATGCAGGCAGCACTGGACTGAACTTTGTAGGCAAACATGAGATAATGATGAAGATGACAACAGTTTAACTAATAAGTATCCAGTTAGTCGGTTAACAGATGTCTTAATCAACCGACTGAGAGATATATAGTTATTAACAAAGACGTTTTACATTTTATGAGCCTGTTATTTTGTCAATCGGCTTTAGTAAGTTCATTAAAGTGAAGTTACGCTTCGTCAACTGGAAGTTATATTTACTTAGTAATTGGCTGGTACTTCGGATTATGCAGCAATAGTTATACAAATATCTCGGACGAGTTTAGTGATCTATAATAGCATTGTAAGTTGATGGGCTGTTTTAATTGGTTTATCTTGAATACTTGTTTAGGCGATGGCTACTCTAGAAGTTATCTTGTGATCGGGCGCAGCTTGTGGAAATTGGACCGGATATAATTATTTTTGGACTATATTTTTAGGAAAAAGTATAGAAAACCTATCAGCGCCCTACGGTTTTACCCGCATAGTTCCCCTTCCCGTGGAAATATCGAGATAAATTATAGCCTATGTATTATTCTGATGTATGACTAGTATATGTAAGCTATATTATTGTGTAATTGCATCAAAATCCATTCAGTAGTTATAGCGAGAAAGAGCAACAAACATCCTCACATACAAACTTTTGTGTTTATAATATTAGTAGGATAGGATAGTCTGGTTTGAAGAATATCGTACTAGAGGTTATAAGTAAATTATTTTATTTAAAAGTATTTTGGTTCGGTATACTTTGGCCAATTTCCATGTAATATATCTTACTCGTGTCATATTAGACGATTAAAATTAATATTTTTAACATCTGTGTTAGAGAAGGAAACCTTATAATAAATCCACAAACCTTCTGAACTACGCTGGCCTTCTATTTCGAAGAGGCCTTCAGTCCAGTAGTGGGACGTATAGAAACTGAGATGATAACGATAAGCTTAAAAATAAGAAACCCGCCAAGTTTCTTGTCGAACTTTGCGGTCACGTTCTGATTCAGTGGTAGATTATTGATTAATTTCCAAGAAAATATAAAATTGACAATATGTCTTTATGCAAAACTCATCCCTAAATCGAAAAAACGGGACAATGTTTTGACCGTTTACTATATCATCATCGCAGCCTGAATACGGGAATTTAACTTGCTATATCGTGCTGGTCAGACATGTTCGTATAGGGTTTAATTTCGAGTTTTCTTTCTCTTGCACAGATGTTATGTACATATATATATTATATCTGTCAGTCGTCTTTTACGACATACACGGGCAAGTTAGGGAGTGGTGAATTGTATTCTTAATCCGTCACCACACAGAAAATGGTTTACTATATAAATGGCTCAAATATCTAAGACAATAACGTAAACGCAAAATTAATTTTTACCTGTATTCACAAGTGGGAGCCCCAGTTATGATAATCTCTTCGACTCGAGTTATATAAAAAATAATAAACCGAGTTGAAAATTACTTTATGCACTTGTATATTATTAAAATTACGGTGCAACATGAAAATACATAACGGCGTGGAATGATTTTTAACTAAATAAATAATTATTTTAATTAAATTGCATCGAATAATTACTTTTTAGTCTTGGTAAATTTTATAATTAAGTCTGGTAATATCGACATTTTAATGGTAAGAGCGGGTAACCCCGAATGGGCTCGTAAGTGCCATAGCGGCAATCAACTGGCAGTTGTCAGGACACGATTAAGATGTGCGCACGTGCTAACCCATTTGCTCTTAACCACGTTAAAATCTTTGTTCTGATTCAATATTACTATTCAGTGTTAATTTGATAATAAAGAACTGTGTTATTGAGAGTGTTTCACTATCATATATACATCTCCGACATACGCACGCCCATAATGGAGGATCAAAGTCGCCATACTGAAGTCCCGCCTTTGGAGTTAACATCTCCACCGCTCGCCGCTCCGTCATACATATATCTATATTATAATCCCTTAGTCGTCTTTTACGACACCCTCGAGCAAGAGAGGGGTGGTGAACAGTATTATTCCTATTACTTATTATATTTACGATATTACAATCACAATCATCATCATCATCATCCTGCTCTTATCCCAATTACTTGGGGTCGACGCAATATGTCATCTGTTTTGACATATTGCAAAAAGTTTTGGCAATGACTTTTATGACCGGCCGCCTGCCTGACGTCAACCCTCCTTGGAAATGTAATTGTTGACCCAAATGGTACCAGATGGAGTTGGTCTGGGTCAATCTAGGGCTCTTAGTCGTCTTTTACGACACCCACGAGCAAAGCAAGGGCTGGTAGTATTCGAAGCCGCTACCACACAGCACTATTGCACAATAACCCTACATAATTGAATGAACCAACTAAACTCATAATTGGACTGCGATTTCAAATTTTCTTCTTAATTAATATAGATGTATGTAATTTAGGAGGCAATTATTCACTCATTAACTTTAATTAGGATAGAAATGGCAAGCATAAAAATAATAATTAGAATATAGTTATAAACATAAAAAAATAATAATACTATTGTCTTGTCGCTAAAGAAATTTCAAGACGTATATGTTTTTTTATTAATCTCGGTTCGTACACATATAAAACATTGTAACTAAAAATAAACAAAGAAATCACGGACCTCATTGTTTATTATAATTATATAAATAACTAAACCTACATTAGTCTCTTATCCACTATTGGAAGGTATATCCAAAGTAGTATAACGCCACCACGCTTGGCGGTTAGGTTGGCGATCGCATGGTGGTATACTATCTAACATAATGCTGTTGCCCATCACTCGATTGGACAACTACGGGTGATGAATCAAATTCAATCATTTATTATCTACTAGCAATCCACTCTCGCTTCGCTTCGGGTTCAGTCGCTTTACCTACGTAGCTCCCGTTCCCGTGGGAATACAGGGATAAAATATAGCCTATGTTACTCCCCGATATTATAGCTATCCATTGGTGAAAGAATTTTTGAAATCGGTTCGGTGGTTTAAGCGTGTAAGCGTAACAAACAAACAAATAAACAAACAAACAAACTTACTTTCGCATTTATAATATTAGTAAGGATAATCTTTCCGTGTGGTGATGGAGTAAGAATACAATACACCACTCCCTCTATTACTAGTGGGTCTCGTAAAAGATGACTAAGGGATATAATACGCATATGATACAGAAGGAAAACTCGAAACAAAACCCTATACCAACCTGTCTGACCAGCTTGGTATAGTAAGGTCAATTTCCCTACTATTATGAAGGAGCCTCGAGCCCAGCAGCTGAAATGATGATTGTCTATAAGCCTCATAAAGGCCCTTACTTATTGTTAATGTTACACCAAAGAGCGAACCCAAGCTGAGAAGATCCAGGTGGAACTTTGGTGGACTCGACATTTTTTAAGTTACTTAAAAATTATGAGTACATGTTTAGTGAGTATTAGAAGCATAGCTGTCTTGTCCGTGGGTGTCGTAAAAGATACGTAAGGGATATAATATGTATATAACATCTATTCAAGGGAAGGAAAACTCAAAATAAAATCCTAGCCAACCCGTCTGACCAGCGTGGTAAAGTAGGTCCATTTCACTCCTATCCACGAGGAGGCTCGAGTCCAGTAGTGGGACGTATATGAGCTGAAATGATCGTTAAAGAAAAAGATCTTTTTTCGTGCCATTTATGTTCCACTTTTAAACACGTCTCGCGTCTTAAACTCATAAGACTTCATTTCATATATCATCATTGCAGTCTATATATGTCCCACTGTTGGGCTCGGGCCCACTACTTTATGAGAGGGAATTCGACCTACTATACCATGCTGATCAGGCTTGTTGGCATTTTCTTTTTTTTATGGGTCTGATAGCCCACCCATAAAAATTTATCGAAAACCGAACATCGGTGTTCGGTTTTCGATAAATATCGAACACCGATGTTGGGCTTTCGATTATAACTTCGCTGTCAATACCGATCATCCCTAATCCAGAGGGGTTGACATTTAGAAGATTTCTTTTATTGCCCTTATTGATATTATCTTCTTATGAAAAGCATGGAAAAAAGGCGTATGACATATTATATTTGTTTATCGTCATCATCATCATCGTCAGTCAGCCTATCGCCATCCACTGTCTGACGTAGGCCTCATGTTTCGCCACAAAGTGCGGTCCTATGCATCCAACGACGCCCGAGGCCGTTGGTCCACCTAGTTAGATAAGTAGTAGTTACTCGAGAACCTTCCTTCCCTAGCGGTTGTTGATTCGTTGAGCGATGTGGCATGCCCATTGCCGCTACAGCGTGCTAATCCTACGTGCTATATTAGGTACATCCGTTCTTCTACGGATTTCCATATTTCGGATTCTATATTTGTTCATTTAAAGACAAAGAAAAGATGGACAGACTTAAATGATAAAAAAATTGAAGCTCAATTTATATAATATGTTGTATTAGCGCCCCACAAACTGGTGCACCTTAATGTCTTTGCGTGCGATTTCCTGCGCGCGCGCACGCTTCGTTCCACACGGGAGGATTCGCTCGTCAAGGAGCCGAGACGACTACTATTTAAATTAAATCTATTAGTCACTTTGGTGCGCTTTTTTATTAAAGAAACACGCCGACATTTGAAAACAATCTATTCGATGCTCAGTATCAAAGCAGTTCTAAATTTAGGCTTCGCAAAAGCTCTTAAATTATTTATATTGTAATTGAATACAGATAAGTTATTATATGATGAATTTAAAGAATCATGATGATTTCGTTAATACTTATAATTATAGATGAGAATGGTTTGGTAAAACATTGTAATATAGTGTAATTTTTCCCCGTTAGTAGTATTAATTGTCCGTGTGGTGACGGAGTACGAAAACAATTCACCACCCCGTGGGTGTCGTAAAAGACGACTAAGGTACTATGCAAGTGAAGGAAAACTCGAAATAAAATCCTATACTAACCCGTCTGACCAGCATGGTATAGTAAGATCAATTTCCCTCATATTATGGAGGAGGCTGAAGCCCAACAGTGGGACGTATATGAGTTGAAATGATGATGAATGATGAGTAATATTAATAAGAACTATTTCAAATGTTCATTCAAGCTATCATTTTATATGCATTAAAGTATAGTAATTAATTACTCTTTAATGAAAATAATAAAAAAATATTACACATTAAGGACATAATAATTCTATATTTTTTTTTCGTTTGGTGACAGAGTAAGCACATAATTCACTAACCCCACTCATACCTGTAGATGTCCGGCCGGCCACGGAGTACAAAGAACTCGGTAACGGTGATCGGCCCAACGGCGAAGGAGAGGAGTTACGGCGGGTTATGGGACCACACGCCACCCGTTCGTCGCCCCGGACGGATCTGGACGTTTGCGCTGGCTATAGCCCACCCCGAAAAAAAAATGTCGTGTAGAGGGCGACTAAGGTAATATGCATATAACATCTATGCAAGAGAAGGAAAACTCGAAATAAAACCCTATACCATCACGCCTGACCAGCGTGTTATAGTAGGTAAATTTACTACCTATTAATATAATTAATAACTTTACATGTGGTGACAGAGTAACAATAAGATTCTTCTGCCTGTGAGATAGATATATAATATGCATATGAAATCTATGCGAAATAAGGAAATATCGCAATAAAACCCTACAGCAACGCATCTGCGCGTTTTAGTAGGTCAATTTCCCTCCCGCTGTGAAGGAGGCTGGAGCCCAACAGCCATTTATGAGCTAAAATGTTGATATAAACTTAAAAATGTTACTATGTCGGTTACAGACTTTTAAACCATCGAACTGATGTCTCCCTAACCGAAACCTTCTTCGTCCCCAAATCGAAACTATCTTCGTCTTTCTAATTAAACTATTAGATACGCATCTAATTGTTTCTGCGTTTAGAATGGATGTGTGTATTTAAATTTGACTGCACAGATGGCGTAGTGGTTAAGATAGCGACCTACATTGCCAGTGTCGGGGGTTCGAATCCCACGCGGGACAACACTTTGTGCGATCCACAAATTGTTGTTCTGAGTCTGGATGTAATTTGTGTTCGTTAATTGTATGTTTGTAAAGTCCCCCGCAATACAAGGATTATTTCCTTAGTGCAGGGTGTTGTCTTAGAAAATTAAAAAAAAAAAAAATAGAAAAAAAAAATATATGTATTAGGAGCATACTGTCGATAGAAATCTGTCAATAACTGCGGGCTGGTTCATTCGGGTTAGTACCACACTCTCGCAGAAAATCTGGACGTCTGAGTAGTAGCAATTTGTTGTATTTTGTTCGATGAGCTAGAGAGCCGGCAACCCAACTTTCTGAGGGTGTTTTCGTGTGGTGGATTTGAGCGACACCTTTAGTATCATCGAATCTCATTGTAGGCATTCACACTCCCTTGACTTTCTTCACGGTAGGCTATATATGGCCTAGCATAGGTCCATGAGCGGCAGTGTCACTTAATATCAGGTATGCTCGTTTGCCACAAACAGCAATAAAAAAAGAAAAGCTAAGCGGTGGTATGAATGGTATGATGATATAAAGGTAAGAGGTGTATTTTTTGTCCACTGAAGACAAGGAACTCTGTACCGGTGGTCGACCCAATGACGAAGGCGACGTGCTATACGGATGGGTTACGGGTGTGCGTGCTTACGCCCCTCTGTCGCCCCCGATGGAGTGGTCCGAGGAGTGCGCCGAAAAAAGGGGGGTATTTTTAAAGTAACGTCCTGATACTAAATATTTTAAAATAAAACTATTGTTACAGATTTCATTTTATTTTATACTGATTTTTAATAAAAGTTGTAGTTTTTTAACTCTATAGTAATTAAATTCATTAACAGTTAACTTAATATTGAGACCTTTTAAAAACATTTCTGCAACGGTTTCTAATGGAAGATGTAACATAAATTAAGTTATGTAAGAAAGATATTAATAATTTACATTTTTATCGGATTGCATGCAACGAAATCCAAAGTATGTACACTTTGGATTCCGTTGATATTTTTTTCGTTGCATAAGAACGAAGAAACGTATATGTAAGTAACACTGCATCCGGTCAAATAACGACCGTTATAATTTATGTCACTCGCCGAATATAAAGAATTTGTGAAATAAAGTTATCTGTCAGAAAAAGTAAAGTTATGTAATTTATTTTGCTAGCGGCAACCTTCGCCCATTGCGATTAGCGACAAATAAGCTTGAAATATATTCAGTAGCTATATTCTTACTATCATAATCTTATTGTCTAATCTTGTAACGGTAAATGAATTGGACTGGAGAGAGAGAGATATGTATATGTCTTTTTTTCCGTTTAGTGACAGAATTAGAATACAATTCACCACTCCGTATCTTGCCCGTGGATGTCGTTAAAAGACTACTAAGGGATGCAATACGCATTTAACATCTATGCAAGAGAAGGAAAACTCTAAACAAAATCCTATTTCAACCTGTCTGACCAGCATAGTATAGTAAGGTCAATTTCTCTCCTATTGTGGAGGAGGCATGCGCCCAACAGTGGGAACTGTGATGTTGATGAATACAAATTTAAATTTAACAATATAATTTTTTAATATAGATTTATTTTCTTCTTGTCCTGGTAATAAATTTGTATCAAAATATGGGTCAAAATTTAATAACAAATTCTATAGCGGGTACATATAAATATCTGTAATAAGGATGACTTGTTGGACGTGTAGTCCACCCATAACTATGAATGCCTTCGAATCGTCGGGCAATCAAAAATCAAATACAAACGCGATAAAATCCGTAAAGTAGTTTTATTTACAATGGTTTTAAGTTCATAATACGAATGATATGCCCATAAACAGACAGATTATGGCAGGCAGAAAAACAAATATTCATTTTTATAATCTGTGTATTGCAAAAAAAGGCTATCATGTTTTATATAGTTAAGATTTTTTGTATTTAATCAAGCGATCTTGTACATCGCATCGTACTTAGTTGTATGTTAAAACGTTTTCTTTCCGTACAATTACACGTTATCATTTGTGAGCAACTGTTAAATATCATGTGAACATCTCAGTCAGGAATAGTAACATGTAATTGTGAACCATGTTTATCTACATCTGTTCGCAGATCAGCCGTACGATTATTGCGTGAATACTCCAAGTGTCGCCTCACATTTAAGTTATTTAACTTTTGCTGTATTATGAAATCTATATTCTAGATTCTGTACGAGTTTATTTTTATTAAAGACAATAAGCCTGCACGAAGGATATAATGCTTGTGTTGTCTTAACTTTACAAACATATAAATAACGGACACAAATTACATCCAGACTCGGAACAACAATTTGTGGATCGCACAAAGTGCGGACCCCTAAACGGCTGGACTGATTTAAATAAAATTTTATGTTAATGATTAAATTGATTAAATGATAGTGATTTGTTTTTACAATAAAAAAAATACATAAACCACGAAATAAAAGAAATATTTCAAAGTTTAAGTAAAAAAGGCATTTTGTTTTTACTTTTACTTTTGAATTGTTTTTTTTGGGCTCATCTTATTGTTGGGAATGCGGGTGCACTCCAGCCTTTGATTTTAAGCGCAAGCCAAAGGAAGGAATTTTAAATGTCTGTTGGATCAGATGATTACTATTATATAAATTAAGTTTAACTTTCTTTTAAATTATTAAAACAGCCATATTGAATTTATTTTTTTTTCATCATCATAGAAAAATTCGGTGTGGTAACGGAGTAAGAATACAATTCACCACTCCTTATCTTGCCCGTGGGCATCGTAAAAGGTAACTAAGGGATATAATATGCATATAACAAGTACACAAGAAAAGGAAAACTCTAAATAAAACTCTATACCAACACGTCTGATCCGTGTGGTATAGTTGGTCAATTTCCCTCCCATTATGGAGGAGGCTCGAGCCCAATAGTGCGACGTATATAAGCTAAAATGATGATTATATCTAATAGAAGCCGTTAGATTGACGAATTTATCCTGCTCTTCACATGTTAATACAATTCGTTGGTTTGCGAGAATAGCAACACAAATAAAAATTACTGAATTTATTTTATTTTATTACTGAATATTTAAATATTTTGCTGTGTGGTAGCGGCTTCGAATACTACCAACCCTTGCTTTGCTCGCGGGTGTCGTAAAAGACGACTAAGAGCCCTAGATTGACCCGGACCAACTCCATCTGGTACCATTTGGGTCAACGATTACATTCCCAAGGAGGGTTGACGTCAGGCAGGCGGCCGGTCATAAAAGTCATTGCCGAAACTTTTAGCAATATGTCAAAACAGATGACATATTGCGTCGACCCCAATTAATTGGGATAAGAGCAAGATGATGATGATGACTGAATATTTAAATAATTTATGGAGGGTTTGACTGTACTGATTAAAGGCAAATTTTAGTTCACGATAAAATATCAAGGATTTCTGATATCAAGGATCATTTGGCAAACAATAATTATTTTGACATAATTTCGGATTACGTCGATATTCCCGCAAAGTCCGCAAACTATCGAATTGTCTCACAATTAAAACAGACAGTACGGTTGTATTTATCAATGCAGGTCTAGAATTAAACGTAACTCTACAACCAATACACAACGTATTCAACGGCCAATTTCATTGAAAATTGCAGCGTGAAAGCAATTTCATTCTATCACACAATGTAGCTAAGATATACGTCTATATTTATAGTTAACTCGGTTCGTATTTATAGCCCAGCCTATCTGACGGTTCCCACCCATTGTGAGTGGTACCGCAACAACGCCCTTTTTTCTCACAAATTATCTGAAAGTACTTGTAGGCGAATAATTCGATAAAAACTTGATGTTTAGTCTCTGATTTAATATGTATACGTGAACTCTTTCAAAAAACTATTGTTTTAATACTTTTTAAAGGATAATACGATATGTTTTTTTATGTTTATGCAATTGTAGTACATCTATACCAATAAATAAAATTGGAGTGTTTGTTTGTAATGTCAAAATAATAGATTTTTTTCATGCTCACACGTTTATTTGCACGACACCTATGCCTAAAATAGCAATTAAAAAATTTTTGTCTGTCTGTCTGTCTGTTTGTTCCAGGTAATCTTCAAAACGGCTGGACCGATTTCAAAAATTCTTTCACCAATGGAAAGCTATAATATCAGGGCGTAAACTAGGCTATATTTTATCCCGGTATTCCCACGGGAACGGGAACTACGCGGGTAAAACGACTATAACCTATAACCTATAACCGAAGCGAAGCGAGGACGGATTGCTAGTTATAAATAAAACAATTTCTACGGATTTTATCGCGTTTGTATTTGATTGTCTGACGTTTCGAACACTTTTCAATGTTCATTGTCATGGGCGGACTAAGATGTCTCACATTCAACAAGTCATCGTTATTACAGATATTTATATCTACCCACTACAGAATTAGTTATTAAATTTTGACCCACATTTTGATACAAATTTATTGCCAGTACCAAAAGAAAATTATATAAATGAAAAAATAATATTATTTTTGATTAGTAATTATTAAATTTGTAGTGATTTTTTTATTTTATTAATTTAAACTTAAGAAATCTAGTATACTACCACCGGATTGGAACGCCGCCACGCTGATAAAGATCCGGCAAGAAAACTCAGAGGGCGTGATTCTAAATTATTATTGATTTTTAGACGATTTATTTTATCTCATTAGAAAAATGTTTACTTTATAAAATAATCTTTTAACAATTATTGTGAGTCAAGTCTGTAGAATAAGTGCTCACGGTGTCTTGCAGTCTTTTGGTGCTCCTATTAGTTTTGTTTTTAACACGTGTGAACGCTAAATTATGTTCGAAACGTCGGACAGTTAAAAATCAAATAAAAACGCGTTAAAATGCGCAATACACACGTAAACATTAGAAATCATTAGGGTGGTATAGTAGGGTAACTTCCCTCGCCTGGAGGAGGCTCTAGCCCAACAGTGGGAGGTAAATGAGCTGAGATGATAATACCATGATAGACAGGATGGTATATGGATTGATGGTATATTATATGTATATGATATCCCATTTTTTACGATACTCACATGTAAGAGACGAGATGAAGTATCATTTTCTTACTTCGTCATTAGGCGGAAACATAGCTACCGACTCCTAGCCTATTAGTCTACATCTACGTTTCGGCGTCGTGACGAAGTAAGAAGACAATTCATCACTCCCTCTCTTGCCCGTGGATGTCGTAAAAAATTACTAAGGGATTAAATATATATATAGTATATGTAAATGCAAAAGAAGAAAAACTTGAAACAAAATCCTATACTAACACGTTTGAGCAGCGTGGTATAGTAAGGTCAATTGTCTTCTTAGTGGAGGAGATCTGAGCCCAACAGTGGGACGTCTATAGGCTGAGATGATGATGATGAGTCACTGGTAAAAGAGATAAACATTTGGAAAAAAACATTTATTAATCTATTTTAGGATTTTAGGCGGCAAGTCATGTTAGATTATTTATCTTACATTACTATCAAAATTAAGAACTCTCAGTGCTATTAAAATTCTTAAAATTTTTAATGAACACTTCTAAACCCGCGAATGACTGACTATATTTTATAAGTGGACATATTTGATCTAAAACCCTTTCATTTTGAGATGCCCGATGGCTTAATTTACGATGTCAAGTATTTAAGAATGTTATTAATAAGTTGATTCTCCCGGAGCAAGCTTGTTCATTACACAACATTGGTCTATATATACAAGTTTATAGGAGCGACATGGAACTGGTTCGTATAACTAATAGTGTCTTGAGTCGTGAGGTATGATTGGTTTTAGGGTTATATATTTTATGATAAGTTATTATTTATTTTATGTGTAATGATGGTTTAAGAATATAATTCAACAACAACTTGCCCGTGGGTGTCGTAAAAGATGATTAAGGGATATAATATGTATATAACTTCTGTGCAAGAGTATTAAAACTCGAAATAAAATCCACGTCTGACCAACGTGAGACAGTAGATTAATTTCCTTTTCACTGGGGAGGAGTCTCGAGCACAGCATTGGGATATATATAAGCTAAGATGATGGTTATTTATAGTCGAGAGGTCATCATCAAAAATGTCTGAAATTGTTCAAAACTAGAACCATCTATAGTCCATAAAATATAGCTTGATCTCTGTGACAGATGTCAACGAAACTAACGAAGTAAGTTTGAACGAGCGACATGTTTACAATTTTATTTTGTGTCAAATATATTTTCATTCTTTTCGTGCCAGTTTTATTGCAACTGAAGTGCCATATATTATAAATACAAAAATATTAATATTCATGCCTAAAATGTACCTCGTAAGTACTGAAATACCTAGTAATCATTTTATACATAAATGACGCTTACGCACGTACAATGTCATACTGGACTGAAAATAAAAAAGAGATGGGACAGTCGATATACGTAAATCGATAACCGATCTCTATTAAATTATTCATAAACTAAATAAACCCAATATAGTACCTATATAAAACTTTCAACCTTTTTTTTTACAATTAAAACAGATAATTACATTATAAAATACATAAATTGAATTAATTAAACATTAAAAAGCTACTTTTTGTCTCAGAGTAAATAATAATATTATGTATTCATTATCGTGAATAAACTAGACATATTTATTTATAAAACAGTCGTAATTGATCGATTGATCTAACGACTATTTTGGTAAAAAATTATAAAAGTTCTAGCAGGAACGCTCCAGTGATGACGATAATAGTGATCTAGGCCTTGAGTGTCTTGACCTTTTGAATAATTAAAACAGTCAAAAAACAGTCTTGTTTGAAATAAATTCAAAAAGATTTTCATTGATTGTATTTTCGTTATAATAGAAAATCACAATTATAAAAATAAAGAGTTTTATCGATAAAAAAATAAGGACTTTATCGTAAGCGTGACAGCACTAGGGACAACTGTCACAGAGATCATCCTATATTTTATGGACTATAATGCACTTTTAGGTGACTTATAAAAAGGCTCAAAGTCGCTCAACGTGCTATGGAGAAGGCTATGCTCGGTATTTCTTTACGTAATACAATCCGAAATATTGAAACCCGTAGAAGAACGGACAGAACCGACAACACAATGGTAGACGCAACATTTCTTTATTTTCTTCCCTTCCTTTTCTCTTTTTTCTTTTCATTAACTGATTGCTTGACCCCATTGACTAGTCCTGCAGGTTACCCTTTTAGGTATCTGCCTTTAATTGTGTCTCAATAAAGGCTGGAACATTTCACTTTCGTGGTAATCCTCCTTGTGGATGGCGAACTGATTTTCGATCAGCCTACCCGAGGCCTCATCTAGAGTTTTAGTTGTAAAACTAGGATCAAACGTTATACAGAATCAAGCTTATCTTATTCAAAACCATAACATCCATTTTATGTATAAAGTCACAATTACACGTTCACAATTACACATTCACAATTACAGATAATATTAATGTTATTTTTAATGTATCTTATCTAATAATCAACTACCGGATCATAAAGGAAATAGGGCAACGTTCTTTAGAATAAATTAATCTTTAATCAAGGTAATTTGGTGTGTATATTTCAAAGTTGTGTTTGAATATGAACAACTAGTAAAAAGATTGGAATATGGCAAGGCCATGGTCGCAATGTTTAATGGAAAAATTTATGGCAATAACTTGTTTAATAAATACAATATACTATTATATTAATACCTTCTAATGAATATTAAGTAAATTTTGCACTTAAGTGTTTATACTTGGAATTATTATGTTAAGTTGTGTGTGTGTGTGTGTGTGTTAAGTTGTGTAGGCAGCAACAAATGCTATCATTGCTCTTCATAGGAAAGACTAAAGGACCAGCTGTATCTGATGGCTGAGGGTTGACAACAGGCAGGCATAAAAGTATTACCAAAAATTTGTATGGTATATGGTGTACCCTAAGTAATAAAAATATGAACAGGGATTTTGACTCGGATTAACTATATATCCGTTAATTTTATCATCATCATCATCATCATTTCAGCTCATATACGTCCCACTGTTGGGCTAGAGCCTACTCCACGATGGGAGGGAAATTGACTTACACGCGGTCAGACGTGTTGGTATAGGATTTTATTTCAAGTTTTCCTTTTCTTGCATAGATGTTATATGCATATTTAATGACTTAGTCGTCTACGATACCCACCGGTAGGCGGGAGGGTGATGAATCTTGCGCCGCCACCACACAAAAGTCCATCCGTTAATTTAAATGTCATTATATTGAAGTATAGAAAGATTACTTATAAACTCTATGCCAACTTAAGCTCAATAGTTAAACGTGCATAACCTAAGATAATGAAAAATAATAGATTATCATATTGTATAATACATTACGTGTGGTGACGGAGTATGAATACAATTCACCATCCCTATCTTACCCGTGGGTGTTGCAAAATACGACTAAGGGACTACTGCAGATGATATCTATGCAAGAGAATGAAAACTCGAAATGTCTAATCAATGTTCTATAGTAGGTGAATTTCCCTCCCATTGTGAAGGAGACTACAGTTCTGCAGTGGGACGTACGTGAGCTGTGATGATGATATCTATACCAATAAATATATATATATTTTTAATTTAAGACAACACCCTGCACTAAGGAAATAATCCTTGTATTGCGGGGGACTTTACAAACATATAATTAACGGACACAAATTACATCCAGACTCGGAACAACAATTTGTGGATCGCACAAAGTGTTGTCCCGCGTGGGATTCGAACCCCCGACACTGGCGCTGTAGGTCGCTATCTTAACCACTACGCTATCTGTGCAGTTGGAGTGTCTGTTTGTAATGTCAAAATAATAGGCTTTTTTCATGCTCGCACGGTTATTTGCACTATACATATGCCTAAAATACACTTCATAATTTTTGGTCTGTCTGTCTGTTTGTTCCGGGTAATCTTCAAAACGGCTGGACCGATTTAAAAAATTCTTTCACCAATGGAAAGCTATAATATCAGGGAGTAAACTAGGCTACTAACTAGGCTAATATTTTATCTCGGTATTCTCACGGGAACGGGAACAACGGGGATAAGGCGACAGAAACCGAAGTGAAGCGAGGGCGGGTTGCTAGTATAATATATAGGTTGTCATACGGTGTTATACTAGTGTTATTAGGGTGATAGAGCCGGCACCTAAAAGTAGGCTCCAAACCAAATTTCCCACATGATAATAGCGACTCGGGATAATTAAAGCACAAAAGCTCCGCTGATTAAATAAACGTCTGGCGAGTAATCGATACTTGCGTATAATCGATCGCGTTTAATCAATTCGGTATAAAAAGCTCGAGGCGAAGCTGTGTCGGCGCCGTCGCGTCCGCCGTAACGAATCGTATAATTGAAAGAAAACCGATTTAAAACTACGTACAGATCTACCTTCATGTCAACGATAAAATCGTTATCCAAGGCATGTTATTATTATAAATATACGGAGTTTTGTTTCGAGAAGTTTCATATGAGCACTCGTATTTCTCAAAACTTCGCACGGTTCACTCTCTGCGATGGTAGGAATTTTATCTACAATATGGCGCGGTTTATATTTATCTTAAGAGATACTTCTTTTGCCATTATGTTATCTGCTTATACCCAATAGTTACTGTTTCATGTCATCCATGATAGAGAAATGGTTGATCATGATGTTATGTTTAGATAAGGCAGATGTTTCAATCGATTCTTATTCAAGGGAAAAGAAGGTGAGTTGTATTTTTACTCCGTTACTAGGCATATTTTATTTAATAATAACATAAATATAGTTTAGTATACAACGCATACATAAAAATCAAGACACTATTGTCTTGATTTTTATGTATATATCTATATATAGAGCAATATTAATGCGGTTATTTCAACTGCTTTAGAGCTTTAGTTCAGATCACCGATTATGTTTTGCACAGTCATCTGTTATATTAAAATCAAATAGTTAAAAATAATACAAAGGCGTTTCAAGAAAACTTTCAGATATCCGAGTGGTGACGGAGTAAGAATACGAATAACCATCTCCTTTATTATTCGTGAACCTCGCAAGAGACGACTAATAGATGTAATACGCAAACACCAACAATAAGAAATATAAAACTGGAAATAAAATCTTTTGCCAAGGCGTCTAGCTAGCGTTGTAATTAATCAATTTTCCTTCCAATGTGGAGAAGGCTCGGGCTCAGAAGTGGAACGTATAAAGTTGTCACGATGAATAGATATCGAGTGTATTTAACAGAATTATATTATGATGGTTACCTGATAGAAAGTGTAATCATGTTGTCTTACTCGAGAATCAAAATCTATATCCTTACGGCACAAATACGTCCTACTGCTGGTATCGAGCCTCCTCCACAATGGAAGGGAAATTGACCTACTATACCATGCTAGTCAGGCGAATTGGCATAGTTTTATATCGAGCTTTCCTTCTCTTACATAGATATAATCTGCATATTCGTCTTGGTCGTCTTTTACGATATCCACAGGCACAAAAGGAGGTAATGAATAGTACTACCAAAGGTACGAATAAATTATGCAAAAAGAAACATCACTTTCGAAGGAGCACAGTTGTACAATAAACTACCTTCATATATAAAACATGTTAACTTATGTAATGTGTTCAAAAATAAATTATCACATTATATACAAGAAAATTTTTAAATATGATTAAAAACATTTGATGTGTTTTGTGTGTGAATGCTAAAAAAAAAACATGATTGATTTGACAAATTACTACTTTTTAACCGACTTCTAAAAAAGGAGGAGGTTCTCAATTCAGATGTTTTTTAAAAGCTTTTATTTAACTTGCCCCGTTAGTATGTTAGTATGGGACAAATCTTGCTAATTAAATTAGAACCACTTCCTGTCGTTAGATTAGGTTGAAATTTGGTTTACTTACGTAACTTCGGTGACAATGCAATAATATGGTACCATGAAACTGGTCTCAAGATAGCGTCGGCAGGCGGCTATAGGAACTCCTGAACTAAACAAGATAAAACCATCGAATTTGGACTCGTTTGAATAGTCTTGACACGCACTCTTGTGCTACATGACAGCCAGGGTCTGAAGATGGCGTCGGAAGGTGGCCATAGGTACCTACTCCTAAACTAAACGAGATAAAACCGTCGAGTTCGGACTCGTTTAAATAGGCTTCATAAGTACTCTTGTGCTACATGACAGCCAGGGTCTTAAAATGGCGTCAGAAGATGGCCATAGAAACTCCTAAACCTTTCTTTGATTTAGAGCATTTAAATAAAAGCTTTTTTTAAATAATTTTTTTAATTAATATATTTTATGTTTGTTCGCGCATAACTTCGTCGCTTGCCAAACGATTTGAATTTTTTTTTTGTTGGAAAGGGTATACTGCCCAAATGGTCACATGAAAATTTTATCGAATTTTATCGGTTTTTGAAACCTCAACAAAATCTAAATATTTATCTACGTTGTCTACATTAACGATCTTTTCATTTACTCTGCATTGCGTTTTGAAGTTGGTTTTTTTTTTGCAAAAAGTAATTATGATGTTTATTATAATTCTCATGTAAGTGACCTGTGTCTTTTTGAGGATAAATTCTTTAAAACTAAACCTATTCTCACTCCGTCATCATACGGTAGAATCAAAATATCTTACAGTTAATAGCTGTATTTCATGAAACTGCACCAATGGAGACTATAATTGATGATGTAAACGATTATATCTTATTGTGTGGTTAGATGTTAATAATTTTGCCGTTCTGTTGATGGTGTGTGATTTGTAACTGTATTTTCTATTGTGTTTACATGTAGTGCCATTCGAAAGATTAATGTTTGTTTTTATACTAAATTAAACTTGAGAGTAAGTAATCATTACTTAACTATCTTCTAAAGAATTCATTTTTTGTTGGCAGATACGGTATTTTATACTTAATCGTAATTACAGCATTTGTACTGAACTGATTTAAAAGTTGAAGTTTTATTAAGGCGGACTAGGTTTTCTCTTTAGTTGGCCTGATCGCATTTGTAAGAGATATCTCAGCAAAATATAAATGACAAATGGGAGCTAAGTTCAATGTTATGTTAATTATGGTGTCGCTATGACCTCACCGCTAAAAGACTTGAGATTTAAATGGGTGCCATTCCTGTAGATAATTTTGCAATTTATTTATTAGAAGAACGTATATTCTTAAGTAAATTTAAAATTTCTTTTTCTTATTTTAAAATATCCTAATTAATATTATAAATGCAAACATGAGTTTGTATGTTACGTTTTCACGCTTAAATCACTAGACTGATTTCAAAATGCTTTTATCAGTAAAACGATTTAGCATAATAAACAGTTCATTTCATTTAATAATCTTGTTACTAAAAATGCATCAGAATCTAATCTTTGTACACACATCTACAATCAAAAATATACACACATATACATAAAATAAAAAACCTGTTTAAAATTGCTTTGTGTATCACTAGCTCCACGAAGTACTCCACATTCTTAAGGCTTAATTTGAATAGCCTTACTTACGATTTACCACCGGGAATACGTACAAGGCATCTCGTTATAACGCATCTGTTTATTGTGCAATCAATTTATTTTGATATAGTGGTTTTTGTATGGATTAAGTTACTGTTCAATGTTATTTATATTCTTGTAGCAAACACCCACATCGGTTTCGTCTCTGTGGGAATACGGGGATAATGCTTTTTCCATCATTATTTTAACTCATATAGTCCCACTGTTGGGCTCAGGCTTCCTCCGACAGGACGGTAATTGATGCTGGTCAGGTAGGTTAGTATAGGTTTTCATTTAGAATTTTCCTTCTCTTGCATAGTTGTGATATGTACAAGATATCCCTTAGTCACCTCTTACGATACCTATGTGCAAGGGGGGTGGTAAATTCTATTCTTACTCTGTCACCACACGGAAAATATTTAGGTGTGAGGTCAGACGTATTGGTATAGGGTTTTATTTCGAGTTCTGATAATGTAGACATTAGTGATAGAATTTTTAAAATAAGTTTATCTCTTTTTGGCGTTAAAGTGTAACAAACAAACTCACATTCGCATTTATGATATTAGTTAAATGGCGTTGTGGTCAGTGGTGGTGATAATATTTTATATCAAATAGACGTTCGCTGTTCAATATATGCCTTCTCAATAAAAAAAACCATATTTATCACATTTGTCTGGTGGGTTGGTTATCGCAGTGAGTGTTATGAGTTCATTTCGTGACCCTCCAGCTAGCTTTTACTACACGGAGCCCAAGAAAAATTTGTATATTTCATATCGTCATCAACTCGGCTCATATACATCCTAATGCTGGGCTTACAGTGCAATTTGGATATTAATAATCCCCTAGTAATCTTTTACGATAACGACATGCAAGGGGGGGACAGTAACTGACTCCAGACGAAAAATTTAAATTTATATAACTCTTCTGTTTCATTTCTATCCACTCTATATACTCTGACTTTTATCGTATTTTTTATGACAATAATGTACACTAATGAATAGATTTTTTATGTTGCGGGGGCTTTAAAGTACACAACTATTTGACACAAATAACATTGAAACTCGAAAGATTTGTGAAAAACTGTGCTGTCCAGGTTTGAATAGAGTGTCAATGCACGGAATTAGAAATAGTTACTTGAAAAAAAGAGATTACAACATTATCATACATTTATTATTTTTAAATGTGCAAATGTAATCCGCTACCAGCTAGAACATAACTAATTAGCGAGTAGTAATCTCTTACTCCTAAATATAGTGCAAACACTACGCCTTATCTATACATCGATATAAATCGTTATATCGTCCGTGGTAGCGTCGTCGGCGCATTGCAATTTGTCGATACGTGACACCTCGCTAAATAGAGCCGATAGGATATGTTGATAAAGGTTTTATTCTCTTCTTTACATATTATAAAACAAACTTGCTGCCCGCCGTGTATACGCTTAGATCTTATAAACTACGCAACGAATTTTTAATGCAGTTCTTGTCTATAAACAGAGTGATTCATGGACGTGTTTTTATGTATAATACATGCACATTATAGTAGAAAACAGATAAGAATTTCCAAGATTTGTAATATGATGAAAGATATTTTTCTGCGCTAGTATTGTAAACGCTAGTTAATACTGACGAGATTAATATCTTGATCTAAGAAATTGAATATCTTAAAAAAATCTACAATAAATTCCCTGCCAATATATGTCTATCTCCTAAGTATGGTAATCCTTCATAATTTTTTTATTACAATAACTATTTTCACAATGATCTCTGATGTTTACGCGAGTATTACACATCTATACCAATAAATAAAATTGGAGTGTCTGTTTGTAATGTCAAAATAATAGGCTTTTTTCATGCTCACACGGTTATTTGCACGACACCTATGCCTAAAATAGCAATTAAAAAATTTTTGTCTGTCTGTCTGTCTGTCTGTTTGTTCCGGGTAATCTTCAAAACGGCTGGACCGATTTCAAAAATTCTTTCACCAATGGAAAGCTAAAATATCAGGGCGTAAACTAGGCTATATTTTATCCCGGTATTCCCACGAGAACGGGAACTACGCGGTTAAAACGACTATAACCTATAACCGAAGCGAAGCGAGGGCGGGTTGCTAGTTGTAAATAAAACTATTTAAACTATAAAAGTATTTGACCGCCCGCCGCTGTAATGTGTTTGATACGTCGGAGAATCATTAAAATTAAATACAAACGCGATAAAATCCGTAAACTAATGTTATTATTATTATTTTTTTATTGCAAACGGTGGCAAACGAGCAAACAGTACACCTGATGGTAAGTGTTGCTGCCGCTCATGGACCTTTACAAGGCCGTTGCCTACCGCGAAGAAAGCGAAGGGACTGTGAATGCGTGCATTGAGGCTCGGTGACACCAAGGGCACCACTAAAACCCTCCACACACAATCACCCTCAGAAAGTTGGGCTTCCGGCTCTCTCGCTCACCGAACGAAGTGCAGTAACAAATTGCTACTACTCAGACGTCGATTTTCTGCGAGAGCATGGTACTGCCCCGGACGGACCGGCCCGCGGCTGTAAACAGATAACTGTCGACAGTGTGGTCCTACCACTCCTAAACACAATATAATTACTACTACTATTAACAACTATTTTCACTTTTGACGTATTACAAAAAAATATTGGATTATTTAAGAAGCTACTTTAAACAATATAGTGCTATTCCTTTTCAAGTTAAATACAGTTTTTGCATTTAATATAGATGCGAATTTCCCTGTACAGCCTATAATTAAAATCTTTGGGTATATCAGATTTTTTTTGTGTGGTGATGGAGTAAGAATACAATTCACCGCCTCTTTCTTGCCCGTGGGTGTCATAAATGACTACTAACGAATATAACTTACATATAACATCTATGCAAGAGAAGGAAAGCAAGAAATAAAACTCTATACCAACACGTCTGAAAAGCATGGTATAGTAGGTCAATTTCTCTTTTATTGTGGAGGAGATTCGAGCCCGGCAGCTGTGATTATGATGCTGTCAGAAATTGCCAGAGAGGCCGAAACCTAATTGAAGTAGGACGGGTCACTAGTTTCATTATAATCGCAGTAAGACTTGGATTACCTTGCTGAAAGCGTAAGCAAAGATGTAAAAATATCTACTATATCATTATTTATTGCTGGACTTCAAACTCCTATTGTGCAGTCAAGTGGGTTGTTATTGAGTTTTATTATCATCATCATAATTTCAACTCATATACATTCCATTATTGGGCTCGAGCCTTCTCCACAATAGAAAAGAAATTGACGTACTAACATAGGGTTTTATTTTGAGTTGATCTCTTGCATAGATGTATATGCACGTTTTATCCCTTAATCGTCTTTTACGATACCCACGGGCAAGAGAGGGAGTGGCCAATTCTTACTCCGTCACCACAAGGACCAGTTTTATTATAAAGTTATCTATATCTTGTAGTGAAGTTATCGACTCTTAGTTGTTTTAAACTACGACCCATAGAAAAGGAACAGGTAGTGGTACGTTGCATTTTTAACCAGGGGACGTAACATACCGATATACAGTAACATATATCATAATATACAACATGCGGCAACCTACCACATAGCATTAATGGAGACCACGACTTGGTCTTAGTTACTGTTAAATCGACGAGGGACTGTATTCGGTATTTGAAATGACAAAAAGCCAAGCAGGCTGTTGAAGTAAATTAAGTAGTCTACTAATACGCAGCGTACTGGATAGGATAGATAGGAGTATTCATCATCATTTCAGCCCATATAAGTCCCACTGTTGGGCTCGGGCCTCCTCCATAATGGAAGTGTAATGAACCTACTATACCACGCTGGTCAGACGTGTTGGTATAGGGTTTTATTTCGAGGTTTCCTTCTCTCACATAGGTGTTATATACGTTTTATATCCCTTATTCGTCTCGTACGATCATCCACGGGTAAGATAGGGGGTGGTGAATTGTATTCTTACTTCGTCACCACACGGAAAGATAGGAGTATTAGGAGAAAGAAAAACGACTTATTGTGGATCGTATAAAATTTTGTCCTGCTTGGGATCCAAAAGCGCGTCATCTGCCTTGATAGGTTAACTATTTACCTGTAATCATTACCCCATCTGTGCAGTTTTGAGTTGGTAGGTAAGTAGTCGATAGGCCGATGATGAAATACCATAGCAGTCTGTTCGGTTTTCACTTACTCAGTACTCTATTAGTAAAAACATGGCGTATATATGTAATAGTAGCAGTAAGAAACTTGTATAAGTTATAACTTCCTTTTACTTTAATAATAACATTAGAATAAGTATCGTTAATAACAACCCGAGCGCGTTGATGTCTTCTGTATTAGAATCGGAAATTGGCAACCTGCTGTTTTCTTTTACGTTTGTGTGAAAGTGCCTTTTATATTAACAGGTTTATTAGTTAAGCTTATAGTATGCTTAATATTTGAAGAATTAATAGCCTTTTAGAAAGTTTTATTTGATATTTTAATCCGATCAATGATTTATTTTATCTTTTTAAGTCCATTTCAATCGATTAAACATTCATGTTTTCCTGCACGGGAATCGAACCTGGGGCACGTGGTAGATCGGTAACTTAACCGCTATCCTTTAACTAGTTGTAAACCGATATTTGAGAAACATAAGATTTTGACGTTGATATTTAATATACATCATGGAAAACGGTATGTTTGTTAAAAATAATAGTAGGTTTCTGAAAAGAGAGCCTACCTAGTTAAGGTATGAACTATACAGAATCACTCTTCATTCAAGAAATAGTTATCACATGTCAATAAGAATTTATAATCATATTCCATAAGTTATTAGGGATATGCCGATAAATAAATTTAAATTCAAACTCAAGACTTGGCTTGTTGAAAAGTGCTTTTATATTTAAAATAATTTTTTGTTGATAAAATAAAACTTAAATGAAGCTGTTTTATTTTTTATAAGAAAAGGAAAACTCGAACTGAAACCCTATACGTTGCTGGTCAGACATGTTGATGTCTGACCAGCATGGTATAGTAGGTCAAATTCCCTCCCATTAAGGAGGAGGGCCAAGCTCAACAGTGGGACGTATATGGGCTGCGATGATGATGATGATTTTTCATAAACATTTCATTGTAGTCTTCAAAAATTCGCATGCCTTTTAAAGGCAAATATGTCGGGCTTCTATTTTTGTAATTACATTTTATATTTCTACCATATTCTTGGCGAATAAATATTTTACCTTATCTTATCTACAGTATTTGTGAAGTTATTCTAAATAAGGACGTAATTTGTATAACCATAAAAAGTGTCCTTAAAAAAAGAAAGATTGATTACTTTTAATGCAATGCAATGTTACTGACCTTTGCCTCCAGAGACTCGAGGTTACTGACCCCGCCCGCCTCCAAGGTTTGCTGAAACAAACAAACAAATTACAAACGAGCTCACAACGTGCCCTTGAATCATGCGCATCAAACCGTTGAATAATCTCGTGAGTTACCGACATGGTAGCTCAATTATTATTATCTTTATATATAAATTTCTTGTGTACGTGTGTATGTCACTGAACTCCTCCTAAACGGCTGGACCGATGTTGATGAATTTTTTTTTGCATGTTCAAGGCGATTCGAGAATGGGTTAGATCACAATTGGACCCCGTAGGTGGCGCTTATTTGACCAACGTCTGTTGGGTCAGCTAGTAACTTATATGAACATAGCCATACATCATTATTTAAGGTATACTTTCATCATCATCATCATCATCTTATCAGCCCGTATACGTCTCATTATTGGGCTCGGGCCTCCTCCATTATGGGAGGGCAATTAACCTACTATACAGCGCGCAAACGTGTTGACATAGGGTTTCGTGTTTTCATTCTCTTACATTGATGTTATATGAAACTTTTTTTAGGGACGTTAGAATAATTTCGCCTTATGGCATCGTATTGAAATGCTCGAGTGTCATAGTCGGGTGCGATCGGCTCGGCCAGTGTGCCCATATATTGATATATTCTACTAGCAACCCGCCCTCGCTTCGCTGCGGTTTCAGTCGCCTTACCCGTGTAGTTCCTGTTCCTTTGGGAATATCGGGATAAAATATAGCCTATGTTACCTGATATTATAGCTTTCCAATGGTGAAAAATTTTTGTAATCAGTTCGGTAGTTTAAGCGTGAAAGCGTTACAAACAAACAAACAAATAAACAAACAAACTTTCGCATTTATAATATTAGTAAGGATGTGTTCACACAGCTGATTGAAATTGATTTCGACTATTTTATAAGGGCGGTGATTATTCATTGTAAAACTGAAGAATGCATGTAAAATACATGCAATAAATGGAATATAACGACGGTTTTCAATAGTTACCTGATCACGATGCATCACAAGTCACCGGTAAATTGATAATTACAATTTAACTAAACATTACAGCAATCTTTTATGTAAAATTTTCGCTTTACGTCGTTTGTCCGACACACAGGGTTTATTTTTCTATAGTTTTTAATTTCAGATTTTTTATATAAAGGGTGTATCAGGTTATGGGGCAACTGTTCGAGTATATTGTAGTTTAACGGCCATAGATCATAATTAGAATGTACATTACACAAAAAACAAAATAACATAAAAGTTATAGTGATTTCAAAAAAATGTGTCTAAGAGTCTATGCCTTAAATGTTACGTATTATGTAGGCATGTACAGACAGAATACATGTAGGCATGTAAAGCTTCGACAGTAAAATTTCATTCATTTATACCTAGAATTGTGCAAACGCTTCAATGACATGTAGGTACAACGGCAAGCGGTCAACGCTCATAGGCCGATCAGCTGTTTTAAAGCGAAGTTTGTTTTGCTTATGTGAACGTAATCATTGATTTCTTCAATTTCTAATGAATATTTAACAAAGTATGAATATGTTGCGTATTAAGTATCATTGACTTTATATATTTCAATCAGATTTATACGAAAAAGCGATGACAAAATTGAAAACTTTACATGTCTCTAATTTCTAAACGAATCAATATTTTTCGTTCAAATTTTTTTTATGGGTTCCTACTACCATTGCCTAGCCCCCTTTTGACCAGTTGCCCCATAACCTGATACACCCTGTATATAACAATAATAAACATCTCTCTTATTAACAAGCAAAAAGATATTCATTCCAAACGTTGCATATAAATCATTGACCTTAATGCAGTTTGGATATCATTGACACGCCGTTTTGTGGTCACGAGAGGGCCTATCGGGCACACATATGAGTAACTAACGGTCAATATATATATATATTGAGATGAAGAGCAAACGAGTACTTTGTTTTGTTTGGTGAATAAAATTTTATTGGTTGTTATAAAGAATTGTGATTTTATAGCTGTTACTGAAGTGGTAAAAAGAGGGGGAATTAAAGAGTAATTTTTGTGTACATGTTATCGCCAATCGAAAAGTGGCAACTTCTTCTGATAACATTTGTAGCTGCGTACTGTCACACTTGAGTGGTTTAATAGCAAATAACGGATATAAATAGATGTTCACGTATAAGTTGAGGATATTCGGTGATCACATATAGCACTGAACAGAAGCAAGGAAGAAATATAATATTTGGATATTACAAGTGTATATTAAGGTTATGTTATTAAGTGTGTATTTATGAAGATGTAATTGTGGAGACATACGTGTAACAGACTGTACAGAATACACGGGATTGACTGCTTATATACATTTGTAACACTTTTTATGGGATTTTGAACATCACCTCTATCGGACGATAGGGGATCCTGCTCTAAATCCCATATAATATAGTCTCGATAACGTTACAATAACTTTGATGTAAATATTCATGCTAATCTCACTGTACTAATTCACGACGCTAATTCTATCTGCCTCAAGGTCTTAGACGATCTAAATTGGTTAGCACATTAGATTAGTTAGTTTCTACTACAAGTGGGGCAGCGACGTTGGCGCGTGCATTCTGTTGATGAAGATTATCCGCCCGTGCTAATGTGTACTGAGGGCCTGTAGACAGCGGTGAGCGATTTAAAAAAGACCGCAATAAATAATGAGATAAATCAAATATATTTCAGGTTATCTACAAACAGTTCTTGGCATTATTCCATTAAAAAAAAATAACATTAAAAAATAGACCCCGATGTCAAGGGACGGGGTCTCATTCCAAATGGTGATGAGGAAATACAATATAGCGAGTTATGTCTGTACTAAGTGTTACCGACACGATGTTATAGACAATAATATCGACCAACAATGAACGAACGTTACAAATATCTATATTCAAAAAGCTTATAAAAGCGGTCGCCCGTTAGCTACGGTATTCCCCCCCCGATAGCTTCACTCCAGTCCGCATTTTTGACAAGCCCATCCCCTGGGCGTCAAATGCCAAGTACCTAGGCGTCACCCTTGACAATCGTCTCAGCTTCGCTCGACACATAACCACTGTGCGCTCGCGTGCAGCGTTCGTTATGGGTCGTTTACACAACTTACTCAACCCAAAGAGTAAGCTGTCGCTCAAATGCAAAATCCGTCTTTACACTGCCTGCATACGCCCCATCATGTTGTATGCCAGTGTAGTATTCGCTCACGTTAGGCCACACAGGATCCATAGGCTACAAACACTTCAGAATAGGTTCATGCGTAAGGCTACGGGCGCACCGTGGTTCATACGCAATGCCGATCTCCACATCGACTTGCACTTGCCGACCATCAGGCAATATATTAAACAGTGTGCCCGTAGATATTTTGATTCTGCCACAACACACCCCAATCCCTTAGTGGTCGCTGCGACCAACTATATCCCGTCCCGCATCTCGAAGGTCACTCGACCGAGACTTTCTCTCGACGAGCCCGACGACGAGATCACGATAGCTCAGAATACAGCATACACGGCCCGCGAAGCCGCAACAAAGAAAAGACCACGGTTCCGTCCTCGCCGTCGAGGTGCGAAACCGTGCCGCGCAAAAATAAATAAATCTAAAGTGGGACCTCCCACATTGCCCTCAGCAACGCCCCGAGCCGAGGTTCGTACCCCACAGGGGGTGCCCTTGGGCCCCGTTGCTTAAATTTTTTTGGGTTGAGAGCCCTCAGCGCTCACCACTAGTCCGCGTAAGGGTGTAACAGCCATCTGAGGCTAACACTCCTTGTCAGAACAAAAAAAAAAAAAAAAAAAGCTACGATATTCAGTCGTTCGCTAGACATCGACCGCGGACGTTGTCCTTGTGGTCCGTTCGTATTAAGTTGTGTTAAAATCAGAGCATGTGTACTAATAAAGTGTTGATCATAGAGTACGAGTACCTATTTTTGCATTCCACCAAATGTAGAAGTGTTGAAAAAGCATCACCCGTAATATAAGGAAATAATTAATACATTGTGGGGGACTTACAAATATACATTTAATGGGCACAAATTTCATCCAGACTCTAATGTACAATTTATAGGTCGCACAAAAAATTATCCTGCAAGGGGAACGAACCTGCGAGATCAGGCGCGGTAGATCGGTATCTTAATCGCTACGCTATCTGTACATACGAGTAAACTCCTATTGTATTAATAAAAATTCATTACAAAAAGTAGAAAAATCAGTTTGTTTAGGTACGCTTCTACTTTTACGGTGTAACCTGTACCTTACGAAGTATAAAACACATCCACACGCTATGGTTTTCTTTTTCGCAACATCATTGAACTTTGCGTGATTACAGGCAATATATTCGACATCCCATTGTCGTGTAGTCACGTAAAGCTTTAGTACTTTCGCGGTAAATGATACATTTAGGATGGTAAACATTTATTCATACACTTAATACGACATTTTATTATGACGATGGATTTAATAAGAATGGTAAACAAAAATAAAATTGATGTGGTAGATCCTTTTATTTGGTAGAAGCACATTGTTGCACACTGTGAACAATGATGTTTTCTGCGAGCGTGTGGTCCATCTGGGGTACCACACTCTCGCGGAAAATCGACGACATTTGAACAGTATTGCAATTTGTTACTTTACTTTGTTCGGTGAGTGAGAAAAGCAAACAGCATACCTGATAGTGATATTTTCACTTATGGATCTTCGTTAGGTTGCATATTTAAATAAATTATGTATACACAAATACTAAGTATTTATTTAAATTCGATTTTTGGAAAAAGTTTTGAGAGTCAAAGTATCGTATACTTGGGTACTAAATAATAATAATAATTCTATTGATTTCAGGTAATTTCACATCTTTTTTATTTTTGTGATACAAATTATAAAACGAAATTAAAATTTGGAATTTCAAAGATGAAAAGAAAATGAAAAGAATGTCAGAAGAAGAAGAAAGAAAACGAAAGAAATGAACAGAATGTCAGAGTGTAAAAAGAATAAAAATTAAAACATAAAGAAAAAATAAAATAAAACTTAAATAAATAAATTTAAGATAATTGCATAAAATTTAAGTTAAATCTTAATGCTGGATTTGGCAGTCGTGATTTGGACACGGCAGTGCCCGAAACGTCATTCCCAATAAAAAAAATTTATTAAATAAAATTACTTATGAAATGTCTTTGTTTTTACGCTATCTGCTTAAAAATGTAATTACTTCTCAGGCTTACAGCCACCATCTGTTTCTGCCATTCAGCTGCATTAGGGAGGCGCTCCGGTATCACGGGGTGCAGCCATACCTGAGGCGGCTAGTGGCAGACTATTTGGAGGGGCGCAGCGTCCTCTGCACCAACCGAGCAGGGGACGTTGTGCTAACGCCCATGACGTGCGGTGTCCCACAGGGGTCGGTTCTCGGACCCACCCTGTGGAACATCGGCTACGACTGGGCGTTGAGGGGGAGCCTCCCGCCCGGGCTGGGCGTGGTTTGTTATGCCAACGACACGCTCGTCACAGCCCGCGGTGGGACGCTAGAAGAGGCGGTAAGCCTGGCGACTTCAGGCGCCGAAGAGGTCGTCAGGCGGATCAAGGCGCTGGGATTGAGGGTCGCCCTGGACAAGACGGAGGCCCTCTTGTTCCATGGGCACCGTATGAGACCTCCCATCGGAGTCTCGATCACCGTCCATTCGGTTGAGATCAGCATCCGGCCTATATGAGGTACTTGGGCCTGGTGCTCGACGGGCAATGGTGGTTCCGGGAGCATTTCCGCAGGCTCGCTCGTCGGCGCGGCGTCCACCCTATCGTGGCTTATGCCGAACGTGGGCAGACCGAGCGCTGCGTGCCGACGGCTGTACGCGGGGGTCATCCGGTCGATGGCCCTGTACGGCGCACCGGTGTGGGCGAGGTCCCTGACCGTCCGTCTGAGGGCCCTCTTGTGGCGACCACAGAGGGTCACGGCGATTAGGGCCATACGCGGATACCGCACGGTGGCGACGAAGGCAGCGTGCCTATTGGCCGGAACTCCCCCGTGGGACCTGGAGGCGGAAATGCTCGCCAGATTGTATCGGCAGGTGACGGGGGTGCGAGCGAAGGGCGGTGTGATCTCGTTAAGGAAGCTCACCGCCTGGCGCGTCGACGCCCGCCGAGACGTCATTACCCGTTGGGCAGTCTACTTCCGACTGGTGCAGGTTTTGACGGGGCATGGGTGCTTCGCCAAATACCTGCACAAGGTCGTTAGGGAGAGTACACCATCCTGCCACCACTGCGATTGCGACGAGGACACGGCGCGCCATACGCTCGAGGCCTGCGCGGCTTGGGCAGTGCAGCGCTGTGAACTCGTCGCAATCATCTGTGCAGACCTGACGCTGCCGGCTATCGCTAGGGCGACGGTCGACAGCGTCGGGAATGGGGATGCGGTCGTAGCCTTCTGCGAGACAGTGATCTCGCGGAAGGAGGCGGCGGATCGCCTGCGCGAGGAGCGCAGCCTCGATGAGGAGATCCACCGCCGGCAACTGGGGCGGAGTAGGCGCAACTACCTGCGCCTCATGCCGCCCTAGCCGAGGCCGCGGGTGACGTGACCGGGGGGAGCGCAGCCTCGATGAGGAGATCCACCGCCGGCAACTGGGGCGGAGTAGGCGCAACTACCTGCGCCTCATGCCGCCCTAGCCGAGGCCGCGGGTGACGTGACCGGGGATTAGTCCGTCACCCGCCGAGAGGCCGACCGCGTGAGTAAAGACCGACGTCCTCCCCGAGGGGGGGGACGTCGGTCGATGGGAGGGTACCCCAATAGGGGGTATTCCGTCGGGCCGACCACTGATGTCAAGTAAACTTGCTCCGGTGGTCGGCCCGACGACGAAGGCGACATGGTTTTCGGGTGGGTTGCGGGAGTTGCGTGCTTAAGCCCCTCTGTCGCCCCGGACGGAGTGGTGCGGAGGCGCGCCGACCGCAGACCACCCACAAAAAAAAAAAAAAAAAAAAAACCGACCATCTGTTTAAAAAATAAACAAATGATTACTTATAGAAAGGGCTAAGCTATATTAAGCATTAATTGTAAAACTCACGCGTCGTACTAGTTCTCTAACATAATTATAAATATCGGTCGACTAAGCTTCGAGGTTACAAGAAAACACTTTCTCTTTAATTATAGTGTGGCTTGCTAATTGCTAGCTTTAAAAAGAAAATGCGTTAATGATACGGATGTTAAGGCAACCATAGTCGGTGAAATTCACAGATTAAAACCATAGTGATATTCATTGTAGTACTTTTTATGCGATTAATAAAATTTCCAAAGAAATTTTTCTAGTAAAAATATACGATCCAGGTGCTCACGCTAAGTCTATCCCTTATTGAATACAATTATCCACTCTGTGACGGAGTGAGAATTCAATTCACGTCTTCCCTTTCTCTAAACCTCCTCCATCAATAATTAAAGTTCAATTCACGTCTTCCCTTTCTCTAAACCTCCTCCATCAATAATTAAAGTTCAATTCACGTCTTCCCTTTCTCTAAACCTCCTCCATCAATAATTAAAGTTCAATTCACGTCTTCCCTTTCTCTAAACCTCCTCCATCAATAATTAAAGTTCAATTCACGTCTTCCCTTTCTCTAAACCTCCTCCATCAATAATTAAAGTTCAATTCACGTCTTCCCTTTCTCTAAACCTCCTCCATCAATAATTAAAGTTCAATTCACGTCTTCCCTTTCTCTAAACCTCCTCCATCAATAATTAAAGTTCAATTCACGTCTTCCCTTTCTCTAAACCTCCTCCATCAATAATTAAAGTTCAATTCACATCTTCCCTTTCTCTAAACCTCCTCCATCAATAATTAAAGTTCAATTCACGTCTTCCCTTTCTCTAAACCTCCTCCATCAATAATTAAAGTTCAATTCACGTCTTCCCTTTCTCTAAACCTCCTCCATCAATAATTAAAGTTCAATTCACGTCTTCCCTTTCTCTAAACCTCCTCCATCAATAATTAAAGTTCAATTCACATCTTCCCTTTCTCTAAACCTCCTCCATCAATAATTAAAGTTCAATTCACGTCTTCCCTTTCTCTAAACCTCCTCCATCAATAATTAAAGTTCAATTCACGTCTTCCCTTTCTCTAAACCTCCTCCATCAATAATTAAAGTTCAATTCACATCTTCCCTTTCTCTAAACCTCCTCCATCAATAATTAAAGTTCAATTCACGTCTTCCCTTTCTCTAAACCTCCTCCATCAATAATTAAAGTTCAATTCACGTCTTCCCTTTCGCTAAACCTCCTCCATCAATAATTAAAGTTCAATTCACGTCTTCCTTCTGTGGGTTTTGAAAGAGAATATGATCTATACCAATAAATAAAATTGGAGTGTCTGTTTGTAATGTCAAAATAATAGGCTTTTTTCATGCTCACACGGTTATTTGCACGACACCTATGCCTAAAATAGCAATTAAAAAATTTTTGTCTGTCTGTCTGTTTATTCCGGGTAATCTTCAAAATGGCTAGACCGATTTCAAAAATTCTTTCACCAATGGAAAGCTATAATATCAAAGCGTAAACTAGGCTATATTTTATCCCGGTATTCCCACGGGAACGGGAACTACGCGGGTAAAACGACTATAACCTATAACCGAAGCGAAGCGAGGGCGGGTTGCTAGTCTTCAATAGGAATGATCAATTAATTGTCATTTAACGACTATACTAGTACTCGTGAAGCACTTAATTGATTAACATGATTACGACATTACATCATTTTAGAAAAGAACTGATACTCTTACACTGCTGGACCGATATTAACCAAACATTCAAATGAAAAAAAAAAACACCCAAATCGGTCATTCTGATAGTCAAAAACAATACAGTTTTAAGTGATAAGCTATTCTAACTTTATGTTTTAGGTTACATTTAAATATGAAATTGAATTACAAGTCATTTAGTGATATGATTTACTAGGCAGGTAACAAGTTTCCTAGGTAGATAATAACGGGGATGGTACACGAAAAGGTTACCCGTCGGGCTGACCACCGAGGTTACGTTAACGCTATCTGTGTTCAGTTCAAAGGTGGTCGGTCGAATGGGGGGCCGTGTGTGGGTAAATCAGATACTGTCATTTGTGGTTTGACTACCGACCTGTCTTACCTCCAGTATCATAGGATCGACTTCTATGCAGGACAATCGTTTTTCCGATCCACAACATTGTTCTAGTTTAGATTTTTTTTATTCTTTTTGATGGCTAACGAGCAAGCAGTACACTTAATAGTAAGTGACACTACCGTTTGTGGATTTTTGCTAGGCCACTACCTACCATGAATAAAGTGAAGAGAGTGTAATTGCATGCTCTGCATTTTACTGATAAAAGTGCATTAGGTCAAGCCAAATCTTTTTATATACTGAGTGTATCAGGTTATGGGGCACCTGATCGAGTATGTTGTAGTTTAACGGTCATAAATCGTAATTAGAATGTATATTACAGAAAAAACAATATTTTATAAAAGTTATAGTGATTTCAAAAATGTGTGTCTAAGAGTCTATGCCTTAAATGTTATGTATTATGTAGGCATGTACAAAGAGGATACATGTAGGCATGTAAAGCTTCGACAGTATAAATAGATATGAATTGCGCAAACGTTTCAATGGTAACGTAGGTACAAACGCGCCTTGTCAATGGTCATCGGCCGATCAGCTAATTTAAAGCGAAGTTTGTCTTGCTTATGCGTACCTAATCATTGATTTATTCAATTTCTGATGAACATTTAACAAAGTACGAATATGTTGCAGTATATAAATATCACTGACTTTGTACATTTCAATCAAATTTACACGAAAAAGGGATGACAGAATTGAAAACTGTACAATCTTTACATGCCTCTTAATTCATTAACGAATCGATACTTTTATTTAATTTTTTTTTCATGTGATCCTACCACCATTGCCTAACTCCCGCTTGATCAGTTGCCTCATAACCTGATACACCCTATATAATTATTCAGTCCGTGTGTATGTGACGAACTGTGTCCTAAACGGCTGGACCGATTTTGATGAATTATTTTGTGCGTGTTGCAGTAGATTCGAGAATAGTTTGGCTTAATAATTGGACCGGTAGAGGACTTTTCAATCAGTTTCAAGGAGAGTTCTCTTTATTTTATTAGATTTGAACGGAACAACATCAATAAAGTCAGCTAGTTTTAATGTAGATTTTTTTTATTATTCTAACATTTAGACTAAAGGTCGGTGATACATTTATCATTTTAAAACGACGAATATTTAAATTAAATGAATTTTCCTATTGTTCAGCTCATTTCAAATCTTTGACAATTCTTACACTAGAATTGTGTAGTTCGAATTCATTCCTATTAACTTCACGTTACACTTACTATAATGGTATCCAATTAAAGCATTTATGATAATTACGCGTTAGTAGGCCACTGATCTACTGTAGTCTATGGTCTACGCTATATAATCTGTTACAAACAATAAAAACGTAAGTGACTTTTATCATAAATGTTTATTTTATCTTTACAGTTATTATTATTATTTTTTTATTGTTATTATATTTTATTATGTTAAAAATAAAGATAGTCTTTATATTTATTTAAAAATTTTATATCAATAACTTTATCCGTTAAGGAAGATATAGAGTAAATAACGTCCGTGTGGTGACGGAGTAAATATACAATTCACCACTATCTTGTCCGTAGATGTCATAAAAGATGACTAAGAGATAAAATATACATATAACATGGATGTAATTTGTGTCCGTTAATTATATGTTTGTAAAGTCCCCCGCAATACAAGGATTATTTCCTTAGTGCAGGGTGTTGTCTTAAATAAATAAATAAATAAAAAATAAATAGATAAAATAACATCTATGCAATCAAGGAAAACTCGAAACAAAATCCTTTACCAGCCTGTCTGGCAAGCATGGTATAGTAAGGTCAATTTCCCTCCTATTGTGGAGGAGGTTAAAGCCCAACAGTCGTATACGAACTGAAATGATGAATGTTGATCAGAGTAAATAAATCTAAAATTATTCATATTTTATCACAGTTTTTAATCACACGCAATCATCATCATCTTTGTGTGATAACATCCTAATTACTTGAGATCGAATTCGATCGATTTCCTTAGTATAGGATATTGTCTGTGGGCGGGGTCCCTGACCGTCCACCTCAGGGCTCTTCTGTGGCGACCACAGAGGGCCAGGGCGGTCAGGGCCATACGCGGATACCGCACGGTGATGACGGAGGCAGCGTGACTGTTGGCCGGGTCGCCCCCATGAGATCTGGAGGTGGAGATGGTCGCTGGATTACATCGGCGAGTGTCGGAGGCGAGAGCGGAGGGCGGTATGGTCTTGGTGAGGGAGCTTACGCCTGGCGTATCGACGCCCGCCGAGACGTCATTGCCCGTTGGGCAGTATGGCTGGAGAGGTCTCGGTTCAGTATCCAGACCGTCTACGCCTTCTGGCCGGTTCTGATGCAGTGGTTAGAACGACAACACGGGGTGCTCTCCTTCCGATTGGTGCAGGTTTTGACGGGGCATGGTAGCTTTGCCAAATACCTGCACACGGTCGTCAGGAAGGAGAGTACACCGTCCTGCCACCACTGCGATTGCAACGAGGACGGCGCAGCACACGCTCGAGGTTTATGCCGCTTAGGCAGAGCAGCGCCGTAAGCAACGAGGACGGCGCAGCACACGCTCGAGGTTTATGCCGCTTAGGCAGAGCAGCGCCGTAAGCTCGTCGCAATCGTCGGTGCCGACCTGACACTGCCGACCATTGCCGGGGTAATGTTCGGCAGCACCAGGAACTGTCGCAGCCTGCTGCGATGCAGTAGTTTCGCGGAAGGAGGCGGCGGAGTGCGCGCTTCAGGAACGCCTCCTTAACAACGCGAATCGCCGCCGGGACTGTGGCAGCGCAGGCACCATTACTTGCGCCTGATGCCGCCCTAGCCGAGGCCGTGGAGTGAGCGAGCTTCTGAGAGGCCGTAGATCGAGGCGTTTGTCCGTCACCCGTCGAGAGGTCGACCGCGCGACGACGACCGACGTCCCCGAATAGCGGGGGAAGTTGGTCGAGGAGAGTAGGAGGAGTCGTAATAGTCGTTGGTAGGAATACCTCAAGGGGTATTCCGTCGGGCCGACCACTGATGACAAGTCACCCTGCACCGGTGGTCGGCCCAACGACGAAGTCGGCGTGTCACGGGTGGGTTACGGGGCCGCGCACCCCGCCTCTCTGTCGCTCCAGACGGAGCCGGACGACAGATGCGCTGACCGTAGCCCAACCCCCAAAAAATAAAGTGTAGGGTGTTTAGTGTCTTTAAAAAATAAAAGAAAAGACTGTTGTAAAAGGCTACTAAGACCTTTGCATGGATCTGGGCCAACTCCATCTAATGTCGCCTGGTCAACAATTAATTTTATTTTTAAATATTGAAATATTACCAAAACTTTTGTAATATGTACTTTTCCGTGTAGTCACGGAGTAAGAATACAATTCACCACTCCCTACTTTGCTCGTGGATAATCGTAAAAGACGACTAACGGATACAATACGCATATAACATCTATGCAAGAGAGGGAGAACTCGAATATGTATACCAATCTGTCTGACCAGCATAGTATAGTAAGGTTAATTTCCCTCCTATTGTGGAGGAGACTCAAGTCCAACAGCGGGACGTATAGGAGCTGAAATGATGATGACTATAAAAAGAGATAACATATTACATTAACTTTAAGTATTTGGGATGAAAACAGGATAATGATAATGAGACACACTGTATTTGATATTCAACGCCCCTTATTTAAAAAATTGGCCAAATGCAAGTCGGACACGCGCACGAAGGGTTCCGTATCATTTTTGAGGAAAAAAAACAAAACATCACCTGTGTTGTATGGGAGCCCCCCTTAAATACTTATTTTATTTGTTTATTTTTTTGTTTGTTTATTTTATTTGTTTTTAGCATTTGTTGATATAACGGCAACCGAAATACATAATTTGTAAAAATTTCATCTCTCTAGCTATCGCGGTTCTTGAGATACAACCTGGTGACAAACAGACGGACAGGCAGACAGCGAAGTCTTAGTAATAGGGTCCCGTTTTTACCCTTTTGGTACGGAACCCTAAAAAAGAAAATATTTATAAAAAACTTCACTTATAGTTACATCAAAGTGTAAATCAAACCTATAACACTCTTCATTGTAAGATATCATAATCACTAGACCAGGGGTGGCGAACCCTTACGTATCCACGTGCCATAATTGTAATTTTTTTTTTTTCCGGAAACCATAGACGTGCCATAAAATATTTTTGAATCCATATTGAACTAGACTGGAAATCAATCAGCTGCATTTCAAATGCATGAATTTCCAACCAATCAAATTGGGACAAACTATGTTTTTTCAAATGACGTCACATCAGGATACATAATAAACTTGAGCATTTCTGATAACTATTTGAATTGGGAAAAATCTCTCTGAAAATTCCTTAACTGAAGCATCAATAACGGAAATAAATACTTCAGAAACTTGAACATTCGAAAGCGTACGTAAATATGACTCGCGTTCGCTCGTCATTCATTTTAAGTATTTTAAGACTTCACACTTTTTTCGTAGGGCAGAATGCATGTTGTAAATATTCGACGGCTGTACGCGGGGGTCATCCGGTCGATGGCCCTGTACGGCGCACCGGTGTGGGCGGGGTCCATGACCGTCCGACTTAGGGCCCTTCTGTGGCGACCACAGAGGGTCATGGCGGTCAGGGCCATCCGCGGATACCGCACGGTGGCGACGGAGGCAGCGTGCCTATTGGCTGGGACTCCCCCGTGGGACCTGGAGGCGGAGATGCTCGCCGGACTATATCGGCGGGTGACGGGGGTGCGAGCGGAGGGCGGTGTGGTCTCGTTAAGGGATCTCACCGCCTGGCGCGTCGACGCCCGCCGAGACGTCATTGCCCGTTGGGCAGTCCGGCTGGAGAGGCCTCGGTTCGGGGTGCGAACCGTGGAGGCCTTCCGGCTGGTGCTGATGCAGTGGTTGAAAAGGCGGCACGGGGTGCTCACCTTCCGACTGCTGCGGGTTTTGACGGGGCATGGGTGCTTCGCCAAATACCTGCACAAGGTCGTTAGGAGGGAGAGTACACCGTCCTGCCATCACTGCGATTGCGACGAGGACACGGCGCGCCATACGCTCGAGGCCTGCGGGACTTGGGCAGTGCAGCGCTGTGAACTCGTCGCAATCATCGGTACGGACCTGACGCTGCCGGCTATCGCTAGGGCGATGGTCGACAGCGTCGGGAATTGGGACGCGGTCGCAACCTTCTGCGAGACGGTGATCTCGCGGAAGGAGATGGCGGATCGCATGCGCGAGGAGCGCAGCCTCGATGAGGAGATCCGCCGCCGGCGACTTGGGCGGCGTAGGCGCAACTATCTGCGCCTCATGCCGCCCTAGCCGAGGCCGCGGGTGACGTGACCGGGGATTAGTCCGTCGCCCGCCGAGAGGCCGACCGCGTGAGGAAAGACCGACGTCCTCCCCGAGGGGGGGACGTCGGTCGATGGGAGGGTACCCCAATAGGGGGTATTCCGTCGGGCCGACCACTGACGACAAGTTAACGCTGCTCCAGTGGTCGGCCCAACGACGAAGGCGACGTGGTTTTTGCGTGGGTCGCGGGAGTTGCGTGCTTAAGCCCCTCTGTCACCCCGGACAGAGTGGTGCGGAGACGCGCCGACCGCGACCCACCCACAAAAAAAAAAATTAAATATTAACGTGCCCAAAAAATTGTGTTGCGTGCCATCGATAGCACGCGTGTCATTAGTTCGTCATCCCTGCACTAGACTATGTGTGCAGTAATTGACAGTTCTCACGCAGAATCATTCTGTTTTAGTAATAAGGTGAATATAAAAACCATTCTGTATCTAGTCTGTCAGGAAATGTCCACAGAGAATTACCTTATACGTATAGTTTCGCTTACGATACAAAAAATCTCATTAGGAAATAAAAAAATCTAATAGCCGTATGCAGCACGGATGTGGCTGCGATTTTTCAAATGTTTCAGAAAATACTACAAACATATCATGGCTTAAATAGACTAACCAATTAACATTCTTTGTAAAAAGTTAATGGCCACAGTTACCTAGAATAAACGTTTTCATTTAAAATAATTAGATAGTTCTTATATAATCTAATAATCGTCATCATTATAACAGCTCATACACGTCCCACTGCTGGGCTCGAGCCTCTTCCACAACAGAAGGGAAAATGACCTACTTTACCACGCTGGTCAGATGGGTTGGTATATGATTTTATGGTGAGATTTTTATGAAGAGAATCACTCCGTGCAGTTATTACCTTAATATCACTCTTCAATTAATTTGCAAGCATAGTAATATGCGCGGTAAATTGCTTCTTAAGTTCTTTTACCCCTCCGCGTAGTCTGTGTAGTAACCCTATTGCTATAATAAGGTCTACAGAACGCGATTACACGGTGTAAACAAGCTATTAGCGGTCAAGTTGTTATACCAGACAGATACTGAAGGACGATGGCTTCAAATACAATATGATTGAGCGATACAGCTCATTGATTTCAATATCTGCATACATATACGTTTCCACGCATTCTTGTAATAATATGCACGCAGTTATCTAGATTTAAGTAATTAAAAGTATTTGATTGTGACTGTCCGTGATTCCACTCTAGGTCTTAGCAGAATATCAGCGTTGCTTCTACACAATGAAGTAACACTAGCTGAGCTAAGATCCTGTTTTGTCTCTCAGCATATATTATGCTAAATTGTTTTTTGTTATTTATGAAATGTATGAGAGCAAAATAAATGATTTTTCTTTCTTTCTCTTTCTATATATTTTCTTTAAAAAGTTGAATAGAAAATCACTTAACTGTATAGGCGACGTATTCTTCAAGATATAGATAGGCTGTTTCAAATGTTTTTGTAGTAAAACTTCTTTAGCTGCAACTTAGGAGTAACTCTGATTCTTTTTCGAACGTAAGTATATGTTTTCTGACGGAAGTGACATGCATTAAAATAACGTATCTCCTACGGTTGTAGTCAAAATATAGTGTGTTATTTATATATTAATATACAATATTAATCAAAATATTAATTATATATATAATATTTAATTAATTTTATTATATAAAAAATATAAGTAAAGGTTTTTATTTTCACCAGTTTGATTATACATAGAGTAATTTTTGCCTGCCATAAAATCATCCACGATCTTCTACAATATGAAATAAATCATAACACAAGTCTCACAAGCGCTAATATAAATTATAAGCCAAATATAACCAGACATTAACTTTGAATTCCTAGGAGCCTGTTATTAACTTGCCAAATAGAATATTCCAAGCTCTACAATTGTTCACGTAGTATGAAGTACAGCCGTCAATTACGTGGATATTGTCGTGCGCATACCCCGGAGCAGCGCCCACGCAGACCAGGAATAATGGCTATTGTATTCGTTAAGATAAAGGAAACAGCTAAGCACAAAATGTGCAGAACTAGAGTCTTCAATAAACTAACATGACAGATACAAGTTAATTGACAGTTGCATATTTAATTAAATTGAATTCGGAATTAATTTGCTACATGATAATCCGTGTGCTGATGGAGTAAGAATACAACTCACCACCCCCTCTTGCCCGTGGATGTCGTAAAAGACGACTAAGCGATATAATATGCTTATAACATCTGTGAAAGAGAAGAAAAACTCGAAATGAGATCCTATACGAACATGTCTGACCAGAATGGTATATTAGGTCTATTTCCCTCCCGTTGCGGCAGAGGTTCGAGTCCAACAGTGGGACGTATGTGGGCTGCGATGATGATGATGATGGCATGATAATAGCTCACAGTATCACAATATTCTATTCATTTATCATTCATCCATCCATCAGTCTATTGATGTCCACTGTTGGGCTTGAATTAGAAGAGAGTTGGCCGTTTGCCTAGTGATTCCTCATTCGATATTTAATACAGCCACGGATATGCTTCAATATTTATTCTTATCTCGCGTGGAAACGGAGTAGTAATACAATTCACCAACCCCTTTCTTGCCCACGGGTGTCATAGAAGACGAGTAAGGGATTAAATATGCATATAACATCTGTGCAAAAGGAGGAAAACTCGAAATAAAACCCTATATCGATACGCCTGGCCAGCGTGGTATAGTAGGTCAATTTCCCTGTCATTATGGAGAAGGCTTGAGTCCAACAGTGGGACTTACGTAGGCTGAGATCATGATGATGATGATGATGAACCCGTCGCTCACGTCTTTATTCTATGTCAGGATATATCCATCTGCCCGTAGACGTTCATTGTTGCTGCGAGGTAATCCCCGGTCCAATCATACGCAATTAATTTTAATTTTAATAGTACTTACTAGTGACGACGATCGTTGTTGTTTGTTGAGGTCATGTTGACTTCGTGAGCGCTCATCTCCCGCGTCAGAGTATTGGCCAGACTTGCGACTGCTGCGGACAAAAAACGTTAATTAAACTTTTATGTAATAAATTTCGAAACGAATAAACTGTATTACAAATAAATAAAATATGAAAAGAAACCTTTATAACTGTTTTTTCAGTCTGCTGTGGTATAATTGACTTAGGCACGCAAATAGAGAGATTGTTTATTTTATTAAAAAAGGCAATATGGAATTTATTCTTGTATTGAGAGAAACATAAGCATAAGCATAAAATTAACGAACATAAATTACATCCAGAATCAGAACAAGAATTTGTGTCATTTTAACCATCCCAGCCCACATAAATCCCACTATTGGGCTCGGGCCTCCACAGCAGGAAATTGACCCACTATAACTGCGTTAGTCAGAGTAATTGCTACACGGTTTTATTTTGAATTTTCCTTCTCTTGCTTAGATGTTGTATGCATGTTTAATCACTTAATCGTCTTTTACGACATTCGCGGACAAGAAATAGGGTGACGTATTGTATTCTTATTATGAAAAAGAAAGAATTTGTATCAATAAATTACTGTCTTATTTGAGAATTTAATTGACACTTGTCACGGTAGATCAGTGTCCACTGCTGGCCGTAGGCCACCCTCTTCTTTCGCCATAGAGTGCGGTCCTGTGCCGCCTCCATACATTATCATCTCGGCTCATATCCGTCCCACTGCTGGGCTCGAGCCCCCTCCACAGTAGGAAGGAAACTGACTTTACTATGTCATGCTGATCAGACATGTATAGGGTGTATATGGTATAGGGTTTTATTTCAGGTTTTCCCTTTCTTTTATTGATGTTATATGCGTATTATATCCCTTAGTCATCTTTTACGACATCCACGAGCAATTGTATTCTTACTCCGTCACTACACGGATTGCCTACATACATTGTCTCACAAATAAATATTCATTTATAAAACCGGTTATTTTTACCTTGTAATATCAATTGTATTACAGATTAATATTTCAGTTAGAACAAAGATAAAATTAACAAAGGTGTTATGTTTCTTTATTGATCTATAATCGAGTTATTTCCTGTATGCGATTTAATACATATTAATCCGTATGAATATATAATTATAGTGATATTTTGTTTTTTTTTTCACTTTATTAAATTTCCACGATGTATTAAATTTAATATTTGAAAGGATATAGTATATTCCTTTCTTATCTTTATTTTTATAAATTTCTAGTGTACGTGTGTATGTCACTGAATTCCTCCTAAACGGCTTGACCGATCTTCATGAAATTTTTTGTATGTATTCAAGGGGATTCGAGAATGGTTTAGATTCACAATTGGACCCGGTAGATTTTTTTTTTATTGCAAACGGTGGTAAACGAGCAAACAGTACACCTGATGGTAAGTGTTGCTGCCGCTCATGGACCTTTACAAGGCCGTTGCCTACCGCGAAGAAAGCGAAGGGAGTGTGAATGCGTGCATTGAGGCTCTGTGATACCAAGGGCACCACCAAAACCCTCCACACGCAATCACCCTCAGAAAGTTGGGCTTCCGGCTCTCTCGCTCACCGAACGAAGCGCAGTAACAAATTGCTACTACTCAGACGTCGATTTTCTGCGAGAGCATGGTACTGCCCCGGACGGACCGGCCCGCGGCTGTAGACAAACTGTCGACAGTGTGGTCCTACCACTCCTAAAGGTGGCGTTATTTTATTTGAACAGAACAACGTCTGGTGGGTCAACTAGTTAAATATGTCTTGCGTTTACGGGACCAGTATATGGGTCCGCTCTACACTTAAAGGAATATTGATGTATTGTACTATATCCATTGAATGAATAAATCATCTCAGCCCATAGACGTCCACTTGTTGGGTTCGGACCTCCTCCATTGTAGGAGGAAATTTGACCTGCTATAGCACGCTGGTGAAATGTGTTGGCATAGGGTTTCATTTCGAGTTTTACTTCTCTTACATCGATGTTATCTAAATATTAATCTTTTAGTCGTCTTTTACGACCACAGAAAGAGAGGTGAATTGTATTTTTACTCCGTAACGAATAAAATTATGAATGAATGAATGAAATAATTTATAGTTAATAGCAAATCTATACCAGTAAATAAAATTGGAGTGTCTGTTTGTAATGTCAAACTAATGGGCTTATGTCATGCTCACACGGTTATTCGCACTATACAAATGCCTAAAATACACTATATATTTTTTTGTCTGTCTGTCTGTTGGTTCCGGGTACTCTTCAAAACGGCTGGACCGATTTCAAAAATTCTTTCACCAATGGAAAGCTATAATATCAGGGCGTAAACTAGGCTATATTTTATATTTTATCCCGGTATTCCCATGGGTACAGGAACTACGCAGAAAAGACGACTGAAACTGAAGCGAAGCGAGGGCAGGATGCTAGTTATCTATAAAAATTGCGTTTGTTATAAGGGAGCCTCCCTTAAATATTTATTTTATTTTGTTTTTAGTGTTTGTTGTTATGTATAGCGGCACCAGAAATACATAATTTGTAAAAATTTCATCGCGCTTCTTAAGATACAGGCTGGTGACAGACAGACGGACGGACAGCCAGCGAAGTCTTAGTAATAGGGCCCCGTTTTCACCCTTTGGGCACAGAACCCTAAAAAAGGAAATACACAAATTAAAAAAGGATAAAAAAGAAAACATATACAATATTAAGAATAAACATTACATATGCACATAATATAATTAAAAATAAAATTGTGACATTAGTTAGTTTAAGATTTGCTTAAACTTAATAAAGTCTTGTTATAAAGAAAAACCTGTTCACAAAATTGGGTCAAGTATTTTTATATTTAATGTTACATTGTTAATATACGACCATGGAATAATAATAATCCACTAATTGTGGAATTTAAGATTATTAAGATTAACTTATTGTATAAATTATTTTATTCTCGTAATTCAGTGCATTTTGTACGTTGGGAACTATGTTGCAAACGCAAATGGCGTATCGCAATGTTTTTTTATATTGTCGCATTTTAATTTGCATATTATTAGCTTTGAAATTATCGTGAGATTGATACATTTTATAATGTCTATAACGACAAAACACTCGCGTACTGAGAACGTTTACGTCGACCCGGCGTGTATGTGCACGCCGGGGCCTCGCAGACGCCGCTGCGCACTCGCCCTGATGATGAGCAACGGATATGCTCGAAACCCGGGTCGACGTAATCGATCTCAGTACGTGAGTGTTTTGCCATTATAGATAATATAATATTATTAGCTTTACATACAACTTGGTCCACATAGAAATCCTGAGTTACGTGCCCATCAAATATATTTTTCATTATTTGTATTTAAACATTTTTAAACATTTTTTATGTGTGACAAACGAGCAAACAGCACGCCACGGTAAGTAATACTGGGGCTCATACACTTTTACCGCCCGTGAAGAAAGTGAAGGAGGTGTGAATGCGTGCTAAGAGGTCCGTTGATACTAAAGGTATCAAAATCCACGCAAACACCCTCAGAAATTTGGGCTTCCGCATTTTCGCTCATCAAACGAAATACAGTATTAAAATGCTACTATTAAGGCGTCGATTTTCTGCGAGATTTTGGTAGTGATAACTACCCTGGATGAACCAGCCCGCCCGTGGCTGTAGACAAACGATGGACGACAGCGTTCTCCTACTACATGATTCAATCCATTTCTTTTGCTCAAATATAATTTTTACAAGTGTTACACTTAAATGTAAGTACATCATATTCTGTCCCCCCCGGGACGTGCAAACAGTTATGTGACATTATTTTGAATTTATTTAAAAAATAAAGTTTATCATAATGTTAATACACAAGTCGACACAATACTCTTGACAACCCTATTAGTATATTTGTATTGTTATAATATAGTTATTATATGTATTTCCCAGAGAGTGACAAGTATTATGATAGTTTTAGATTTATCTGTTGAGTGTTAACTTTTGTATAACTTCCATGTGATGTTCGCCTTGTTATGTTAATATTGCGACATAGACAACATTCTTATCTTTTTTAATTTCATTGTACATTTGAAAGTGTTAATTGTTATTTTTTCTCTTCATTTAACTAAAGAAGATTGTATAGGTTTTTAAATTTTTTATTGTATCCATTTTTTTAATGCGAAGCGTTTCACGGTTCTTATTTCCGGTCGACTAAAGGCCTTTGTTTTAACATTATCACTGTTATTTTATAACAATTTTCAGATGTGAATTTGCTCTATATTAAAAGCATACAGTACGTAGTTTATAAAGGTTATATAGAATAGAATAGCATTTATTGTCACATAATAACTAATAATTAAAATACGTGTTTTTAATTTATTTTGACAATAGGGGAATGCTCAGCATTGTGCTGCATAGAAATTATGCACGGCTGATTTTCAGAAAACCCCTTTCCTCAAATATATAAGAAAGAAAAATAACAAAAAAAAAAGAGAAAAGAAAAAAAAAAAGAAAAAGGAATAAAATAACTTACAATAAGAATGATAACAATATAAATAACATTAATGAATTGAATTATGAAGGATGTGCTTTTGTATGATGAGTTCGCTTTTTCATTTTTGTGTGTATGAGTGTTGAGTGTTTGTTTGCGTGTGTGAATGTGTGTATGTGTGTGCGTATGCGTGTATGTGAGCAGCGATTGACGTATGTATTTATTACAAATTTGTAGCTTATGTCATGTAATTATTCATCAGTTCGTTATACAAATGTCGCATCAAATATGGTTTTATTTCGGTATAATAGTAGTAGCTTAATTTTTTTTTTAAAGCTGTTAAAACTTGTATTTTGTCTCAAAGGAAGAGGAATGTTATTCCATATTTTTGATGCACTATATTTGAAACAGCCTAAACAGTTATCTATACATGTGTCTTATCAAGTTCGTCTCAGTTCATACATGTCCCACTATTGGGCTCGAACCTCCTCCCCAGTGGGACATTAACCTACTACCATGCTGATCAGACATGTCAGTTTAGAGTTTTATTTCAAGTTTTCTTTCTTAGTCGTCTTTTACAACATCCACGGGCAAGATAAGAAGTGGTGAATTGTATTCTTACGGCTGCACGTACGCGGGAGAAATGATTGCTGGAAACATACAGTTGAAGGCTATAATGTTTCCAGGTGAAATGGATGAACGATACGTTGGTAAAACGGTGACAGTGGTACCAAGTAAAACAGTTTCTCAGAGCATTCCCCATGAAAGAGCAGATAGAGTACACAGAGTAACCCAAAGTCTCCCGCCGCTCCAGCGACTCCAATCTGTCCGTAAGATTGGGATCAGCGCTGATTCGAGCAGCATATCTTTGTAGGAAATCAAGTAGGTCTAATTGATATTTAGGCGCGCCTGCCTAGAGATATTAGCAGTACACTACACGAGGACGAACTTGTGCTTCGTATAAAGTTGTGTTACCGTTTTATTTTTTGGCGGTTATGGACAGCACACACGCCATCCATTCCGTCCAGAGCGAGGAAAGGTCAGTGCACGGCCCCATTATCACCGTATTTTTACTTCCCCCATTAGGTCGGCCACTGGTACGAAGTGCCTAGTCGTTCGTGGCCAGCTTGGTGGGATACTCTTGGGCTACCGTCCCTCCACAACGCCCCTCACAAGGCATCGCCCTCACGCTGTCAGTTGTGTTACACATGACGCTGTCTCTTTGTAACGTACTGCCTATCTCTATTCAGGACGCCTAGCTTTTTTCTTGGTAATTATATCATGCACATTTTCGTAAAATATTCTTTTTAAACATGTCTCATGTTGCTAGCAAATTAATTATGTCAACATATTGTTCTAAATCAGATTACGAAATTAAAATTTACGAGTGGTTTCTTGATTAAGATTATTTTATTGTCGAAGATTGTGAAATACTTGATGTACTAATAGTAGTATAAATAATTTATTGTATTAACAATAAATTATTTATATAAATTTTTGTTATACATCGTCCTCTTCACAGCTCATTAACCAACCCACTGCTGGGCACAAGCCTACTTTGCCATAGGAGTGAAATTAACCATAATACCACGCTAGTCATATGCATATAACTTCTATGTAAATGAAGGAAAACTCAAAATAAAACCCTAATCTAACACGACGCTTATTGTGGATGAATGTATGTCAGTTAGTTTTATGTTTAAAAAGTTCCTCGCAATATATGAATTATTTCTTTAAGTTCAAGGTATGGTCTCTTAAAAATAAAAAAGAAACTGGTATAGGTTTACCTAGCGAGTTTGCGATGCGCGCGCCGTCCGCCGCTGATCATGGACAGCGTGCTCATCACCGCAGACATGGTGCCTCGGTGATATGTTCATGTGATCTGAAACAATAACATCAACATCATAGTACGACAGAAATAGTTAGAAAAGTCAGAAAAGTCCTCATCATTATTTAGTGCTCTCCACTACTCCCTCTGGATGCTCCTTCATAGCTTCAAAGTGCTACATCCTATTTCTCTACACTCGAAAAGAATAGTATCTTCTTCATGAAATACAAGTATTTTTATGGTTTTTAACGAGTTTATTTGATTGCCGCATCACTTATCGGGTCTAATTTTTGATCTAAATTATTTTAGAATTCACCTGAACACACATTAAAAATTATCTAAATCAATCCAGCCATTTAGGAGGAATGAAATGAATTCAGTCATATATGTACAGAAAAATAAAAAGAAAGAAAATGTTTTATTAAGACGCAGAAGCTACGAAATATATATGATACAAAAGAACTATAGAAACTACTAGCTATAGAAACTATAGAAATTAAATTTAAAAAAAACTAAATACAAGAATAGAACGAGGTTTAAATAGCAAAAAATAAATAATGAAATGAAATAAAAGTATAAAATTAATATAAAATTAATGCGCCCTACAACTGACTTAAGGAGGAGCGAGATCTCAGCGTTGGCCAAATAAAATGCTGGTGCTAATTTTCAGCGAGTCTCTGTTATGACCCATGGATGTTAAACTAACTATATGAATATATATAAAGGTAAATACGAAAAGGACGAGTAGAAATACTCCTCTCACTCCTGTCAACTGCCAATTAAAATTTCCACTACAATTGAGTTCACCGCGCCTAAAATTATAAAAAGTTACGTTTTAAATAAAAAAAACTATTTTGCAATACATAAATGCATATCGATATCAATCTGTAATGTTTATTATTTAGCCGAGTAGTGGGTATACCAGTTCATTCCTATAGAACCGGTATAAAGTCTATAAACAAATGCAAATGGTGTCATGTGGGACGCGTTCACAAATCATGCTGACAAATTGTCAAGTGTTGTAGCGCACTAACTAGTGATGACAAAAACAACGAGAGAACTCTGGCGCTAATGTACGCGGGTAGCGGATTACTAAACGTTTCTTTCCTTGTTTGGACTTGATATTTTAGCCTCAGATGGCTGTTGTAAATACTCTTACGCGGACTAGTGGACTAGTGAGCTCCACGCTCTCTAGTCCACTAGTCCGCGGTTCTCAACCGTAAATTTTAAGCAACAGGGCTAAAGGGTACCCTCTGTGAGGTACGAAATCGACTTTAGGATTGCTGAGAGCAGTGTGGGAGTTTCCACGTAAGGGTTATAAATGCAATCCCCATATGATGATTGCTAAGATGATGGGGACTAGGAGCGTAAGATTGTCTTGGTATGGACGTGATGAGGAGGGATGAAAGACATGTGACGAGGAGGGTTGTCAATATGTTTGTGGATGGACGTAAAATGCGTGGGAGACCTTAAAGAGATGGATGGATTGTGTGAATGAGGATATGCGTATGAAAGTAGTGAGTGTAGATAATTATGACGGCTGATAGAAGGTTATGAAAGGTAAAAACATGTTGTGCCGACCTCACTTAGCGTGGGATGAGGGCAGGCAAATGATGATGAAATGATGATGGCTAATATAGTTAGATAATCAAAAATCAACAACTAAAGTAGTTCTTTAGTTAATTTAATCAATAACAAGAATTTATAATACTGTGATAGATTTGACTTTTTTTCTGCAACTAAATAAAAGGTATTTTCTTATTTATTTATTTATTATCTCTGTGTGAAGATGGCTTTAAAATACAATGTGGAAAAACGTTATGGTTTGCCGTAGAAGTTGTTAAAATCGGCTAATATAATTGAATACGAAAATAAGCAGCGTTACTATACTGGGAATGGGTTTCTCATCGGATGACATCGACCGTGATTAAAAACTAGCCGTGATTGTGATTATGTTATTAATAAAAAGGCCTATGCCCAAAACTGGCAATCCATGAGTTGATAGATGGAGTTCTCTCCATCTATCACCTCGCTACACCCACGCTATACACCACGCTAAGAACATTTAGCTGATCTTTACAAGAAATAATACAAAGAATTTAATAAAATAATATAAATATAAATTTGCCGACGTTTCGAACACTTTTCAGCATTAACGGTTACTAGGATCTCCCGTGAACGTAATTCCATATTATGAAATAAAACTCTTCTGATGTTACTTCAACGATTCGAGATCTGTGCAGTCTAAGTTTTTCTATATTACAGATTAGCAGCCCGCCTCGCTTCGCTTCGGTTTCAGTCGTCTTTCCTGCGTAGTTCCCGTTGCCATGGGAATATCGGGATAAAATATAGCCTAGTTTACTCCCTGATATTATAGCTTTCCATTGGTGAAAGAATTTTTGAAATGTGTCCAGCCGTTTTAAAGATTACCCGGAACAAACAGACAGACAGACAAAAAATATAAAGTGTATTTTAGGCATATGTATAGTGCAAATAACCGTGTGAGCATGACATAAGCCCATTAGTTTGACATTACAAACAGACACTCCAATTTTCTTTATTGGTATAGATGAAGTATTCACTTATCTGACTCGTTTATCGCTCGCTCTTATACCTAAACCCTATATACAGAATAATGTACATTTGAATGTGAGAGATGCGGCACTTCGGTTACTTTGTTGTATTTATTACACGACGTGTGGTCTTCAGTGTTAAATGACCACCTCATAATATTGATATATAGTAGTTCTAAGGTTAGATATGATAAAAATAAAAAGAAAGCTTTATTTGTAAGAGTATTAAATATGAGAATGAACAGCAACAGTCTCTTGGGAAAATAGTAATACTTGTCGAAATAACCAACACGTCTCTTTCTGTTCACGCTATCGAAATGCATACAGGGGCGAATGAGACTCGCTGGCTACTTTTACGACCGGAATACTCACTAAAATCATAGCTTTTACAGGGTGCTGAAGAGATCGTTTGATAAAATTCAATCTCCGACATCCCAACCACCAGCATGTATAAGTACGTCAATTCTCCAAATGTGGAAGAAACCGGAGCCCAACAGGGGAACGTATATGAACCAAGATGATAATGAAGTGAGACACTGCTCTCACACTGCGCGACACAGTGGTCTTCCCCTTCTTTTAGAGGAGAGGACATTATATAATTATATCCTCCCCGATTCATCTGGGACGCGCCAACCGCAATATGTGCTACACAGACCTCGCCTTTACGTCATGTGAGCAGGACCACAATTCCCGTCCATCATCATTAGTGGCTCATTCGGCGTCTTTCCCTCTCTGGTACCATTTCAAGTTGACACCTCGGCGGCTTTCACCTTCAGTATTCACTTTATCACTTTTCGTCACATGAAAAAGTTGTCGATCAAAATTTAAAACCCTACCATAAGAAGCATCAATTCAAAAATATATGATATCAGATATGATCAGACTACCTTGTATGGTTAGTAATGCATGCGGTTTTTATACACTACGACATAATATGTGTAATGAAGTAATTTATATTCCATATTTATATAATAGTGCTACGTTTGTTATAGTGGTAGCAGCACATTTTCGACTGTCGTCTGTCTACAGCTATAGGCCGGTCCGTATGGGGTACCACACTGAGCAGTAAAGTAGCAATCTGTTATTGCACTTTATTCGGTGAGTGAAAGAGCCAGAAGCTCAACGTTCTGAAAGTGTTTACGTGTGATTTCAGTGTTGCCTTTAATACCACCGAAACCCATTGCACGTATTCAGTGCCCTTTCACTTACTTCACGGTTAACAGTGGCCTAGCAAAGGTTCACGGGCGGTAAAATCACTTACCAACAGGTATTCTGTTTGCCACTAACAGCAATAAAAATGTTCATTTCTTTGTCAGTTCTTTTTATCAGAGACGCGGTCAGCCTATCGTACCGTCTACCAAGTGGAGACCGCTAAAGTAACCTTGGTGGCGGCAAACATATTATTGCCCATATATATCCTACTACAAAGATTTCTTCAACAATTAAAAGTGAAATCGGCTTACTATAAGCATTTCAAACGTATACAAACATATCAACCCTTACCTTGTTTGTGGGTGTCGTAAAAGACGACTAAGAGCTTTATATAGCCTAGCCAATGACATTTTTTTTGTGGAGATGAATTGCAGTCGGCGCACTTCTCGCACGAGGCGAGGCGACAGAGGCGCATGCACACCCGCAACCCACCCGAACACCACGTCGCCTTCGTTGTTGGACCGACTACCGGAGCAGGGTCACTTAACGTCAGTGGTCGGCCCGACGGAATGCCCCCTGAGGAGTACCCTCCCATCGACCGACGTTCCCCCCTCGGGGAGGACGTTGGTCTTTCCTCACGCGATCGGCCTCTCGGAGCATCGCCCTGGTGATGGTCGGCAGCGTCAGTTCGGCACCGATGATTGCAACGAGTTCACGGCGCTGCTCTGTCCAAGCGGCACAAACCTCAAGCGTATGCTGCGCCGTGTCCTCGTCGCAATCGCAGTGGTGGCAAGACGGTGTACTCTCCCTCCTAGCAACCGTGTACAGGTATTTGGCGAAGCATCCATGCCGCGTCAAAACCTACACCAGTCGGAAAGAGAGCACCCTGTGCTGGCCAATGACCTGGGCCAATTCCAACCGTTTGCAATCCGATTGACGTCAGGTAGTGTTGCCCAAATGCAAGACCAAGACGAGACTTGGACCAGTCTTGGTCTTGGTCTTGCAACATCACACCTGGTCTCGTCTTGGTCTTGGTCTTGCGCACCCGAGTCTTGGTCTTGGTCTTGGTATTGCAGCAAGAGTCTCGCAAAGTCTTGCAAGTCTTGCAGTTGGCATAACGTAACAGTCATTTATCATGGCAATGAAAAATCCAACTAAATTAATCAAATAGCATCCTATCCTATCTATCCATCTGCTTTTTTTTTTTTTTTTTTTTTGTGTGGGCTGCGGTCGGCGCGCCTACGCACCACTCCGTCCGGGGCGACAGAGGGGCTCAAGCCCGCAACTCCCGCAACCCACCCGAACACCACGTCGCCCTCGTCGCTGGGCCGACCACTGGAGCAGGGTTACTTGTCATCAGTGGTCAGCCCGACGAAATACCCTCTACCCGGGGTACCCTCCCATCGACCGACGTCCCCCCCTCGGGGAGGACGTCGGTCTTTCCTCACGCGGTCGGCCTCTCGGCGGGTGACGGACTAATCCCCGGTCACGTCACCCGCGGCCTCGGCTAGGGCGGCATTGCACGCAGGTACTCCCGCCTGCGTCGCCCCAGTCGCCGACGGCGGGTCGCATCATCGAGGCTGTGCTCCTCGCGCTCGCGACCCGCCGCCTCCTTCTGCGAGATAACTGCCTCGCAGAAGGCTGCGACCGCGTCCCAATTCCTGATGCTGCCGAGCATCTCCCTAGCGATGGTCGGCAGCGTCAGGTCTGCACCGATGATTGCGACGAGTTCACGACGCGGCTCTGCCCAAGCGGCACAGACCTCGAGCGTGTGCTGCGCCGTGTCCTCGTCGCAATCGCAGTGGTGGCAGGACGGAGTTCTCTCCCTCCTAGCGACCCTGTACAGGTACTTGCCGAAGCATCCATGCCCCGTCAAGACCTGCACGAGTCGGAAGGAGAGCACCCCGTGCCGCCTTTCTAACCACTGCATCAGCACCGGCCGGAAGGCCTCCACGGTCCAAACACCGTATCGAGGCCTCTCCAGCCGGTCTGCCCAACGGGCGATGACGTCCCGGCGGGCGTCGACGCGCCAGGCGGTGAGCTCCTTCAAGGAAACAACACCACCCCCCCCCCGCGCACCCCCGACACCCGCCGATACAAGTCGGCGAGCATTTCCGCCTCCAGGTCCCACGGGGGAGTCCCGGCCAATAGGCACGCCGCCTCCGTCGCCACCGTGCGGTACCCGCGGATGATCCTGACCGCCATGACCTTCTGTGGACGCCACAGAAGGGCCCTAAGTCGGGCGGTCATGGATCCCGCCCACACCGGTGCGCCGTACAGGGCCATCGACCGGATGACCCCCGCGTACAGCTGTCGACATGCCGCGCTCGGTCCGCCCACATTCGGCATCAGCCATTGTAGGGCGGACGCCACGCCGACGAGCCGCGGGACGAGCCTGCGGAAATGCTCCCGAAACCACCATCGCCCGTCGAGCACCAGGCCCAAGTACTTCATATGGGCCTGGATGCTGATCCCAACCGAATTGACGGTGATCGAGACGCCGATGGGAGGGTCCATACGGGGCCCATGGAACAAGAGAGCCTCCGTCTTGTCCAGGGCCACCCTCAACCCCAGCGCCTCGATCCGCCTGACGATCTCTTCGGTGCCTGAGGTCGCCAGGCTTACCGCCTCTTGTAGCGTCCCACCGCGGGCCGTGACGAGCGTGTCGTCGGCGTAACAAATCACGCCCAGCCCGCGTGGGAGGCTCCCCCGCAACGCCCAGTCGTAGCCGATGTTCCACAGGGTGGGTCCGAGGACCGACCCCTGTGGAACACCGCACGTCATGGGCGTTCGCACAACGTCCCCTACTCGGTTGGCGTAGAGGACGCTGTGCTCCTCTAAATAGTCTGCCACCAGCCGCCTCAGGTAAGCTGGCACTCCGTGGTAACGGAGCGCCTCCCTGACGCAGCTGAATGGCAGACTATTGAATGCGTTGGCGATGTCTAGGGACACCACCAACAGCACTCCCCCGCCGGTGACGGCCTCAGTCGCCACGGCCCTTAGGCGCAACAGGGCCTCGATCGTCGAACGACCTCTCCTAAACCCAAACTGGGCGTCCGACAGATCGGGCCCCGTGCCGACAAGGTGCCGCTCGATGCGGGCAGCTACTATCCTCTCCAGTAGCTTGCCCATATCATCGAGCAGCACGATAGGCCTGTAGGCCGATGGCGACTCCGGAGGCCGTCCCAGCTTCGGCAGGAGAACCAGCCTCCCCTCCTTCCAACACCCAGGGAACCGCCCGGATGCTAAACACGCGTCGAACAGCTCCCTGAGGCGGGGACCCAGATGGTCGAGGACCAGGGCCAACACACGGTTTGGAATACCGTCGGGCCCGGGGGCGGTGGATTTACCGCGCATGCGCGCCACCGACGCCCTCATCTCCGGTTCCGTGATGAGTGGAACACTGCCACCATCGCCCTCCCGATCATTGTCTGGCGGCGCCATGACCGGGGGCGTGTGTTCCGCCCGTCGTGGGAACAGGTCCTCGACGACCCGGGTAAGGAGGCTGGGTTGGAGAGTCTCGGTGAGGGGCGGGCCCCGTGCGCGGAGCTTACTCAGCGCCGCACCATAGGGGCGACCCCAGGGGTCACGGTCGAGACTCTCCAGCATCTCCCGCCGACTGGCGTCCTTGGCGGAACGGACGGCCAGCCTGAAGGCCGACCGCGCATTGCGGTAGCCCTCGTAAAGCTGGCCCTCCAGTTCCGCGCTGCGATTGCGCCGCCGGCTGCGGGTGTAGGCCCTCCGGGCGCGAATACACGCGGCCCGGAGATCTGCCAGCTCCCGGGACCACCAGTGGACAGCCCTCCTCGGGGGCAGACGCCGTACCCGGGGCATGGCCGCATCGCAGATCTGCGTCAACGCACTGCGGATGCGGCCAGCCTCGGCGTCCACCCCGTCCAACTGGTTGGCAGAGGACAGCCACGAGTGAACGATGGCTGCCTCCGCCAGCAGGTCCCGGTCTAGGCGACCCACAGCCCATCGCGGGAACGCAGGACGCCCTACCGCCCCCCTGTGACCCCTGCCGGGCGCCGGGATTGTCAGGGAGACCTCCATCCGGATATACCGGTGGTCCGACAAGGTCTCAACCTCCTCCTCGACGCACCAGCTCCCCACGCGTGCAGCGACCTCAGGGCTAGCGAACGAAAGGTCCACTATCGACCTGCCCTGAGGTCGCACGCACGTATGCACCGAGCCTCTGTTCAGCAAACAGAGGCCCAGTGCCGCCGCCCAATCCTCGACCGCCCGTCCTCGGTCGTCCGTACGGGAGGACCCCCACGCCACGGACTTGGCGTTGAAGTCCCCCAATACGATCACCTGGCGCGGTGCCAATCGCCGTAACGAGGCTCCCAAGATGGTAAGGGAGACCCCGAAATCAGCCGCTCTCCAGGCAGGGGAGAGATATACTCCGAGGAGCGTAATCTCTCCCCAGTCCGCCGCGACGTATCCGACGCCCCTGTCCCTAAGGATCAGAGGCGACGAAGGCCACGACGTAGAGGCGATGATTGCCACGGTACCGTCGGTGCTGCCCAGCCAATTTGGCCGGTCGGGCACCGCGTACGGCTCCGCGGCTACGGCTACTCCTATCAACCACTCCGCCATGGCTTGCAGGAAAACGTCCTGCGCACCGGCGGAGTGGTTGAGATTGGCTTGGAGGAGACGGATGGATACGGGGTCCATTAACGGTCCGTATCCATCGTCACCTCCTCCGCGCTAACGGGCGATCGGGTCGCGCTCGGAGCGGGGGTTGGCCCGGTCGATGGGCCGCCCCGCCCCTTTGGGGCCGATGCCGGGGGTCTGCAGTCCCCAGAGCCCATGCGATGTTTGGCAGGCCTATTGCCTGCCGCACACGCGGGGCAGTGGGGCACCGCAGAGCACGATGCCGCCTGGTGTCCGGTCAGACCGCAACGGAAACATAGCCCGCTGCAGTCAAAGCAGTTTTTGCATGTCGGTCGGGTATGCCCGACCGCCATGCATTTATAACACCTCGCGGGCCGGGGCTCTAGCACGGTTACCCGCGCCGAGCTCCAGCCCACGAGGAGTCTGCCTGAGTCGGCCAATTGCTTGACCGACTCCACCGGACACTGCACCCAGGCAGCACCGACGCCGCCTGGACCAGGGCGGATGGTGCCAATCCGGACGGTGTCTGAGGCACATCCGGTACGCGCCATAATGGCCTCTCGGACGTCCTCCACCGTCACGGAATCGTCCAAGCCCGTCAGGCGCATCTCTGCGCACTTGACAGGCCTGGCGATTCGGACACCATCCTCTGGCCCGAACAGCCCCCGCAGCTTCGAAGCCACACTATCGGCCGTCTTCGCGCCCTCGGCCCCAGGGAACTCGAGAATTCGAGCCCCTGTCCGGGCCTTGCGGGTCCTAGCCTCGACGCCTCCGATGTCGGAGACGTCCAGCTCCCGCCGGGCGCGTTTTAGGACGGCCTCATAGTTGAGGCCCCTCTCAGCCGCCTCAGGCAGCACGGTGATGACCACAGCGGCCGTCTTCGGCGACTTGAGGCCCCTGCGCGACCTTTTCCCCTTTCTGCCGTCTCCCGCCTGGGGAGCGGCGGCCACGGCGGCACCCTTGGCCGCCGCTCTCCGCTTCTGGCCGCGTGCCTTCCTGCTCCGCTCAGCCACCTGCCAGCCCTGTTCGAGCCTGGCAGCAGCGCTGAGCGCAGCAGGAGCGGTCGCGGGTGCACTGGCCGGCGCCTGCGGTGCAGCCGCTGGCGCCGGCCGCGGCCCGGCCTTGGCGGGAGCCGGCACCTTGCCGGCCTTCTTGGCCCCCTTGGGCCCAGCGGCGGCCGCAGCGTAGCTCACCACGCGGCCACCCTGACAGGGCAGCGGGGTGGGGGCCAACGCTTGCGGCCGCCTCGCTCTATCCGTGGCGAGCGGCGGCCGGAGGGGTGGCTCGGGCGGAAGGCGATCCACCAAGGCCTTGATGCGCGCATCCAGCATAAGCTCAAGCTTAGCAAAGATGACGCGCATCGACCCCTCCGGCACGCCGTGCACCACGGGCAGCGGCTCTGCCTCCTTTCGGGGCCCGCCGCGCTTCTTGGCGGCGCCAACGGCCGGCGCGGTGGGCGTAACCGGCGCGGCAGGCACCACAGGCGCAGGCGGCGCCACGGGCGCAGTCGACGGGCCCGCCCTCTCCGGCGCAGCCCGTTTCGGCGGCGAGGCCGGCGTCGGCGGTGCGGCTGGCACTAAAAGTGCGACTTGAGACCGCAGGTCAGCCACGTCTTTGGCCAACCCGCGGTTCTCCTTCCGCACCGCCGACAGCTCCGACTCGAGCTTCCGGTTGCGCTCCCGCAGGCCGGAAACCTCCTTACTGAGGCGGGCATTCGCGGCCTGGAGGGCCGCAACCTCCCCGCTCCGGCAGGCCGGACCTGGGGTCCCCGGCCTCGCCACCACCGCCGATCCCCTACCCCTGCGCCCACGGCGCATGGTCGAGACCTTGGGAGGAGGCACGATGAAACTCCCCTCCGAGTCGGAGCTTGAGCCACCACCCTTTTGCAGGGGGCGCTTCCGGACGCTCGGGGGGAGGGCCTCCTCCCTCTCCTTCACAATTGGGGCTGCCGTTAGAGCCTCCTCGGCAGCCCCCCTACCCGTCTCCTTCTCCTTCCTACCTCCTAACTCCTTCTCCTTCCTCTGGGATGACGGCCTACCTACACCCTCCTCAATTGACGGCCTGCCTTCCCTACTCCTACCACCTTTGGACGGACCCGCGCATCCACCGCCCTTGTCCCTCCTCTGGACGACCTGCAGCTGATGGCTGATGTTTTCGTCGGCGGACGGCTCTGTGGTATTGCCGCCCTCGTCCGCCGACATCTCAGAGACAGGCGGCCCTGCGGCACTGCCGCCCTCGTCTGTCGACAGCGCGTACGCCACATCACTCCCGGAGCTGTCCGATAGCCCCGTCGAGCAGCTTCTCCGGCGCATAGCTTTCGGCGGCCCTGCAGCACCACCGCCCTCGTCCTGCGACGGCTCTGCGGCGGTGCCGCCCTCGTCGCTCGACAGCCCCGTCGAGCTGTCGCTTCCTCCGCGCCTTTTTGGGGACGGCTCTGCGGCTTTCCCGCCCTCGTCCCGCAACGGTCCTGCGGCTGATCCGCCCTCGTCGCTCTCCTCTCCGCCTGACAGCCGGGCAGTACCGGCGTCCACTTTCTGCGTCGGCTCTGCGGTGGCTGCGGTCACACCGCCCTCGTCGCTCGCGGCCACGGCGGCAGCTAGTTGCGCCTGCCGCGCCGCCTCCTTTTTTGCTGCCTCCTTTCGCGCACGCACCCTATTGGAGTGTACGGTGGTGGCGATCAGCTTCCTCCTCTTCCTCTTCTTCCTCGTCTTTGGAGCCTCCGGATGTTTTGCCAGGCTCTCGGCAACTACAGCAGCGATTGTCTCCCTCCCATACGATTGGAGACTGACCGTGCCGGTGTTTGTGCGCATCTCGCGCTCAGACACCGGCACAGTGAGGGATTCCCCGGCGTGGCCGGGACCCTCTGGAGTAGCTACGCTCGTTTTAATCTCTGCCATTTTTGGAACATTTTTAAGTCTTGCCTTGACTACCACTCTAACGGCTGGACGCTTGCGCGCTTTTTAACCCACCAACCATTCATCCCCTCGCCGAGTGGCCAAACTTAGGATTAGGGGTAATTTTTTATAGGGGTTTTCTTCCCCACGGTTCGAAGACCCCCGGCCCTGAGCTTCAGCCGCAGTCACACTCAGGGTTACGGTTTGGGCCTTCCGGGTCTGGCCGCTCGCGAGCGACCGACCCGTCACGCCCCCGGGCCGTGACGCCACCGTCTCTGGCGACGGAGTGCCATGAGGCACATCCGCCCCATTGGCCCCGGGTCAGATCCGCCGTGCGCTCTGCCATCAGAGCCGCACGCGGAGACCCCCTCCTGCCGGAATCTTGGCCGTCCAAATGGACGCGTGACGTCCAAATGGACGTTTCCAGGGAGCACCACGTGGAGGTGCTCCGGCCCCGCCCCCCATCTATCCATCTGCTAGCCTATAGTTCACTATTGAATACAATACTTACCACTGGAGAAAATTACTTTTCTATTCCTCTGGTGTTCCATTAGACAGCGTTACTACTCTTATGACAGGACTTTTGACCCTATTTTCTTAAGACGTCACCATACGAGGCAGTTGATACAATAAATTTTATGTCATTTTATAATCAATGCGATATTTTTACAATTAATGCGATTGTTTATATTCTCCTTCAAGTTAAGTGGTATGTATCTATTGTATTTCCAGTTTAGTTACTGATACTCTGGATACTTGAAAAAACCTGTTGCTCTATTGCCTATACAAATACTTTGGCCGCTGGATCCATGTAGCTCTTAATATATTATTTATTCAAGAACATATAAAACTAATTTAAAGTTTTATGGTTTTAATACTTGTAAAATGTATGATATTCGTCATCATCGTCACAGCTCATAAAAGTGCCACTGCTGGGCTTAAGCTTCCTTCCAGTAAGAGGAAAATTGATCTACTATACCACGCTGGTCAGACATGTTGTTATAGGGTTTTATTTCTAGTTTCACTTCTCTTGCACATAATTAGAATGTATATTACACAAAAACAATATAACGTAAAAGTTATAGTGATTACAAAAATGTGTGTCTAAGAGTTTATGCCTTAAATTTTATGCATTATGTAGGTATGTACAGACAGGATATATGTAAGCATGTAAAATTTCGACAGTATAATTACGTATTAGATTTGCGCGAACCTTTCAATGGTTACATAGGTATAAAGGCGACTCATCAACGGTCATCGGCCGATCAGCTGATTTATGTTAAAGCGAAGTTTGTCTTGCTTATGCAAACGTAATCATTGATTTATTCAAATTCTAATGAACATTTAACAAAATACGAATATGTTGTAGATTAAGTATCATTGCTTTATACATTTTAATCAAATTTACACGAAAAAAACGATGACAAAATTGAGAACTTACATGTCTCTCAATTCATTAACGAATCGATATTTTTATTTCAATTTTTTTTTTTGGGTTCCTAACACCATTGCCCGATCCGATTTGATACGACATCTACGGGTAAGAGAGTGGTGAATTATATTCGTACTCTGTCCCTACATGGAAATTTATGTAGATTAGTTGTAGGCATATTTCCATGTCCAACAGTGAACGTCGTTGGGCTAATGAATAAACGGATATATAAATATTTATAATGGGCAAGAGCACTCTCGTGATTACGGTATTTTTGTCCTTAAGCCTTTCCGAAGAGTAATTCTGAAAAGCCAACACCAACATTGGGAATCGATTGGCCAATAGATGGATATCTCAAGACTGATTTGACTTGCCGTGTAGTGACGGAGTGAGAATATAATTCATCACCCCCTATTTTACCCGCGACTAAGGGCTATAATATATAACATCGGTGCAAGAGAAGGAAAGTTTGACATATATGACCTGTAACAACACGGCCGATCACCGTGGCGATTCCCCTCCGGCCACGGCCGATTTCCCTCCTGTAATGTAGAAGACACGAGCTCAACCGTATATAAGCTGAAATGGTGACTTGAATTAAATGCAAGACCGCGAGACTCTTGCAGGCCCAGTCTTGGTCTTGCTCAAGTCTTGCAGGGCCAGTCTTGGTCTTGGTCTTGCAAAAATTAAGCGGTCTTGGTCTTGGTCTCGGTCTCGCATTTCTCGCAAGACCAAGACCAAGACCGCAAGACCAAGACTTTTTTGGGCAACACTAACGTCAGGCAGGAATTATTGTCAATAACTTTTGCAATATGTACTACGAAAAAAGAGTACATATTGCATCGACCCCAAGTAATTGGAATAAGAGCAAGATGATGATTTATATTATAGGCCTGTTTATTTTCTACTTTAGTATCACTTCTGACTTCGAGTCCGCCTAAAACTCTCCATTTATAAATGGTCGATTTTTATTCTTTCTTTACGAGCCATGCATCTCTTACTAAGGGATATAAGCCTTCTTTATAATCGCATTTCTAGATGTCGTAAGGTGTACTGATTCAAAGAGTTGGTATATGGCTTCATTTCGAGATATCCTTTTAGTGATGCTATCGTATATCTTAATTTTGTTGACGCATCTTCTATCGTACGAGTTTTACCTATTTTAAACATTTAAATGTTTACTAACCGATCTTATGGGTAGCTAAGACGAGGCACTGCAATACCATCGTCACGGTAAAAAGTCCCGAGGGGGGGACGTCGGTCGCCGTCGCGCGGTTGACGTCTCGGCGGGTGATGGACTAAATTCCTGGCCTAGTCACCCGTCCATTACACCCTAATGATTATTTCATCATTATACATTTTTATATTTAAAATGAAATGTTAAAATTATTTATATCAGTAATTAAAAACCACTTTTATAAATTTAAAGAGAAACCGCGCTTTGGGATCGCATTCGCGTGTTTTATCATTTTTATTACGATGAAAAAATGTTATTTGCTTTTACTTTAAAAGCGTAATAAAATTGTAATCTAAAGTAGATATATTAATAAAATGGCGTATTAAAAGATACCACTGTGGAAACTTTTTCGCTATATTTAACGATATAATTTAATAATTAGCACCATAAACACTTAGTGAACGTTATTTCTTATTGAATAATCGTAAAAATAATGTGATGTCCGCGTGGACACATTTATATTACGCTAAATTGAATTAGGGATTATCGGTCCTATTTGTAAATTAAATTTAATTAACTAAGCTCAATAAATATTATTCGTTAAAATTAAAATAATTAGTTATTATATTGCGTTCATTTAGCTGTTCTTTTGCGTTAATATGATAATATAACTAACAAACAGCAAACAGTAATATAATAGTTCCTATGAAATCATAAAATAACCAGCACTTCAGTGAAATATGTAACTTATGTCTAATTTTTTTGCTTTCTTACTGAAGATCTAATAGAAGTAATGATAACGTAGTCTCTTATGATATACTTGGGAGAGAAAAGATCGAGATTCATGAAACATGACATTTCCATGTGCCCGCCAAAACTGATTACCACAGAGAATTTTTTTTTGGGTCTGTTTGTCCATTTGGACAGGCAAAGGCAACACAAACAAAGCCCATACAGCCAAGTCTTGTACAATTTTCAACAGATATTATTTAACACTTTTTGTATTAAGTAGGTTATTAACAGTCATCCTCGTTACAATTAATTGAGTGCAGAAAAGCAAATTAATAATATCTCTGGGTAGTAATAGAATATATAATTTTGGTAGAATAAGAAAATACCTGTAAACCACTATTATATCATATTAACCACACTTCAGGATCTTAACTGTATATATTATATAAAATATCAGCAAAATTATTCAATATAACACTATAAAGCACAAAAAAGTGAATGTCAAGAGCGTGATATGATACTTATTCTCGCTAAAACTCCCGTTACCACAGAGGGGAATAAAATCCTACTATTTTTTTTTATTATAATGTAGTGTTTGAGAGCTTCTACTTCATAAAAATTGAATATCCCAGTGGTAAGGTTGGCAATGTACGAAGATCGGCTTGCGAAAATATATTGTTGTTCTCCTTTCTCTGTAAACTTCAAAAAATCATGCGATTTTCAAAGAATTTTATCATTACCGTCATAAAACAATTGGTCACGTCTGCCCAACGCCATATCAACAAGCGTGAAGAGCGAAACCAATTTACAAGAAATTGTGTAATTAGACAATAAAAATATATTTAAAAATTAGGTTGCGTTAACATTGCGCTTATAGTTTGTCGCTAATCATGGGCAGATTGTATGCTTACGTTATAATTACGTAACTATTACTTAACTATACTTTAACATCTAGATTATTAATTATTTTCCTACTCTATTACTTTATTAATGTCTAAGCTGTGATCTAGAAACATCCAATCCGTATGAGGCGACGAAAGGCCATAACCCACCGTGATTCCTCTACACCATTATTGTACTAACCACTGGTACGCATTCCTTGAACTCGGTGGCTTGTAAGGCTGGCCTAAAGTATAGACAGTGGAATAATAGTTTCCCAGTTGTTTCTACCCTTCATTAGAGTATCGGACATGAGCATACGTCAAAATCGTGTGTACGAACCATTTTATAATAACAAAATACTTTTAAAATGTATAATTTGTGCATAACTTCTTAGGTCTTCCGTGTGGTGACGGAGTAAGAATACAATTTACCATCCCCCCTCTGCTAATGGGTGTCGTAAAAGACGATAAAAAGATATAATAATCCGTTTCACCAGCGTGGCAATTTCCCACACATAGCGGAGGCCCGAACCCAACAATGGGAAAAATAGTTTTTTTAGCTATTGAGTAGCGGGATCGAACAGTACGCTTCTAAAATTGAGCGCACAATTTTATTATGAATATTTTAAAGTCTCTGCACAGTAGAGTGTTTTAACTGACAATGGAAACAATTTATTTGTAAATTATAATCTATATACAAACTGTAACGCATCACTACTTTGTAATGTAGCAAATATTTTGCCACAAATTATTTGCGTGCTGTTATTTTAACCTAACTTACAAAACGTTTGCTTTGATTGAGCAACTGTGATTGCTCACAAATTATAATTATAGTTGAAAAGAATTTTTGTTCTCATTGTTTTTATTATTCAATCAATTTTCGTAAAACTGTATTTATTTAGAAATACCAAGCTTTGTTTGATTAAATTAAATACGTAAAAAGCAAATTGATCGATCAAATTTATTATCAAATAGCGGGTTTTTGATTCAAGTTTAGCGTTCACTCTATGACTAATACTAGCTCTTATTAATTTTATCAGTAGGTACTACTTCCATTAAAGTTACGGAATAAGTTACGGGTTTCAGTGGCGCGATTAATGGGCAGACAGCACGTCTAAAGATCTGTCTATTCATCTGTTTGTCAGACGATTAAACGGTAATGTGGCCGAAGTCATCATAAAAAGAAAGATTATTAACTTAATACTGTTTATCAAAGATTAGGTGTGATTGCCGTGTGGTGACGAATTAATAATACTATTCACTACTACGTTTTTTGCTCGTGGGTGTTGTAAAAGTCTATTATAACACGCATATAATATCTATACAAATTCAAATCCTTTTTTATGCATAAACCCCGCGGGGGCACTTACATATGGTCACTTTTTTACATTTTACCTTACACTACTACCGGATCGGAGCGCGACCGCACTGAGAAGATCCGGCAAGAAACTCAGTGGGCTTGTCTTCTTTTTTATTCAATTACTATTTTTCTTAAATAAGATAATATACAACAACATGTCTATTAATAGCTCCAGTGTGATGCCTTTCGAACCATCATACAATACATTTATTAAATATAATGAAAAAGTACCATGGCTGGACTAGTTAGTTAGTTAGTTAGTTAGACTAGGACTAGCACTAGAGTAGTTAACTCCTGATCGGGTGCCGCTTGTGGGATCTGGTCCAGCCATAATCGTTTGAATTATATTAAGTGTCTTGCGGTTCGAAGGGCATCACACTGGAGCTAGTTCTTACAAAACATGTACACAATTGTATATCTAGTAAGAAGAACAAAAAAAATAAATTAAAAATAATAGACAAGCCCGCTGAGTTTCTTGCCGGATCTTCTCAGTAGCGGTCGCGTTCCGATCCGGTGGTAGTATTTTTTTTTTGAAAATTGTAAACCTGACAATATGTAAGTGCCCTCTCGGGGTTTATGCATAATAAATAATTTGAATTTGAGTATAATATATGTTTATTCAATATTTACTTCCTCATAATATACACATTTTTACGAGTATGTATTACGTCGAATCTGTCATCGAACTCCGTTGGACTACTAAATAGCGATAACTGGGCCAATGTGCTTGCCATAACGGCTACTATAGTGTAAACGGTGCTTATATTTCGTATTTTTATGAGTTTTACATTGCTAATGAAGAGTTAAAGGTCCTGATTTTGTAATTTATCACAAGATAAGTTAAACTTTGTATCAACACACCAAACCAGCGTGATACAGTAGGTCAATTTCTGTCCGATAGAAAAGAAAGCCAGATCCCAATAGTGGATCATATATGAGCTGTAATGATGATGATGATGTTACACATATAGAATAGAAATATAATTTAAATATAAGAAAATATATAAAAAAGAAGTTGAAAAGAGAGGAAATATACATATTTTTCTTATTTAGGGAGAGGGTATATTACATAGTACCTAATATACCTAGACAATACCTAATAGATTGTTTTAGATGCTAACGTTACGACGAGCAGTACGTAACATATTCTGTAAGTCACGGCGCATGTGAACTTTGCCAATCACCGCCAGGTAGAGATGTCGGAAGAGATAATTAATATCGATATATAGTAGTATTATAGGTATTTATTAAAATATAAATATCGACGGCGACATTTTGAGGAAAAAAAATTGGCATAATCCCTTAGATGAATGACTTGAAAACCGAAAAAAAAACTATGTAAATAAGAAAAACATTTGGCTAATAAGTGACAAATCATTTGAATGCGAAAAATGCGATTGTTATTTTTGTCAAAAATTGTTCCTTCCTAAAAGTGATAGACATATATATGCAACGCAATTAGAATATACTAATCACAGACAATGTAGTTGCTTTCCTTTTTTTTTTAAATAAGACAACACCCTAACACTAAAGAAATGATCCTCGTATTGCGGGGGACTTTACGAACATATAAGTAAAGGAAAAATCACATCCAGACTCAGAACAACAATTTGTCGATCATTCAAAGTGTTGTACTGCACGGGATTCGAACCTATGACACTGGTACAGAAGGTTGCTGTCTTAACCACTACACCATCTGTGCAGTTTTTTCCTATATTTTACGGTTTTGGATTCTAGCGACTTTAATTAAATACGTCCTTACTAATATTATAAATGCGAAAGTAATTTTGTTTGCTAATTTGTTTGTTTGTTACGCTTGCCCGCTTATACCACCGAACCAATTTCAAAAAGTCTTTTATTAATGGAAAGCTATAATATCAGGGAGTCATATCCCGGTATTTCAATAGAAACCGGAACTACGCTAGTAAGGCGAAACCGAAGCGAAGCGAGGGCGGAGTGCTAGTAAAAAATAAAATCGTTTTTGATGCAATTTTCGCTATTGGATATTTTGTATCGGTTCAAAATAGACCGGCAAAATATCGATATATCGAATTTAAAATATCGATACATTAAGATATCGATACTTTTTCAACAAGCCTATCTCCAGGGCCGCCCGTCATTACCTAGTACCTTAGTCATTACCAGCCTCAAGCGGTCAGTGCGAGGGCCAACACTAACACGCGTACATTATAATGGAAATAATAGGGCTATTACAGGGAATATATTTCTTATTACATGTACTCATTTCAATGCAATAGACGATCATACGATTGTGTTAAAAGAGGTTAGAATCGCTTGAATAACTGATTTAAGAAGTAACTGCTCTTAGCTAAAACATTTATAGTGTTAGAATTGTGTAGACCACACAAAAAAGGTCCAAGTTGGATCAAGAATAACAGTTTTATGGTAATATGTTTGTAAATTCTCTAATGATAGTCTTGTGAGTCGACTTACAACAATTTATTACGGTATAATTAAGTATTAACATTGAAAATAATTATAAATTTTGATGTTTATTCAATTCATAGTTAAGCCTTTCTATTAAATAATGTTTTGAAATCTAGGTAATGTAATAAATAAATAGACAGACCATCGTTCAATTTATTTTTAGTTTATCAAAGACTTTGTCATATCAAAATTATGTATCGAAAATCAAAATTGCATATTAACAGTCATTTCATCATTTCGGCTCAAATACGTCCCACTGCTGAGCTCGAACCTTCGCCTAAATAGGAGGAAACTTGACCTTACTGTACCATTCTGGTCAGATAGGTTGGTATAGGGATTTGTTTCCATAAATAAATAAAATAAATAAATTTTTTTGCATAGATGTCATATGCGTAATATATCCCTTAGTCGTCTTTTACGACACCCACGGGTATGAGACGGGGTGCTGAATTGTATTCTTACTCCGGCACCACACGGAATATTTACAATAGATATTCCATATTGGTGTTTAGTGGCGGCTACTTATACTACCAACCCCTAAATTTATCGCGGGTGTCGTAAAAGACTGCTTAAAGCTTTCTATCGACCTAAGCTATTCCATCTGATGCTATTTCGTAAACAATTACATTTTCTTGCAAGTTTGACGTCAGGTAGGCGCACGGCTGTAAAACTATAAGCCTATGTCTAGCAGTGGACGTCTGATGGATGGATGCATGGACTGATATTAGGTTAACCCCAGTATCATCATCATTCATCATTTCAGCCTATTGTTGTCCACTGCTGGAGGTAGGCCTCCCTCCTGCTGCGCCACAATGTGCGGTCTTATGCCGCCTACATCCAACGACGCCCCGTAACTTTCACTAGGTCATCGGTCCACCTAGTGGGGGTGTGTCCTACAGTACGTCGTCCGATACGTGGTCGCCACTCGAGAACCTTTCTTCCCTAGCGGTTGTCGGTTCGTCGAGCGATGTGGCCTGCCCATTGCCACTTCAGCGTGCTAATTCTTCGTGCTATGTCGGTCACATCCGTTTTTCTACGGATTTTCGTATTCCGGATTCTATCTCGTAGAGAAATCCCGAGCATAGCCTGCTCCATAGCACGCTGAGCGACTTTGAGCCTTGTTATGAGGCCTACATTTAGGGACCACGTTTCCGTGCCGTAAGTTATCACTGGTAACACACATTGGTCGTAGACCACAGGTCTACACTGGCACTGGTCGTAGACCACAGTTCTACGACCAGTGTCAGACACTGAGGTATGTTGGATGAGAAGATCCTCTTAAGTTAATATTATAAATGCGAAAGTAAGTTTGTTTGTTTATTTGTTTGTTACGCTTCCACGCTTAAACCACAGAACCGATTTCAAAAATTCTTTCACCAATAGAAAGCTATAACATCAGGAAGTAACGTAGGACAATCTTCTATACACCCCGCATATTGTTTTTCTAAATCTGGATGTAATTTATGTCCGTTAATATTATGTTTATAAAGTCTCTCAGCCTTCAACCCTTTTCTTATGGATGTAATTGTCAGAACTGAATAAAACAGGATAGCATGGGAAGCACCACCTTTTAAATAAAAAAATAATCATCAAAATTGGTTCACCCAATCAAAAATTGTGAGGTAATAAACACAAAAACCTACAGTCCAATTGTGAACCACCTCCGTTTTTGAAGACGATTAAAAATAAATTTACAAGTTAATTTACGATCTTGTTATACTCTTAGTATTTATAAGTGACATTTAATTATATAGTAAATAGGTGTGCGATAACAGCTTATTTAAACTTCTTACTGGATTATTTATTTAGCAGATTATAAAGGTACCTATATAAAATTATACAAATCGCTAACGGCTATCAAGTTATCGAGCAGGTGCGAATATATTTATTTCATTCAGTCTTTCGTGTGTTGCCGGAGTAAGAATACAATACACTTTTAATTTTTTATGTCATGGATGATTTAAATTTAAGCATTTTTGTTATTTATTTCTTACTTTTTCTTCTCAAGCGATTGATGACCGCAAGAGAAGCAAAATTTTAAATAAAATCTAAGTATATACTAGGCCGTTTAACGAGCTTGGTCTAATAGATTAATTTAAGTTCGCCATTGAAGAGAAATGGACCAACTATACGACGCTGGTCAGAGGTGTTGGTATAGAATTTTACTTCGAATTGTCGTTTTCTTGTATAGATGACAACTACACACTTTCACGACACCCACGGGCAAGGAAGGGGGTGGTAAATTGTATTCTTACTCCGCCACCGCACTGAAAATTTACTACCATTATTTACTCATTTCGGCTTTTATACGTCCCATGGCTGGGATCAAGTCTCCTCCACATTAGGAGGGAAATTAACCTTAATATACCATGCTGTTCAGATAGGTTGGTATAGAATTATGTTTCGAGTTTTCCTTCTCTTGCATAGATGTTGTACTCATATTTATTCACTTAGTTGTCTTTTAAGACACCTATGGGTAATGGTAAATAGTGGTGAATTGTATTCTTACTCCATTATCACACGGTAATTTTACCATCATTAGTATCAAAATAAAAGAAAATCCAATCACAATGTTATGAACATTTTAATCAAGAAGATATTAATATCATTTTTCAGTGGGTAAATAATAGGGGTGAAGCTCAAAGTTAAACTGCAAGTAAGCATGTCATGTGCGAACAGTAGGGAGATTGATGCGCCTCGGTCCACACCCTATTGGTGTACTATATGTAATTCGCGATGTATTGATACTTTTATAGGGCTGATACTTTAAGAGAATAAGCTTCGTTGCTATAGATATGACTGGTTTAATAATTTCGTGGAGAAACGGAGTAAGAATACAATTCACCACCCCATTCCTTGCCAGTGGATGTCATAAAAGACAACTACGAGATCGATTATGGGATTACAATATGCAGATCACATTTATACAAGAAAAGGCAATCTCAGCTCATAAATATCCCACTGCTGGGCTCGAACCTCCTCGACAATGGAAGGGAAATTATCCATCCACCACCACCATCTAGCCAGTAATAATAATAATATGAGTGGCGACACAGCGGTCCTGAATGCCCCAGAGAGTCAGCCAGGGCCTCGTATTCAGCTCGCCTTTATTGGTTGGCTGGAGTGGAAACCGATGAGTGCCCGCAGGATTCTCAACTCTGGCTTGCCTTAAACCGCTGGTCAGAGAGGGTCGCCAGAGCTATATGCTCGGGGGTGGAAGTATCATTTTCAAGGGCATAACTACGGGGAAACCACTGCGAGAATTATATTGAAAGTATTCACGTAGCAACCCTACATTAGATGTCTACAGATAATGACGACGCCAATTCTACGTTCAAAAATAATAATGTAATAATATAGTGCAAGTAATAGTGTTTCACATCGCTGTTCATGCGAGAGAGATTACATGAACGTAACGATAAGACTAAGCGCTCTTCTATTCATAAAGCTAGAAGGTGCAGTGAAAAATGTCACCATAACAGCCAAGCATTATGGTATCATTTTATATAATGAATCGCCTCTCTTTTTGCTCTTAAGGTAATCAATAATATCTTAAAACTTATATCTTTATATATATAAATCTCCTGTTCGTGTGTTTGTAATTCAACTCCTTCTAAACGTCTGGACCGATCCGATTTTAATGACTTTTTTGTGGCTGTTCCGATGGATATGAGAATGGTTTAGATAATAGGACAAGGAGAATTCCTTTTCATTTAGTAAGTTGACGATTTTTTTATAAATACTAACAAAATAATTCAAGTTATTAGTTTCCGTATCGATAATAAATTATTATTGGGCGTGCGTTCTAACGGAACAACGCCATATGTTCAAAAGATTAAGGTCGTGGGGCTCGAGTTATAACAACTGTGGGTTTGAGCCGCTTTTAAGTGTAACAAAGATATGTGAAATCGTTCGTTTTTTGCAAGATATACATAAACATAAAGTCTAAAGCACATAAATCGTTATAAGTGAAAAGCGATGCTTGTCTCAGACTTGGTTGCGCTATGTCAGAAGTGAAGCTTCTTTGGGGCCACATGTTTTTTTTTTTTTAATATTAAAAAAAATGTACTCTCTCTCGATCTTTCTCACTCGCTTGCTCCCTACTTTCGCTCCATGGCTATGTGCTTCGTGCTATGTTGGCCCTTTCTCACTCTCTTTCAATCGGTCTCAATCGCTCTCTCCCTCTTCCCAAAAACGTCCCACATTTTCGTGTCACTAAATTGCATTTCATCCTTAAAAATTTTACCCTCACGCCCGCAAAAAAGTTTCACTTCAAAATGCTTATGTCATGGATAATTTATAAACCAATAAGCAGATAAAAATTTCATGTAGGCTTATTTATACAGAGAACAAACATTTATGGATGGCACAATCAACTAGAATCATCCTACACCTCAAAATTCAAACCGTGTCGTGTACATACAATAATAATATAATAATAAATCCCAGAAGTAGTAATATATGAGGCTTAAAGAAGAAATACAAGAAATTATGTTGTAATGCGTGAAGATAGCTAGTTAAACAAAACACTGTAGACACAACACTGTAACTGGTGCAGGTGCTGACGGGGCACGAGTGTTTTGGGAAGTACCTGCACAAGATTGTCAGGAGGGAGAGCACACCGTCCTGCCACCACTGCAGTTGCGACGAGGACACGGCGCAGCACACGCTCGAGGAGTGTGCTGCGTGGGAGGAGGAGCGCCGTGAACTCGTCGCGATTATCGGTGCCGACCTGGCGCTGCCGACCATCGCCAGGGAGATGCTTGACAGCGTTAGGAACTGGGACGCGGTCGCCGCCTTCTGTGAGGCCGTAATCTCACGGAAGGAGGCGGCGGATCGTGTGCGAGTAGAGCTCCTATTCGGCGACACGTTCCGCCGCCGGCGACTGGGGCGGCGCAGGCGCGAGTATCTGCGCCTAATGCCGCCCTAGCCGAGGCCGCGGGTGATCGGACCGGGGAATTGTCCGTCACCCGGAGAGAGGCTGACGGCGCGATGGTGACCGACGTCCCAGTACGTCGAGACGTGAGATTACCCGAAAGGGTATTCCGTCGGGCCGACCACTGATGACAAGTCACATCTGTTCCGGTGGTCGGCCCAACAAACAACGAGGTGACGTGGGTACGGGTGGGTTATGGGCCCGCGCGCCGTCCTTTCATCGCCCCGGACAGACAGCGCGCGCTTACCATAGCCCACCCAAAAAAAAAAGAGCACTGTAGACACGAATTATGAAATCACACCCAAACTGTAGTAACTAAACCATTTGTAAGAATATACAAATGGTTCATCTGTCTGTTACCGGACTGTTTCTCATGGCCGGCTTATTTCTATTCCACTGTTGGGTTCGAGCCTCCTCCCCGATAAGAGAGAAATATACCACTATACCATATTGGTCAGATAGGGTTTTATTTCGATGTTTCCTTCTTTTGCACAGATATTATTTGCATATTATATCCCTTAATCGTATTTTGTGATATACATGAACAAGATAAGGCGTGATGAATTGTATTCTTACTCCTTCACCAAATACAGTGTTGAAGTAGACAGTTGTAATTGTTACAGAACGTCTATATCAGTGGTTATAAATCCCTTTATCTCCTCTTTAACAGGTTTACGTTATGGGGTCAGATTAGGGGTCTGATGTAGAAAGTATTACTTGTGGATACGGTGCACAATGTGAATAAGTTTCTCTCTTTGGAGTCCTAACCATCGTTGGTCCCTGTATTCACTGCCGACGGATCAGCAAGCATTTTATACTTTTCAATATTTTCCTTTTTTGCACAATATTTAAAAATATATTTAGTAGTTTTTTTTAATAAAAGACAGGGAAAATAAATTATAAAAGAAAGTCCCCTTACAGAATTATGTGAGGATTTAATAATTACCTAAGTAAGAATTAAAATAATCTTAGGTGATGGCACAGAATTCTTCGTGAGTCTGACTCGACCTTGGCCAAATTAGCGGCAATTACATACAAAATATAAATAAATAAATATATACCTTTTTTTTCTTTGCGCTTTTTTTTTGGGGTGGGTTACGGTCGGCACGTTCCTCGCACCACTCCGTCCGGGGCGACAGAGAGGCGTAAGCACGCACACCCGCAACCCACCCACGTGAACGTCGCCTTCGTCGTTGGGCCGACCACCGGAGCAGAGTTACTTGTCATCAGTGGTCGGCCCGACGGAATACCCCCTATTTGGGGTACCCTCCCATTGACCAACGTTCCCCCCTCGGGGAGAAGTCGGTCTTTCCTCATGCGGTCGGCCTCCCAGCAGGCGACGGACTAATTCCCCGATCACGTCACCCGCGGCCTCGGCTAGGGCGGCATGATGCGCAAGTACTCGCGCCTACGCCGCCCCAGTTGCCGGCGGCGGATCGCTTCATCGAGGCTGCGCTCCTCGCGCAGGCGATCCGCCGCCTCTTTCTGCGAGATCACTACCTCGCAGAAGGCTGCGACTGCGTCCCAATTCCCGACGCTGCCGACTATCGCCCTAGCGATAGTCAGCAGAGTCAGGTCGACACCGATGATTGCGACGAGTTCACGGCGCTGCGCTACCCAAGCGACGCAGGCCTCGAGCGTATGCTGCGCCGTGTCCTCGTCGCAATCGTAGTGGTGGCAGGACGGTGTACTCTCCCTCCTAACGACATTGTGCAGGTATTTGGCGAAGCACCCATGCCCCGTGAACACCTGCACTAGTCGGAAGGAGAGCACACCGTGCCGCCTTTCCAACCACTGCATCAGCACCGGCCGGAAGGCCTCCACGATTCGCACCCCGAACTGAGGCCTCTCCAGCCGGACCGCCCAACGGGCAATGACGTCTCGGTGGGCATCGACGCGCCAGGCGGTGAGCTCCCTCAACGAGACCACACCGCCCTCCGCTCGCACCCCCGCCACCCGCCGATACAATCCGGCGAGCATTTCCGCTTCCAGGTCCACGGGGAAGTCCCGGCCAATAGGCACGCTGCCTCCGTCGCCACCGTGCGGTATCCGTGAATGGCCTTGACCGCCATGGCCCTCTGTGGTCGCCACAGAGGAGCCCTGAGTCGGACGGTCATGGACCCCGCCCACACCGGTGCGCCGTACAGGGCCATCCACCGGATGACCCCCGCGTACAACCGTCGGTTTTTTTTTAGGGTGGGTTGCGGTCGGCGCACTCCTCGCACCACTCCGTCCGGGGCGACAGAGGGGCGTAAGCACGCACTCCCGCAACCCACCCGCGATGCACGTCGCCTTCGTCGTTGGGCCGACCACCGGAGCGGGTATGCCGACTGAAACCGAAGCGAAGCGAGGGCGGGTTGCTAGTAAATAATAAACAAGAAATCACAGAAAAATTAATATCAATGGTGGTTCGCATATGAGGAAAAGGATAGCTGCTCAGCATAATGTTGAGGCATCTACTATAAGAGAGATATCGCAACGCTGTTACTCTGCAGCGTCCTGCGACGTCTGTCAGCAATGTATAGGTAGCAGCAGAGTATAATAGTTACTACCAAGTTACAGCTACTTTTTTGTAAATAATATTGAATTACCCACCTTCTGAACTCTAGATCTCATGATGGCAATTAACCTCACTCGCCATTAGCCAGGCAAATACCATAAATTTTTAGAATTCAATTAACAACTAATTATTCACGTTTTTTTATGATGATCACATCATCAGATAACATAAAATAACCACATGATTCAGATAACATATATGTATAATGGCGTAAATATCACTCATTAATTAAATTAATGAATTTAAAAGCTTTAATTGAGTGCTCAGCTTCTCTCTCATGTATAATTGAAGACTTAATAACATATCTTAAAGAATAATTTGGAGGAGTCTATTGTTGAGACTTTATTGATTTGATCTTGTTGATTTTATCCCACGGGAAAGGTATATTTTACGGATTAAAAAGTACCTCATGCTAAAACATAAGTTAAATCTTATATCTTTATGTGGTAGGAGCACACAAACGACAGTCGTCTATCTATAGCCACGGGTCAGCCCTCCGGGGTAGTACCACACTGAGCAGAAAATCTACGTCTGAGTAGTAGCAATTTGAGAGATATAAGCTTAACTTTCTGAGGGTGTTTGCATGGGGTGGGTTTTGGTGGCCTTTAGTGCTCAAAACCTCAAACACGCATTCACACTCCCTTTACTTTCTTCACGATAGGCTAGCCTAGCAATGCTAGTTATATTGTATTCCCTATACCTATTCTTATAAGGTAAGTAGTGTTGACGTTAGGCAGACCGGTTATAAAACTATTACATGTAATTTTCACAGTATGTACTATGAATTAATAGTACATATTGAGTCGACCCCTACGTAATTAGGTTGGAGTAAGGTGATGTTATCCGTGTGGTGACGGAGTAAGAATACAATTCACCACTCTCTATTTTGCCCGTGGATATCGTAAAAGACGATTAAGGGATATAATACGGATATGACATCTATGCAAGAGAAGGAAAACTCGAAATGAAACCCTATACCAACCTGTCTGAGCAGCGTGGTATAGTAAGGTTAATTTCCCTCTTATTGTGGTGGAGGCTCGAGCCCAACACAGTGGGACTTGTATGGGCTGAAATGATGTTGATGATAATATTATTATAACATTGTTTACGCCAATAAACATAGTTTATTGAAAATATTTATCTGTGGTCTGTTACTAACGGCGATCGATTCCGCTCCTTTAATCACTTTCTCATTCATTCCGTTCGTCCTACCTACAAGGTGACTGGACCATTTTTTGAACATATATTCGTGATTAGCTCGCAAGGCGACTGCACGCCCCGCCCTGTCGCTTATATTATATTCATATTCTCGTTTTAAGTGCATAAATATAATATTTACAAATATCGGGATTACGCCGCCGCCGCGTTTAAATATCCACATATAGCAGCAGCAAGGAAAGGCATCCGTAGCAAGCATCACCCACTGAAGAGAAAGGGACGTCCCTATAAGAAATCAGCGCAGCGACAACAGGTCAGTCACTTCATTTCTTTCTTCCATCCTAGTACTTTCTTTCCCCGATTGCCCAGGGAACAGATCACCAGCTTAAAGGTCCTTCGAGTTCCAATTTGCCCCAACCAGGGTAGACGCCGCACAGTTTATCCCTACCGGGATAAACCGCACCACCAAATATAGATATGTAGATATAGAGAAGTATATGTAATTTACACATTTTTTATTGTAGCCATTTCACTTCTAAGTAAATATAAGACACATGTTTGAATTTAAACAGCTGGTTACATGCTAATGTTATGACTAATAAAAGTCGGTAAATATGTTATGTTGGAATTCGAAAATTATGTACAATATGTACATAATTTGTGTTATAATAGTATCGTTATCATCTCGAGCATTCGACTCATATACGTCCCACTGCTGGGCTTGACCCTCCTATATCATAGGAGGGATATTAACCTAGTATAACCACACTGGTCGGACGTGTCGGTATAAAGTTTCATGTCCAAGTTTTTCTTATCTTGTATAGATTTTATATGTGTATTTAATCGTCTTGGTCCTTGATTGTCTTTTATGAGACCTACGGACAGGAGAGGGGGTAGTGAATTTTATTCTTCTTACGTTATCACACAGAAGATTACTTTTTACATTTAACTTATAAAATAATTTTTAATAAAAAATAAACCGACTTCAAACAGTAAACTAAAAAGCAAAAAATAAATTTACTTCGCACAAAGTCATATGTATTTTCATTTAGTTAAATAGAAATGAATAATAATAATAATAATTTTATAATTTTGAAGTCGGTGCCAAGTAAATGCTACTACTACTAGGTTATACCGATTCATATATTTTTCTAATACTGTTATTGTTTTGTAGATCCTTTGATATTTTTAATAATATTGTGTTTACTTAGTAATTTGATATTGTAGTAAAGTTGTTGTAGTATGTAGAGCTTATATATCAAACAGATTAACTGACGAAAGTCGAAGATCGTGACCATTGCTTTTCTTTGATTCGTGAGCGATTATCAAATAAAATTGAAGAAACCCGTGCTCACCGGCTCAGCTTGATTCATTCAATGCTGTAAATCGTTAAGGAATTCCCCCAACTGTCTATGGTCTCCATCACAGATCTACTGCAGACCTTCATTATAACCCATATGGGTGCAAAGTTCTCATCAATATAAATGAATTAAGTCCAAGCACAAGGAAGCTACTTTAAACCGTTGAGAAGTACCCTAAACTGTCCTTCGTCTTCATTATCGGCACACTAATGACAGTCATAACCTATCTAGATGTAAAGTTCTTGTCAATAGAGATTAATCAAGCTTAAACACAAGGTAGCTGCTGTGAATGATTGAAGAGTTCCTGGGACTGTATATCGGCTCCATTATCAGATATACTCTAGACCTTTATTAAATTGTAGTGCTAGTCGCCCCTACGATGTTTGAAAGTTCCACTTGATTTCTCTGGTCTGCTATCATCAAACTCTGGTTTCCTTATCATGGAACCACCTTTGAAATATCTTCTTTTCAACAAAAATGTTTCCCGTGTAATCATCATCGTTAAAGTAAACGTATTGTTGCAACAACGGAAGCCATCTACACCTATCTCTTTACCGTTAAGGAATTGTATCTTCCATCATCAGCTCGGTCCAGGCATCTTTGAATAATCGGTGAACATACATAAAAAAAAATATTCCGACGAATTGAGACCCTCCTCCTTTTTTGAAGTCTGTTAAAAATAACAGGGTTTCTATGTGGTGATAAATTAATAATTTACCAACCTACTTCTTGTCCGTGAGTATGGTAATAGTCTAATAGACCACTAAGTGATGTGATGGAAACCTATGAGCTTGATATACTTAATAATTGAACTTCCCGCCCATTGTGATGGAGGTCTGAAGTTAGCAGTGGGTCGATTGTGAATTGAGAAGGTGATGACGATAAAAATCCTGAATATCATTGGTCACCTATAACCTCTATTGCATGTTTGTTGGGTACAATGGTATAGGATTTATTAATCCTATGTTTTTATAATTTATCGCATAGTAAACTATGTAGGTAGAAAATTAAATAGAGAATTTGAAAATTATTATTTAAAAACGCACCATATTATGCTAATATTAAAAAGGCGAAAGTTGAAAAATGTGTATTTACATTTGTCACCCTTTCACGCTTCAAGGGCTGGATGAATTTTGATAAAATTTAGCATAGAGGTAACTGATACCATGGATTAACATATAGGATACTTTCGTTCCCAGTAATGTATTCCCTTGGATTAATATTTCAACTTTGCGAATTACTCTAGCGAAACTACGCTTAGAAACTGGAATAAAATAAAAAAAAATATAAAACAGTATTTGATTAAATATCTTAACAGCTATTACGGAATGCATTCATAACTCAGTGTCGTACGCCTGAACATAAATCAGCATTAACATTATAATCCATAGACTAATATTAATTTTTAAACTAAATTTCATCGCCATATTTACATAATTAAACTATATTAAAAGTTTTGTTTAATTTATGTGTTGTTTTATTAATTTATAATTGAGAACTTAATATAAGTAGTAAAAGTGTTTACTACTTATATTTGTGTATTTGTTTATTATTTACAAAAGGCCTGCACTACAAAAGTAATCCTTGTATCGCGGAGAACAAACATATAATCAATGGACATCCATAACTCAGAACATTTTGTGGTTCGCACAAAGTGCATGGATATCGAATCCATGATATTGATTAATATCTTCATCACTACGCTACCTTTGTAGTAAATTTAGCAAAATTAATGTTTTCATTAAAAAGCATACATGAATAAATAATATTTGGAAAAATAAAGGACGCCATCTATCGCCATATCCTAGTAAACGTTATAATTTTAATAAATAAAATTCCGAAATAATTGTAAAAATGAGTATGACTCTTCTAGTTTCGACTTTTTTTTCTTGAACTAAACTGAACATAAATTGTGACAAATTAAATTAATAACACGTTTTACATTTTTTATGCGAGACTGAAACAATCACCTAAATGTTATTGTGTGTAGCGTGATGCTTCATTCATTGTATTTTGACATATCTATGTGTATGTGTACCTAGTTTCTATACATAATTATATCAAGTATGAAATAATGAAATAATATAGTATAAAAACGCTAACGCTACGGACCCTATAGACACAGTATAGTCATCTATCCAGTAATGTATCTCGGCCGTAACCTTGAATTAAATGCCCAAACGTAAACATGTGATAGGGCTGCCCGCCTCCAGCATTTTAATTACATTTGCCTACTTCTTCTTCTTTTTTGTCTTGGCAATCAGCTAAAATACGAGCCACTTTTTCAAGTTCTCAGTTTCTTCATGTCAGTAATGGTCTGTCAGTAAGTCAAAGTGTCGCCCTCAACAGTGTAATGGCCACTGTTAAGGGTATCTTCTGAGAATTTTGGTGGAAACAAAAAGGTATGTATAGCAATCTTATATCATATTCACTACACCTCAGCAGTTTGGCCACTGTATATTACATAAAATGCCATCAAAATTATTTAATATAACACGTTAAAACACTAAGATATTGAATATAACACAAGAACACCACATGACACTTCAGATTCCCGCCAAAAACTCATTTGCCTACTTTGTGTTTCCATTTAATTTTGTATATACTTTTCTTATATAAACAAATAAAATACTTTGTGAATTGAATAGGAAGTGTTCAATAAGAATGCGTGTTGATTTTTGATTGGTAGTTTTAATTAAAAAAAAACACGTTTATGTTTAAATAACAAATCGGTCTATAAATTTAAATTATCTAGTGACAGACAGACGGTCAAATTATTTTTTTCTAGTACTATTCATACACATAGTACAATAAACATATATTATTAATAATAAAATACCACGTCTTTACTTTGAATTATATAAACTAACAAAACCAAACACATTATGAGTTTTAACACAAGCGTACCGTAACATGATTCATGAACCGCCTATAACTACCTATTTCACTCGTGTCAATCACTTTATTCACTTTATTTATTAATCCAGACAACTTTTTTTCGGGCGATAAAAGGAAATTAAAACGACACACATTATGTACCTACCTACTAGTAAGTAAAATTATTTTATAATCTTACCTTTCAGAGTTTCCAGGTAATCTAAAAAAAGTTATCTCTGGATACGTTATTGACGAATTCGTGCAACCAAAAACAGCACAATATACCCTACTTGTCATATTAAATATGTGTATAATTATGTATTTTAGTGAAAATTCGCGCAGTTATTGTTAAAAAAACAACACACCGTTCGTTCGTCACTGCAGCACAGTCGCGACTGTCTACATGCCGAGCGCATGCCGAGATCGAGGCGCGTAGGTATAGCTCGCGTTTCGTCCGTTTGTATGAAGTTGGATTACTGGTAGATTATATTACCGTGCTATAGGAGACAAGTGGTTTATTTATTTAAAACCCGATGCAACATTAGTGCAGAATACCTAAAAATCTGTCCAATACTAGAACCTCGAAGGCTTTCAACTCGAATTACACAATCGCTTCCAATGTCTGGACGAATGCGAATCTCCGAACGATATGAACAACAGGTTCGTGGAAACTGTCCGCGCGGTTGGGTCGAAATTTTTCAAGGCTCACCGCGTTAATAGACCTAAAAAACTTTCTGACCAGACTCTCGAGCTCATGGGGCGGAGAAAAGAAATGACGGTGCAGTCTTCAGCCGATTGGTCCAAACATAGGCAGCTAAATAGGCAGATCTCCAGGTCTGTGCGTCGCGATATTCGCCGATTTAATACGCTCAGTATTAAAGAAGCGATAGAGCGGAATCGTGGCTCAAAAGTGTTCGCACAAGATCTGTCTATTGGGCAAAGCCAAATTACTAAGCTGAAGACCGACGATGGCACTGTCATTTCATCCCAAAGTGAGATCTTGGGAGAGGTCGAAAGGTTCTATGGACAGTTATACAAATCATCCCGAAATCCTGCTGTCGGCTTGGACCAAGATCCCAGATCCAAGCTAACTCGGCACTATACCGAAGAAATCCCGGACATCAGCTTGTACGAGATCAGAATGGCTCTCAAACAACTACGTAACGGTAAGGCACCGGGAGATGACGGAATTACGGCAGAGCTTCTGAAGGCGGGTGGCAAGCCAGTCTTAATAGCCCTTCAAAAGCTATTTAATTCCGTTATCCTCGGGGGCAACGTTCCAGAGTCGTGGACCAGGAGTGTGGTGGTGCTGTTCTTCAAGAAGGGTGACAAAGCTCTTCTAAAGAACTACAGACCCATCTCACTCCTGAGCCATGTTTATAAGTTGTTTTCGAGGGTCATTACCAATCGACTCTCGCGCAAGCTCGATGACTTCCAGCCGCCCGAACAAGCCGGCTTCCGAAAAGGCTATAGCACCATAGACCATATCCTCACGCTTCGGCAGATTATACAAAAGACCGAGGAGTATAATCGGCCCCTGTGCTTAGCGTTTGTGGACTATGAGAAAGCCTTTGATTCAGTCGAAACTTGGGCGGTGCTGCAGTCCCTTCAGCGGTGCCAAATCGACTATCGCTATATCGAAGTGCTGAAGTGTTTGTATAGGAACGCCACAATGTCAGTCCGTATCCGGGATAAGAATACGAAACCGATCCAGTTGCAGAAAGGCGTGAGACAGGGAGATGTTATCTCTCCGAAACTGTTCACCACTGCACTGGAAGATGTCTTCAAGCTCATAGACTGGACTGGACTCGGCATCAACATTAACGGCGAATACATCACTCACCTTCGATTTGCGGACGATATAGTCGTTATGGCAGAATCCATGGAGGACCTTGGTACAATGCTCAATGATCTCAGCAGGATATCCCAACTAGTGGGTTTACGAATGAACATGGACAAGACGAAAGTCATGTCAAATACCCATGTCATTCCTGTACCGGTCCTAGTCGGCAATGCGATTCTTGAAGTTGTCGATCACTATGTTTACCTAGGACAAACAGTCCAGTTAGGTAGATCCAATTTCGAGAAAGAGATCAGCCGACGAATCCAACTCGGTTGGGCAGCGTTCGGGAAACTTAAGAGGATCTTCTCGTCCAACATACCTCAGTGTCTGAAAACACAGGTCTTTGACCAGTGTGTATTACCAGTGATGACTTACGGCACGGAAACGTGGTCCCTAAATGTAGGCCTCATATCAAGGCTCAAAATCGCTCAGCGTGCTATGGAGCGGGCTATGCTCGGGATTTCTCTGCGAGATAGAATCCGGAATACGGAAATCCGCAGAAGAACGGGTGTAACCGACATAGCACGAAGAATTAGCACGCTGAAGTGGCAATGGGCAGGCCACATCGCTCGACGAACCGACAACCGCTGGGGAAGAAAGGTTCTCGAGTGGCGACCACGTATCGGACGACGCAGTGTAGGACGCCCCCCCCACTAGGTGGACCGATGACCTAGTGAAAGTAGCTGGGCGTCGTTGGATGCAGGCGGCACAGGACCGCTCATTGTGGCGCAACATGAGGGAGGCCTACGTCCAGCAGTGGACGGCGATAGGCTGAAATGATGATGATGAATGATGACCTAAAATTTATGGATTTATTACACCATTGTTATCCATTACTACTCATAGTCTCACATGAGAATATCACATCACAGTGACTTAAAATAAATAACGTACACCATATCTGCTTTTATAAACTTACTCCCTCACAATACTACATGCTCGTAGAAAATGTTATTGTAACTCGCGCCAATAAGGAAATAAATTAAAATAACGGCTAAGTACTTCTTTTAATGACTGGTTGGGCCGTCAGCTTAACAAAATTGCAATTCTTTTAATATACCTAGATCATTTTTTTTTTAATATAGTCTTTTGGTGTTTAAAAATATTTTTTTAAATAACTTTAAGCGCTAAGCAAATCGCCATATAGCGCAGATTCAGTTCTTTTCTAGAACGTATAAAACCTAAGTACCTAATTAAAGTATTACTTTGAATAATGGTTGAAATTCTTCGTGTGAGTACGATGGAAACTTGGTCGGGGCTTAGTACATATATTATTTTAAATAAATATTATTACTCCACACATTATTATTATAAAGCAACGAATACATTTTAGGAGTGGTAGGACCACACTGTCGACAGTTATCTGTCTACAGCCGCGGGCCGGTCCGTCCGGGGCAGTACCATGCTCTCGCAGAAAATCGACGTCTGAGTAGTAGCAATTTGTTACTGCGCTTCGTTCGGTGAGCGAGAGAGCCGGAAGCCCAACTTTCTGAGGGTGATTGCGTGTGGAGGGTTTTGGTGGTGCCCTTGGTATCACCGAGCCTCAATGCACACATTCACACTCCCTTCGCTTTCTTCGCGGCAGGCAACGGCCTTGTAAAGGTCCATGAGCGGCAGCAACACTTACCATCAGGTGTACTGTTTGCTCGTTTACCACCGTTTGCAATAAAAAAAAATATTAAAAAAATATTTAACAGATAACAATGCTGTGTGGTAGCGGCTTCGAATACTACCAACCCTTGCTTTGCTCGTGGGTGTCGTAAAAGACGACTAAGAGCCCTAGATTGACCCGGACCAACTCCATCTGGTACCATTTGGGTCAACGATTACATTCCCAAGGAGGGTTGACGTCAGGCAGGCGGCCGGTCATAAAAGTCATTGCCGAAACTTTTTGCAATATGTCATAAAACAGATGACATATTGCGTCGACCCCAAGTAATTGGGATAAGAGCAAAATGATGATGATTTAACAGATAACAATTAAATAGTGAATTTAGAAATAGCATATCCCGTCTTATTAATCTGATTATTTATTTATTGCTATTTGCTGTACGGACGTGTGTGAGTAAAGATAGACGATGCATGAGGAAGAGGGAAAGATTAGCGCCGCCATTTTTGATTCGTTTCTTTATTAGCGCGAACTAATCATACAATGGAAACTTTTATGACATAAGTTCTACTTCTACTACTTTTGGACTGTCCTATACTACGTCGCATACTACCTTTCAGCCATGTCGATTACACAGGTTTTTAATAAATCCTCATCTTATCCAGTAAAAAAATTCTCTCCATAGCATGTTAAGTCAATTTCGTTTTACTTATGAGGGCGATTAGTGAGCACGTTTCGCACCTAACGCATACAAAAAAAGTTTTACATTAAAAATGTTTTCGGAGCATCGAAGGCTACTCCAGATAACGTTGAGCGAATCATCAATGGAATAATCCATGTATCCAGTGACGTTATTCAATAGCAGACTCGCGCCAACCAAACCGGTTGCCAACTTTGGAGCGAGCCGAACGGCGGCGGGCGGCGTGCCACACATTTTTTCATCTTTTTAAAGTATAATACCAATTCAAAGGCTATTATTACAAGCAAACTAACGATTATATTAATATTTTAATGAACTATCGATAGAATACTAACCGTTTGGTTATGAACGTGCGTATTTGATTTACGACAAATGGAGATTTTGGAATGGGACATGTGTCGTTAAATTTCAAACATGCCCATCTAGATTTTTGATTTTAGGGATGAAACTAAATAAAATTATTATCATATTGTAAATAAACCTATTTTTATGGATTTTATCGCGTTTATTGTTGATATTAGATTGCCATTTGAAAATCAAATACAAACGCGATACAATCCGTAAAAATAGTTTTATTTCTATTCGCGTAAACATCAGACATCATTATGATTATCATAATGATGTCTGATGTTTACGCGAGTATTACACATCTATACCAATAAATAAAATCGGAGTGTCTGTTTGTAATGTCAAAATAATAGGCCTTTTTCATGACCACATGGTTATATTATATTTATATGGTATATAATATAACTAACCATATATATATATATATATATCATATTTATATATATATATATATATATGGTTAGTTATATTATATTTTTTTTCTCTGTCTGTCTGTCTGTTTGTTCTGGGTAATCTTAATCCGGGCTGGACCGAATTAAAAAATTCTTTCATCAATGGAAAGCTATAATATCAGGGAGTAAACTAGGTTATATTTTATCCCGGTATTCCCACGGGAACTACGGGGATAAGGCGACAGAAACAGAAGCGAAGCGAAGGCGGGTTGCTAGTTTTAAATAAAACTACTTTACGGATTTTATCGCGTTTGTATTTGATTTTTGATTGCCCGACGTTTCGAACACTATGCGGCATCCATGGTCACGGGCGGTGTCCGCCCGTTTTTGTTATTTTTTTATTGTTGTCGATGACTAACGAGCAAACAGTACAACTGATAATAAGTGATACTACCGCTCATAGAGTTTTTCTAGACCCGTACCTACCGTAAAGATAAAATCCAAGTTAAATCTTAAAATACGCCATTGTTACATCCTAAAGTTCTATTTTCTTGACACGTATTTAATTACTTTGTTTTATTTTTTTGGGGGTGGGCTCCGGTCAGCGCACCCGTCGCCCAGCTCCGTCCAGGGCGTCAGAGGGGCGGCGCGTGGCCCCGTAACCCACCCGTGACACGTCACCTTCGTCGTTGGACCGACCACCAGTGCAGGCTAACTTGTCGTCAGTGATCGAATACCCCTGAGGAGTACCCTCTCCTCGTCCGACGTCTCCCCGCTCGCTGTTCGGGGACGTCGGTCGTCGTCGCGCGGTCGGCCTCTCTGCGGGTGACGGACTCACTCCCCGGTCCAGTCACCCGCGGCCTCGGCTAGGGCGGCAATTAGTTTATGTCTAAGGGGCCGTTCATAAAATACGTTCGCCTACAAGGGGGGGTTGATTTGCTGAGTGTGACAAGATGTGACAAAGAGGGACGGGGGGGTCTACGGCAACGTGATGTTCGCCGTTCATTAAAAGATTTTAAATTATTTTTTCAATAAATACTTTTTTCTCAATTTTGATCATGATACAAAGTCATTCATTTCGTATTTAGTAAATACATAGACTTCTAAACGTATATAGTTTTATTACAATATATTGTAACTCGATATATTTACTTATGTTTATTGTTCGACATGAGCTCTGTGGCGCGGCTCTAGCGTTTTGACTCGGCTATAGCGCCGTTGCAATCCGTCACAATTGGTTTCTTGGTTTTTCAATACTTAACCCTTCGTGAAACTTATTATATTCATGGTCTTAGTTTTTGTGACGAAATATTTACATGGGAGTCACAGAAAGTGTGACACAGCGTGACAATAGGGGGGAGGGGGTGAAAAAAAGTTGATTATAGCGTGACGTATTTTATGAACGGCCCCTAATGAATTATTCAAAGTTGAATTTAAATACGACATAAAGACTAATAGATAGCCATAAATTTATGTTAAAGCACATTGAAGCTTGAATATGTGATATAATATTGATTTAGTTTTATTCGATCCTCCTAAATATTTTAGTTATTTATGTGTTTGCAATTCTTTTCTAATATTTGGAAATTATAGTGTGAAACCGGTCATTAATACTGCCAATGTTAATACTGTGTGGCTTATAAGTTGACTTAAAGCTCTACATGTTAGCTCTACTTCTATTACTAATGGTTTCTGATGTTTACGCGAGTATTACACATTTTAAATAAAACTACTTCACGGTGGACGAGCGGTCCGCCCGTGACCGTGAACGCAGTAAAGTGTTCGAAACGTCGGACAATCAAAAATCAAATACAACCGCGATAAAATCCTTAAAGTAGTTTCTATTACAATTTTTTTTTTGATCTGAATACTTCTATAGGAAGGTTTCGATTAGACGTCATTGATTAACACGTTTATAATATATCTGTAGCTATATAAACGTCACTATATCTGTACCGATAAATGTAAAAAGTTTTTATTTACAAATTTTAATCTAAAATCAAACAATTCCTTTGAATACACAAAAAAAACTGTTCATCGTTTTAACTGCTTTGTGTTTTTTTGTTTAAAATACATCGCTCGCCACAAAGGTACAAACCTTATGTCTCAGGCGACTTTAAAAATGGATACAAATCTTACTGAAACTCCGAACGATCATGCGTGAATCGTGTTATAATTTGTCGTGCGAGGATATCGAATCCACGACTCTCGGCGTGGGAGATCTCTACTTAGACACCCTATGTAGTTAAAGTCAAATTATGCTTTAACGTTAAAAGGAAAGATTGTGAGGTAACTTATGAACCTAAGGCTGCTATTAAAAAGTTCTCGGAGATTTATGACACTTTTTAAGCACATTATTAACCTCTTGTATTATGACACCTCCTCAAGAATCCTGTCATTTAATCTAAACCTCGAACATATTAATTCGTTTAGATTGCGAAGGTAGTATAGTGATTCTATGGCAATATTATATAGCATCCAAACTGGTAAGACTAGATAACCTATACGATTGGGAACGGTAAAACTATCGGAGATTAAAATATAGGCAATAGGATCTTTTAACAAGTAAGGAATATAATAACATATACGTAAAAGAACGAATCCTATATGGAAGACCCAATATCTGTCTACCCAGCGTGGTACGTCAATTTCCAACCCAATGAGGAGTAGAGAACCTAGTATTGAGATATATATAAGATGAAAAGACGATAAAAACTTTAAAATTTTTAACAAGTAAACATTCCATCCGTGAAGTGACAGTAGTACCTGTGGGTTTGGACCTCCGATTCTCCAAATGCAGCAATTTACTGCCATTCAAACGTTAGTTTTCTGCGAGAGTGTGAAATTACCCCAGAGGAAGCTGGACATTTTTTTTAATTGCCGAATTCGGCAAATGAGTGAGCAGCACACCTGATGGTAAGTTATACTACCGCACATGACACCTTCGCAATACCAGAGGCACAGATAAGCCGTTATCGCGAAGAAAATATTCTTCTTAAACTTTCTTAAACATTATTAACTACACAGAAATAATTGTCAGCAGTGTTTCTTTTACATTAAAAATATATTTTAAGTGTCCTGTTTGTCTTGTTTACCTTCAACGGAAGCTATCATGACCATCGAAGCCTGTTAATCATCGATGCGAGAGACAACGCACTGTGTCGCGCGACAAATCGCAACGCTCCAATGAACACGAATGTTTCTTTACGATTACTTTCTTTTAAACATTCAAGCAATAAAAATATAATTAGTGTTCGTTATTATAAATCGCCTGACCGCCATTAACATACGTGAATGAATGTTAAACAGGTATAACATTTCTCTATCATTAGCTATAAATTGTGTAAATACCTACCAATCGTTAGCAATTTTTCCAATATTCTTTATCGTGACAGACGAAGAACAAGCCCACTTAATGGTTTGAATTCGAAATCACTTATTATGTGTGAATCACGCGGGGCACTTAATGTTTACACTTACATTAACTTTAACATTTTAATTTCTCCGGTGGTCGGCCCAACGACGAAGGCGACGTGCATCGCGGGTGGGTTGCGGGTGTGCGTGCTTACGCCCCTCTGTCGCCCCGGACGGAGTGGTGAAAGGAGCGCGCCGACTGCAACCCACCCCCAAAAAAAAAAACATTTTAATTTAATCCAATTAACCTACACCGGAGAGGAAGGTGACCGTCACTAAAAAGATGCGGCAAAAATTCAACGTGGTCTATTATAATTTTTTTACTGACTTATTTTTTATATACTTCCAATAGCCTATAGACGTTCATTGTTGAGAACGCCCATAAAAATGCCACTCGGAACGGTACTGTGCCACTTACATCCAACGGTCCTCTGCGAGTTTCAAAATATCATCAGTCCACCTAGTAGGCGGTCAGGCTATGCTGTGTTGTACGATTCGTGGTCGCCATTCGAGAACCTTTCTTCCCCAACGGTCGTCGGATTGACGAGCGATATGGCCTGCCCATTATTATTTCAACGTGTTAATGTTTCAGGCTATCTCGGTTGCACCCGTTCCTCTACGGATTTCCGTATTCGGGATTTTATCAGGTAGAGAAATACGAGCATAGCTCTCTCTAAGCACGTTGAGTGACTTTGAGCCTTTACATGATGCCGAGCCTTTGCCCTTTTTTATTTTGTATAAATTGCATAGACTAGTTTAAGTAAGTATTAGCCCAAGTGTTAAGCCCTTCGGGAACTAATATGATATAATTCGCAAATCTAATGTCAAAAATTATAATTAGGCTGAACCACTTCTTATAATCGGCACCTGAGATTAATTAACTAAAATGTAAGTACTAACTACCACTCGTGAACTTCTGCAACATCACGGACGCAGCTTAACATAATGGTGAACAGAACGTAAAGTGCAGTAGCAAACTGTTAAAGTAAAAGATTAAAAAAAGTGACAGCCCGCTGAGTTTCTTGTCGGATCTTCTCAGATTGTGGCCGCGTTCCGATCCGGTGGTAGATTATTGTATTGTGTTCAAACAATGTTTAAACTGGACAATATGAAAGTGCCCTTAAGGGGCTTATGCAGAATAAATGATTTGATTTGGTTACCATTTAAACCTTGTTTCTTTGCGAGAGTTTGGTACTACCAAGCAGGCTATTAATAGCTGCAAAGAAAAAAGTAAACTGACAATACGCTCCTGGCTCTGTCATTAGAAAAATAATAATCTTAATTACTTGGATGCAAGTGACGCAGGACCGAGTGGCATTCTCGTGGGGAGCCCTCTATATCCATAACTGGATGTCTACGGGCTGATGGATGGATTCATAGAACTGTATTACAATGTAATTTAAATGAGTCTAGGTTTAATTTCTGTTGGTTAATTATAAGTATCTGTAGTGCATTTTAATAAAAAAATGTAGTTCTTAGTGCGGAGTTTAAAAAAAGAAACGAAATAAAATTAATCATAATCCATCCAGACGCTTCGCCATAATATCGTAGATTTATGACTTTGTTGAACTGTGCGTTGTTTGTTTACAACATCGGATCCGAAGTCAGAGGTCAGTTATGCAGCTATGTAATTTTAACGATATATGTAAAATATTATATGATATATCAGATTTAATCTTCTGATGGTGTAATAGAGCTTTTACTAATTAGCAAATACCTTCATAACATAAACACACATAATAATATGTGAAAGTTTGTATGGATGATCGTTACTCTTTCACTCGTAAACTACTGAACAGATTTAGATGAAAATTGGCACAAAGACCATTCCCTGGATTAACACATTGGATACTTGTCGTCCCAGTAATGTTTAATTCCCTTAAAATAATAGTAAATTTTACTTTATTTTTATTTAATCAAGTGTAATTTCCGTGTGGTGATGGAGTAAGAATACTATTCACCACTCCCTATCTTGCCCGTGGATGTCGTAAAAGACGACTATGGGATATAATATGCACATAACATCTGTGCAAGAGAAGGAAAACTCGAAATAAAACCCTATATCAACATGTCTGACCAGCATGGTATAGTAGGTCAAATTCCCTCCCGTTGTGGAGGAGGCCCGAGCCCAACAGTGGGACATATGTGGGCTGCGATGATGATGATGATGAAACGTAATTTATTGAACAAATATAGATCTTGGGAGAGTTACTTGTTACGTGGGTGAAGCTACGGGCAAAAATATATAAAATTATTTAGTATACAATTATATATATTTAAAAGATTAAAAAAAAAATGACAGTCCGCCGAAATTCTTGCCGGATCTTCTTAGCCCGTACACATGTTGGCCGAGCCTAGGCCAACGCGAGCGTCGGCAAATAGGTACAAGGCGAGTGCTAGCGTCTACACGTTGGCCAAGTGCGGCGAACGCCAACGCGAGTGGCCAACGTAGACGAGTGCTTGTAGAGCTGTCCACACGTTCACCTCGGTCAGTGTTCATTGTGCACTGAAACACTACGGACGTTGAAATAGACGTCGCCGTCGCTACAGCTTCGGCTAATTATTTAATGAGCGTATCTATTATCTCAATGGTATACACTGCAGTAAAGTGGGGAAAAAAGAAGGTAGTTGATACTGAGTATTCACAGAAATAAAACAATGTAAGATATATCCGTGTGGTGACGGAGTAAACGGCATTGGCAGAGCGCAGACGAGTGCCTTTGATTTGTGCACAAAAACCGTACACCGAGGCGAAGTGAGGCAAGTCATCACGAGCGACGACGAGTGACGGTGAGTGAAGACAAATTAGCCGTCCACACGTTGGCGCTTGTATTCACTCGGCCAACTAGGCGAGCGACGGCGAGCGTTGGCCAACTAAGGCAAATCTGGTGTACACACGTTGGCGCTCGCCATCGCTCGCCTGCACTCGGTCAATATGTGGACGCCCTATCAGTTTGTGGCCGCCTCCCGATCCGGTGGTAGATTATTGGATTGTTTCAAACGATGTGTAAATTTTTAAATAAAACTACTTTACGGATTTTATCGCGTTTGTATTTGATTTTTGATTACCCGACGTTTCGAACACTTTACAGCGTTCATGATCACGGGTGGACTAAGATGTCTCACGTCCAACAAGTCATCGTTACTGCAGAAATTTTTTTTTATAATTATCTACCCGATACAGAAATTAGTTATTAAATATTGACCCACATTTTGATACAAAATTTATTGCCAGTGTAAGAAGAAAATGATTCTATATGAAAAAATTATATTGTTTATGGTTAGTAATAATTAAACATTAAAATTAATAGTAATTATATTTAAAAACTAACTAATAATCTAGTATACTACCACCGGATCGGAACACGGTTACACTGAGAAAGATCCGGCAAGAAAACTCAGGTAACATGATGCTAAATTAAAGTTAATTTTGAAGGCGGCTTACTTTACAGTTACACAGTTACACTCCCCCTTCACAGTTAGCTACCGTGTGTAAATCTTTGTTGCAGAGAGCACGAGGAATCTGTGACGATGAACACCTGGCTGGGGAGCTGCAGCATGTCAAGCAGGTGCTACGTGCAAACAAGCTGCCAGTTCCTCGCCCCCGTCGCAGAGACCGAGTGAAACCACCCACAGTTGAGCGCCTTCCTGCAATACTACCTTATGTCAAAGGAGTCACTGACAAGATTGGCTACATCCTGAAACGCTCTTCCATTAAAACTTATTTTAAGCCACTGAAGAAGATTAGCCAATTCTTACCACCTGTCAAGTGCCAGATCCCTTTACAAGATGCAGGAGTATATAAACTTGACTGTGACTGTGGTCTCTCTTACATTGGACAAACAAAGAGATCCATAAGAACTCGGATCAAAGAACACATAGCCGATGTGAAGCACCGCCGGGACACTAGGTCTGCAGTCTGTGAACATAGTCAGGACCGCCCCCACCATAACATCAGGTTTGATAAACCACAAATCCTCGCAAAAGAACACCGATACCTACCTAGAATGGTACGCGAGGCTATTGAGATTAAAAAGCACAAAAATTTCAATAGAGAGGATGGCTGGGTGTTACCATCAAGCTGGGATCCTGTTATAAACATTATTAAAAAGAAATCCAAAAAGACCACCACAAGACTGCAAGACACTGTGAGCTCATATTGTATAGATTTGACCCACAATAATAATAACTAAAGATAATTTTATAAATTAAAACCTTTTTAGTAACATAAAGTAAGCCGCCTTCAAAATTAACTTTAATTTAGCATCATGTTACCTGAGTTTTCTTGCCGGATCTTTCTCAGTGTAACCGTGTTCCGATCCGGTGGTAGTATACTAGATTATTAGTTAGTTTTTAAATATAATTACTATTAATTTTAATGTTTAATTATTACTAACCATAAACAATATAATTTTTTCATATAGAATCATTTTCTTCTTACACTGGCAATAAATTTTGTATCAAAATGTGGGTCAATACTTAATAACTAATTTTCTGTATCGGGTAGATAATTATAAATTTTCTGCAGTAACGATGACTTGTTGGACGTGAGACATCTTAGTCCACCCGTGATCATGAACGCTGTAAAGTGTTCGAAACGTCGGGTAATCAAAAATCAAATACAAACGCGATAAAATCCGTAAAGTAGTTTTATTTAAAATGTATAATACTCGCGTAAACATAAGAAACCATGATGTGTAAATTTGACAATATGCAAGTGTTTTTAAGGACCTTCTGCAGAATAAATGATTTGATTTGAGATAATGATGAAGTTGTGCTACCAGGGTTTACAAAAAAAAGGTTTATTAAAAAAAAGTATCAGCAACAAGGTCATATTAAGCAAACTCTATTCGCGTTAACAAAAAAATGGTTTTGCATCTGTTGTTTAGAAAAAGAATAAATATTCAAATTATCCACGCTACGTCGATAACAATTAATTCAATTTAAAAAGTATCCGATTGATTTACAAATGTGCAAAGGCGCAATGCCTTAGAACGTCTTAAATTATAGAATGATTGAGTACACTTTTATTTTTTTCATGGACAAAGAAGATAGTGATTGTCAAATGACCACCATTATTAACAATGTCAATATTTGATTATATAGTACTCGGCAATTCGTTTCAGGTAATACAGGAATTGAATTAAATTTGGAAAACATATGAATTCGTGATAGTAATATCATCATAATCAATCTCCTCCATAATAGGAAGAAAAATTGACCTTACTATACCATGTTGATAAAAGGTTTTGCTTCTTTTGTATAGGTGTTATCAGTGGTTTCGAACCTACCGATTTTTCGGTATTTCTACCGATATGAGCCGAGCTCTACCGATATACCGAAATGCAAAGATTTTTCTACGATTTCCGAGAATACATGAAAAATCGTGCGATTTTCTACCGATTTGGCAATTTAACACTTTTAAATTGGCAACCTTTTCATTTATTTTTAATAAATAATAAATATCTAGGCTTAAAAACGTCCCGGGGAGTCCCCCAATGGTAGTGATGGACATAAAAAAAAAGATGTTTTTTTTTTTCATCTAGTGTATCGGATAGCAGCATCGATGTAATATCGATAGGTATATCAAAAAGTATATCGATATCTTCTACACATTGAACGTTTTTCTGTAAGTTAGATAAGTATGTGGTTCAGATATGGTATGATTCAAAAAAGTAAATATATTTAGCCCTTTTTTTTTGGAGTTGGGTTACGGTCGGCGCGCTCCTCGCACCACTCCGTCCAGTGCGACAGAGGGGCGTAAGCACGCACACCCGTGACACGTCGCCTTCGTCGTTAGGCCCACCACCGGAGCAGTGTGGCTTAACGTCAGTGGTCGGTCCGACAAATATATTTAGCCCTGTAAAATAAAATATAATAAAAAAAAAATCGATTGTAATAATTTAAGGTAAAAATAAATAAACGAATTTGATGCTATGTTGTTTTTTTATTTACCGATTTTTAGTACAATTATACCGATTTTTGAGGGCAACTCTACCGATTTCGCACTTTGACTTTCGAGACCACTGGGTGTTATATGCGCAATACATCTTTTAGTAGGTTTTTACGACACCCGCGGGCAAGATGGTGATTTGTATTCTTATTCCGTCACTATACGGACAATATGTGATATAGTGGACGACTTTCTATTCTGATATTAAAGGAGGTGTCGCGAAATAACAAAGGATTAGAAGTTAAAAAAAGGAATTAGAAAGATTTATAATAACTTTATTTTTTAATAATGATTTCTGATATTCAGCCTAGTATTACACATAAATATATACATGAAATAAACTATTTTTACTAAATTTATCGCGTTCGTATTTGATTTTTATTTGTCCGAAGTTTCCTTTCACGTCCTTCCATGACCATAAACGCTAAAAAATATTCGAAATAAGGGGTTAAGCCAAATACAAAATCTGCGCCTAATGCCGCCCTAGCCGAGGCCGCGGGTGATCGGACCGGGGAATTGTCCTCCCAGGGAGGTTAACCGCGCGACGGCGACCGACGTCCCAGGACGTCGAGAGGTGAGGTTACCCGAAGGGGTATTCCGTCGGGCCGACCACTGACGACAAGTCACATCTGCTCCGGTGGTCGCCCCAACAACGAGGTGACGTGGGTACGGGTGGGTTATGGGCCCGCGCGCCGTCCTTTCATCGCCCCGGACGGACAGGACCGCGCGTGCGCTTACCATAGCCCACTCATAAAAAAAAAAAAAAAATATTGCTTTCATTCCTAATACGTATATAACAATATACGTAAAAAAAATACGGGCGATGAAAAAATACTATCCCGGTCTAATACTCCGGCTCTGCATACATCATAAACTATCAGTCAAGTGTGAGCGGCGGAGCGTGACACAGGTGCGGCGTAGGGCGGAGGGCAGTGGCCGTGACTACCACAGTGTTCCCAGGGCACCCAGCACCCGTAGCGATATTACTAACACGTGCAAAGGATATACAGTACATTATTGAAATGGTTAATGAAACCCTCATGAGTTTTTAACGATGACTGCACAGATGACGTAGTGGTTAAGATACCGACCTTCCGTGCCAGTGTCACGGATTCGAATCCGACACAGGACAACATTTTGTGGCCATACACAAATTGTTGTTCTGAGTCTGAATGTAATTTGTGTTCGTTAATTGTATGTTCGTAAAGTCCCCCGAAACCCAAGGATGATATATTCCTTAATTGCCTTTTAAATATAAATAAAGCGATCTTTTTTTTCTTTTTGGGTGGGCTATGAAAGCCGCTCACGCGTTCCATTCCGTCCGCGACGACGAATGGACGACGCGCGGGTCCTTCGTCGCTGGGCCGATCACCAGTGCCGAGTTCCTTGTCCTCTGTGGTTAAATAAAACGATCTTAAGACTTTGTGTTGCAGTGATAAGGAGTAAGAATCACCATTTCCTATTTGTGAGCGTCATAAAAAACAACTAAAGGATTTGATGTGCTGGTAACATTTTTGCATTAGTAGGAAATTTTAAATAAAACCTTATACCCGTCTATCCAGTGTGGTAGGTCAATTTCCTTTCCAAGAGTAGACTCCCTATATAAGCTGAAATTATAAAAATCTAAAAACATGTAAATAGACGATAATGGGAGATCTATTTGCAACAACGTTAACCCCGTAATTCTCATCCATATACATACGTGTGAGTAAAATAAAGGTACTATCTGGCCAGAGATCACGCTGGTTTTATATCTCATTTTCCTTCGCTTGCATAACTTTTTATACATAATATATCTTTCGTCGTCTTCTACGACACTCACAAGCAATATGATGGATTATATTCTTACTCTGTTTTACACGGAGACGGCCGCTCTCATAACTGATATGTAATTTGTAATTAGAATATGCTTTTAATACAAACATTTTTATACATTAGTTTTAAATGTAGTCGAAGAATCATACCAAGAATCATACCAAGTGTTGAAGAGTACTTCCCATAAGACAAACACGTTCTAGATCCCATAGAGGTGTGGTCGGATGTAAGTTGTCACCTGTGAGAGTCAGCCTTTAACGCAAAATGATTATAGCGACATAAATATATTTAATAACGGTTATTTTCCTAATGATCTTGTTAAATTGACTAATTTAGACTATTGACTGCTTTAGGTGAATGTACGAGTGGTGCAATAGTAAGCGGGTGATTAAACGTTACCTTTGTGTCGAATGATGCGTTTGATTCTTGCAGAATATGGTTAGAGAAAATCATCTATATTGACCTTTCACATATTGAGCTATTAAGTGGTGGCGGCTAAGAAAACTATAAACCATTATATTGCTTGTAAGTGTTGTAAAATACACGCTGTAAGCTTTACGTCAACTTGAGTTTACTCCATTTGAAGAAAGAAAGAAAAACATTCTTTCTGTTCTCGTTAACACATTAAAACATTCGTTCTGTCCACGGGTAAGATACGGTATTCTTACTCCGTCACCACACGGAAAGTAAAATCTTACATAAAATAATTTAATTTTAACGAGGGACAAAAAAGGCTGTTGACTCATCTCGTGCTACCTCTACTTAAAGAAATAGCGCTGGTATTCTGCCAACCCCATTTGATGCCTTCTAGCCTATAATTGCAGTCTTAAAGATGCTTGATGTCAGTTATGTGGCCGATCATAAAATAATTGTTAAAACATTAGCAATTTATGTACGATAGAAGAACAGTACATATTCGTCGACCTCAAGTAATTTGAACAAGCGCAGGATGATTTTTTTCTTTTACAGAAACGACAAGCCTAAGATAAACAGACAAAAACCGCAATAATTCTTGTGTTTTAGAGGAGTTTGATTGGCTCAAGCGACTTTTGAATTTATTTTCTATGGCACATCTAAATTTTCACTCCAAAGTATTTCATGACAGGCTAAATCTATATAATCTTTAATTTTTTTTATTATTCAATGTCAACGCCAGTCGCCAAAGCGGACTAATCATTGGACGAATTCCAATTCCACTTTCGATGATTCAATATTTACCACAAGTATTGTTTTGTTTATGTGCTTTCTATCACCTGCCTGCCATTATTCGCTCTACTGAACTAAACGCGATAATCTGACACTGGTTAAGGTCAACTTGTCAGTGAAAATTCACCAGAGAATATAGTAATTTAACGAATTATATATAATACTCTGTGTGGCGACAAGATAAAATTACAATTATCACCATTCCTTAATTGCACGTAGCAGTCGTAAAAATCATTTCAAGGTCTTTCCAGGATAGTCCGCAGCAGCTCTCTCCTGGTCTCCTCACTATGACTGCCAACCTACCTGTCAAGCGTGCATTTGGCATTCCCCCATATCCAGCAATAGACGGCGAAAGGCTGAAATCAGTATCATTATCATCATTTAGGCTCATACACGTCCCACTGCTGGGCTTGAGCCTCTTCCATAATAGGAGGGAAATTGACCTTGCTATACCATACTGGTTAGACAGGTAGGTGTATTTTGACTTTTCCTTCTCTCGCATAGATGTTATATGCGTATTATATCCCTTAGTCCTCTTTTACAATATCCACGGACAAAATAGGGAGTGATGAAATCAGTATAATAATATATAATTATGTACATTTTTAATTATTGTATTTTTTTATATACCAACCCATTTGAATATACGCATGATTATATTTTTCCGTGTGGTGATGGATTAAGAATACATTTCACCACTCACTATCTTGCCCATGGATGTCGTAAAAGACGACTATGGGATATAATATGCACAAAACATCTGTGCAAGAGAAAGAAAACTCGAAACTAAACCCTATATCAACATGTCTGTCCAGCATGGTATAGTAGGTCAAATTCCCTCCCATTGTGGAGGAGGCCCGAGCCCAATAATGAGACGTACATATGTGGGCTGCGATGATGATGATGATATTTTTCAATTGTCTTTTCTTATTGTGGATGCGGTTGGAGCCAACTTGTGAGACGTATATGACGATGACGAAAAGGATGCATATATTTAATATATCATAACAAGAATACAATATATCATCAATTTACAATTATTGGGATTAGGGCATTAGTCTATATAAAAAAACCTACGTTTGTTCTTAAAAGGTACTAAGAGGTTAATACAGTCAAACCTGGATAAGCGAGTGTTCAAGGGAGCACAATCTCATTCTCGCTTATAGAGGTTTCTCACTAACCCGAGTTTCTCGCTAATGCAGGTGCATGGGTAGCGTTTCTCTCTTATAGAGGTACGCAGCAATAACAAGTCACAGCAAGTACGAATGTAGTAAATATGTAATATGATAAAATTATGTGCATCACATGCACAACATATATTATGTACGTATATATTTTTAATAGTGTGTATATGTTACGTTCATTAGATTTCAACATATAAGTACTTGGTAACTCCGTATGGGCAGCACAGTTGTCAATTAATAGCAGATTTTTTTTTCGGTTTATCTTCATTTGTTTGTCAACTTTTTTCAACCAATCTTTAAATAATATCTTGGTCATCCAAGCCTTTGTATTATTGGCATAATCAACGGGTAGAGTCTTAACACCTTTAAAACATCTAGGTCGCTTTGATTTCCCGATGATGAGAAGTGGGAGTTTGTCCGTACCACTCATGTTTACACTCTGGAGAAGTGTAAGGCGTTCCTTGCTTTGTTTTTCTCCATGGCATTTTTCGCCTTTAAACGTAAATGTTTTATCCGGAAGGCACTTGAAAAACAAAGCAGTTTCATCCGCGTTATAAATATCGTCTGGTCCATACCCTTCTAAAAGATTTGGCAGATCTTCAGTCCAGTGGTTGCACATACCTTGGTCCACAGATTTACTTTCCCCAGCCGCTTTTTTAAAAGCTATATCATGACGCCTTTTAAAACCCTCTAACCAGCCGTTGCTAGCAGAAAAGTTCAGGATTCCCAGTTTTGTAGCAAACTCTTTTGATTTTTCTTTCAACAAAGGTCCATCTATAGGAATGTTCTTATCGAGAGTTTGTTTTATACATTCCAAAAGGCACTTTTCGATATTGGTAAATTCAGAAACTCTAGTCCTCTTAATATTGCCATGTCCATCAGAGCACTCGGACTTTATAGAGTCTTTGGATTTTATAATAGGTGGATTCTGGTAAATTAAACTCCCTTTGAATTTCATTTCGCGATTTTCCGGATTCAAATGCATTCACTATTTTAAGTTTATCACTTAATGACAGTACTTTAATTTTCCGTTTTGACATGATGCAGAACAGAACTTTCCTTCGCAATTGATTAACTATAAACTGAGTAAGTCCGACAAGAAGGACGGTACACAGGCACACGTGTCCATTCGAAAAGAATGCGATAAAATAACAACGTTATTTAGTTCCACGTAATAGAATAGGTACAATATTGACGAGAAAACAATTAAAAAACAATGGTAGGAAGTGCCACGAAAGTTAAGAAAGAGTCATAAAATAGCAGATGTTAAATTTGTTTTGTTATTGTTCCTGTATGTGTGTATATTTTTATTGTAGCTATAGTTCCTCCTAAATAATATAAATAAATAAAGCTCGACTGTCGCTTATAGAGGTATAGATAAGTAGCAGTCTCACTTATGGAGGTCCATGAGGGAAAAACGACTCTCTCTTACAGAGGTCTCTGTTTCTCGCTATTAGAGGTTTTGGGAGCTTAAAATGACGGGTCCTGGCTATTACTCTCACTTATAGAGTTTTCTCACTTATCCAGTTCTCACTTATCCAGGTTTGACTGTATATACACAAGGCAGTACCCCATTCCTTGCTCGCATTGTTTCTACCCTCGTCGTCAGTGAATAATATAAATAAGTAAGTAGCACAATGACCATTGTGAGACGAACCGGCCCAAGAAACCTGTTTCAAATTAAACATTTCTAACGTAGACAGTAAACATTGCTTTTTTTTAAAGAAGTATTATATACAATATATATTTTTAAGTGAATCTTTTATGGTAGGTCTTTGAAAGTCTGATCCGAAACCGTTTTGTGTGATTAAAATTGTTGGAAATAAACACTGTTTTTTTTGGGGTGGGTTGCGGTCGGCGCGGCCCTCGCACCACTCCGTCCGGGGCGACAGAGGGGCGTATAGCACGCAACACTCGCAACCCACCCGAACACCACGTCTCCTTCGTCGTTGAGCCGACCACCGGAGCAGGGTTACTTGTCATCAGTGAAATAAATACTGTGTGGGGACTGAATCTCGATGGTCTTTGGATATCTTGGTCTTTAGTCTCTAGACATCTTTATCCAGTAGTAAGAATACAATTCACCACCCATTTCATGCCCGTGGATATCGTAAAATACGCCTAAGGGATTAAATATACATATAAGATTGTGAAAGAGAAGCAAAATTCGAAATAAAACACCCTATTTTTTTTGGGGTGGGCTGTGGTCAGCGCACCCGCCGTCCGGTTCTGTCCAGGGCGGCAGAGAGGCGGCGCGCGGCCCCGTAACCTATCCATGTAGCACGTCGCCTTCGTCGTTAGGCTGACCACCGATGCAGAGTTCCTTGACTTCAGTGGCAATAAAACCCTATACTAACTCATTTGAGCAACGTGGTATAGTGAGCGAAAATTTCTGCCTGTTATGGAACAGACTTGAGTCAAGTAGTAGTATGTACGAACTATAATTATGAAAAAATATTCTATGTAAACAAACGAATAATAAACATTACCAATACTTTCGAATAGTATAGTCGTAAATTGTGAATAGTATAATTGATTGGTGATTTATTTAAAATGTACTAGAGTGGCTTTTTGTGCGATCTACCTACATTAATGTATGTTTGTTACATCAATGGCGATCTACAAATTATTGTTCCCAATCTGGGTACTACTTATAGTAGTAATATTTTCCGCTATACCTTATATAAGGCATCCTTATGCCTTATTGCGGGGAGTTTCTTAAAAAAAGCTTATTAAAGTAATAAGCTTTTTTTAGCTATTTAGAAAACCTAGCGCGTCAAGTGTTCACCTAAAAGTAAGTAATTATAATTTAACTATTCTCTATACCCTAATAAAGTTACATTTTGTGTGACCCTTAACTTGAAGGGGTCTTTACCCTTCGATTAAAAATCGTCACAATTTCTTTATCAGAATCGGCCATCTGTCGCAAAGCATATCCGAAGGGATTCTTTCTTTCCACTAATTATTTTTAACGTTTGATATGAAAACAGGTGAGGGTTACACATTGCCAACGGTTAAAAATAGTAAATTGTCATATTGGATACAGGAAATCCATTTATTAAACAGACTACCATCATATAATGTCACCTACCCCCTATAATATTTAAAGTAACAAATAATGACTGCACAAATGGTATAGTGATAACATACTGACTAATGTTGTCAACAACCATAGGTTCGATTTCCACACAACACTTTGTGCGATCCATATAATTATTTCTGAGTCTAGGCATAATTTAGATCCATTAATTACATGATTATAAATTCTTTCGAAATACAAGGATTATTTCCCTAAATAAAAGAAAAGAGATTGGCACATATAATAGATGCTAATAGGTCCCATAATGGCCCATAAATAAATGCTAATAGGCGTGAGGCAGTCATAGGACTTTTTTTTTGGGACTAATCCCACCACACATTCCCACCATTGTAACTCCTGTAAGCCAGGATCCACAATGGTCTCCATAAATGACACCGAGGTTTGACCCTCAGACAGTCCAGGGATATGATTTTAATTGTCTTGGGACCCGCAATAAATTTAATTAGAAAAGATTAAAGAGGAGCAGTTGGAAAGAGAGATTCCACTTCCCTCCTACGCAAAGCGGGAGACAGGAAAACAAAATGACTAGTTAGCCAATAAGTAAAAAGGTGTACAGCTACGATAGCGCAGCAGTACGGCACCACGGATACGGAAGAGCTTAACGGGGCCTATTTGTGAGCGTTAAGATTGATTGCTACAGTAGGTATGGCAGAAACGCATGAATGCACGGAAATTTTCTCGAGTTGCTACAAGGTCGGTATAGTATACTACCCCACAGGTGACTTGCAAACTGTTTAACATAAGGTTACGCTCGTTTCGCCAGAGATCGCACTCCCAGAGAATGTGGCAGTCATAGGACTGCCTCACAATATTAATGCTATTAATGTACAAAAATAGAAATGAGATTCTAGTTTATATTTTATCATCATCGCCGCCCATATACGTCCCACTGTTGAAGTCGGGCCTCCTCCACAATGGGAGGGAATCTGACCTACTATACCATGCTTATCAGATAGGTTGGTATAGGATTTCATTTCATGTTTGCCTTCTCTTGCACAGATGTTATATGCATATCCTTCAGTCATCTTTTACGGCATCCACGAACAAGATAGAGAGTGGCGAATTGCATTCTTACTCCGACACCATACGGCATATAAGTTTTTATTTACTTATCGAGTAAGTAATGAACTTCAAGATAGACAATTACGATGCCAGTGAACTTTGCTTTAATTAGTCAAATTTTACTTTTATATAGACAACATATAAATGCAAAGACAACATAATGTATATATTTTTATTTAATTAATGTTCACATATTTATTTATTAAACAGTACAATTTGACAGATTAAAGCAATTTAGTGTGTCATTTGACAGATAATTTTGAAGCCTATCAGCTGAAATAGTAAGGGACTAGTCAGATAAATATTTTCTATTAGGGCCATGTCCGTGTGTTGACAGAGTAAGAATACAATTCACCACCACATATCTTGGCCGTGAATGTCGTAAAAGCCGACTAAGGGATATAAAATGCACGTAACACCTGCGCAAGAAAACTCGAAATGAAACCCTATACCAACACATTTGACCAGCGTGATATAGTAAACTAATTTCCCTCCAGTGGAGTAGGCTCCGTGTGGTGACAGTGTAAGAATACAATACACCACCCCCCTCTTACCCATAGGTATTGTAAAAGACGATTAAGGGTTTTCTTGTGAATATAACAACAGTGCAAAAGAAGGAAATCTTGAAATAAAACCTTGTACGAACCCGCCTGACCAGCATGGTATAGTAGGTCAATTTGCCTCCCAATATGGAGGAGGCTCGAGCCCAACACTGGAACGTATATGAGCTGTAATAATGACGATACTTTTTTTTTTTTTAATTAATGACAATACTAAGACTAATTATCTTCAAAATTAAATCTATTAAAATCTAATGGACGCTACCAAAACAACAAAACTATAAATGAGATACAGAAATTGTAATATTATTATACATCGCGAGTATAACAATAAATACCGGTCGTATAAATCGAGCGAATATTGTAAAGTCAACAGACGAAAGCCCTCGATATATTTATCTCCTCATACAAAACATTTGTAAGCTATATCTATTCAATTTTTTGATATTATTCGCGAGCCCCTGGCGTTTGAGTGTTAATAAATTATGAAGAATTGTAGCACATGATAAGTGTAGCATATGTCGATAAATTAATAATATCGATATAAATAGGTACGACAATATATCGACGATACAGTCAACAGAATATACAACTTTGGATTCGCAAAATCGGTTACAAAATTTATGCAAGTATAAAAAACAGCAAATTTTATACATATATAAAAAGCTATTGTATTTCGTGTTTTTTGTGTAGTGATGTAGTAAAATATCTCTTATCTTACCAGTGGGTGTCGTAAAAGACGACTAATGGATTTATTATGCACATAACATCTATCAAATATAGTTAATAAAAAACTAAAAAACACGCTTTGCTTACGTACCACTGTCGCCCCGGAAGGAGCAGGCGAGCAGCACGCCGACCATCACCCAGCCCCCAAAAAAAAAACAAAGTGGATTATTGCATTATCATCGGTCTTTGATAGATGTGCAAAGTTTAAAGAAAATCCGATCGCTCAAAGTAGGGCGAAATCGAGCTCAAAGGTGGACGTTACAATCAAACATACAGATGAAGATAATAAAAGCGTGTTAAAAATATAAAACCTCGACATAAAACCATATATAAATACGTCCGACCAGTGTAGTAAGACAATATCCCCCTCATTGTGGAGGAGAATGAAACCCAGCGGTAGCCCATATATCAGCTGAGATGACCATGAATAAAATGCTTTGATCATCAATTTCATACTTTCTTAATAAATGACCTTTTTTTTGGGGGGTGGGTTACGGCCGGCGCACTCCTCGCCCGGCTCCGTCCGGGACGACAGAGGGGCGTAAGCACGCACACCCGTAACCCACCCATATAGCACGTTGCCTTCGTCGTTGGGCCGACTACTAGTGCAGAGTTCCTTGACTTCAGTGATCGACCCGAACTTCGGTGGTCGATCCAGTAATAAATGACCATAACAATATTTTGTTTATAACGCTTTTATTTTAAAAAGTGCCTTCTAAGGAGGTATGATCGCTTATTATAGTCCATGTACCCATCATCCAGTCCAGTCAACAGAGGAGTCCACGACTTCACTGTTGGACCTAGCTCTCCTAACAAGAATGCCACTCGGTTTCTTATAAAAAAACACTATTATTAAATGGGTAGTATAAGTTCCGTGTGGTGACGGAGTAAAAATACAATTCACCACTCCCTATATTTCCCATGGGTGTCTTAAGAGATGACTTAGAGATATAAGAATAATATCTATGCTTAATCCTATCAACACGTCTGACCAGCATGGTATAGTAGGTTAATTGCCCCCTTATTATGGAGGAGGCTCAAGCCCAATGGTGGAACTTATGTGGGTTGAGATAATGCTAATGGCAATATCAGTTCTTGATGTAATTTATGGGGTCTTAATGTTCCTATTTTTAAATGAGCCAACAAACACTGAAATTAGAACTGCTTCAAAATGCAACCAAAATACAAGCTAAGTCTTAACAATGCTCTAAAACGAAGAAGTTTCAGTTTAGGAGTTCCTATGGCCACCTTCCGACGCCATCTTAAGACCCTGGCTATCATGTAGTATAAGAGTGCTTGTCAAGACTATTCAAACGAATTTAAACTCGACGGTTTTATCTCGTTTAGTTTACGAGTTCCTATGGCTACCTTCCGACGCCATCTTGAGACCAGTTTCATGGTACCATATTATTGCATTGTCACCGAAGTTACGTAAGTAAACCAAATGTCAACCTAATATAACGACAGGAAGTGGTTCTCATTGAACTCGCAAGATTTGTCCCATACTAACAGGGCAAGTTAAATAAAAGCTATTAAAAAAGGATAAGAAGGTCTGCTTTTTAACTACTAACAAAATGTACTATGTTTTCCACTTTCTTTTTAACAATAAAATAATCATAAAATTTCATCATCATCATCATCGCAGCCCAAATACGTCCCACTGTTGGGCTCGGGCCTCCTCCACAATGGGAAGGAATTTGACCTACTATACCATGCTGGTCGGACATGTTGGTATCGGGTTTCATTTCGAGTTTTCCTTCTCTTGCACAGATCTTATGTGCATATTATATCCCTTAGTCGTCTTGTACGACATCCACGGGCAAGATAGGGAGTGGTGAATTGTATTCTTACTCCGTCACCACACGGATCATAAAATTTACATCTATACCAATAAATAAAATTGGAGTGTCTATTTGTAATGTCAAAATAATAGGCTTTTTTCATGCTCATACGGTTATTTGCACGACACCTATGCCTAAAATAGCGATTAAAAAATTTTTGTCTGTCTGTCTGTTTGTTCCGGGTAATCTTCAAAACGGCTGGATCGATTTCAAAAATTCTTTTACCAATGGAAAGCTATAATATCAGGGCGTAAACTAGGCTATATTTTATCCCGGTATTCCCACAGGAACGGGCACTACGCGGGTAAAACGACTATAACCGAAGCGAAGCGAGGGCAGGTTGCTAGTCGTACATAAATTAATATTAATATACATAAGATATTCCAATAAGTTGAGAACATTCCGCATTTCTGAAATTGCTTAATAAGAACTATAAACGTCGGATATTACATTCTCGACAGTTTAATATCAGCTATCAACATAACTTAATGCTCGAATGCCGTATTGATTTAAGTGACGAACTCTCATGCCAAATGTAGCGAGTTTTTTTTCCATGTAGATTAAGCGTTTGTGCGATTTATAAATACTAAGTCTAAATGTAATTAGTGATCTTTAATTATATATTTGCAAAATCTCCCGAAATGCAGATTCCAACAGTAGGTCCGCCATTTAAAAAATAACCTGGTTATTTTATTATTGATACTCTTTTAACTGTAGTTTATGTTTATGGCAAATGGTATTGGTCATGTTCACTGAAAGCTCTGCTTGCGGTAGTTACGAGGAGCAGATCACTACCTTCCCTTCTTTGTGTGTAAATTGAGTGATGCCTGCCCTAGAGGTTAACTTGTGATCGGGTGCCGCTTGCGGGATAAGATCCAGCCATAATCTTTTGCATTATATTTGAGAATTGTATTATATCATGGTTCAAAAAGCATCACATTGCAGGTAGTAATAGGCGTGTTGTATGTAAATTTATCTAAAGGAAATTAGTAAATAAATAAAAAATAGATAAACTGCTGAATTTCTTGCCGGATGTTCTCAGTGCGGTCGCGTTCCGATCCGGTAGAAACTTAAGGTAAACTGTAAACAAATCATAACATGTAAGTGCCCTCGCAGTGTTTATGAATAACAAATGATTTGAATTTCACAATAAAATTAAAAGTATCGATATATTTTGTATAAAATCCCTATATATGTAACAACACTTGTAGATATTTGTAAAGCGGATGGAGGCTATTGTGAAACACTCGAAATACAAGCGGGAGCCACACAATTGCTTGTATATTATACACAATGATAATATACATTCTCTCTATCAATACACGAATGTCCCTACAGAATACCTCTCTATAAATGAAACAATGTTTTTACAAAATCCAAAAGACCAACGTTTTGTAGAAGTACCGTGTACAATATAAATTTATATCTCTATAATCATCATCTCGGGCGATATAAGTTCCACAGCTGGGCTCGAAACTATGACAGGAAAAATGACCTACTATGCCACACTGGTCAAATGGATTGGCATAGAGTTTTCTTTCAAATTTTCCTCGTCTTACAAAGACGTTATATGTATATTATATTCCTCAGTCGTTTTTACGATATTCACGGACAAGAGAAGGGTACTGACTTATACTCTTACTCCGTCACCACACAGAAAATACGTCTTTACCTAAAATTATTTTTTTAAATAATAATCGCAAAAAATAAAACTCTAAAAAGCAAGCATCACGTCCTTGTCGTCAGAAGAAACTTGATGAGTACCAATAGACAATTTAGAATTTCGTTAGAGTAAATGAAGGGTACTACCATAAATGAATGTTTCAAATGTTAGATCCAATACGTTTGAAAGTAAGGTACCTAAATACCCATTAAGTCTAAGATCCCAGCACAAGACTACTGGTATCATGTTCCTTGAAACCTGTGGCCAGCCCGGCGGGATGCCCTTTCCGATACCGCATGGCATTGTCCTACCAACCCACTAAGCGTCGAGTGAGAACAAGTTAATGATGTACTGTAATAAATATATTTTAGAAATATATTTTTATTGTTATTTAATTTCTTTTTATTTATCCACTTCTGCTTCAAATTCTTGTGTCCGTAAAAAGATAACATCTTCGTATGAAAGGGAACAACCTAAATAAAAGCTTGTTCCGTGTAACCAGTAGTATTGCAGTGTAATATATAGTATTGTTTCAATGTAGCTACTTAAAAGCATTTTTTCCTCCAAGTTTATTTGTTGTTTGTTAGAATGATTTGTAAAATTAATAATCATTTCTAATCTTTATCTGCGTTTGGGTCGATCATACCGTAAGCTTTAAGGTCGCCTGACGTTATACAGAGTAGCAGCGTATAGCGAATAACGGTAGATTTTCGATTGCAACAAGTTTTGAAATTTATTTACTTTAATGATAAGTTAATATGAAAATTAAACTTGTAAAACCAAAAAATGGCCATTTTATAGCAGCAAATTTCTACAATTTTGTCTGCACAGTTTCGTTTCCCGTAGAAATACAAAGATAAAATATATCTTTATTACTCGCTGATAATGTAACTTTGATTAGTGGAAGAATTTTTCCATTTAAGCTAGGATTTTAAAAATAAGATATATTTTTTTTATTTCGAAAACAGCAAAAGAAAGTTACATCTAATAGTCGCTACCATTTGTATTTACTAAAAACCGTATTAATAATTTCCGATCAAACTCTAAACACAATGAGTGCGACTGACGGTAAGTCTTATTGTCAACGTATTTAAATCCTGTTGGGCAAACAATCGTCATTAAGGAAATCTGTTGAATATAAACGGATCTTGGGTAAACAGCAGCGTACTGTGTGACGAATCGTTGTTGGGCTACCGTTTAGTATTAAAAATTTACTTTTAGTTTTACAAACTAGGGCTGTATCAATAATGTACTGTTTTAAATTGTATATACTTACTTTATTACTCTATTAATATTTTATAGGCAAACTAGTACTTTAGTATTAGTTATTTCTGGCTTGTAACAGGTAAAAGCCAGCTGTTACTCTTATATTATGTATAATCGGTATTGGTACGCGTTTCATGATTGAATTTTTCCAAAACGACTAAATCGATTTTAATGAAATTTTTGTTTGTCTGTTCAGGCGGATTCAAGAATGATTTAGCTTTACTATTGCACCTGTTGGTGTCGCTACGATTAATGAATAGGGCGATTAATTAATCAAGGGATTCTATTTATTTTTTATTTAAACAGCGGTGTTTTGGATCAACATGTAAATATGTATATTACGAAATTAGTAATACATTATTTTTTTAAGACATGATCTCTAAGGAATAATTCTTCTCATCGTGGAATACCTTACAAATATAGAGATTAATGAATGCAACTAACAGCTGGGTTAGAAAAAAAACATTAGAGTATCGCACAAAGAATTGTCCTGTTTGAGGATCAAACCCACATCTACCATGAGAAATCGATACTTAGACCACTCCGCCATCGGCGCCTTCAAAACTTCCCATACAAATATATTCTTAACATAATCGACATTCACTATAACAGCCGCCGTCCTTAAATTTATTTTTACTTTAAACACCAACCCTAAAGATTTCATTGTTATGCCACGCCACAACGTCTACTGCATTGATCTAACTCGCCATTGTTCAAAACGTAAGCTATAAAATATCTCGACGTCCCTAAAATGTCGCTAAAAATTTAAATATCGTAATCTGCAAATAAAGTCAGGATGACTTTTAGATATCAATCGTCATAAAACTTAATTTTCTAAAGAGTGAACCAATAAATCTGATGATTATTTAAATAGGATATCCTATTTTTTCCGTGTGGTGACGGAGTAATAATACATTTCATAACCCCTCTCTTGCCCGTGGATGTAGTAAAAGATAACTAAGGGATATGATATGAAAAAAAGACTTAAAAGTAATGACTTATGGCACAGAAACATAGTCACTGAATGTGGACCTCATAACTAAGCCCAAAGTCGCTTAGCTAGGTGTGCTCGCAATATCTCTGTAAGATAGACTCCACAATACAGAAATCAGTAGAAGAACGGATATAACCGATATAGCGAGAGGGCTCAGGATGCTGAAGTGGCAATGGCTGGGACACTTTGTTTGATAACCGACAATCGCTGGGGAAGAAAGGTTCTCAAGGGGCGGCCACGGATCTTATTCATTTAAATATACGCTGTACGGTAGCGCCTACGAATACCATCTACATTTACATTCCTCGTGGTCTCGTCAAAGACGACTAGGGGCTAGTTGGCCTAGAGTTCAATCTGATGCCGTTAGGTTAACAATTACATTCCATTGGGTTGAGGTCAAGTAGGCAGCCGGTCAAAACTATTGCCAATAGCTTTTGCAATATGTACTATGAAAGAAGAATACAATTGAACCCCAAGTAATCGGGATGAGATCAAGGTAATGAAGACGAAGTGCGTGTGGTGATGGAGTAAGAATTCAGTTCAGCGCATTTCTTGCCCACGACTATCGTAAAAGACGACTAAAGGGTGTGATATGCATATAACATCTGTGCAAGAAGAGGAAAAATCGAAATATAACCCTATATTAACCCTATTAGTAGGTCACTTCCCCTTCCATCATAACATTATAGAGAAAACTCGAGCCCAGTAGTGGGATGTTTATGAGCTGAGATGATGATGTTGAAAGATGATAGTGATTTAAGATATGCAGGTTCAAATTCATTACATTTTTATAACAAGTTCTGTGTATATAATTCAGGAATTTATAAGGGAAAATTGTTGGGAATTGGAAATTTATCGGTGTGGTGATGGATTAAGAATACAATTCACGATTCCCTAGCTTACCCGTGGGGGTCGTAAAAGACGACTAAGGAATATAGTACGCCTATAACATCTATGCGAGAGAAGGCAAACACTATATCAACCCGACTGACCAGCGTGGCAGTAAGGTCAATTTTCCTCTTATTGTGAAGGAGGCTCGAGCCCAGCAGTGTGACGTAACTATATGAGCCGAAATGAATAAGGAAAAAGCATTTTTTAAATAACATTGCAAAAGTGTTAGCCTCTGTGTTGCTACTAGTGTTTTTTTTTTCACCAAATATCTGACACAACGCTCCCATACACGTATCTGATTACAGTTTTTCGTAACACTGTCATTAAACACTAACACACTCAAATTACTCTTAAGTTATTCGATGCCTGTAACGTAGCCTCGGGTGAAATATTTATAATAATTTCGTACATTGTAAGTCCTACTTTAACTTAGCTGAACAAAGTTTGTTTTAGTTTATCGTTTGAGGGATCTCTTCAATAAAAAAAATAATCGTAGGTAATTTTGTTTTTTGATGTGATGAACGGTTTGCATCCGTTGCGAAGGGTTCTTGATTAGGGCTCGCGCCCTATTCGATGTTTTGTTGATTTCTCCCTTTAACTTTAGGGATGGCAGATTTACATTTAAATTTTTATTATACACGTGTACAATAATGTTTTGTCAATGTTTGCTGAGTCTGTAATCAAATATTTATTCCCACGTAAACTCATTCAAAATAACTCATCCAAATTTAGTTGCATAATCAGATTACCTAGTGTCTTTGGGTCTAAAAATACGTTACCGTATTTTTTTTAATATTCTTTATTTTGTGGATTGTATTTGCACAACGTAGTCCTGCGTGTGAATCGAACCCGCAACACTTGGCACAGTATATTGATATCTTAACCACTACATCATTCATGCAGTGATATGAAATACTGCTGGCATAACTAGTTAATCAATATTAAAACACATACATATGTGCATCGGCTTGATGCAAAACAAAAGACTTTAACGCGCTGCACGCTTCTTCTCGCAGTTTGAATATTAATGAAACAATAATATATTACAAGTTACAACAGCCGCTAACATCGTGATACGAGGACAGACATCAGACACTCCTACACTTTGCTATCACTAATTACTACAGCATCATGAAGCAATCTTATAATACAACATATATATACAATATATACAACATATCAGTTTCTCATCATTTTTACTCAAATTGTCAAAGAAGGATGTTTTTCGCGTGAATCCTGTATGTTTCTTCTTAATTTCTTTATTACCTTGTATATTTATAACGCCTGAGTAAATTTCGAAATTTAGCTACAAATAGTCATTTATATCTATATTCATCTTAAAAACCCAAATAACTTTAGATCGATGTTTGAAAAATAAATCAAAATGGCATGTTCTTGGTGTGAAATAGACCCAATTGCAAATTGTTTCATTCTCATTATTTAGTTTATACGCGTCCCACTGTTAGCCTCAAGCTTCCTTGACAATAGAAGGGAATTGATCTACTATACTATGCTAGTCAGACGTGTTGCTATGGGGTTTTATTTCGAGTTTTCCGTCTCTTGCATTGTTTGATGGTTAAAGTATATTTAAACCCTTAGTCGCGTGACCCTTATTATACTCACAAGCAAGATTCACCAGCCCCTGGTAGTCAGTTGTGTTCCTATTCCGTCATGGACATTATTAGAAGTACTATTAGTAAATCTATGATTTATTTCAACTATAATTGACAATAGAAAGCTTTTGAGCAATTGGAAGCAAAATAGTTATGTTCGATCCCGTACTAATTAGCGATAATGTCGTCTGTCCAACTGAAAATTTAACAATAGAACAAACACTTTCCCATGCGTTTATGTAAAAACTGTGCATGTGTCATAAATTATAGTTATTATGACAAACTTTGTGTTTTTGTACAAAGCATTTTCAAGGCATTTCACATTGTTTTATGCGACATTTTACTCACATAACTAGCATTAATTAAATATGTACCAACTAATGAATCGGATTTAATATCATTCGTGTGGGGGCAGAGTAAGAATACAATTATGTGTATGACTTACTCGCCAACTGATATATAAATATGTAGCATCAGTAATAGAGATAGAAGACTGATACAAAATCCTAATTAATAAATCAAGTTAACGTTTTGTCATCAACTAAGTGAAAAAAATTAAAAATAGTACGAACACATGTAATGCCAGATTAAGAATGCAGTGTGTCGTGATATCTTCATTACCTAAATAGTTCAGAAAAATGGGCATTAACACTCTCCTGTAATACTCATAACATCAACAACGATCGATGTCTTGACCAATAATAGCGATTACGGCATTATCCTTCTTAAGAAGACTTCCACTGTTGGACTCTTTATAAGTCCAATGATGGAAGTCGATAGACTGATGGATAAATAGATGAAGGAAGATATATTATCAGACTTACCGTGGTTGTCGTAAAAGACGACTAAGGGGTATAACATATAGAGACAACAGATGTAAAACTCGTAATAAAACCCTTAGATACCAACACGACTAACAAACGTGGTGTAGTAGATCAAGGGATCTCTTACCTGCGAGTGTCGTAAAAGACGACTGACTTAGATATGCATTTAAAATCTATACAAGAGAAGGAAAACTTGAAATGAGACCCTATGCCAACACGTCAGACCAGCGTGGTGGTCAATTTCTCTCCTACTGTGGAGGAGATTCGAGCCTAACAGTGAGAAGTACATGAGCTGGAAAGACGATGGGAGAGAGCTACGCCCTACAGGGAATGACTAACTGATAGATTATATATTTCGTATTTTAAATTCGTGCATGACATGAGAACTTGTGCCATAATTTACATCCTAGTATTACAAAAGTCAAAGTACATGTGTGAAATAGTAGTTTATCGACCTCAGCACAACCCACGCAATCGTAGGTTCGATATGAATCTTACTACAAATAAATATTCTAACTGCTATGTTTCTATACATGCTTGGCAATTTATTATTAATCATCATTATCTCAGCCTGTGTGGTAGCGGCTTCGAATACTACCAACCCTTGCTTTGCTCGTGGGTGTCGTAAAAGACGACTAAGAGCCCTAGATTGACCCGGACCAACTCCATCTGGTACCATTTGGGTCAACGATTACATTCCCAAGGAGGGTTGACGTCAGGCAGGCGGCCGGTCATAAAAGTCATTGCCGAAACTTTTTGCAATATGTAAAAACAGATGACATATTGCGTCGACCCCAAGTAATTGGGATAAGAGCAAGATGATGATGATTATCTCAGCCCATACATGTCCAATATGGGAGGAAAATTGACCTATTTATACCACGCTGGACAAACGTGTTAATATAAGGTTTTGATTCTATTTCTCCTTCTCTTCCATAGAGGTGGTGAATTGTATTGTTACTCCGTCATCATACGGAATATTTATAATATTACTAGCAACCCGCCCTCGCTTCGCTGCGGTTTCAGTCGCCGTACCCGCGTAGTTCCCGTTCCCGTGGGAATATCGGAATAAAATCTAGCCTATGTTACTCCCTGATATTATAACCTTCCATTGGTGAAAGAATTTTTGAAATCGATTCGGTGGTTTAAGCGTAAAAGCGTAACAAACAAACCAAGTTACTTTCGCATTTATAATATTAGTAAGGATTTATAAATCCGCCGTCTGGAGATGAAATGAGAACCATCATTTTACTTTATATACCTGCCAACCTGATAGAATCGGTCTTCCTCTAGAATAGGATGGAAGTATGCCTAATATATCACTCTGGTCAGACGAATTGGTTTAGGGTTTATTTTTATTAAGAATGAGTTTCATTCTATTATCTCACAGGAAATGATAATACTAATATGTTTATCTTCATGTGAGAATTGTAAAAACCGCAATAAAACCGTTAGAAATTTCAAAGATTAAAATGTAATTAAAGTGTCCAGTCTGTGTGACAAACGAAAAATTAAAACAATCTATTTTGTGTTCTATTACTTTTTCTTATGGTCCACAATGTTGTTTTAGTAAATTTATTAAATATAAATAATTACTTAGATGGTAGGTACTTAGATGGCTTAGATGGTAAAGTGTTTAAAGTACTTACTAACTACCGTGCCAGTTATCGTGACACAAGATAATACTTTGTGAGATATAAAAAGTTGTTGCTGTTATTTTGAGTATAATTCACGTCCGTTAATTGTATGTTTAAAAGTCCCCCACGAGAGATCTCTGAAGCAAAATCTATGCAATAAAAAAATCTAAGTAACGCAAACAAAGCAGTGGCACAATTTATTTATGAATTTAATTATTTATGAATAAATACGTATATCCGATATCGCATGCAATGAGCATACAATTATCCCTTCTTTTCTCAAAGAAGTGTGTCGGCGAAATTGTAACATCCTGAAGCTGAAAGACCAGCAGCACTCCAGTGGTCAACTGGATGTAACACCAACGATAGCCAACCCAAAGACCAAGGGTGTCGATTATGTCCACATTCTTTATGGAATGGAGGACCATGTGTAATTAGGCTAATGGATGAAACCATTTCTTCTTCAAAAGTTGTGAACTCCTAAAATTCAACCTTGAATCCAGCTTGAACTCGTATCAATCCAGTCTTTCCAGTTCTTTCCTAGCCTTACAGCTAATCTTCCACTGCTAATTACATTATATAAGTAATTAAGTGATCTTAAGTGGATACAAGACTTAAACAACTTGTATCGTCGATCTATCATTAATTATGCAAACCGGATCAATTACTTAAGTGCCAAGTATCGCTTCCAAGTACGCTCATCCTATACTTAAGTACAGGTACTTAGCAAGCAATCTTAACTCCTCAAATGTTTGTTCAAATAATTTGTCTATACATATTTACATGTCATTACTATTCCATTATTGTAAGAGTTTTCTGAGAATAAAACGAGTTGGGCACCAGCTCATTGTATCTGCCGCTTGTAGGATCTGGTCCAGTGATAATCTTTTGCATTCATTATCATGATTTCGGCTCATATATATATACCCCAATGATTAAATCAAGCCTCCTCCAAAACTGCATGTAAATTGGCCTACCTGTACCACCAGTCATATGGGTTTTATTTGGAGTTTGGCTTCTGTTGCATAGATATTATATGGTTATTATATCCCTTAGTTGTCTTTGGATGTCTTACCCATAGGCAAGATAGAGGAGTGCTGAATTGTATTTTTAGTTTATTACTAGGTCCACAAATAATCTTTTGTGTTACGTATAAAAAATATATATCCTGGTTCGAAAGGCATCACACGGTAACTAATATTAAACATGTTGCATACAATTTTATATAAAAGAAACAATTTCAAAAGAAAGACGTGTCCCTTGAGTTTCTTGCCGAATCTTCTCAGTTACGATCACCTCACAAACTGGCGGTAGATTCTTAGATTAAAGTTTTTTAATAAATAAGAGTGCTTGCTTCAAATAATAGTGTGCCCCAATTTTCACAACTGGGTGACCACCCATAGTAAACGCCTAGTATTTTATCGCATGTGACTTCCCGTGACGTTCATGAACGCTAAACATTTCCAAACATCGAGGAATTAAAATAATTTAGATTTTTACAATCATGTAAAATTCCATAAAAATAGTTTTATTACACATATTTGCTAATAATAGCTGTGTATAAATAATCATTTCATCAATATAAGTAATCAATCATTCAATTATTATACTAGTATAATATAAATTTAACTTACAACACTAAATAGATGAGAATTCGATATCGAAATCTATTACTTTTATCATCATTAATCTGCTCTGATACCAATTATTTGCTGTAGACGCAATATGTATTCTCTTCTTGTATATTGGCAATGGAAAAAAGTTTTGGCAATAGTTGTATGACCAGCCGCCTGCCTGGCGGAATGTTATTATCGGTGTAAAAGGTGTCTTATTCGTCTTTTATGACCAATGTAGGGATTGACAGTATACATAGCCACCACATAACCAAAAAGATATGGCGAAATCTATTACGTTAATACAATAAATACGCCACTAGATTATCGGAGCAAAAATATTCTAAAAACATAGTTAATATACCACAAAAACAATTATAATAATTAGCTACAAAGTTGATCCATCAGAAAAATAATTATAGAATCAATTAAAAGTCGAAAACAAACATAAATTATAATGAAAATGCTTTAAATTAACATATTAAATTGTTCACGCAACGTTAAAGCGAAAATATACGCCATAATTGAATAAATAGCTGTAAATAAGATCGCACTTATATACAAATGAGTATGTGTTAGGGAAAGTAATGCGACTCGTCGCTAAGTCCGCTGCGCATTGTGGGCACACTAATTATAACTATTCTTTGTGGCATGCTATGGTCTGGACATATTCCGCTCAACCCATTCGAGAAGACGAAAGGGTGGTATAGTCACTACCTACCATATCCTGACCCCAGCGCCATTAGAGTGATCATAGGTATTGATTGCTTGGCTTCGGTCGTCAGTCCAGCGGGTTATCCTGTTTATTACAAGGGTGCCCTATATGGCTCTGTGCTATAATTAGGTATAATTTAAGGATACAATAAGTTACCACTCTTTATTTCCCCGTGTGGCACCATACATTCTCAATATTGCACCTCCTGTAAGTGAGGATCCAGAAAGGTCATCGTACACAACACCGAGTTTTGACCCTCAAGCAGGCCCGGGCAATACTTTTGAATATCTTAGAAATCTCAACCAATTTAGAAATTCCAGCCAATAAATAAAAAGAATTTTCCTGAACCAGATCCTACAAGCGGCAGCTGATGACGAGTTAATTACTAGAGTAGCCATCAACCTATTTCTGTATGCCTTTTACGGTTTATGTGAAATTTTATGATGATCTGTTGAATAATTAAGATGTGAAAGTACATGACGCATTGTTACAATATTGGTTAAATAATTAGAATGTTATTTATTAAATAACCGAGGAGTCTTCGAGCAATTATTTACATTTCATATAGAGTGAAAAATCTCTTTATAAGAAATCATAAATTTCACTTTAATTACCTCTATGTAGAGTTCCATAAGCGTGCACAAGTACCATATGGTTACAGGTTCGGCTCGTAGACAACTTCGACTACCTCAGAGGTAAGGAACAATTTTTTAATAGCTATTGGTGTCGAACGAGCAAACAGCACACTGCCACTCATGGACCTTTGCTAGGCCACTACCTACCGTGAAAAACGCGAAGGCGTTTGCATACGTGCAATGAGGTTTGGTGATACTAAAGACATCACAAAAATCCACTACACGCATACACCCTCAGAAGGTTAGGTTCCAAGATCTGTCACTCTCTGAACGAAATGCCGTAACAAATTACTACTCTTTTATAGACGTCGATTTTCTGCAAGGGTGTGGTACTATCCCGGAAGGACCGATCCGCGGCTGTTTTTTTTTTTTTTTTTTTGTTCTTTTTTTTTTTTTTGTGTGTGTACAGCTGTTGGCCGCAGATGGCCTTGACAGCTTGACGCGGACTATGGGTGAGCGCTGAGGGCTCTCAACCCGGAGAAAAGTATGCTAAGCGACATCGCCCAAGGGCTCCCCCTGTGGGGAACGGACCTCGGCTTGGGGCGTCGCTGGAGGCAAAGTGGGCGTGCCCACGTTTTTAGTGGTGACTTTTGCGCGGCGCGGTTTCGCACCTCGACGGCGAAGGCGGAACCGCGGATATTTATTTGTTAAGGCCTCGCGGGCCGTGTAGGCCGTGTGTTGAGCGAGTGTGATAATGTCGTCCTCTTCGTCGAGGACGTGACGAGGACGTCGGATGGAGGAGATTTTGGAGGGTCTATAGGAAGCCGCCCCAACCACTAGTTGGTTGGGGTGTGTCATGGCAGAGTCAAAGTAGCTCTGAGAGCACCGTTTCATAAACTGATCCGCGGCTGTAGAAATAAGACTGGCGACTGACTGGCTGGCTGATTGACAACAACAAGCACTGGGACCTGGCTTCTCCATTCTGCGAGACTAATACTTCGTAGAAAGAGGCGATTGAGCAGGAGAAAAAGCACATGGTATACATACACATACGAGGGGTGATCCAAAAGTAATGATAATCAATAATAAACACAATGAATAAAATAAAAAAATATATTTATTTCTCAACATAGTCTCCTAGCAAGTCTATACATTTAGTCCATCTCTTTTCTAAACCTAAAATTCCCTTACAAAAAAAATCTTTATCTTGACTCTCAAAAAAGTCCTCAACCGCGGCCATCACGTCGCTATCATCATCAAATTTCTTGCCTCGGAGGTGTTCCTTGAGTCGTGGAAAGAGATAGAAGTCACTGGGGGCTAGATCTGGTGAATAGGGGGGGTGTTCCACCAACTCAAAGCCCGCTTCCTGAATGCCAGCCATGGCAATTGCAGCTTTGTGAACAGGTGCGTTGTCTTGATGGAACAACACTCCAGCCCGCAGTTTGCCTCGCCTTTTCTCCTTAATAGCCTCCCGCAATCTTCTTATTTGTTCTGCATAGTAGGAGCCTGTAATAGTGGCCCCCTTTTCCAAGTAGTCCACCATGATTATTCCTTCAGCGTCCCAAAAAACAGACGCCATAACCTTCCCTGCTGAGCTTGACACTTTGAATTTCTTCGGCGTCGGTTCATCGGATCGTTTCCATGTCATCGATTGTTGTTTTGTTTCAGGATCAAAATGGTGGATCCAGGTCTCGTCCATGGTCACAAAACGTGACAAAAAATTGTCCTTGTCTGCCTGGAACTTTTCGAGATTTGCTCTTGACATGTCGACTCGTTTCTTCTTTTGCTCGTCGTTTAACATTTTCGGTACCCAACGCGCGGAGACCTTTCTCATATGCAATTCGTTCGCAAGGATTCTTTGAATGCTGCCATATGAGATCCCTGTGACCTCAGCTACATGCCTGATAGTCACTCTTCGATCTTCCAATACAACTTCTTCAACTTTTTTCACATTTTCTTCAGTGAGGGACGTCGATGGGCGTCCTTCGCGGTGTTCGTCTTCCGTCGATGTTCTTCCCAGCTTAAACTCCTTAGCCCAGCGTGCAACTGTGGAATATGGAGGAGAAGAGTCCCCTAATGTTTCCACCAAGTCGCTGTGTATGTCTTTGGTAGACATTTTTTTCAAGCAGAGGTATTTAATGACAGCTCTGATTTCGTGTTTTTCCATTTTGATGTTCACTCCTTGACAGTCCGTATTCAAATGAATGTAGCTCCCGGGAATTGTGGCCTATTTATATGATTTTTTTTTCCTGAACTAGTGGGTAACTGAGCAAGTGACTGAAATTTTTTTGTATTTTTGTGTGCACTAGAAATAACTGATTATCATTACTTTTGGATCACCCCTCGTACGTACCTATTCTTAACTCATTGTCGCTGATAAATGACTTTATCTATATCAAATGACAAACGTAATATGTATTTCGGCATTTAAACAGGTGTTGAGGGCTGCACGTTATTATTTATGCCTACAATATTTATTACTCATTCACAGATGTTATGAGTTGTGTGGTAGCGGCTTCGAATACTACCAACCCTTGCTTTGCTCGTGGGTGTCGTAAAAGACGACTAAGAGCCCTAGATTGACCCGGACCAACTCCATCTGATACCATTTGGGTCAACGATTACATTCCCAAGGAGGGTTGACGTCAGGCAGGCGGCCGGTCATAAAAGTTATTGCCGAAACTTTTTGCAATATGTCAAAACAGATGACATATTGCGTCGACCCCAAGTAATTGGGATAAGAGCAAGATGATGATTCACAGATGTTATGAGTCTAGCTGAATTGGATGAAAAATATTTTATTTTGCAAGCCTCACTCATTTGAACGCAGAAAGGAATAAACATTAGCTAAAACACATGAATCAGAAATACGCAATGCCAAAATATGTGGCTATCTCAGTTTATGATGCGGTAAACACGATACTATAGCGCTGATATTCCGATGGACACTTACAATGAATTCCCAGAAATCTAGTAACAAAATAAATGCATATTTATAAATAATAAATGTTTATTTAAAAGTAGCATAACCATCCAACACCAGGTTATCAACGTCAACGATAGTTTTCTCAGAGAAAATAATTAAATATACATTAAAAAGAACAATTAATCATTTTATCTGATAAATCTCACTGCGCTTGCAACATTTACATAATAGCGTACTTCCGTTTTCTAACAATATGAATAGACTACAGGCATAGAAAAGTAAATATTTTTATAAAAATATTAAAACAGACATTAAAACACTCACGTTTCTTAAGCCTTATCTGATTTTAAAGATTTTCGTTGTTAAAAACATAGGCGAAAATTGCTCTGTGGTGACGCCGAAAAATACTACGAACCCCTACATTGCTCATGGGTTTCGTAATAGACGATTAAGAGCTGTACATCAATGTAAACCGGTCAATAATTACAGTTCTAAAAAAGATCGACGTCAGGCAGGCAATCAGTCATAAAATATTGCCAATAACTTTTGTAATATGTACTATGAAAGTAGAGTACCTACATATTGTGTCGCCCCCAAGTAATTGGTGATGATTTTCAAGAAATTTTCAAGCTTTCGCGTGAGTTGTTTTGTAATGACCCTTGAAAACAACATGTAGACGCGACTCAAGAGTGATATGGGTCTTTAGTTTTTTAGAGGAGCTTTGTCATTCTTCTTAAAGAACAGCACTACAACAGACCTGGTCCACAAATTGACACATTTAATTTGAATCTTTAATTGCTTGTAACTTTTGAAATTGCTTGTAAGTTTGAAATTTTCGGGTGACGTGACCTGGGATTAGTCCGTCACCCGCCGAGAGGCCGACCGCGTGAGGAAAGACCGACGTCCTCCCCGAAGGGGGGACGTCGGTCGATGGGAGGGTACCCCAATAGGGGGTATTCCGTCGGGCCGACCACTGACGACAAGTTAACGCTGCTCCAGTGGTCGGCCCAACGACGAAGGCGACGTGGTTTTTGGGTGGGTCGCGGGAGTTGCGTGCTTAAGCCCCTCTGTCGCCCCGGACGGAGTGGTGCGGAGGCGCGCCGACCGCGACTAATCCACAAAAAAAAAAGTTTGAAATTTTCGCATATTTTTCTAGATGTCATGAATTGCATTAGTACTAGTAACTTAACTTTTAATGCGCATGAAATAATTTTAATATATTTTTTATATAAATAACTTGAAGAGAAAGACGAGCTAGTGAATATCTTGTTAAATCCTGTTAATGGAGAACGGGTGCCGATCTGGTTGTTAAATTTAATGCATTATGCAAAATTAACAATTCGGTAGAACGTCTATACGCAATTAATCCGTAGAATAAAATAATATACTGGATTCATTACTTGAGTTCTAATTTTATGAACCGAGTGTCATGGATGTGACCCTCACGTAAGGAACTTTTTTGTGTTACCTACAAATGATTGCGCGGAGCCTAGGTGTAAATTGTATCCGGTAACTGTACCTCTATTTGTAAAGTTCTTTACTGAACAGGATTTATTCCCTATTGCGAATGAAAGCTTATTCCATAATCTATAAATAATAAATATTGTTTTTTTTTTAATTCCGTATGGTGACTGAGTAAGAACACAATTCACCACTCCCTATCTTACCCGTAGATATTATAAAACACGACTAAAGTATTAAATATACACATAACATCTATGCAAGAGAAGGGAAACTTGAAATAAAACCCAATAAATATAATAATAAATATCATAATGTCTGGCCAGTATCAATTTCCAGCTCGATTGCTCTCCTATTGTGGGGGAGTCTTGAGCCCAACAGCGGGACGTACACGAGACGAATTAAATGAAAAAAAATAACTTCTTTGAAAAAACATATACAACGAAAGTTACAATATAAAAACCTGAAGTTTAAGCTTCCGAAAGCTTATTTCTTTATGTCAACAACATATAATAGCTTTATTAGTCGGTGAACTCGATGTTATCTGTTTATAACTTCCATTAACACTAAAAATTGTGGCGTTAACTGTACAAACACGAGTATTTGAGACAAGTTTGATGTGTGAGATTTTAAGCCGGTTTCACACATTTCAATAAGCGCTCTTGCCTAAATAAATATTACTTAAATCTTGTTATGAACTGTTACATCTATATACGGTTAGTTTAAACCTTTAATGCTGTAGTCATGATCTCGGTGAGAATATCGCACTTATTCCTACATTTTTGAGCTTCGAGGCGTGTGTTTCTAAGAACACGAAATATTTTGTTATATTTTTTTTTTGGGCAGGCCGCATCGCTCTGCGAACCGACAACCGTTGGGGAAGAAAGGTTCTCGAGTGACAACCACGTATCCGACGACGCAGTAAGTAAGACGAACTAGGTATATCGACGATCTGGTAAAAGTTGCTGGGCGTCGTTGGATGCAGGCGGCACAAGACCGCACTCTATGGCTTAACATGGGAAAGGTCTACGTCCAGCAGGTGGACGGCGACAGGCTGAAATGATAATGATTTTTTTTGGGAGTCTACTTCACTTTTTCGGCCAACCGCGTCCCGCACAGGCTTTCAGAGCTATAGAGCGGCGGCATAGGGACCTATATCCGTGCGTCTCATATCCCCCGACAACACTCACTAGTATTAAGTTCGGCAGTAATTTTTTCGGACTACTCCAAGAAAAGATTAATAGAATATGTCAGTCATACGGTCAATCAACAATGCTCCATGTTTCAAGCTTCCTATTGAGAATTTCATAAAACGGAATTATTTGCAGTGTATAAAGTACAAAAACAAAATCATATAAAGAAATGTAATTTTTATTTAATATGATTTTATTATAATATACACTCATTTGCAAAAAAAACGGGCACCTAAGCAATGAACCATTTCAAATGTTAATATTTCTTTGTTTGATAATTATAGGTAGTTTTATCCACACAATTTGCTAAATTAATAAGAAAATAATCGTTTTCATCAGTATTTCATAAAATTTAGATACAATTTATGGGAAATAATGCTAAACCTCGCTAGTAGTGTATATTCGCTAGTAGTGCATATGCTCATGAAGTAAAAATAAAAAAGTTTTTTTGTTTGTTTTTCTTTAATAAAGTAAAAGCAGATAAATGTTTAGTATCGAGTGTGACCCCCTCTAGCTAAAATCACAGCTTGAATTCGTCTGGGCATGCTAGCGAGTATATCCCGGATACTTGCTTGCGGAATACGTTCCCACTCCGCAGTAATCACATTCTTCAGCTCTCTGATGGTCTGCGGAGCCGGGTGTACTGATCTCACACGCCGTTTCAGAACGTCCCAGACATGCTCTATGGGATTGAGGTCGGGACTTCGAGCTGGCCAATCCAAACGACGAATGCCGACCTCTTGCACATACGCATTAACATCGCGGGATCGGTGGGCGCGAGCATTGTCGTCCATAAAAATCGAGTCTTCACCTAGAGCGGCCAATGCGGGTTGTGCATGAGAAATTAGAACTTCCGTTATGTATCGATGCCCAGTCAGTGAGCCGTTTTCAATGAAGACTAACTCTGTACGATCCATTGAATTTATTCCTGCCCAAAACATAACAGAGCCCCCACCATAAGGTGTGATTTCTTCGAAACATGCCTCTGCAAAGCGTTCTCCTTGTCTTCTTAGCACTCGCCGACGTCGATCTTCACCGAACAGAGATATCCTGGCTTCATCAGAGAACAAAACCCTATTCCAATCGTCTTGAGTCCATGATTCACAATTTCTAGCGAACCTAAGCCTGTGAACTCTGTGCTCACGGAGTAATTTGGGGCCGCGGGCCGGGCGGTGACTGCGTATATTGGCAGCGAGAAGCCTCCTCCTGACCGTCCATAGACTAATATGCACATTTCTTACTTCTTGGAGGTTGTTCTTAAGATCCACATACGAAGATTTGCGATTTCTCAATGCGCGACTCACAAGAAAACGATCATCCCGTGGTTGGGTACATGGTTTTCTTCCAGAACCAGGCCTTCTCTCGACGGAACCAGTCTCCTGATATCGCTGCCAGGTCCTTTGGACTGTCGAGCGACTAACATTTAGCCTCCTAGCCACGAAACATTGGCTGCAACCCTCTTCAAGCAGCGCGATAATTTTGGTAGCTTTTACCACTTTATCTACCATTTTTGATACAGCCAAACAGCATTAAATAAAGCTTTGACAGTCAAGGATATGAAATTAATCGATAAAAATTGAATAAAAGTTATGAAAGTCGATGTTAACTTCTGGAACTTCGCGCCAAAAATGTAGGATAAAAAGGGGTTTTCTGTAAAAATGAACATCAAATGAAAAATTGAATTTAGAACGTACTTTTTTAAATACCACAGCATTTTTAAAACCGGCCAGTAACGTGTACAAACGATTGAAACCTTTTTGGTATTGTATCTTTTTAAATATGAATGAAAATCAAAACCGCCCGTTTTTTTTGCAAATGAGTTTATAATAAACTCCTCAACTTCAATTTTACATTAATTTCTATCTAAATAATAAGTTTTATTATGATTCGAGACTATTACTTGAGGTAAGATCTTAAACAATAATAAAACCTATAGCTGTTGCAGCCTTGCCCTCCCACTTTTTATTTCCAATATCTTCTAAAGTATTATGATACGCGACTGCAGTCCAAGAGACCTTGGGTTCGATTCCAGGACCGGGCAAAATTTTACAGGGGGTTTCTTGACAGAAAAATTGCCTAAGTTATGTTACTCCTGCCTACCCCTGCCTAAGTTATGTTTTCCGTGTGGTGACGGAGTAAGAATACAATTCACCACCCCCTATCTTACCCGTGGGTGATCGTACGAGACGACTAAGGGATATAAAACGCATATAACATCTATGCGAGAGAAGGAAAACTCGAAATAAAACCCTATACCAACACGTTTGACCAGCGTGGTATAGTAGGTCAATTACCCTTCCATTATGGAGGAGGCCCGAGCCCAACAGTGGGACGTATATGGGCTGAGATGATGAGATGATGATGATGTTACTCCTTATATACACTGGTATTTCATTTCATCATTCATCATCATTTCAGCCTATTGCCGTCCACTGCAGGACGTAGGCCTCCCTCATTGTGCGTCACAATGTGCGGTCCTGTGCCGCCTGCCTCCAACGACGCCCAGCAACTTTCACTAGGTCATCGGTCCACCTAGTGGGGGGGCGTTCTACACTGCGTCATCCGATACGTGGTCGCCACTCGAGAACCTTTCTTCCCCACCGGTTGTCGGTTCGTAGAGCGATGTGGCCTGCCCATTGCCACTTCAGAGTGCTAATTCTTCGTGCTATGTCGGTTACACCCGTTCTTCTGCGGATTTCCGTATTCCGGATTCTATCTCGCAGAGAAATCCCGAGCATAGCCCGCTCCATAGCACGCTGAGCGACTTTGAGCCTTGATATGAGGCCTACATTTAGGGACCACGTTTCCGTGTCGTAAGTCATCACTGGTAACACACACTGGTCAAAGACCTGTGTTTTCAGACACTGAGGTATGTTGGACGAGAAGATCCTCTTAAGTTTCCCGAACGCTGCCCAACCGAGTTGGATTCGTCGGCTGATCTCTTTCTCGAAATTGGATCTACCTAACTGGACTGTTTGTCCTAGGTAAACATAATGATCGACAACTTCAAGAATCGCATTGCCAACTAGGACCGGTACAGGAATGACATGGGCATTTGACATGACTTTCGTCTTGTCCATGTTCATTCGTAAACCCACTAGTTGGGATACCCTGCTGAGATCATTGAGCATTGTGCCAAGGTCCTCCATGGATTCTGCCATAATGACGATATCATCTGCAAATCGAAGGTGAGTGATGTATTCGCCGTTAATGTTGATGCCTAGTCCAGTCCAGTCTAAGAGCTTGAAGACATCTGCCAGTGCAGTGGTGAATAGTTTCGGAGAGATGACATCTCCCTGTCTCACGCCTTTCTGCAACTGGATCGGTTTCGTACTCTTATCTCGGATACGGACTGACATTGTGGCGTTCCTATGCAAACACTTCAGTACTTCGATATAACGATGGTCGATTTGGCACCGCTGAAGGGACTGCAGCACCGCCCAAGTTTCGACTGAATCAAAGGCTTTCTCATAGTCTACAAACGCTAAGTACAGGGGCCGATTATACTCCTCGGTCTTTTGTATAATCTGCCGAAGCGTGAGGATATGGTCTATGGTGCTATAGCCTTTTCGGAAGCCGGCTTGTTCGGGCGGCTGGAAGTCATCGAGCTTGCGCGTGAGTCGATTGGTAATGACCCTCGAAAACAACTTATAAATGTGGCTCGGGAGTGAGATGGGTCTGTAGTTCTTTAAAAGGGCTTTGTCACCCTTCTTGAAGAACAGCACCACCACACTCCTGGTCCACGACTCTGGAACGTCGCCCCCGAGGATAACGGAATTAAATAGCTTCTGAAGGGCTATTAAGACTGGTACTTGGTAGTAAAATATTATTGAAATCGATGCAAACGTTTTGATGATTACGCGGAACAATTAGACAGACATACAAAAAAGAATTAAAGTTGCTTTTAGCCATACGTATCGTTTAAATGACCGCGTGAACATGAATAAAATGGATCATTTTGATATTAGAAACAGAATTTTATTTATATGTGTAGATTGTAGCCATTAACTATTTGAGTTTATTGCGCTTATTTCTCTCAGTATTTCATTGCCAATAGCAATGCACATAAAACAGGAATTTTATAACATATCAAGACTTAAAATAATGACCTATAAAGTTTACAATTATTATATTCTTGGATATTATTATTTACTGTGTGGGGGCTGCTACGAATACTATCATCGCTTGTGAGTGTAATAAAAGATAACTTAGAGCTTCGATCAGTCCAACTCTAGCTGAAGTCATATGGTCAGTAGTACATTCCCCGAGGGTTGTCGGCAAATGGTCAGTAATAAAACAATTACTTAAAATTTTGCAATATTTACGATGAAAGAAGAGAAATAGAAGTAGATAATTATACATTTTCTGTAATAGCGATGACTTGTTGGACGTAGGACCGCGTAGTTCCCGTTCCTGTGGGAATACCGGGATAAAATATAGTCTAGTTTACGCCCTGATATTATAGCTTTCCATTGGTGAAAGAATTTTTGAAATTGGTCCAGCCGTTTTGAAGATTACCCGGAACAAACACACAGACAGACAGACAAAAAGTTTTTAATTGCTATTTTAGGCTTAGGTGTCGTGCAAATAACCGTGTGAGCATGAAAAAAGCCTATTATTTTGACATTACAAACAGACACTTCAATTTTATTTATTGGTATAGATAATTTAGTGCGGTAACGTCACCTCTATCATGATCATCATCTCAGCCCACATACGTCCCACTGTTGGGCTCTGGTCTCCTCCACGATGGGAGGGAATATGACCAACTATACCATGCTGGTCAGACATGTTGGTATAGGGTTTCATTTCGAGTTTTCCTTCTCTTGCGCAGATTTTATGTGCATATTATATTCCTTAAACGTCTTTTACGACATCCACGGGCAAGATAGGGAGTGGTGAATTGTATTCTTACTCCGTCACCACACGAAAATATACCTCTATAGCTAATCTTAAGTCTCATATGGTATTGTCATTATCATAATCATCATTCAGCCTTTCATTTACCACTGCTAGTGGTGGGCCTCAAAAATGAGGGAATAGTGCCCTAATCACCACATTTGCCAACCGAGATGATAATCGTAGTGGTTCAGGTAGCGTAGTGTGCGCAGCAAGATGATTTTGAGAGTATTGTGGGCTCGACTCCAAAGTAGAATAATTCTAAGTGAGTTTTTGACTTGTATACAGTTCACATTTTTGAATAGGTATTCAAATTAATTGTCTGATCTTAAATTAAAATTTGTAATTTAAACCTTTTTACATTTATCTGATTTTGACATCTATCGTCACAAATATAGTGACATTGGCATAGCTAAATAATGTTAACATTATCACAGCTTTTGAAGTGAATGTCAAAATGTCACGTAGAGCTTTTAAATTTTATTCGTTATTTTAGTGTTTTAGAGTGTTTTTTGAATAATTTTGCTGATATTTTATGTAATTCACATAAAATACTGAAATGTAGTATATGATATAATAGCGAATTGCGTGCATTTTGCGTATTCAGACAAAATTCCCAGAGGAAGCATGACTTGGTTGTCAGCACCAAATCAATGGTAACGACTAACTAAACTACGAAGACTGAAGATGTGAATAATACATATTATAACTCGAGACTGGCACCAATAGCTCATATTATTGTAGATTATTGCAATGTAACAATAAGAGGAACATTAACACAACACTTGACCATGTTTATGACGACTTACATGAATTTACTCCGAATCCAAACCTGCCTAAATAAATTTTCACTTTAAAAATGATCAAACATATTTATTTCGTGTCCATAATAATTTTCTTTAAGAGTTTATTTTTATTCGTTTTATTCGTTTTTACTCAAAAATATACAGTAAATAAAATCTTAATAAATTCAACTATTTCACACTTATTACGCTTCGAGATGGTTCAATTTTTTTAATAGTCAAACGCCTTTGATGCGCCGCAGTTACTACGAAACTCTGACACTAGAAGTACGATTAATTTTTTTTATATACATTAGTGGCTATAATTAAAACCATTATAGTATTCATTTACAAAGGTGTAATGGTTACGTTATATTAAATTAATTACAGTATCTCTCGTATAAATAACTACATAATGGAAGGCATTTTGTGTTACTATTTTTATTATAATCACAATATTCTTTTAAAGATATAAATCAAAATAGAATAGATGAAGTGACGGATTATTAAATTATTAAGTCGGCCTTATGTACAAATAACATTATTTTTTAAATTTACTATGTTCTCAAAAAGAGTCTACTCCACATTAGGAGAGAAATTTACCTACTTTAGCAACCTGTTTTGGCGGTCTATTGTCAGCAATCACGTCGTCCCTTTCGTCCGAGGCGATGCAAAAGCGGCCCCCCTAACTCACTGTGTTCCGACCCCTTCGCCATTGGGCTGACCACTGGTACAAGGTTCCTTGTCATCCATAGCCAGCCGGATACCCTTTCGGGTACTATCCCGTACCGACGCCCCTCCCGCGGCGTCACCCTCACGCGATCAGCCTCTCTGCGGGTGATAGACTATTCCACGGTCCAGATATTATATCCCTTAGTCGTGTTTTACGATACTCATGGGCAAGAAACGGGAGTGATGGACTGTATTCTTACTCACTAATGAAGTGATATTTACAATCAAAATCTGTAAGGTACATCAAATTTTTAGCTCGTATCAGGAACTGAACATTTTAAATATTGCCAATTCTCGACCACGGAATGATACAATGTTAGTATTCTACGCATTTATCCATCACCCTATCGACTTTCGCTGCTGGTTACAGACCTCTATATGAACACTTCAGGTCTTCACTTCAGTTTAACAGGAGAGAAAAGATTATACTCCACAGCTTGTCGGGTAAATTGGCAATTGTAATTGCTATTATGAGCATCCCAGGAACATGCTACTAGCCCACTCTACTAGTACTTCCTTAGCTACTTTTTAAGTGTTTAACGGGTGGTCTAAGGGGTGGTGACACATTATATTCAGTACAAAACGCGCAGTAAGTGATGTATAAATACTATAAATTATGTTACACTATCTTTGTACGTAAAAATTCTGTATTCATTCCTTTGTATTTCTAAACATACACCCAGTCACCCAGAACGAAGCAGTGTGTGGAACAGACAAATATTTGTTCCGTGTGAACTTGTTGCATTGTCAGTTGTGAAGTAACAATTACACTATTGCTCTGTCGCAGTGAAAATTGTAATGAAGAATCGGTATTTTGTTATGCAGAATGATTTCCGTGTGGTGACGGAGTAAGAATAGAATTCGATACTCCCTATCTTGCCCGTGGATGTCGTAAAAGACGACTAAGGGATATGCATATAACATCTATGCAAGAGTAGGAAAACTTGATATAAAACCCTATACCAACATGTCTGACCAATATAGTATAGTATAGTAGTCTCGCATAGATGTTATATGCGTATTATATCCCTTAGTCGTCTTCTACGATATAGATGGGCAAGATAGGGAGTGGTGAATTGTATTCTTACTCCGTCACCACAATGAAAACAATTACATTACCAAGGAGGATTGACGTCAGACAGGCGATCAGTGTTAAAACTATTGCCAATAACTTTTGTAATAAATACCATACAAGAAGACTACAAATTATGTGGACCTCAAGTATTTAAGACCAAGATGGTAATGATGTATTTGATTTTTACTTTTCCAAATCATCGATCAATTCTCGGTGTTCTTGGATCACCTGTGACCTTGAATGTTACGAAAGTAAAAATCAAATGCGAACGCAATATAATTAGTAACTTTTAATTGGAAATATTGCATTTAATTAAACCCCTGAATTCTGTCTTCCTGCAATTTCACACATATTAGAAAATATATGTATGTATTCCGTGTGGATATATTCCGTATGTATTATTTCCGTGTGGTGACGGAGTAAGAATACAATTCACCACTCCCTATCTTGCCCGTGGATATCGTAAAAGACTACTATAGGATATAATTTGCTCATAACATCTGTGCAAGAAAAGGAAAACTCGAAATAAAACCCTATACCAACATATCTGACCAGCATTGTATAGTAGGTCAAATTCCCTCCCATTGTGAAGGAAGCCCGAGCCCAACAGTGGGACGTATGTGGGCTGCGATGACGATGATGATTTATGTATTCATGCAGTAGGACCATATTGTTGACAGCTTTCTGTCTACAGCCGGGGGCCGGTCGGTCCACACTGAGCAGAAAACCAACGTCTAAGTAGTAGCAATTTATTACTGCGCTTAATTCGGTGAATGGGAGAGCCGGAAGCCCAACTTTCAGAGGGTGTTAGCGTTTGGTGTGTTTAGGTGATGCCTTTAGTATCACCCAACCTCATTGTACGCATTCCCACTCCCTTCACTTTCTTCACGGTAGGCAGCGGCCTAATAAAGTTCCATGAGCAGCAGCAACACTTACCATCAGGTTTACTGTTAGCTCGTTTGCCACCAACAACAATAAAAAAATGAATGATTGATTTCTTACTTCTTCTTAACGGCGAATACATCACTCACCTTCGATTCGCAGACGATATCGTCGTTATGGCAGAATCCATGGAGGACCTTGGCACTATGCTCAATGATCTCAGCAGGGTATCCCAACTAGTGGGTCTACGAATGAACATGGACAAGACGAAAGTCATGTCAAATACCCATGTCATTCCTGTACCGGTCCTAGTTGGCAATGCGATTCTCGAAGTTGTCAATCACTATGTTTACCTAGGACAAACAGTCCAGTTAGGTAGATCCAATTTCGAGAAAGAGATCAGCCGACGAATCCAACTCGGTTGGGCAGCGTTCGGGAAACTTAAGAGGATCTTCTCGTCCAACATACCTCAGTGTCTGAAAACACAGGTCTACGACCAGTGTGTGTTACCAGTGATGACTTACGGCACGGAAACGTGGTCCCTAAATGTAGGCCTCATATCAAGGCTCAAAGTCGCTCAGCGTGCTATGGAACGGGCTATGCTCGGGATTTCTCTGCGAGATAGAATCCGGAATACAGAAATCCGCAGAAGAACGGGTGTAACCGACATAGCACGAAGAATTAGCACGCTGAAGTGGCAATGGGCAGGCCACATCGCTCGACGAACCGACAACCGCTGGGGAAGAAAGGTTCTCGAGTGGCGACCACGCATCGGACGACGCAGTGTAGGACGCCCCCCCACTAGGTGGACCGACGACCTAGTGAAAGTTGCTGGGCGTCGTTGGATGCAGGCGGCACAGGACCGCACATTGTGGCGCAATATGAGGGAGGCCTACGTCCAGCAGTGGACGGCAATAGGCTGAAATGATGATGATGAAATGATGATGATTTCTTACTAGCGAACTTAAGCATAAATGGTATTACCATTTCATCATCATCATTTTAGCTCATACTAGTGGTCGCTGTGTGATCGAAATTCGGCCATAATTAATTTTAATTAATTTTTCTGCTACACAATTTTCTTTAATTTTATTTATGTATAATTGTAAATTGAGCAAGCTGTATTTCACTAATAACTAATATATAAGCACAAATCTTTAGACATTGTCATCATAATTATGATTATTTGACATTCAGTTCGATCAGAGATTTTAACCGTAAACAAAAGCGTTGCTACGCAACTCACTCACACAAACGTGCGTGTGTGTGTGTAGCGATTGCGTTGTAGTGTGCGTAATGCTTTTTTTAATGAATTTAATGTATTTCTAATCCATTATTGTATAAAATTTTAGTTTTATGCACTTCTCCTCATGATATACTTCAACCGTGCCAAATTTCATACATGTTCGTCCACGTAATTTTCGTAAAAAGGGGTACAAAGTTTTCTTTTTTTTTTTTGTGTGTGACTTAGTTGTTAGCCTCAGATGGCTGTGACAACTTTACCCGGACTGGTGGGTGAGCGCTGAGGGCTCTCAACCCGTAACAAAGTTTTCGCTTCACGTATTTATATATAGATACGTTGGGTCAGAGCCTCCTACACTATAGTAAGGAAATTGACCCACCATACTGCTTTGGTCAGATGTGTTGGTATTATAGAATTTCATTTCAAGTTTGCCTACTCTTGCATAGATGTTATATTATGTTATATTGCATATTTAATCCCTTAGTTGTCTTTTACGACACCGACGGGCAGGAGAGGGTGTTGTAAATTGTATTCTTACTCCGTCACCACACGGATATAATCATTTAATTATTCGTAAATTCGTTGGTTATCCTGACATTTATATTAAATGCTTTGAACTCTGCTCTTTCAATTGTTCTCCATATCAAGTCGTCTATGACAAAAATATTAAATCAAATTGATTTATTCTTTGATTAATGCGTTCAAATACACTAGTTGCTTATTTATAATAATAGACATCCGTGTGGTCAAAAATACGTGCACCATTTTCAGTGAGACTTTCAAAAACCAATAGTTTTTTTTTTTAATGATTGCCTGATGTTTACGCAAGTATTACACATTTTAAATAAAACTACTTTCCGGATTTTATCGCATTTGTATTTAATTTTTGGTCGGGCAATGAAAAATCAAATACAAATGCGATAAAATCCGTAAAGCATTTTTATTTAAAATGACCAATAGTTTTTATTTAATAGCTATAGTATACTATCATATAGTTTTTTTAACTAGCTTTTGCACGCGACTGCGCCCCCGTAGAAGACGAAAATTATTTCAATGAAGTTTTTAATTGATTTTTTACGTTACTAATTTTGTTGTAAATTTTTTAATATAATAAGCATATAATTTAAATCAAAATCACTAAGGACTGATATCAACTTCGAAGCAAATCACCCCCAAAATAACTTTCTACCTCTTTTTAACCCCATTAGCGTATAAATTTCAATAATATACGAAAGAAACCTTCTATCAATTCTATTAAAGATCGTTTATGCAAAGTTTAAAATAGATAGCACCAAGTCACCACCTTGTCTCATACAATCTTTGTCCCCTGTTTCACCCTCTTATGGGTAGAATTGCCGCCGTGGGACCTGGAGGCGGAAATGCTCGCCGGATTGTATCGGCGGGTGACAGGGGTGCGAGCGGAGGGCGGTGTGATCTCGTTAAGGGAGCTCACCGCCTGGAGCGTCGACGCCCGCCGAGACGTCATTGCCCATTGGGCAGTCCGGCTGGAGAGGCCTCGGTTCGGGGTGCGAACCGTGGAGGCCTTCCGGCCGATGCTGATGCAGTGGTTGGAGAGGCGGCACGGGGTGCTCTCCTTCCGACTGGTGCAGGTTTTGACGGGGCATGGGTGCTTCGCCAAATACCTGCACAAGGTCGTAAGGAGGGAAAGTACACCGTCCTGCCACCACTGCGATTGCGACGAGGACACGGCGCGCCATACGCTCGAGGCCTGCGCGGCTTGGGCAGTGCAGCGCTGTGAACTCGTCGCAATCATCGGTGTAGACCTGACGCTGCCGGCTATCGCTAGGGCCATGGTCGAGAGCGTCGGGAATTGGGACGCAATCGCAGCCTTCTGCGAGACAGTGATCTCGCGGAAGGAGGCGGCGGTTCGCCTGCGCGAGGAGCGCAGCCTCGATGAGGAAATCCGCCGCCGGCGACTGGGGCGGCGTAGGCGCAACTACCTGCGCCTCATGCCGCCGAGGCCGCGGATTAGTCCATCAACCGCCGAGAGGCCGACCGCGTGAGGAAAGACCGACGTCCTCCCCGAGGGGGAGACGTCGGTCGATGGGAGGGTACCCCAATAGGGGGTATTCCGTCGGGCCGACCACTGATGTCAAGTAACCCTGCTCCAGTGGTCGGCCCAACGACGAAGGCGACGTGGTTTTCGGGTGGGTTGTGGGAGTTGCGTGCTTAAGCCCCTCTGTCGCCCCGGACGGAGTGGTGCGGAGGCGCGCCGACCGCAGCCCACCCACAAAAAAAAAAAAAATGGGTAGAATTTCGGCAAATTCTTATCGGATGCCTACGCCATACAAAGAACACAGTCTCCAAATTTCAGGTTCCTACAATCAACAATAGGCTGTGTTCATCCATCAGTTAGTTGTTTAAGACATAGCATTTTATATCTACAGATATGTTATACTGCAATAAACATCAGTGTGATTACTCTTGAATCTCGATTCCAATCCTAAATCCAATCGCAGCTCGAAATTTGAGCAGAGAGGCTGACCGCGCGACGGCGACCGACGTCCCAGGACGTCGAGAGGTGAGGTTACCCAAAAGGGTATTCCGTCAGGCCAACCACTGACGACAAGTCACATCTGCTCCGGTGGTCGGCCCAACAATGAGGTGACGTGGGTACGGGTGGGTTATGGGCCCGCGCGCCGTCCTTTCATCGCTCCGGACAGACTGGACCGCGCGTGCGCTTACCATAGCCCACCCATAATAAAAAAGAAAAAAACTCTCGAGCTCGAATTTGAGCAATTTGGACCTCTTGAGAGCGACACTAGCGCACGATTGGAATCAAATTTGGTGGCATTTTTTTAAATTAAATAAATTCGACTCTCATTGATTAAGTAAAAAATTCAAAATCACGTCGGGAGTAGCACTCCCGACGTGATTTTGACGTAGTTTAAAATCGTTAATGTTGCACAATTTTAAGAAAGTGTCTTTGTAGTGATTGAGTTCGATAACGTTATTAATTTAAAGTAATAAAATACGGCATATTTGGTGAAAATAACAACGGCAAAGGCGAAAAATTCATTCTCGATATTGTTTAAGAGTATGTACCAAATATAAGTTTGATGAGATTGGAATTGAATTGGATTCGAAATTAGAATTGATTTCAAAGGTAAGCCCACAGAAGTTATTATAAAAATTGGACTTAAAACGTCAAATTATAGCGTTATATCTGGTGACCCTAAACTAGACAAAGATACGATATCTGCGGAATATTAAAAGGTCTTAATTATCTCTTTAATTTATTCTCTCTTTATATCATATTTTTTCCTCTAAAATAAAAGGAAAATGCAGATTTCCTCTCAAAAGAAGAAACGTTGATAAGATAGATAAAATTCTGGTTAATATTTATCTAACTGCCTGGTTCTTATACCCACTTTGGGGATAATCTTCAAGCATATAAAATTGATCACTAGATAAAGGGTTTCAGCCTTCACATTTATATAAACATTAATTTATACAAATATCGTATCTTTTACCATCAAATATAAAAGTTACAAAATTGTAATATAAAAAAGTAACAAAAAAAAACTTACCATAAAAAATAGAGAAAAATAATCCGTGTTTGATCAAAAATAAACACAAACACACATAATCACACACAACACAAGTCAACAGTCTAATTTGAACGCGCTACGTGAATGACGACCATAGGACACTTCGAAGTTATAGACTAACGTTTCGCTTCGTATCCGCGACACGACTAACTTCGAGAAGTTCGAGACTACACCGAACTCCGTGCGTTGTTGCAAGCAGGTCGTATGACGCCGCGAGGCTTTTACCGCTTCGATACACGAGGAGATAACTTCTTAGACTTTTTGTTTGTTATGGAATTTGTATTATAGAGCAAGCTGTTTATTTAAATAGCCAAAGAATAACTTAATTCTGCTTGATAATGAAAAATTAATTCACTGAATTATCTAATTTATTAAAAGTTTCTTCACTTGCCTTTTGAATACAATTTGTAAGCGTAACTTTTAATTATCCACAAAAGTTAAGAAAAATCACTTTTCTATTTAAAAAAATGATCAAACGAAAGTAATAAATTATTATTTTTTATTAATTAAATAACGTGTACAATTCTGCAGCTATGATTACAGAAATTGTGGGAGAAAATGGTACAATTTTTAGTCGTAAATTATAAATTTTAAACCGGAGGACCGCAACACGAACGTTCTTTCCTTAGTGTAGGCCTTTAAAAAACTGTTATAGAAGTTCATAGCCGTTTGAATTTATAAATCGCCAATTTCAGCTAACTTTAACGTCATTTCAACCGAAAGTGCTTCGCCATTTACGTTTTTGGTGGTATGACAGTGATGAATTGTATTTTAACTCCGTCACTACACGGATACTTATTCGCATCTCATCCCTTAGTCGTCTTTATGACACCAACGGGCAAGAAAGTGGATAATGAATTCTTACTCTATCACTACACGGAAATATTGAACACAGGTAAGCTAATGATGATAATAAACATGCTTCTGACAGTATATCAATTAATCCGAATAGTCACGAGTATACTACGGGACATATTATTTTTTTCTATTCACTTCGAGGATTCATCATCATAGTCCACATACGTCCCCCGTTGAGCTTGGGCCTCCTCCACAATGGGAGGGAATTTGACCTACTATACCATGCTGGTCAGACATGTTGGTATAGGGTTTCATTTCAAGTTTTCCTTCTCTTGCGTAGATGTTATGTGCATATTATATCCCATAGTCGTCTTTTAAGACATCCACGAGAAAGATGAGGCATGAGGGAGTGGTGAATTGTATTCTTACGTCGTCACCACATGACAATCGAGGACTGATTGGTTGGACTGAGCTTTGACCCAATGGTCATCTTCGACATCATAACAGCTGCCACAAAGAAAAGAAGACCAATTATTCTTTGAAAATTATTATAAATACTTAAGGACATAGTTATTCTATTTTCTCAATTTGATAGTATAATGGGATATAAATACGAAACGAATGGTGAGATATTAGGCTCAAGACCGACTTTAAATGCTCTCTTAAACACAGAAAGTAAGTCTATTATTTATTATTAAAATACGCACATAATTTAAAAAAGTGGTGCGTGCCATGTTTAATAAATTTGAAATGGAAATATATCAAGTAGAAATTGAACTAGTTACCTAAATATCCAAAATCCTCGAGCATAACTCTTAGCTACATATCTCAGAAACCTGTATTATTCACTAGCTTCTGCTTGCGACATCGTCCGCGTGGTATAGATACTTTGGGCCAACGCTAACTTTAACCTAAGATATTGTTTACGTAGAAGGTGAAAATATTTTTTAATAATACGATTCTGCCACACATTATTTTTGCGAAAATTTAGACGTTTACGGAGCGGAAGCTCTCAAAAGGAAAAAAAAAAACGATTTTGAAACATTCTTCATTGGTGCTCCGCTCCTGTTGGTCTTAGCGTGATGATATATAGTCTATAGCTCCTCGACAAATGGGTTATCTAACACTGAAAGAATTTTTCAAGTTATGAGGTTACATTTATTTATTTATTTTTTGTTCACGCTGTGGAAATGCATTTACGCTCTCTCCCGTCGGTGACAGATGGAGGAGTGTGTGGGACTCACCAGCCACTGCGTGACTGGAATACCCACTAAAACCACGGCGGCCCATTCCGCGCTTTTACGGGGCGCTGGAGAGATCGTCTGAAGACACTCAATCCCCGACACCCCAACGCGTGGCCGCTTGGCCACATCCTATCGTCATTGAAGGCGGTGGAAGGAGTTGCGCATATAGAGAAAGAAAGAAAGAAAGAAAGAAAGAAAAATAATTTATTACTCCTTTACGGGAAGGACACGTACACAATAGCATAGAATAAAAGTACAATAACATAAAAACAATAAATAATATAAAAGATAATACACAGCGAAAATAACAAGATTAGGGTCCCCTTCGTAAAAGAGGAAAAGGATAGCTGATCAGCATAATGTTGATGTATCCACTCGGTAAAATGAATACCACAACGCTGTTATTCTGCAGCGTCCTGCAACGGCATATCGGCGCCTCCTCCTCTCTGGCCGCCGCCGGCGGAGCGAGTCAGCGGACGCAAGCGCCTCGCATTCTCGCTTCGCAGCCTCCTTCCTTGTAATGACGGCCTCACAAAATGAGGCCAACGACGACCAGCACCTGTCGCTGTCGAGCGTCTGTAAAACGACGGTCGACAACGACAGGTCTATTCCGAGTTCCATCGATAGGACGTGGCGCTGGAGCCCTCGGGCGGGGCAAACTTCCAATGTGTGGCGCAAATCGTCGATTGCTGCGCCACATTCATGACAACCTGGAGTCCCTTCTCTTCCAATTTTATGCAGGTACTTACCGAAGACCCCGCGTCCGGTAAGCACCTGCACCATCCTAAAGGTTAAGTTGCCGTGCCTCCTCGTGATCCAGCGGTAGAGATGCGGTGCAAATGATTCCAAAGTCCCCTGCCCTGCTACGGGGGACTCCAGATCTGCCCTCCACCGCCGGATGACTTCCCTTCGGGCTACTTCTTATGCTCTGTCCAGTCTCCTTGCGAAGACTTGCTCACCGTTGGCCCGCACTGTGGCGTGGAACCAGTAAACCTCTGCCAACCCCTCAGCCCCAAGCGGCCAAGGTGGGTCACCTGCCAGTAGCCTCGCCACAGTCCAAGACACTGTACGGTAACCCCTAATAGCCCTCACCGCCATGACCCCCTGCGGTCGTCGCAGGCGGGCCCTGTTGCGGGCAGTAAGAGACTCCGACCATATAGGGGCACCAATACAGTGCCATGGACCGCACGATTCCGGTGTAGAGCCGCCGACAAGACGACCCAGGGCCACCAGTGTTTGGCAGAAGCCTTCCGTGCTACAACCGACTTAGTGAGCCTCGGCGACGAGCTGGGCAAAGTGTAGCCCGAATTTCCAATTTCTATCGAGGTGCAGGCCCAGATATTTCATCTGAGCCCGCACAGGCACGGCAACTCCAGACACACTAATGTGTGCTCATCGTGGGGGACCCCGACGCGGGCCGTGAAGTAAGAGGGCCTCAGTTTTGTCCAACGAGACCCTCAGACCCAGCATTCCAATTCGATCAATGACGAGCGCTATTCCTTCCTGTGCCAATCGGGAGGCCCCCTGGAAGTCAGCCCTCTTCACTGGGATGAGGGTGTCATCCGTAGCAAATAACTCCCATTCCGGGAAGGAGCCGACCTCTCAGAAGCCAGTCGAATCCGATGTTCCACAGGATCGGACTGAGGACCGAACCCTAGGGAACGCCGCACTTCACCCGATGGCGATGAATGCGCCCGTCGCCCCCCTCCCAGGGCACATGTCTTCCCTCGAGGTACGCTTCCAGCAGCCTCCGGAGGTAGGGAGGCACTCCATGGTATCGGAGCGCCTCCCTCAATGTCTCGTGTGGGAGACTATTGAAAGCGTTCTTTATGTCCCTTTCTAGGAGTACTTCCGTTTTGCCCACTGCTTCGGTGGCCAAGGACTTTAGGTCGGCCAGCGCATCAATTGTGGAGCGGCCGCCTCTAAGTTCATATTGATTCTCTGACAGTCCCGGCCTAACTTCCTCGAGGTGCTGGATGAGACGATCCGCAAGCACTTTCTCGAACAATTTAGCCGTCTCATCCAGCAGCACCAGTGGTCTGTAGGGTTATGAGGTTACATGCTGACCATTCCACCACCCTGGGTGATTTAGATGACTGGATTTGTTATAAAAATAAACGATAGTTTGCCAGCCTAAATAGTGCTAACAATTCACAAAGAAAATAAGGGTTACAATGTAATAAGAACATCTAGGAATTCTAATGACAGTTTTATTACAACTATATGTTGAATATGTTACTGCACTTATTTCGAGGCTCGGCAGCCCAACCTCCTGAGGGTAAACGCCCCGCGTGTGGTGGGTTTTGGCAATACCTTTAATTTAACCGAAACTCTTTGCATTCACATTCACACTTTCTTCACGGCGGGCAGCGACCTAGCAAATGTCTATGTATGCTGTTTGCTCGTTTGCCACCAATGGTAATGAAAAAATCCCTTCCCTCTAAAATAACCGAAGGGAGTGATGACTAGTCTAGTAGTGGTACTAACGTAAACTTATAAAGCTATCGAATATTCCTTGTAAGATTTAAGTTAGCCATAATTAGTTGCATTATATTTAAGAATTATATTATAACCCAGTTCCAACGGTCTCACGCTAGAACTAATACTAAGTATGTATGTAATAATCAATTTTATATAATTCAGTAAAAAAATAGACAAACCCACTGAGTTTCTTGCCAGATCTTGTCAGTAGCGGTCACATTCCGATTCGGTGTTAGTTCATTGTATTAATTTAAAGAAAAATATAAGTAATTGTGTTTCCTTGTGGTGATAGAATAAAAATACAATGACAAATGACAAAAAAACAACTAAAGGTCAACATCTATGTGTACATCTTTGCTAGAGATAAAAAACCCGAAATTAAACCCTATACCAACTGGTCTGACCAGCATGGTATAGTAAGGTCAATTTCCCTCCGATTGTGGAGAATGCTTGAGCCTAGCAGTGGCACGTATATGAACTGAGATGATGATGATGATGATGATGATGATGAAAAATATTAAAGTTGACAATAAGCAGGTGCTCTCGTGGATTAATGCATCATTACTTCCTTACTAGTATTATAAATGCGAAAGATCGTTTGTTTGTTTGTCACGCGTAAATCACTGAACCGATTTCGAAAATTCTTTCACCAATGGAAAGCTATAACATCAGGTAGTAACATAGGCTATATTTTATTTCATCGGCGTCCCGGTATTGGACGTCGATGGGAGAGGGTTCTCCCTAGGGGTATTCCGTCGGGTTGACCACTGTAGTCAAGGAACTCTGCACCGGTAGTCATCCCAACGACGAAGGCGACGTGCTATATGGGTGGGTTACGGGTGTGCGTGATTACGCCCCTGTGTCGCCCCGATCGGAGTCGGGCGAGGAGTGCGCCGACCGTAACCCACCGCATAAAAAGGCTATATTTTATCCCGATAGTCCCACGGGAGCGGGAATTACGCGGGTAAAGCGACTGACACTGAAGAGCAGCGAAAGCGGGTTGCTAATAATAAATAATTTTGAATTAAAATTTTAATTAGACTATATGATACTTAACATAGCTGTACATCTTGACGGCGTGGCAGTGTTTTTTGCGGGATGTGGTCCAGCCATAATCATTTGAATTATATGTAAATTATATTACGTACTAGCAACACGCACTCGCTTCGCTTCAGTTTCAGTGGTCTTACCAGCGTAGTTCCCGTTAAAAATATAGCCTATGTAAAAATATAGCCTCACATAAAATGTAGCCTATGTTACTGATATTATAGCTTTCTATTGGTGAAAGAATTTTTGAAATCGGTTCTGTGGTTTAAGCGTGAAAACATAACAAACAAACAAACTTACTTTCGCATTTATAATATTAGTAAGGATCTTGTGGTTCGTAGGGCATCGCACTGAAGCTAGTACTTACAAGACATAACATTATATAAAATTTTATATATAAAAAAAATTAAAATAATAGAGAAGTCCATTGAGTTTCTTGTCGGATCTTCTCTGTAGCGGTGGCGTTCTTATCTGGCATTCTGATAAATTAATTTAATTGTATTAAAATTGTTAATATATAAGTGCCCTTTCAGACTTTATTCATAATCATCATCATAATCATCATCATCATCGCAGCTCATATACGTCCCACTGCTGAGCCCGAGCCTCCACATTGGGAGGGAAACTGGCTCAATATACCATGCAGGTCAGGCGGGTTGGATGATGGAAGATTTTATTTCGGGTTTTTATTCTCTTGAATAGTTGTTATATGCGCAAGATATCCCTTAGTAGCCTTTTACTACATCCACGGGCAAGAGAGAGGTGGTGATTTGTATTCTTACTCCGTCACTACACGGAATGCATAATCCATACTAATATTATAAATGCGAAAGTAAGGATGTTTGTTTGTTTGTTTGTTTGTAACGCTTTCACGCTTAAACCACCGAACCGATTTCAAAAATTCTTTCACTAACGGAAAGCTATAATATTAGGGAGTAACATAGGCTATATTTTATCCCGGTATTCCCACAGGAACGGGAACTACGCCGCGGGTAAAGCGACTGAAACCGAAGCGAAGCGAGGGCGGGTTGCTAGTAAATTATAATTTAAATAATTATTTAAATTTCTATCCCTAAAATGCAACTAGGTAAAAGATATATCTGTTACACGTTCGATGTAATACAAACTGTCTCGGGGGCACGCGCCGTGAAATTACATGACAAATCAATGTCAACGCGTACACTAATAATAGACTTTGTGAGTCATCATTGACTGTGAAACTTGTATTTTTATAATTTCACACCTTTATGAACGAAAGGATAGGCGCTTTTAGTGTTATGTAATAATGCGTCAGCAGCAACGGCAGTTATAGAGAGAGATACTCTCCCATATCCCTGGTGCTGTGCGACTGCGCCTATCCTAGCTGCACATCCTCTTATTTATTGACTAATTAGTCAATTTTGCTTCATTTCTCCCGCATTGGATAGGAGGGAAGTGGAATCAATGTCTTCCAACTCCGTTGAACTTTTCTAATTAAATTTGTTGCGGATGCCAAGACAATTAAAATCATTTCCCAGGACTGCCTGAGAGTCAAACCTCATTGTGGTCTATGCAGACCATTGTGGATCCTGGCTTACAGGAGTTACGATGGTGTTGTGGGGTTAGTCCTAATAAAAAGAAATCCTAGACATTTTTGCATTGGCCGTGTAATTGATTAATGTTTTTACAGAATTTTAAAAATAATGTTTCGAAAGTGTAACAATACATTAGCCAGAATCCGAAATCATATTGTTGGCTGGCTATTGTTCTGAAATTTGTTTGAGCAACTTTGAATATTTATTTTCAAGTTATCCACTTAGATAACATTGCAGTCCCGATAACTTTAGCACCAACAAACTAGAGAGATATTAATGTATACAATAAAGTATCACGGCACGCATGCCGCCGACAGGGGGTGCGAATATCGCGGCCATGCGTCGCACTCTCATTACTTAGGCTCCATACATCGCTAAATATCACGCTATATGCATTTATTTAATTTTTTTCTACTTTGTTGCAGCAGAAATATAAAAACAAAGTCATGTATCCAGTGTGTGTTACCAGCAGTGTCTATTGCACTGAAACAGCCTCTTTATATCGGCCTTGTACTGACATATCTCTAAGTAATAAAATCCGGAATAATGGAATCCGTAGACGAACACATGTAAGTTATCGCATAACATGGCAACATAGTACGTAAGTGGCAATGAGCAGGCCAAATCGCTTATAGAATCGACAACCGTTGGAGCAGAAAGATTCTCGAGTGTGGACCGTGAATCAACGCAGCGTAGAGTACGTAACCTTTTTGGTCGATCGATGAGACGGTTTCTCAGTGCATTTTTTTTATTTTTTTCATTTCATCGCAGACAAGTCAAAATAATTGGCTAAGGAATTACCAGGAGAGCAGGCAATAACCTCTCTCGTCACCTGCATAACGTAAAACATCTCACTACGATCGCCAACCTGCCACCAAGCGTAGAGATTTCGCCATCATCTCCTCATATGAGTGCCCCTTAAGACCTACGTCCAGCAGCGGATGGCCCTAGTCATCCACTGCTGCTGCCATGATAATTATGGCAGAAGCCCTAATAGTAAGTGTTAAGGTAGTAAGGGTTTGATCATGATCAAACCCTGATTTCCTTATCCTGGGACCACCTTTGAAATATCTTCTTTCCAACAAAAAAATAATCATCAAAATCGGTTCATAAACGAAGAAGTTATCCGCGAAAAAACATAAAAAAGCATATATACGTTCGTATTGAGAAACCTTCTCCTTTTATGAAGTCGATTAAAAACAGCCTCAGATGAAAATTAACAATTTATTTTATATTCTATATTTGTCGGCGGAACATGAATTTTAAAATGTCGCATCAAGTTTTCCAGTATCCCTGCAACTGCAACTTATTACAAGAATACATCGAACACGTCTTGGCCAATTCTAAACAATTCTTATGTAATAGGTAGGTAGCAATGTAACCATACCAAATATTCGTTTGATTTGGTATGTTTGCAAAACAGGCCATTTTTGTTTTAGCTGGGGACTACAATACAGATAGCCAGAAAAACGGTACTATCCGGCCAAAAAAAGGACGTATGGTCAGTGAATGTGTTGCTACTAGGCCTTTGAGGACAATGACATATGAAATAGGTATAAAATCTGTTTTTATATAGCTGAATCACAAGTGTTGTGCACCAAAGCATGTCTGTATGAATCATAACTTCCTCACTGAGGGCCGATGTTTTAAACAATATATGATTATTGAGTGACTAATTTATCTATGGTATGGTAGATGTATCGATATGGGAACTAATATATCTTGAAGTGAAAGTTTATATCATTCACGTAAGCATTATAAAACTTGAAGTAGTTACGTTTGTGATTATATAATTCGATAAAAAGAAAATTCAACAAAATTTTCTAAATATATTTTTATTTATATATTATGCAGATTTTTCATGTAGTGACGGATTAAAAACACAATTCATCACCCCCTCTCCTGCCCGTAAGTGTCGTAAAATTTGTAAACGATGACTAAAGGATATGATAGATTACATTTATGTAAGAGAAAGATAACTCGACATAAAACTCAAAATGTTTGACCGGTGCGGTACAGTAGATCAATTGCCCGCCCATTGTGGTGGAGGCCAACAGTGGGACTTATATAGGCTGAGACGATGATAATTATGTGGGCTTTATATTAATCATCATCTCAGCCCACATAAGTCCCACTGCTGAGCTTGGACCTCATCCACAATAAGAGAGAAATTTATCTACTATACCGCGCTGGTCAAAGGTATTTTACAACACCTTCGGGCAAGAGCGGGGGTAATGACATATCATATTCTTAATGTTTTTTTAAGCCGTCATCATATGGAAAAATAATTCTATTTTTTTGACAATAACATCGTAATGAACTTTAAAAACATGTAATTGACGACCATAAATTACACCCACTTTCAAAACAATCAATTATACATCACACAAGGATAGTCCTGGAACCCACGAAAATCACTAAAATCCATAAAAGCGACAAACTTATGTAGCCAGTTAGGCTCCATTTATTTGCTATTAATTAATAATTTTATATCGTAAAAGAACATACAAAATTAAATGAGTATATACTCATATATAAAAACAAGCTACATATTAATTTCACTTTGATTGAATCATGGAGTATTTCCCAATGTCTTCTAATGAACACTAAATAATCCTAAGATGTGGCAGATTGTTGCATATTAATCTTGAATCAATGAATATAATAAAAACTGCACGAGTGATTGACTTTCACATAAATCATTATCAATTGGTGCTTTTTATACCGTTTGGTGTTTCAATAAGAATACAATGTAGTAGCATCTATTTCGTTCTTTAGAAACGATTAAGGAATTCAAATCAATAACCATTGCAAGGGAAAGTTGAAATAAACTTTATATCAAACCGTTTGTTTGTATTGTATGTCTATTTCCTTCCATTGATGAAAATTTTTATTTATTTGGTTCCAAATGTATGTATTTCTTCTAAAATTATAAACTTTAGTAGTGGTAGCACACTTTCGACTCTTTCTACAGCCACGGGTCGATCCGTCCATCCGGAGTAGCACACTAAGCAGAAAATTGACGTTTTAATAGTAGCAATTTGTTACTGCGCTTCATTCGGTGAGCGAGAAAGCCAGAACGCAACTTTCTGAGGGTGTTTGCGTGTTTGGGTATTGATGATGTTTTCAGTATCACCGAATCTCTTTCTGCGCATTCCCATTCCCTTCACTTTCTTCACAGTAGGCAGCAGTCTAGCAAAAAGTCCATCAGCAGCAGTTTCACTTACCATCAGGTGTGCTGTTTACTAGTTTGCCACCAACATGAAAAAAATTATTACATGTGTAAAAAAATTATTATATATAAAAATTATATATGTATGTATGTGTTTGTGTTCTATTGCTGAAAAAATTACACCTTTTGAAGTCTGTACCTTAGGTAAAACTTCTTTTAAGGCACTAATTTCAAAAGATATTATTTTTTGATTTTTAGGTCTTCATTGTTTTTGAAGGAGTTTTTCTTTCTTACAAACATTTTTTTTTCTTTTTAGATCTCACCATTAGATCCTGCCCTAATAATCAAGGGACCACCTAAAAAATATATCCTATCGAACAAAAATAAAATTTTCCAAATCAGTCCAAACATATACATAAAAAAGGCCACGAATTGAGAACCTCCTTTTTAGAAGCCGATTAAAAATACCTACTTAAAATCATAAGTATATGTAAGTAGTTGCTACTAACCCACAGCACATAATGACACGTATTTATTCAGTTGAAACTAGCTAATTTTCTAGTTCTAAACATAGTAATGATAGCGTTCAAGTTTAAATGATACGCTTGTAGCTTCAATTTGAAAATAAATCCATACATTACTTTGTTAAGAGCAGGCAGTGCATGAAATAACCATAACGTACTTGGATACGATAAATTTGTTGTAGGTTGTAGGTAGGGTTGTCGTTTAAACGATGTTGGGGCAAATGAAGGTTTTTTTTATTATTATTATGACAGCTCTTATACGTCCCACTGTTGGGCTCGAGCCTCCTAGACAATGGGAGGGAAACTGGCCTACTACGCTACACTAAAAAATAATAATGTATTCCAAAATAATATTTATAAAGTAGTCAACACATTCAGAGTAATAAAACTACTCTTAAATAAATCATCATCATCTTGGCTCATGCATATCCCACCGCTGGGCTTGAGTCACCTTCACAATAAGAAAATTTACCTATTCCATGCTGGTCGGGCGTGTTGGTATATGGTTTTATTTCGAGCTTTACTTCTCTTGCATATACATATAATATTCCTTAATAAAAATTGATTTCTCTGGCATATACATATAATATCCCTTAATGAAATTGTGAAATTAGAAAAATTTATAAAAAATAGACAATCCCGCCGAGTTTCTTGCCGAATCTTCTCGGTGCGGTCGGGTTCCGATCCGTCGGTAATTTTAAGAAAAAAATGTAAAAAAAAAATGTCAATATGTAAGTGCCCCCGCGGGGTTTATACATAATAAATGATTTGAATTTAATCGTCTTTTACGACATTCACCGGCAGGATAGTGGTGAATTCTATTCTTACTCCGTCACTACACAAGGCATAATTATATATACTTTCTATATTATTATTTAGTAAATTTTAAACAATACTTTTTTTTACTCTTTAAATTATAGACTATAGAAGTTAAAATGTCTTAACTATTTAAGTTTTATATAATTCACGCCCTGTTTACTATCCAACTAGTAGGTAACCGAAGGATTTATTATATGAATAATCAAATATGTGATTTAGAAGCCGTGACGTACCTACTCTTTAGATTATTTTTGCTAATTCAGCCTCGGTCTGATGATCACCGAGATAATATCTATTGTAAAGTATGCTGCATACTCTTTAGAGTCTTTAAGTAAAATGCGAATAGAAAAAATGAGTGTATTAACCTAAGAAAAGTGTTGTTTAAGATCGACGATGATGTAACTTTTACGGATATTTTTTTGCCAACACAAAGTAGGAAGTCTCGAAATTCTTTGGGATATATATGTGTGGGCAAAATACAATTATTGATTTCCTATATTTGAAGTGAAAATATCTTTAGGCGCATTGAGCACTTTTTGGGTGAACAAACATCATGGAACTTACGTCATCGTCACCGAACGCGTGTCTCGAGAAATAGTACAGTGAACTTAGCACTAACATTTGCGTTAAAGTATTCGTAACGTTTTCGACAGTAATTTGTATGAGATTTGGAGCAGTACCCTTATCGTCCGATAGAGGCGCTGTTCCAAATCACATACAAATTGTTCTCGATAACGATACGAATAGTTTGACGTAAATATTCATGATACGCTCACAGAGCGCATGTGCGCCTGCACTTTGCTTTCAAATCCACAATCACCAATAATAAATTATTAGCTAATTTAATTATTAGCGCTGGTAAGATGACGGTGGTATCGAGTCAAATAGTTCTTTAAAGTATTCTTCATGAAAGACCAAACCAAGCGACATAGTCTCATTGCCGCACCAGCACTATCTATCCTTAAGATTGGGATCACCCACGATTTCAACAGCACGTCTTTCCAGTAAGTCTATTCTATTACCATCATTGCACCAACAGACGAATAGAATGCTTCTATACAAACGGTCATCCTCAACGTCCTACGTCATCTTTGAAATCACGTTGCTGAACAATAAAGTTAATTGTAAATGCCTAAGCTGTCAAATTATGAGTTGTCTCAGCTCATAGTTTGACAGACACTCACTCACTCACTGCTACTCAAAATATTATTGCTGGGCGCGAGCCTCCTTCCCAATAGGAGGGAAATTGACCAATAGGTCAATTGGTATAATTTATACCATGCTGGTCAGACACGTTGCTATAGGGCTTTTTTTTCGAGTTTTCGTTCTCATGCGTAAATGTCTTATGCATATTGTCCTTTAATCGTCTTTTACGACATCCACGGGCAAGATAGGGAATGAATGAAAAAAAAAGAAAAAAAAAAAGATAGGGAATGAATTGTATTCTTACTCCGTCACCACACAGAATAAAATGAGTGATGTCTTTGATAGAAATACCAGCTCATTGCTTTTAACTTAATTATACAGGATGTATCAGGGTATGGGGGCAACCGGTCAAACGGGAGAGAGCCAATGGTGGTGGGAACCCATAAAAAAAATTTGAACGAAAAATATCGATTCGTTAATGAATTAGACCAGTGGTTCTCAAACTTTTTAAATGACGGAACCCTTTTGGGAAGCAAAATACTTGATGGAACCCTACAATAAAACAATTATTTTTATAAGTGTATTCTATATTAATCAGCATAATAAAAGTACAATGTATCAGTTACTAATTATTATTTACTTCACCACTTGGTAAGGACAATAATAGAAAACATTAAAAAAGAAAAAATCTAACTAATGGGAGGTATGAAACTGTTTTTTATTTTTCATCAATTGCTTGATATCAGGTTTGATGGAAGAAAGTTGGAGTCTCATATCAGCTTCGGCGTCCAGTCTATTGCGATATTTTGTTTTCGTGGCTGCGTAGGTAGAGAATCCTGTTTCGCACAAATATGTAGTTGGGAACGGGAGAAGAATATCCAGAGCCATTTGGCCAAGCATTGCATATTCATCTTGGATTCTGCACCAAAAATCATTAAGAGGCGTCGTTTTGAACAATGACTCCATACTTGTGTCTGATGACATTTCTAAAAGAGATTCATATATCTCATTTGACATGTTTTCAGGCTTTTCCAAGTTGGGTAAAAAAGGATTATGAATCCAGGAGTTCACTTTAATTTTTGTATTGTGTTCTTCGGGAAAATACTTTTCAAAAGATGCGCGCATCGAACTAAGATATTGGACCAATTCTTCAAACACATTATCTTCAAACATTTCTGAGTCGTTTTCGCTAACAAACTCACTGAGTAACGTAAAACTTTCTATTTCTTTCTTACCAATGCAAATGATCCAAAAATCTAATTTTCTTTTAAAAGCAGTTATTTTATTATAGGCCTGAAACACTGTTTCACTGTTTTCACTGTTTACCTTGCAACGATAAATTTAATTCGTTAAGTTTTTGAAAGATATCCGCCATAAAAGACAATCGGAACAACCAAGTTTTATCATACAAACGGTCCTTCAAATTAAAAGAAGTATCTGCTGAAAGAAACATTTGTAACTCGGCTCTAAGTTCAAATAGCCTTGTTAAAGTTTTTCCCCGAGACAGCCATCGCACTTCTGTATGGAGCAGCAGTGTTTTATGTTTGCTGCCATAATCTTCACACAATAATGAGAACAATCGGGATTGTAGTGGTCGTGATTTGATAAAATTAATTATTTTTACCGCTTCATCCATAACTAATTTTAGATTAGACGGCATTTGCTTCATCGCAAGTGCTTGTCTATGCAGAATACAATGACTGGAACTACAATTAGGCGCTTTATTTTTCATTCGTGACACTGCTCCTGCTGTTTTACCTGTCATCGCCTTGGCCCCATCTGTACAAATGTCAATGCAATTGTTCCAACTGAGATTATGTTCTTCAAAAAATATATTTATTTTATTAAAAATTTCTTCCCCGGTAGTGTTTGTAAGCAGCGATGAACACATAAGCATGTTTTCTTCAAAAGAACTTTTATATGGATATCTCACAATAACCAGCAGGATAGCCAAACCAGCGACATCAGTCGACTCGTCCATTTGCAAAGCGAATCGTGTATTTTGTAGACGTGTAACTAGTTCTTGTTTGACGTAGCTTGCCAGATCATGGATTCGTCGTGAAACAGTATCGTTTGATAGCGGAACAGTAGAAAGATGCTTTGCAGATTTTTCATCAAGCATACATTTTGTTATGTCTAATACACATGGTTTTATTAATTTCTCAGCGATAGTGTGCGCTTCACCTGCTTGTGCAATGCGATAGCTAACTAAGTATGATGCCTCCGTGGCCTTTTCGTTGGTAGTTTGTGTTACATGCATCATATTTTTTTGACTTTCTAATAACTGATCTTTTTTGCGAACAAAAAATTCTTTATTCTTGTCTTTAGTCTCGGGGTGTACGGTTTCTAAATGTCGACGCAATTTGGCAGGTGCCATGGAACTATTAGGAAGCAGTTTACTACAGAGCATGCAGAGAGGTGAGCCGTTGGAATCAACAAATCCGAAACTGATATAAGATTCATCATACTTCCTTTTTTTCGTCTTTGAAACCGTCGAGCTTGACGTCGTGGCACTCGTGGCATCATCTTCTGGATCGGTGATTGCTAAATTCTCCGCGCGCATTGCTTTTGAACATTCAGCGTCATTAGAAGATGTTGTTGGAACACGTTTAACACCTTTAAGCCAACGTTCCATTCTTCTTTATTTATAATGTTACAAGTCAGGATAGTGGGGTTTAAATAATGCACAATCGTTACTGCGTATAAGAGACTAAATTTAGAACCTACAGGGAAGAAATGTATAAAACTGAGACAACAGAATACAGCAGGCAGTAAAACAATGAACACTAGTTTCTCGCTAGCGAGCTTGTAAGTAGGTAGTAACTTATCGCTCCGAACGCTAATCATCAACTGACGACGCCAACGCGCGATCGCCGCTTTTATACTTAGTCCTAGACTCGATCTCAAATATTCTCGAAAATACTCGAGTCGGCACCTTTGATAAACAAAAAGCAAAAATAAAAACAGAAATTTAAAAATAGCGTTGTAAACAATATCGACTTTATCCTTTGAAGTTAGAGACGAAAGTCGCTAGTTGACAACTATAGCGTCTAATTCAGAGGCGGCTTTTATCAAAGAGACTGAGCGCTTACAAGTATACTACCCGCTCGTTTTAAGTTTGCCGCTGGCGATAGGTATGAGTGTATGACGTTCGAAATTTTTTATTTAATTGTAACAATAAAAATTGTGTACGTTAGATATTTGGGTAAAACTATGACACATTATAAGTTTTGTTGTCACGTGGGGGAGGGTACGCGCATTCCACAGACCGGCAAACTTAGAGCGAACGCGTTGTACAAGTATAAAATTGTTGAGACCAAACTTATGAGATATTGTACCAGCTAATGTAACACAAGCTTATACAAATACAAATAAATAAATAAATAACATTCATAGCGTTTTGTCTCCGCGCGGCCGCGGAGTCCGCACAGCCGCGGAGCGACCAGAGAGAGGTGTTTTGATTTTTTTATTTCTAAATTCTTGCGGAACCCCGACAGAGGTATTACGGAACCCTAGGGTTCCGCGGAACACACTTAGAGTATAGCTGAATTAGACACATGTAAAGTTTTCAATTTTGTCATCGCTTTTTCGTGTAAATCTGATTGAAATGTATAAAGTCAATAATACTTAAACTGCAACATATTCGTACTTTGTTAAATGTTCATTATAAATTGAAAAATTAATGATTACGTTCGCATAAGCAAAACAAACTTCGCTTTAAATCAGCTGATCGGCCGATGATCGTCGCCGAGTCGCGTTTTTACCTACGCTACCATTGAAGCGTTTGCGCAATTCCTGCCTATTCACACTGTCGAAGCTTAACATGCCTACATGTATCCTGTCTATACATTCCTACATAATACGTAACATTTAAGGCATAGACTGTTTAACACACATTTTTTAAACTACTATAACTTTTATGTTATATTATTTTTGTGTAATATACATTTTAATTACGATCTACGACCGGTAAACTACAACATACTCGAACAGTTGCCCCATAACCTGATACACCTTGTATATTTAGAAGCTGAACCTAATCTTAGTGTTATCATGTCCTGCAGCATTGGCTCGTTCCGAGGTAGGTAAATAAGGTGTTGAAAATAATTTAAAAAATAAAACAAAGTGCCTTAAACTTATGATTCTTTAATTCGCTTATTATTCAATTCTGAATATATTTCATTATATATTCTGTGTTTATCTTCTGTCCGCCACTTTTTTGCTTCTCTTTCTCTGCTTCTCTCTCTATATCTATCCTTACGTTTATCTCTTTCTGCTCTAATAGAAGATTGCCTCTTCTGATCGTAATATTTTTCTTTATCTCTGGTATAATCTTCTTTACGATGACTAAATCTTATTTCTGAAGACTTGTCGCTATCTATATCCATATTTCTATTTTTCTTACGCTTGTCACTTTCTCTCTCATGATGATCTTTTTCTGCTTTACATACATTAGAATTCTTCTCTTGTTTTATTTCAATAGAAGACCTTGCATATGTACGGTCACGCCGACTGACATCTTCATTTTCAGCAGGTTCAATTTCTCTTTTTATTTCTGTAATCAACTGTCGAGATCTTTCTTTCTCTATATCTCTATATGTTTCATTATATCTGTCTTTCGATCTTCTTTTTTCTTTCGATCTGCGGTGCCTTTTGCTGTCCTTATCATATTCTTCTTTTAATCTATTTTGACCTTGTTTTCTATCGTATTTATCATGATTACTTCCAGAAGATCTCTCTCTATGTCTGTGTTTTTCTCTTATATCTTTATGTCTATCTCGTTGTGTATCACGATCATGTCTAGTTGCTCGGGATCTATCTCTATACCTGTCATCATCTCGTCTACTGCTTTTTATTTCTCTATAATTGTCCTTATTCATATGATCTGTATTTGCACTACCTTTCTTTTTACTATCATTATTGGACATTTCTCTATCTCTCCCCACTCTTCCTCCTTCATCATGTTTAGAGAATTCTCCATATCCATCTTTGTGATTATGGTCACCTCTATATGTGTCATCGTTTTGTTTGTCTGCGTTTGTATTGACTATTACATCAGTTGTACCATCTTGGGTACCATTATAGTGTTCCATCTAAACAATAAAATATTTTATCAATTTACACTTTATTATCATTGATCATTTCAACTTGTATACGTCCCACTGTTGGGTTCAAACCTCCTCCACAATAGGAGGGAAATTGACCTTACTATATCAAGATGGTCAGACAGGTTGGTATAGGATTTTATTACGATTTTGCCTTCTCTTGCATAGATGTTATATGCGTATAAAATCCCTCGGTCGTCTTTTACGGCATCCACGGGCAAGATAGGGAGTGGTAGATTGTATTCTTACTCCATCACCATACGGAAAACACACTTTATAGTTGATATATATATATTTATTTACTATCCTATCATCCAATATACATACGTAGGGACACTGAAATACCACGCTGTTCAGACAAGTTACAATAGAGCTTTACCTTAAATTTGCCCTCTTCTGCAGGGATATTATATCCTCACATCCCTAAATCGATTCTTACAGTAACCATGAAATAAGAAAGTGCAATTTACCATTGTATTCCTACGCCGTCAACCGAATGGATACAACGCTATTAAAAATGCCTTAAACTGGTCGCCTGCCTGACGTCAAACCCTCTTGGGAATTCTGCTACTGAAATTGTTATCTACTTACTATATTCCTTAATTGACTTTTTCGACATCCACGGCCAAGAGTTTTTTTTTTATTGCAAGCAATGGCAAACGAGCAAACAGTACACCTGATGATAAGTGTTGCTGCCGCTCATGGACCTTTACAAGGCCGCTGCCTACCGCGAAGAAAGTGAAGGGAGTGTGAATGCGTGCATTGAGGCTCGGTGATACTAAAGGCACCATCAAAACCCTCCACACGCAAACAACCTCAGAAAGTTGGGCTTCCGGCTCTCTCGCTCACCGAACGAAGCGCAGTAACAAATCGCTACTACTCAGACGTCGATTTTCTGCAAGAGCGTGGTACTGCCCCGGACCGACCGGCCCGCGGCTGTAGACAGACAACCGTCGACAGTGTGGTCCTACCACACTGTCGAGTGGGTGGTGAATTGTATTCTCACTCAGTCACCACAAGAATGTATGTATGTATAATAAGGTGGGTACCTGTGTTTTGATGACGTCACGTAATACGTCAGAATAGTTTCGTGACTTTGCTGCCACGCGGTACTTGGTGCGTCGACGCCGCATGTCTCGAAGCTCTGCCAGGATTTCCATTCGTGTTTTCGTCTTTGGCGCCTCGTCGGCATCTCCGGCGCTATGACAATAATAAAAACTTTATTACTTTTTACATAACACCCACGGGCAAGAAAAGAGGTGATGAATTGTTCTTACTCCGTCACCACGCCCTATTTTTAAGTAAACAAAAGATTGGAATTGAAGGGAATACGTTTAATCCAATATAGAGCTGCTTCCTACACTCACAAGGAGAGTAAAAAGCAGCTCTCTACTGGGTTAAACTTTTAACACCTCACTGCGATCGCCAACCTGCCTGCCAAGCATGGCGATTACAGCAACACCCTGTTCTTTGTGGGGTAGGCCTACATCCAACTATAAATGACAAAAGACTAATGAATGATACAAGATGTTGTATATCTGCCAAAAAATCTCCCGTGGTATCTTGCCAGCCCTGGCAAACTATAGTTACACCATTTAATGTTCCATGGAATTTGTAATACCTTGCTAAAGGTGATCCATCATCATCATACTCCTGGAAAATTATTAATTCCACCTGCGATCAGCATCCCGTCTATCAAACGTTGGGAGTATATCATTACCTCACCTTCATGGAGATCTTAGTCCAACAGCGGGTACTGATAGACCATTGGATGGTTGGACAGACGGATGTATATTTCATCCCCACCATTGCCCCAATGCCTATTTTATATGTATAACTGTAAAATTCGAAATCGAACACACAACAACCCACGCCGAAAGTTAGTGTACTTAATAACTAGTACACTAGTATACATTGCTGTGTGGTAGCGGCTTCGAATACTACCAACCCTTGCTTTGCTCGTGGGTGTCGTAAAAGACGACTAAGAGCCCTAGATTGACCCGGACCAACTCCATCTGGTACTATTTGGGTCAACGATTACATTCCCAAGGAGGGTTGACGTCAGGCAGGCGGCCGGTCATAAAAGTCATTGCCGAAACTTTTTGCAATATGTCAAAACAGATGACATATTGCGTCGACCCCAAGTAATTGGGATAAGAGCAAGATGATGATGATGACTAGTATACAATTACTAACCTGAGTAAGGCTAAGTCGGTGAGGTCGTGGCAGGCAGGCGCGGCGCTCACCACCGCATCGTGTATGACACGCCTCTCGTCTGATGAGTACGCACACTGCAGCCGATCCAAGGTCAAGGGCTCCAACTCACCACTACCTACGCCTTGTGTTAAGGAAACTTGCGTGTTAACTTTAATAATACATATACAGTAATACCCCGAATTACGCTACCCCATTTTACGCGAATTCGAAGATACGTGGTTTTTTGATTTAAGCGTACCGACCTTAGATTTACTTTTTTTATTCAGAAAATGTGAATTATTTTTCATTTAATATTTAATTAATAACATTACTTAAAACTTCTTTGAAGAAATTTCAAATAAACATTTTTTTTGTACATATTTAATTTAAGTAAAATTAAATTTCGACTTACGCGAATTCGACTTAACACGGTCCCACCTATCGCGTAAATCCGGGGTATTACTGTACTTAATTATTATCTGCGTGATGACGGAATAAGAATACAGCTCACCACTCTATATCTTGTCCGTGGATGTCGTAAAAGACGACTAAGGGATATAGTATGCATGTAACATCTATGCAAGAGAAAGAAATCTCGAAATAAAACCCTGTGCCAACTTGTCTGACCAGCATGGTATAGTAAGGTAAATTTACCTCCCATTGGGGCGAAGGCTCGAGCTCAGCAGTGGGACGTATATGAGCCGAGATGATAATGACGATACTGAATTATTTAAAGTATAGTTATTTTAGACCACACAAAAATTCTGTGGTTTAAAAAAAGATGTCTCTTCAAAATTTAATATTCCAACTATTTTTGTTATCAAACTAAAATTATGATCTAAATGCTGGTGAGCGAAAAAACAAAGTGGTGATAGTGAATAAAAGAAAAAACACGATTATATTCAGGATAAAACAAAAAACAATTTCTGCAGTCAGCAAATTTGAATTAGTGTAGAGTGTGAAAATATTATTAATCTAAAGTTTTCACTAATATAACTCTAATTTTTATAAAGGATACAATATAAACAGGATATAGTCGCATAGATCCACAGATAATATCAATATCAACTGTAAAAAATTTAAAATGTAATTTCAACTGTCAATAATTATATATTATTTTAAATTTACTGCTCTCTCTCTGGAAATTATCTAAAATTTAAAATAAAATCACAAGAAAGGAAGGTTACACTTCAAAATGGCTCGACTTCAAACATATTTGAAAGTTACACATCAAAATGGCTCGACTTCAAATATATTTGAAGGTTACCCTTCAAAATGGCTCGTCTTCAAACATATTTGAAGGTTACACTTCAAAGTGGCTCGACTTCAAATATATTTGAAGGTTACACTTCAAAATGGCTCGTCTTCAAACATATTTGAAGGTTACACTTCAAAATGGCTCGACTTCAAACATATTTGAAGGTTACACTTCAAAATGGCTCGACTTCAAATATATTTGAAGGTTACACATCAAAATGGCTCGTCTTCAAACATATTTGAAGGTTACACTTCAAAATGGCTCGTCTTCAAACATATTTGAAGGTTACACTTCAGAATGGCTCGACTTCAATATATTTGAAGGTTACACTTCAAAATGGCTCGACTTCAAATATATTTGAAAGTTACACTTCAGAATGCCTAGACTTCAAACATATTTGAAGGTATGTAACCTTCAAATGGTTCACCTTTAAATGCATTTGAAATCAAACCGTTCTGACGATACCGCATTCAGAGATGAAACATTTGTCGAAAGTTTTGCAGAGAATTGCAAGGTGAAGTTCTGGAGGCAACTCATCATAGAGGAGCAAGAAGACTCCTTTGTATCATATTCCAACTTGATCCTAGCCTATATTCCTTCCTTTCTTGTGATGTGCGATATTGATTAACCATGCAAAAGTAGTGGGTCTCCTTCCTTTCATTTAAAAAAAGATTTTATAATATTACCTCTTTTAAACATTGGATCTGATCTTGAAGCATTATCAATTATTGCCTTAATGTCATTTTTGTCTGAAAAGTAAATAAATTTAATTAATTACTTTGATTTTTATAAAAGACTAGCAACCCGCCCGTATAAGCGTAACAAACTAAGAAACATCCTTACTTTCGCATTTGTAATATTAGTAAGGATATTAATGATTTTTCCTTGTGGTGACGGAGTAAGAATCATCATCGCAGCCCACATACGTCCCACTGTTGAACTCGGGCCTCCTCCACTATGGGAGGGAATTTAACCTGGTATTAGGTTTCATTTCGAGTATTCCTTCTCTTGCACAGATGTTATACTATATCCCATAGTTGTCTCTTACGACATCCATGGGCAAGATAGGGAGTGGTGAACTGTATTCTTACTCCATCACCACACAGACAAGGAGTAAGAATATAAGAAATGCACAGTTTGTATTGAAATACGACGTCATGGCCATGACCCTAGCCTGACAAGATTCTATGAGCAACAGATACCACTTACTAGGATGGGAGATTCTTACTCGTCTGTCACCAAAGGCGATAAAATACATCATTATATAAAACTAGTGTCCTGCGGTTTCACTTGCAGTTCCTCTTCCTGTGGGAATATCGAGATAAATTATAGTCTATGTGTTATTTTGATATATAAGCTATATTATTGTGAAGTTTCATCAAAATCTATTCAGTAATTTTTGTGTGAAAGAGCAACAAACATCTTCACATCCTCACATACAAACTTTCGCATTTATAATATTAGTAGGAAGTAGGATATTGTGAAGTTTCATCAAAATCCATTCAGTAGTGTTTGCGTGAAAGAGCAACAAACATCTTCTCATTACACATAAACTTTCGCATTTATAATATTAGTAAGATAAATTCAAAATTATTACTAAGTTTTATAAGTGTGCTGGCATCAGTATCTAGTGGATCTGGCAAAAGCTTTTCATTTTTAGTGTATCCATTGTGTTGTAGTAAGCATTTCTGTTGATGTTCTTCTCCTTTATCAATTAAAACTTTATGGTTTGGATCATATAAACAACTTGCCATGGTTTGATGCTGCAAAAAAATTTTAATAATTAAATTTTTATATATAACTAGCTGACCCAACAGACGTTACTCTGTTCAAATACAATAAAAGAAATTCTCCTTGAAATCGACAGCAGCGCCACCTACCGGGTCCAATTATAAATCTAAACCATTCTCGAACCCATTTGAACACACATAAAAAATTTCATTAACATCGGTCCAGCCGTTTCAGAGGAGTTCAGTGACATACACACAGCAGCGCCACCTACCGGGTCCAATTGTGAATCTAAACCATCCTCGAAGCGCCTTGAATACACACAAAAAATTTCGTCAACATCGGTCCAGTCGTTTAGGAGGAGTTCAGTGACATACACACGTACGCTGGAAATTTATATATAAGATTTGTATCATATTATTGTAGGGTTTCACATAGGTGCTAATATTATTTATTGTCCTATACTACTGGTGTGTATAAACATTGCAGGTACTTTAAAATCTTTTTGTTAAATAAGATTATTATGAAGTACCCACTTATTTGATATAATATGTTTGTCATGTCTTGTCATTTTCACTACGTGATGTGTGCTACCTAGTACAAGTACAATTAATAAACAATATTACATAATCATTGTTTTAATGGACATAATAACTATAAAGGTTACTGTCCATGTGATGACAGAGTAAGACTACAGTCCACCACTCCCTATCTTGCCCGTGGATATGATAAAGATGACTATGAGATATATTAAGCATATAAGAGGAGAAGGAAAACTTGAAATAAAGTCCTATACCAACCAGCATGATATAGTAAGGTCAAATTCCCTCCTATAGTGGAGAAGGCTCGAGCCCAGCAGTGGTATCGTGTTATTCTAAGCTTTCACATGGGTGCTATTATCATTTATTATCCTATACTGTAGAAATGTGGTGACAGAGTAAGAATACAATTCACCACCCCCTCTCTTACCCATGGAGGTCGTAAAAGACAACTAAGGGTAAACCTTACGACCACCATGCATATAACATCTACACAAGAGAAGGAGAACTCAAAATAAGATGGAATATCAACCCGTCTGATTAGCAAGGTTATAGTATGTCAATTTCTCTCCTACTATAAAGGAGGTTCAAACTCAGCAGTGGGGCATGTATGCTGAGATAAAAAGATGTCAATCTGAATAAGTATATGTCATGGTATTACTAATGTTAGAGAATGGTGGAACATATATACTACACCAGAAAGGGAGTTGATAATGTTCTAGTGGATATAATTATGATTGGTTTTGAAATGATTTTAGTACGATAATTAATACATGACGCTGCTTTTTAAATATACAAGATTTTTGCTCGTTTAAAATACATTTCTTTAAAAACTGTTAATACAGAAATACAGTTCAGGTTTATTTAGATAAGTTCAAATTATGTCTAGTTCATATAAATGTACATCGCATTTTCTTCCCACTGCTGGACACGAGCCTTCTCCCCAATAGGAGGGCAATTAAATGATGTGGTAGTATAAGATTTTATTTCGAGTTTTCCTTGGCTTGCATAGATGTTATATGAATATAGGGAGTGGTGAATTGTATTCTTACTCCGTCACCATACGGAAAATATAATTATCCATATGAATAAAAATAATGACATGAATATTTCGTATAATGAATAAACATATCTGGAATCTCTCTTTCCAACTCCTCCTCTTTAATCTTTTGTAAATAAATTTGTTGCGGGTCACAAGACAATTAGAATCATATCCCGGGACTGCCTGAGGGTCAAACCTCGGTGTCATTTATGGAGACCATTGTGGATCCTGGCTTACAGGAGTTACAATGGTGGAAATGTGTGGTGGGATTAGTCCCTAAAAACAAAACAATGAATAAAAAGACATTTACCTCCAAAATATATTTTCTATCCCATTGAAGAGTTTGTAATATCATAGTTAGGTCTTTGTCGATTTCATTTGTATAGGATCTTATTTTATTCAATTCTTCTCTTCTTATATCCATGTTATATAACTTTATTTGAAATTGTTATTAAAGCACTGAGAATACTCAGATTTATTTACGTTTACCTTTATTACAATTATTACTATAGTTGTTACAAAATAAGAGGACCGTTTTGACATTTGGTCTTAGCGATGTAATTAGTGATGGACCATACGACTCGCTTCTCGATACTCACTATAAATCGATTCAAGTTTGCATAAGTATATAATCCATTTGAATATGTATTGTAAAGTGCATTGGATTAAAGTGCTGATTTGAAAATTTTATTTAAACTGTGATATTGTAGGTATTTTGAAAAGATACAATGTTTCGAATGGTCATTTTTCTATCATTTAATATTTTTTTTACAATAACATTCACTCCCTCCCACTTAATAGCCCTTCAGAAGCTATTTAATTCCGTTATCCTCGGGGGCGACATTCCAGAGACGTGGACCAGGAGTGTGGTGGTGCTGTTCTTCAAGAAGGGTGACAAAGCTCTCTTGAAGAACTACAGACCCATCTCACTCCTGAGCCACGTTTATAAGTTGTTTGCGAGGATCATTACCAATGGACTCTCGCGCAAGCTCGATGACTTCCAGCCGCCCGAATAAGCCGGCTTCCGAAAAGGCTATAGCACCATAGACCATATCCTCACGCTTCGGCAGATTATACAAAAGACCGAGGAGTATAATCGGCCCCTGTGCTTAGCGTTTGTGGACTATGAGAAAGCCTTTGATTCAGTCGAAACTTGGGCGGTGCTGCAGTCCCTTCAGCGGTGCCAAATCGACCATCGCTATATCGAAGTGCTGAAGTGTTTGTATAGGAACGCCACAATGTCAGTCCGTATCCGGGATAAGAGTACGAAACCGATCCAGTTGCAGAAAGGCGTGAGACAGGGAGATGTCATCTCTCCGAAACTGTTCACCACTGCACTGGAAGATGTCTTCAAGCTCTTAGACTGGACTGAACTCGGCATCAACATTAACGGCGAATACATCACTCACCTTCGATTTGCGGACGATATAGTCGTTATGGCAGAATCCATGGAGGACCTTGGCACAATGCTCAATGATCTCAGCAGGGTATCCCAACCTTTTATTTTGTGACAACTATAAACGTAGTGAATTTTTACTCTGTGTTATGTTATTACACTTTACTGGGATCGATTGAGAAAAATATTTTTTTTTTACATATGAAATATATTTTGTACTAAATCCATTTAGTTAATAGATATTTCAACCCCGAAAATATAAGTATCGATTTTTTATGTTGATTTTAACATAATTATACATAATTTAATATTTAAAAATGTTTGTACATTATTTTTCTTGTGCTCTTTTTATATTACTAGTTTGATTTATATTAAGAATACGAACTGCAAAATGAATTAGCAAAATTTCATTTTATGCAGAATCGATCTTTTAGATGTCGATTTTTTTTTTCTACCGACGTCCTCCCCGAGGGGGGGACGTCGGTCGATGGGAGGGTACCCCAATTAGGGGTATTCCGTCGGGCCGACCACTGACGACAAGTTAACGCTGCTCCAGTGGTCGGCCCAACGACGAAGGCGACGTGGTTTTTGGGTGGGTCGCGGGAGTTGCGTGCTTAAGCCCCTCTGTCGCCGCGGCCGGAGTGGTGCAGAGGCGCGCCGACCGCGACCCACCCACAAAAAAAAAAGATGTCGATTTTTTATGACAATATTTTTTTATGACAGCTGTTAGCCGCAGATGGCTATGATAACTTTACCCGGACTGTTGGTTGGGTGACTGCTGAGGGCTCTCAACCCGTTAAACTGACCGTCAGTAAGCGAAACCGTTACATTTAATTGGCTGCTCGCCAGAGAGTAAAGTTTAATAACTGAAAGCTCTCGCAATCAAGGTGGATAGGCTTTTTTGGCAGAACACGAAAATAAACCATTTGTATATGATATGATATTCAGTACATTTTACTACTTTTCCTGTAACATTACATTTAATAATATTTAAATTATTGAATAAAATTTAAGATCGCCACATGTCATTTTGACATTCTCACTAAGGCTTTTGAGATCATTTATTTTCTCTGTGGCTAGGACGTAGATAGCCTTACCTAAAGAAAAAGTTGACTCGGGAACGACTCAAACTCTTAAATGGTTGAGGCGGAAACTCATCAGCATCATTCTCGCATATTCTAATTACTTGGGACCCCACCCAATATGTTGACTCCTTCCGTACGACACCATCAGTTGTGTTCACTGCGATCACTTCAATAAATGGCATAATGACATATTAATGTCAAAATTTTAAGTATTGGGTTTGCCAAATTATGTATCTTGCCAGACGCCGACAGTACGTAAAACACACCAGTTACGATTATACCTTTTAACTTTACTGATTTTTATATACAAATAAGTGCGGAGTGTATTCGGTTTATCTGTTTATGTACCCAAGCTTGTTTGTGTTGGGTATAGTTAGCTACAACCTGTTGAGCTTGCAGCGTGATAAGTTGCTGAAACACCACGTGAAGCATGTACTGCGTGGCCAGCTGTATTACCACGCCATACTGGCGATGCTTCGACTGTACATATCGACAGAACACGTGGAAGTACCGTGTCGGCCGCCCGTATTCAGGCCCGCCGTAAGTGGGCGTGCAACGTGTGCACCGCATGCGGGTGGCACATCCAGGGGGCGACAAATCGAGCAACTCATCACGTAATTCATGTCATAATATCCACCCTACCTTAAGTATAAGAAATGTCATCGCATGGCACTGAAGAGATTCTCAGGCGGATCGAGGCGCTGGGGCTAGGGTGGCCGTGAATTCGACGCAATACCGTAAACTCGTGGTAATCATCAGTGCCGACCTGACGCTGCCGACCATCGTTAGGGAGATGTTCGACAGCATTAGAATATGGCACGCCATCGCCGCCTTCTGTGAGGCAGTCATCTCACGGAAGGAGGCGGCGCAGCGTGCACGAGAGGAACTCCTCTACGGCGACACGGATCGGGCCGACCACTGACGACAAGTCACATCTGCTCCAGTGGTCGTCCCATCAACGAGGTGACATGGGTACGGGTGGGTTGTGAGCCCGCGCGCCGTCCTTTCGTCGCCCCGGACGGACTGGACCGCGCGTGCGCTTGCCATAACCCACCCATAAAAAAAAAACGGCGACACAGTCCGCTGCCAGTGACTTGGGCGGCACAAGTACGAGTACCTGCGCCTGATGTCGCCCTAGCCGAGGCTGCGGGTGATTGGACGGGAGATTAATGTTTCACCCGCAGAGAGGCTGACCGCCCGAGAGCAACTTGCGTCCCGGAAGGCCTTAAATAAGACGGAGGCCTTATTGTTTCATGGGCTCTGCAACGGTCCACTTGTCGGGGCCTCGATCACCTTCAGTTCGGTCCCCATCAAAATCCAAGTTCAGATGGGTCTGGTTCTCGATGGGTGATGGTGGTTCAGAAGGCATTTCCTATGTCTCGCTACGCGAGCTGGCCGCCTGACGGGGTAACGTCTGCCGGGATGTCATTTCCCGTTGAGCTCTCCGGCTGGAGAAGCCTCGGTATGGTATTCGGATGGTCGAGGCCTTCCGGCCGGTGCTGATAGAGTGGTTGCGTCGGCGGCACGGGATCCTTTTCTTCCGACTGAGGCAGGTCTTGTCAGGGCATGATTGTTTTCGCAAGTACCTGCAGAAGGTCACGAGGAGGGATAGAATGCCGTTTTGCCACCACTGCGATTGCAACGAGCACACGGCGCAGCACATGCTTGAGGTTTCCGTGGCCTGGGCAGAGCAGCGCCGTGAACTCGTCGCAGTCATCGGTGCCAACTTGATGCTGCCGACCAACACTAGAACGATGATCGACAACGTCAGGAACTAAGACGCGGTCGTCGCCGAGGCGGCTGAGCGGGTCTGCGAGGATTTGCTCTACCACGACACACTCTGTTGCCGGCACGTTAGACGACGTAGGCGCTTGGGCCTGATGCTCGTACTTGCGCCTGATGACGCCTTTGAAGTCACGGTTGGATGGACCGGCAATTAGCAAAGCACAAGTTCGTCCTCATGTGGAGTACTGCTCACATCTCTGGGCAGGTGCGCCCAAATATCAGCTAGACCCACTTGACTCCCCGCAAAGACGGGCTGTTCGAATCGTCGGGGATCCCAATCTTACGGATGGATTGGAGTCGCTGGGGCAGCGGAGAGACTTTGGGTCACTTTGTGTACTCTACCGACTCTTTCACGGGGAGTGCTCCGAGGAACTATTTTACTTGGTACCACCGTCACCATTCTACCAACGTACCACTCGACATCGTAGCAGGGTTCATCCATTTCACCTGGAAACGTTTTGGTCTTCAACTATACGTTTCCAGCATCATTTCTCCCACGTACGCGCAAGCTCTGGAATGAACTACCTGCTGCTGTGTTTCCCGAGCGCTATGACATGTCTTTCTTTAAACGAGGTTTAAGAAGAGTATTGCCTTCACGGTAGGCAACGGCCTGGCTGTACCCCTGGTATTGCAAAGATCCATGTGCAGCAGTTTCACTTACCATCAGGTGTGCTGCTTGCTCGTGTCACCGTAGGCAATAAAAAAAAAATTAGTCCGCTATTCGCAAATCGGCCGTCGGCGTGAGGGCGACGCCTCAGCCGGCACCACTGCAATGTTGCCGGGGCGTCAAAGGGGACGGTATCCGAAAGGCTAACCCACCGGGCCGGTCACGGATGTCAAGGAATCGGTACCAGCGGTTGGCCCAATGGCAACGGGGAAGAAATATGGTAGGCTATGAGGTCGCACGCCACTCATCCGTCGCCCCAATAAAATCAAGTTCCAATAAAAAAGGTGGCATAATCGGTATTGCACGCAGCTAGCGGTGGGCCTGCCCGTATTAGAGAGTATAGAGGCAAGAACTAAAATGCTCTATTATGCTCCCTCTTAATTTTTACCAACCTTTCGAACTTTCTTTAATACAAGGCGGCATACTATAAATCCCTTAACAGTGCCGCTAAGTCAACCCACAATGGGGACGAGAACCGCAACGGAAGCAGATATTAAATAAAAGATCGGAAGAACCGTTTCGCTTTTAGTGAGACCCCGCAGACGCCATTTTCTTAAAATAACACTTTTTGTAATTGTGCATTGTGTGTTAGTCTTCTTCGAAATGTAGTAAGACAAGGAGCTGTAAGTAGATGTGCCATTAAAACTAAAAAATAAAATATTTTCATCATAACTGGCAACCCAGACTTTGACAGCTGATTAACACAATGCCACAACTCTTTTTTATCTGTATTTCGTTTAACAAGACGTGTGTGCTTTTTCCACAGAAATTTTCTATAAATGTGAAGGAAAATGGCAGATTCCGAGGTAATTCCACTTCCAACCGATAAATTGCTAAAACAAAACTAAGTACAGATACATTATTCATCATTTTGTCGACAGGTTTTAAAAAAATTGAAGGATATACCGTTTAAAATCCAGACCGCAAGTTTGAAAGAACGACGTGAGGTTGTCGAAGAAATTCGTAAAGTGTTATCTACGCCAGGTAAATAATAATTAATCATATGTTTATTCATAATTTCCGTCAAAAGTGCATCAATATTGTCTAAACATTATATATTGTAGTGATATTTATAGGTTGTCTATCTAGCTGTATTGATCCACATTCCCCTGGAGACAGCTGAGATAGTGTGCTCTCCCTTTACTAGGTATTAAGTGCGCCAGTCAGAGGACGCTATGTGCAACCGATTGCATCTGTAACAATGCACATATACATGTATTTACATAGCAATTCATCAATACCCACAGATTGAATTTGACAGATGGATATGATTCAAACTATTAGTGTCTGGATATTGGATAATTATGTTTCTTGAATTAATTATAATAATTATGTTCTTTTTTTATAGGAATATATAAAGTATTCTTCAATTGGTTTATAAGAGAAAGAACATACTTAAATGAATATATTTAGATCAAATACAATCTTATTACTATTATTTCATCAATACATAAATAAATTATAGTTGAATATTATTTGTATATTGATATACATCCAGGCACAGATAGAAATTTCTACACATTTGTAAAGACAATTTACATATAATTGTGCAATACCTGTTGCTTGACTATTAATTACACATATTCTTTTTATATTTAAACAACATACAATTTAAAAATTAAAACATAAAATATTGTAATTGTAAAACAAAACTAAACTCACTCCGATAATTATTTATGGACCTTATTATAAAATGTGTCTGTAATCATTAATCGTCATTTCAGCTTAAATATGTCCCACTGCTGGGCTTGAGCCTCCTATACAATAGATGGGAAATTGACCTAACTATATCAGGCTGGTGAGACAGATTTGTATATGGTTTTAATTCAAGGTTTCCCTCTCTTGCATAGATGTTATATGCATATTATATCCCTAAGTTATGACATTCACATGCAAAATATGGAGTGGTAAATTGCATTCTCACTCTGTCACCACATGGATGTAATGTAATCATTATTCACTCAATAAAAAATTGCAAATACTTTTATTTATAGTTATTACTAGCAACCCGCCCTCGCTTCGGTTATAGGTTATAGTCGTTTTACCCGCGTAGTTCCCGTTCCCGTGGGAATACCGGGATAAAATATAGCCTAGTTTACGCCCTGATATTATAGCATTCCATTGGTGAAAGAATTTTTGAAATCGGTCCAGCCGTTTTGAAGATTACCCGGAACAAACAGATAGACAAAAATTTTTTAATTGCTATTTTAGGCATAGGTGTCGAGCAAATAACCGTGTGAGCATGAAAAAAGCATATTATTTTGACATTACAAACAGACACTCCAATTTTATTTATTGGTATAGATTTCAAATATTGTTATCAGGTATAACAGAACCAGTTGTACGATATGTTTGTCGGCTGCTAGCTCTTACGTTGCATCGCTACAGAGATTCAACATCTCAGTCATATGTAAAGAGCTTGGTGCACTACCTGGCTGTCAATCACAAGGAATGGACTCTGAAAAGCTTGCTACCTGTCCTGCTAGAAATATCAGAACAGCTTAAGAACACAGCAACATCGTAAATATTTTTATTGTTCATTTTATTTTTAAAAATTTCTAGTTATCATTCTTCTTTACCAATGTGTAGTCTTAAGTCATGTCTGGTAAGAACTTAGTTGTGAATGTGGCGTTTTCTATAAAATGTTATAATATTTATGAAACTCTTGCTGTACATAAAAGAGAGGTAACATTCTTAATATTATGTGTTTACAACTGGCTTTTTATTGCTGTGACATAAACATGATATTGCTATTTACATGCCTGAATCCAAAATTAGGGAATGCCACAGGGTCTGAAAAAAGTAAGTCGGAGCTTTGGGTTGGATGGATGATAATAGGATTGTTCATTATGCGGGACTTTATATTACATGCTTATATTACATTCCAATTTATAGATTAGGCTATAAAGCATTGAATCCATAAAATCATTGGTTGTCTGTAAAGTCAGTTTACGGACAATAATTTTACGTGATATGATTTGAGATGTCATAAAAAAATTATGAAAAATTGTAAACTTATAAATTAAATTATTATCACCGGATTGCCATTATTTTGTATAACAAAAGAAGTTAATTGTAAAAAACATTTTTTTGCTAAATTGACATTAAATTTGTACTTTTTTAATACAATATTTTTTTATTTAAATTAATGATAGATGTGTTGTGCATGCAGCCAACATTGCGCTTTATAATACATTATCACATAAAAAAAATTTACCTACAAAGCACTCCTTAAATTAAAAAAGTTAAACAATGGCCTGGCATGTTTGCTGAGGTTACCTGATTCTGTTACTAGTAACTAGAAAATTAAATTATCATAACGTATATCATATCATACATCATACTGTTTGACCCTCCACTATAGATATTATATCCCTCATTTATCGTGAGACACACAAGCAAGATAGTTGCGATTTTTTTTAAATAAAGGTGTTCACCTGCACTAAGAAAATAATCCTTGTTTGGTAGATGTTATAAACTTATAATTAACGGACACAAATTTTATCCAGACTCAGAACAACATTTCAAGTCATCACATGAATGGCAAAATTAAATTAATAATGTTTTAAATTTCCACAGAAAAAGCATATGTCAGAGTGGTTTATATGCACTTCGATGGTCCACAGTCCTAGTTGAAGGTACCCTTAAAACAAGTGAGGAAGATGGTGTGGACTACAGGTCACTTGTGCTGGCTCAGGCTAATTTTACTGCCGTTGTTAGTGCTTATGGGTGTAAAAGGAAAACTGACAAGGCTTATGCTATGGTAAGTTTTGTATGTTATGATGAAAATGCTACCAACTGAGGGAATGTTAGTAGAATGTACAACAGTACTTCCCTGAGATAATCACTACACCAATTGCAATCACCAACCAGCCACCTGCTGAGTGCAGTGCTGATAGCGTTATCCTCCTTAGGCTTAGGTCAATATGTCCTACATTTGCGGTTAATAGGCTGATAATAGGTAGATAATGGATAGGTAAAATACCCATCACACATTTTTTACTATTCTTTAACCCTTCCCCCATTCATGAATTCCTCGTAGTATACATCAAAAGCTGAATTTTGTTCAAGCTTTATCTATATTATGACAGAGTAAGAATACAATTCACCACGTCATAGCTTGCCATGGGTGTCCCAAAAGTGACTAAGGCCTATGATAAGTAGATAGCATCTATGTAACATAAGGAAAGCTTGAAATAAAACCTAATTTGTTATTTATAAAATATGTCTGACCAGTGTGATATATTAGATCAATTCCTCTCGTACAAAGAAGGCCAAAGCTCAAAACTGGGCCATATATAGGTTATAATGATGATGATAATTTTTTGAAGATCTACTCCGAACAGGTCACATAATATGGGTTTTATTTTTTCATGCTTACGTCCCCATAAATCTTTTAAGGATAATATCCAACATTTTTGAAGAAAGTGGAGTCAGTTAGACAACAAATTTTATTAATAACTATTAATTAATTTTGAGGATTATTGTGACAAACATTGGGACATAAGTTTTTTATACATAATGTATTTATGTATCTGCTTATGATGTTATGTGATTAACTTATTGAATGTAATCTTCTATATTCCAGCTACACACCTCATGGCTGACGATTGGCAAGGAAAGATCGTCAAAATGGCTGGAGACACTAGTGGCAATGCCCGCTGATGTGGGTCCGCATATCTGCGTTGCATTTTCCATTCTATGTCGACATCTGAAGCAAATTGGAGATGAGGCTTCAATTGAACAACATAAGGTTGTTATATCATTTTAAATTCAGTTAAACTCTTATCTTCTAAATTGCATTGGCTTGAAAATTCGATGGAGAAAACCCTTGGAGTCATAAACTTGATTGAGGTATCACCGTGGGAATGGGCAGTAGCACTATATTCTGGGAAAACCTTCCACTGTTGGACCATTTGCCTTTATTTGGAGTATTCAAGAAGAAAAAGCCTTTATATTAGCTATGCAAAAGATGTGAGGTCATTACATAGAGAATACTAGCAACCCGCCCTCACTTCGCTTTGGTTTCAGTCGCCTTACCTGTGTAGTACTTGTGGGAATACGGGGATAAAATAAAGCCTAAGTTATATCTTATATAGATAGCTACCCGGTAGTAAAATATTATCAAAATAGGTCCAATTGTTTTAAAGATTATTTAAAACAAACCGACTGACAGACAGACAAAAATTTTTTGTATCAGTTTTTAGGCATCCTGCAAATAACCATATCAGCATAAACAAAGTCCATTATTTTGACAAACAGACACTTCAATTTTATTTATTTGTATAGATTGGTATTGATAAAGATAATAATTGTCTCCTACAGGCAAAAATGTTAGAAAGCTTCACAAAAAGCATCATCAGTGTGAAATCCCGCCCAAATGCAAATTACATCAAGGGCTGTCATGAACTGCTCCATCAACTGAGTGTAGTCGATGTTCGCGATGCACTCCTGCCAGCTCTCGCCAAAGCCATGCTCCGTAGTCCAGAAACCATAGTGCAAGCGGTTGGAGAAGTCTTTGCTAATCTCAATGTTGATCTTGATGGATTGGCTGTTGATATTGGTAAAAGTTTAATAGGTAAGCTTATACTTTTCTTTGGTAGTAGTATCTAAGCTATCTTTAAGTTCAATTTTCTTAAGTATTACCAGCATATGAACTAACCAAGGTTAGGTAGGTTCAATGTTAAGACCCATTTGGTTCTCGGTTTTACTTTCTTGTATATCGATTTACTCTGAAATATTCGTTTTATCAAATGTCGCAGTCATCAAATGTGACCACGCAAGGCTATTTTGTGTTTATAAATCCAGAATATAAATTACTAATGTTATAAATACCAATGTTTGTTTGTTAAACCTTATCGCCACTTAAACAGATTCTAATCCGATACTTTTTATTAAGCTATATTTTATTTCCGTAATCCCACGCAAAAGGGGAAATACGTGAGTGAACCTGCGCCTATTTGTTAGTCGATTCTTTCAGCTTGTCATTTTTGAAAGAATTTAGTGGTGAAAGCGTGACAAATAAACTCATATTTGTATTTATAAATACAAGTAATAATTAGTTACATACATCGGGCCTCTGCAGCCTCGGTAATTTAAAATTGAAGATAAGGTCCTCTTATGTGGACATTTATATCTTCAATTTTAAATCGCCCACGAATGAAATTTCTTAACCTCGTTAATTGTATTCTTAATTATCAGTTTACATTAAAAATTATACTGTTACAGTAAATTTACACTCTAAAGATGAGTGGGTACGGGTAGAAGCAGGTGTAGCACTACAACGCCTTGCAGAACGATGTTCTCAAACAGCTGCAGCCAAAGCTCTGCTCAATCATGCTTTTGCTGAGTACAATGGTGCCGGAGGGAAGCTGACGTCCAGTGAAGATAAGATTGCTGTACTCAATGTAAGAATCGAAAAATTTATAAGTTAAATACTTTGACTAAATCATGAACATGCATAATGTTCATGATTTAGTCTCTCTCTCGCTCTGTTTTTATTTCAATAGTTATTTCAAGTTCAATAATTTACTAACTAATAAGGCCTGCTGTACTGTATGGATCAGCATGTTCGGCCGGCGACGGATGACAGAAGACTGCATGTAGCAGAGATGTGAATGTTAAGATAGATGTGTGGTGTGACGAGAATAAGTGAAGAGAGTAGAATGTTTGGCCAAATGTGGCCAAATTCAAATCATTTATTATGTATAAACCCTTCGGGGGCACTTACATATTGTCATTTTTTTTTACATTTTTCTTAAAATTACCGCCGGATCGTAACGCGATCGCACTGACAAGATCCGGCAAGAAACTCAGCGGGATTGTCTATTTTTTTATTTATTTTCTAATTTCACTTAAATAAAATTAAGTTGTAAGATACAACATGCTTATTAATAGTTCCAGTATGATGCCATTCGAAATATTATATAGTAGAATGCCATGCCACGAGATGGGTGAAAGTAATGTTGTGAGGAGAGTTTTAAATACGAATTATGAATGCTACTATCCCTGCGGTAAGGGGAGTCCAGAGAAAAGATGCATGGACATGAAGCATGATATGAATGATGTTTGATAGGGATGTAAGGAAAGTACATAATTGGGTTAAGAGCGGGATAATGAGTAATTTCTAGCTCACTCTGTCAATGCAGAGCAATACACTCCAAAGATGTTACCATAATGTATATGTTTCAGGGTGTGGCCACATTAAGCTCGCTAGCCGTGAGTGAAGAAGATCGCGAGTCGCTGTTTACGGAGAGCGCAACACATATGTCTCGTGTGCTTGATAGCGAGTCGCACGAGCGAACGCTCTGTGTCGCGCTCGACGTGTTGCGACAATGGACCGTGGGCCGTCGAAATACTATGCCTAATAAGATATTAGATATATTCAAGGTAAATAAATTAAACTAAAATCACAGCATCTACAATATAAAACAGCTAAAGTAAAAAAAACAAGCAGAATAAAGTCTGATTTATTGAATTTTATTGTGCTTAATTATTTTTTTTTTCACGTGAAAACGCCTATAAATCGATGAACGCCAGCTACACATCATCATCGCAGCCCACATACGTCCCACTTTTGGGCTTGGGCTTCCTCCACAATGGGAGGGAGTTTGACCAACTATACCATGCTGGTCAGACATGTTGTTATAGGGTTTCATTTTAAGTTTTCCTTCTTTTGCATGGATCTTATGTGCATATTATATCCCTTAGTCATCTTTTACGACATCCACGGGCAAGATAGGGAGCCAGTGACACGAAAAAGCATAACTGTCATGTTCCGCCTGAACCGCGCTAGCACGCTAGAGCCCAGAGCAAGCACAATCGGCCTAAGCGTTCGCTGCTTATGACGTATCTATCTCCAAGTCAAAAATATTTGAACTAACAAGTGAAAGATGTTAATTTATTAAAATATTGCAATTTTTGATTAACTCCTTATTTGTATTATACAAAATAATGATAATTTAGTGGTAATTATTCAATTCATAAAAGTATGCAATTTATGATCGATGTTTTCTTATGATAAAGAAGTCAGTTTACAGACAAAAATTTTAGGTGATAAAACCTAAAAGTTTTGTCTGTAAACCGACTTTTTTTTTCAACAAACAAGACAACCAGTTTTTTTTTCAAAACAATGACAAACTGTTTCCTTATTATTACAGCCCACATTTAACATACCCTTTCGTACAAGAAAGCTTTCTTTATAATGAGAATGGCTGGCGATATGCATCTACGGGCATAGAAAACATTTTAATTTTCCTTGATAAATGGGCAATCCAATACTAAAAGAATTTTACAATTCAAACCTGATTCCTCAGATCAGCGCATTCAAACAGTCTTCAGCTCTTTAATCTTTATATATACCTACTAGCTAACTCAACAGACGTTGTTCTGTTCAAATAAAAAAAAAGAATTCTTGAAATCGACAACCGGGTCCAATTGTGAATCTAAACCATTCTCTAATCCCCTTGAACACACATAATAAAATATATTATACGCAGTCTGTTCAAAAAGTATCGCGAATTTTGTATTTTTTCAAAAAGTAAGTGTTTATTCGTGAATATTTATTTTGTCCTCTTCAAAGTAATCCCTCTCGGATATAATACATTTGTGCCAACGTTTTTTCCAATCCTCGAAGCACTTAAAAAAACATTTTTTGTGATCTTGTTCAGTTCCTCCGTCGATGGCGTCTTTATCTCCTCACTCCTGGCGTCTTTATCTCCTCACTCCTGGCGTAGCGTCGTCCTTTCATGAGCCTCTTCAGTTTTGGGAACAGAAAATAGTCACAGGGGGCCAGCGTGCCTACTCTTGAATTTCGATTTCAATTTTAAATCCAATCACAGTTCGAAATTGAGCAAATTTGGTACTCTGGAAAGCGACACTAGCGCATGATTGGAATCAAATTCGGTGGAATATTTTTAAACTAAAGGAATTCGACCCTCGTCGATTAAGTCAAATCTTTGATACTCCCGACGTAATTTTGACGTAGTTTAAAATCGTTAATGTTGCACAATTTCAAGAAAGCGTACTTGCGGTGATCGAGTTCGATAACGTTATTAATTTAAAGTAAAAAAATACGGCACATTTGATGAAAATAACAACGGCAAACACGAAGAATTCATTCTCGATTTTGTTCAAGAGTAGCGAAGAGGAGCAATTTATAATCTAGGCCCAAGAATCTCACTTCGGGAGAAATTCAAAGAAGTAAATATTCTAACTGCTGTATCACAATATATATACGAAAATATATTATATGTCAAAAAAAATATCGCTAACTTTAAGAGATATTGTGACATTCATGAAATGAATACTCGTAATAAGGACAGATTAGTTGTACACACTACTCGTCTCCAAAAAGTTAACAAATCATTCATGGGGCAATGTATACGCTTTTACAATAGATTACCTAAAGATATGCGAGACCTGCCTATGAAAAAGTTTAAAAAAGCCATCAAGAATAGACTTTGTAAAAAAGCTTATTATAAAATCTATATATATAAATTATGTAGATGATAATACAGATTGGTTGTGAGCAGCTCCTCATTCAGCAATTTCCTTGTTATTTTAAATATACTGTTTGTAAATGTACTTTTAACTTTTATTGTAAAGTGTAGCGTGTTTTGCCTAACGAATTTTTGTATTTTCAGCGTTTGTAACATATTGTGGTGTTGGTCATGCTCACATAAGGATCTACTTGCGGTAGCTGCGTGGAGCGGGTCTCTCCCTTCCCTCCATAGTGGTTGAGGGGAGTGATGGCTGCTCTAGTAGTTAACTCGTGATCGGGTGCCGCTTGTGGGATCTGGTCCAGCCATAATCGTTTAAATTATATTAAGTGTCTTGCGGTTCGAAGGGCATCACACTGGAGCTTGTTCTTACAAAACATGTACACAATTGTATAACTAGTAAGAAGAAAAAAAAAAAAAAAAAATTTAAAATAATGACAAGCCCGCTGAGTTTCTTGCCGGATCTTCTCAGTAGCGGTCGCGTTCCGATCCGGTGGTAGTATATTTTTTTGGAAATTGTAAACCTGACAATATGTAAGTGCCCTCTCAGGGTTTATGCATAATAAAATAATTTGAATTTGAATTTGAATTAAAGTACCAAATATAAGTTTGGTGAGATTGGAATTTAATCGGAATCGAAATTAAAATTGGTTTTTTTTTATTGCTATCGGTGGCAAACGAGTAAACAGTACACCTGATGCTAAATGTTGCTTCCGCTCATGGACCTTTACAGGGTCGCTGCCTACCGCGAAGAAAGTGAAGGGAGTGTGAATGCGTGCATTGAGGCTCGGTGATACCAAGTGCACCACCAAAACCCTCCACACACAAATACCCTCAGAAAGTTGGGCTTCCGGCTCTCTCGCTCACCGAACGAAGCGCAGTAACAAATTGCTACTACTCAGACGTCGATTTTCTGCGAGAGTATGGTATTACCCCGGACGGACCGGCCCGCGGCTGTAGACGGACAACAGTCGACAGTGTGGTCATACCACTCTTAAATGTAAATGATTTCAAGAGTAGGCCCACAGGTCTGGGGAATACGGTGGCTGCGGCACCATTAGTGTATTGTGTTTGGCCAAATATTCGCGCACAAGCAACGATGTGTGTGTAGGGGCGTTATCATGGTGCAAAAGCCAGTTTTTGTTCTTCCACAAATTCGGGCATTTTCGACGGATTTTCGGCAAATTGCGCATAACTTGCAGATAATATTCTTTATTGACGGTACTACCCCGTGGCAAGAACTTATGACACACCACGCCCTTGCAATCGAAGAAAACTGAGCAAAACCTTCACGTTCGACCGAACTTGGCGCGCTTTTTTCGGTCTTGGCTCATGCGGCATCTTCCATTGGGATGACTGAGCTTTAGCCTCCACCTAGTAACTATAAACCCACGATTCGTCACCAGTTATGACCCTCTGGAGCACATTTGGGTCGTCACGGATCGAGTTCAACATCTCCTGAGCAATGTTAATGCGATGCTGTTTTTGGTTGAAATTGAGCACTTTTAGCACGAATGTCGCGGCGACCCGACTCATGGTCAAATCATTGCTTAAACTCGAATGACACGAGCCAATCGATACGTTTAGATCCTCACCCACTTCTCTAACGGTGATTCGTCGATTGGCCAATACTATTTTCTTATATATATATACCACTGATAAACGTTGCTTTGGTCCAAGGTAGCTTCATCATATGCCACAGTCAACATTCGGAATGTCCGCGCACTTTATTTTGTTTTCACACAAAATTTGATACAGATTCTTTGATCCATTTATTGGAATAGGTAACAATCGCAGACGAGTCAAAACACATCCAAGCACAACAGCTGTCAAAAATTAACTAAACATTCAAAACGGCCGACCTTGTCAGCATAAGTAAGGGACAGGAGTACCAACATAATGCTACAAAAAAATCAAAAATCAAATACGCGTAACCCGCGGTAATTCAACATTCGCGATACTTTTTGAACAGACCTCGTATAAAGATAATTCTTGTGTACGTGTGTATGTCACTGAAATCCTCTTAAACGGCTGAACCGATGTTGAACAGAACGACGTCTGTTAGGTCAGCTAGTATTAGTATCCAATGTGAAGTGCATTTCTACTGACGAATATTGCATGCTATACAACCTGGCCTTTAAAAACATTGTTGCAGAAAAACATAGGAGCCAAAAGTACAACCCAAGTCGTCCGCATAGCTTATGTGAACTTGGTATCGGCTTGTATCCGCAGTTGTGGTGCGACAAACGAACAGGCCGAAACATTGAGGCCCGTGCTTATCAAAGCTGTTGAGAAGGCCATACAACAACCTTTACAGGTAAGTTTATGTTATTACATTTTACAGTGTAGCAAACTTTTGATTGCTTTATCTGATTTTTGCCTATGTATCTCCTTAATTTTTATCATAGAAGATGATATGACGATTATGGACTCATACTGGTAATTTATTGATAGAAAACCCCAAAATTACTTAGAAATTGAAGCTAAGTACATCATAGTCACTTCCAACAGTTCCATACAACTACCAATTCAGGCAACGCCATTTCAGGCAATTTGAAGGCAATCTATTTAGCTAAAAGGGCTATTTACCAAATATCATAGTCCTGTTATCGATGTAATGCTTGGCAAATTTGTCAAGGACTTGCTTTCAAAGATGACAGGGTACTAGTGGCTGGCTCACATGGTGAAGAGAGGTACTATGTACGGTTTGTTATGGTGTCATCCCCTCGGTCGCCCGGATGTAACTATAACATACCTAGCTGCATAGTCTCACAAAAAATGTATTCTTTCCTTGTATTTTTTAAAGTGAAACTTTTATTACATCGCCTCAAACTTTTTCGTCCATCTATTGCATGTCGCGTGACGGTCGGCCGCGGAGTAGGGGTAAAGTGAAAGATGCGCGACAGAGCAGCCGAGGCCAATATGGCGTCGCCGTCGACGGTTCGCATCAGCTGACCGTGTATAGACTATTACTCATTAGTGCCAGTGCTCCACGCTATTTGTTTGTTTTTATCAGTGGTTAATGTAAATGTTGCTATTTTTTAGTTAAATGATTATAATGCGAAAAAAAGTTTCACTTTTACCATGGTTTCATAAAACCACACAATAATTTTTTTTTTCACAGTATGTTTTAATATTAAAATTAACCTAGCTGACTTAATCCACTAGGACCATGTATATCATAGCTGAACTTCCTGGCTGGAAATGACTCAAAATGTCTTGATTACTTTCAGCATTTAGTTGTCAGCGAGGGTATAAGCGCGATGCTTGGTCTGGTGCTTCTGGATTCATCGCGTGATCTCCCCTCCAAGGCCGCAGTGTGGAGCGCACTGGTCAACAACGACAAACATGTACTCCTCCACGACAGAATCCTAGCCGCAGCCGCCGACGATGGTAACTTATCCAAAACTATTTTCTATACAATCAAAATCACATCATCAACCATGCTTTATTTATTTCTAAATTGCCAGTATCACTATAACATTTACCCCTTTATAGTCCTAATACAGGTGGTGTTCCTCTGCAGAGCTGTGCTGGAAAACTACCAAAGTGTTGCCAGCGAGCAAAACTCCCCGATTTATAGGGCGTTCGTCCTTGTACTGCTGTCTCCAATGAAGACGGTCCGTTCTACTGCTATAGAAGAGCTTCAATCGCTACTAGCCAAAGAAGATAGATTTTTATTAGCGAGGAATTTAGCGCTAAAATTGAATGAGGTTTTAGAGGAGGGAAAACTATTTAGCGGGAAAGAGAAGACGCCGCCTGAGGAGAAGAGTGCGGAATTAACTGGGAAGATGATACTAGATTGTGTTCAAGCATTGTGTTCATTTAGGGGTGAGATAAATTATTATTATTTATTTATTAATTGTATTGGTGGAGAGAGTGGGGAAGAAAGGTTCTCAAGTGACAACCACGAATCGAACGACGCTGCGTAGTACAACCCACTATTATATGGACTGGCGATACCTTGAAAGTTGCGGGCAACTGTTGGATACAGGTGCCGTAGGATCGTTCGAAATGGCATTCCCATAGCGAGGCCTATGTCTAACAGTGAACGTCTACGGACTGATGTATGGACGGAAGAATTAATTGTACAAATTACGTAGAGGTTCTCCAATCCGGACGACGGAGCAGAGTATAGTTTGCCAAAAAAAAAAGGAATCCAGTGATAGTGCCATGCTGCTGATACTTGGATGTCTGCAGCCTTAAAATGACCAGCTCCTCTTGGGTAGTCGCCTTTAGAATTATAGCAATTTGCTACTGCGATTCGTTCTGTTAAGTGTATCTTGAAATACAACCCTATACCAACACGTTTGACCAGCATGGTACTGTAGGTCAATTTCCCTCCTATTGTGGAGGAGGCTCGAGCCCAACTGTGGGATGTATATGAGCTGAAATGGTGATATTTTATTCTTATTTCACCATATTTGTAAATCTTGTAAATGAGAAGCCACAATGACCTTTATGGAGGACATGATATTAAAGATGCTAAGCTAAAAATTTATCAAATAATTGTAAGTCTCCTTGCAGGTTACCCAGAAAAAGACTCACAAGAATTAGCCATAGACGTATTACCGGCCTGTCAGCACCCTCTAGCGGTGAGCGTGAACAAGCACGCGTGGGTGAAGCTCCTCACATATTTAAAACATGACCCAAAGAAGCTGGTCTCCTTGTACGCTAATAATTTGAAAAACAAGTTCATATACGACTATGTGCCTACTGAGGTAAGAATATATATTTTTTTAATTAATTACAAAAGGAGGATCGATAAGAACTTTCTCTGCTAATAGTGGACCTATTTTAAAAATATTATCTTTGTTCGAAAGAGAATATTTAATGATAAGAACTCTTAGAGATGGTATTATTGTCACCTAGTCAGGAACTGATTAGTGTATCCTTGTAAAATTGCAAGCAACCTTGGAACACTATCATCATGTCGGCTTAATATCAATAAGATGGAAGTCAACCTACTACGCCACGCTGATCAGATGTATTGGTATAGGTAAGAGAAGGAAAACTCGAAATGAAACCCTATACCAACCTGGCTGACCAGCATGGTATAGTAAGGTCAATTTCTCTCCTATTGTGGAGGAGACTCGAGCCCAACAGTGGGACGTATATGAGCTGAAACAATGATGATGATGATATCGATATCTGGCAACGATTATCCATATCGATATTGACACCAAATAAACGGTTAGTAGCCGTTGCCATAAATAGCCAGTAATGCCCATGTCTAGTTAGTAGTCGTTTATATGTTAACCGTCAAAATAAAAACAATATTGTACAGAGTTAAAGTTGTTTCTAATACGTGGGTGAATAACTAGTATATAAAATTATCTTCACAGACCCTGTCCAATGTGGTATCAACATTGGTCCGCACCAACGCGGAGGTGATCGGCGGTGCTGCTATACAGACAGCGCTGGACACACTACTCGACCCAGAACTGCTGAGGGTCACCAGAGACGAATACTTCACATATCTAACTCCAGAGGGCGTACTGTACGACAAGAGCTCCGTGCCCGGGTATGTTATGGACACACGGCTATTAAAATTTATTATTGACGGCTCAAATAAATTTTAGCGATCTTACGTGCCGGGGTTTGATTTATGTGCAAGAAAATTAATTATTTTTTTTAATAATAATAATAATAATAAAATATTTATTTCACAAAAATAATACACAGGATATACATACAAATTTGAAACAGAAATGTGTAGAATCATTATTTATTTGGACACTGGTACCCAAAGTAAGATTTAACTTGTGGTATGGATACCAGGCCCTCGCAATATTTGCATATAATTTAACATTAATCTATATTACAATAAGAAATTTGTGTATAGTGAGTGTTTATGTGTGACGTGGGTGACTATATGTGGCGTGAGTATTTGTGGGTGAAGCAGATGATTAAGTGGGTATGAGAATTTAGGTGCAACGTGGGTGATTATGTGTGGCGCGAGAGTTTGAGTGAGGCGTGCGTCTTTGTGTGTGCCGTAAGTGTGGCGTATTTGATTATGGCATGAGTGTTTGTGTACGACGACGTGGGTGATTATGAGGGTCGTGAGTGTTTAGGTGTGACGTAGGTGATTATGTGTGGCGTGAGTGTTATTATTGAAATGGGTGGTATGAATATTTATAATTTTGGCTAATAATGGTCATTTAGAGCCTGGCTGTTGAGCCTTTATACTTTTTTGGCGCGTTAGCGAAAAATGAGAGTAAATTTTTACGATACGCGCTACGATAGTTGACAGTAAATTAGATAACGTGTTATAATAAAACGTTCAATGTATTAAATAAGTACCTTTTTTTCCTAACATTAGTGTCGTTTTACCTACAAACGTACGATAAGCTATATAGTGAAGTATAAAATTTTTACAAAAATTTTATCTTGTTAACTTCTTCCATACGTATGTATATAAGTACTTTTTTATTTCTGAAGTCTGCCTCAGCTTAGGGTTTTATAGCTTAGTTGCCTGTCCTTTTCAAAAAGTTTACGCGCCTCCTGAGGTTGTCATAACTTATATAGCTATGATACTACTAGTATGATCTCGTCTGAATTCATGAACACAGACCACTTAAGAATGGATAGATGCTGTCACAAAGGCCTGTTTATAAATATAAGTCATCTCAGCCTATATAAAGTTGTTTTTTACATCTACGGGTAAAAAGGGGGGTGGGGAATTGTATTCACACTCTGTCACCACATGCAAAATGATTATGATTGTTTTAACTGTTTTATTATGTCTTGTTTAGTAATGAAGACAATAAAGAAATGAACATGAAAAGAGAAAGCAAAGCCTACAGCTATAAAGAACAACTGGAAGAATTACAATTAAGAAGAGAAATAGAAGAGAAGAAACGACGTGAGGGCAAGGTTAAACAGGTAATTCGTAAAAAGTGATTACTATGTTACCTTCATTTCATTTTAGCTCATATACGCCCCACTGTTGGGCTAGAGCTTTCTCCGTAATAGGAAGGAAATTGAGGTTACTATATGGTTATAGTCTGCTGGTCAAATAATTGGTATAGGGTTTTGTTTTGAATTTTCATTCTCTTGCATAGATGTTATATGCGTATTATATCTCTTAGTCGTTTTTTACAATATCCACGCGTCAGATCGGGAGTGGTGATTTGTATTCTTACTCCGTCACCATGTGGAAAGGTACCTAGTGTTCTCATAATCATCATCTCTGCTCATATACATCTCATTGCTGGGTTTCAGCCTCCACAATAGAAGAGTAATTAACCTATTTCACCATGTTAAGACCCGTCCTACCAACGTTGTACATACTTTTATTTTTCTTGCATATATTTTTTATACATATTATATCCCTCCCAGCCCAGACTCTATGAACCTAGCGCATGAGTTAAACGAAGTTGAACGACTATCACTCATCGCGATCTTTGGCGCAAACACATTTTATATCCCTTAGTCATCTTTTACGACAACGAGGAGCAAGAAAGGGGGTGGTGAATTGTATTCTTACTCCGTCACCTAACAGCAACAACAAATGGATTAGAATTTTTTCCTTCACCATGCAAATTTTGCCAATCTACTTTGTCGTTGAATTTCGTAAATAAATTTCTTAGTGAGTCAATAAGAAATTGGTCAGAATATCACGTTTCTATGAATGGATAATTTATGTTTTCCAGGTGCCACTAACTGTAAAACAAAAGGAAGCCATCAAAGCACAACTTGCAAAAGAGAATGCCATACGACAGAGGCTAAGCGCGGTAAGTTTCTTTTTTAATTATCTTGCCTTGTTACTCATTTCATTGTAAGTAATATTTGTTATTTAGTATTTTTTTTTATTGCAAATGGTGGCAAACGAGCAAACAGTACACCTGATGATAAGTGTTGCTGCCGCTCATGGACCTTTACAAGGTCGCTGCCTACCGCGAAGAAAGTGAAGGGAGTGTGAATGCGTGCATTGAGGCTCGGTGATACCAAGGGCACCACCAAAACCTTCCACACGCAAACACCCTCAGAAATTTGAGCTTCCGGATCCCTCGCTCACCGAACGAAGCGCAGTAATAAATCGCTACTACTCAGACGTCGATTTTCTGCGAGAGTGTGGTACTGCCCCTGTTCATTACCGTTCCCTACTGACCTAGGATGCGCAGTGGAAGGGAACACCAGGCCAGTGAGGGATACCAAATGGGTAATAACATTGGCTTGCGATTACGCAAGGCTATTTTAAGTTCTCCTAAATGATAGTACAAGAACAGATTTTAACACTTACGAGTAGATACCGCGGAGGTAGCTATAACGTAACCTAACTCAGCGTTCGGTCTGGCCAGACAAATAGAAACTAACTGAGGGGTTACTTAGCTTGTATCCAAAAGCGCGGTGATGACAACGGCCTCGTACACTTCAAGGACCCAGGCTTGCTACTCGTACACACAATTTAATGTTCACAAATATATACTTAACTCTAATTAACTCGCGTACATAAGCGGTACACAAAACAAAGGGTGGCGCGCAATATTACAAATACCACGATTTCACGGCTTTAGTCCACAAAAGACATAGCAATTACAAAATATGTGCGTACGCGACCGTTACTTCCAACGCAAGTCGATCCGCGAACAAAGCGAAAGTGAAAGTTAAAGTAACCAAAAGGGCGGAAACAAAACGACCCCGGGGCCGGCCGACGCGACGGCCCCGTGCCATCCGCGAACCAAAAGTCCAGCTTTAGTCCCAAAAGGGGCGGAAACAAAACGACCCCGGGGCCGGCCGACGCGCCGGCCCCGTGCCATCCGCGCACCAAAGTGAAAGTGAAAGTGAAAGTGGCGGCCGGCTCCGAGCCAACCGCGAACCACAAAAAACAGAACTACCCTACATGGATTTAATTATTAAACTAATATAAAAATGTTTGGTACCGAACATCTACCCGCCTCGGACAGGTCTACCTGGCCGCTAATCAATTGGTAAACGGGACAATGTTGCTACCGCTCTCTTCAGTACCGAACCGTCCACCTGAACCTCAGCAAAACGAGGCACATCATCTGCGCCATATACTAAATTTAAAATTCGGCCGCGACGCCAGCACAGTGGCGGCAAATTGGTATCCTTTATCAAAACGAGGTCACCAACTCGAGGTGGATTAGTCTTGTCAGTCCACTTAACGCGCTGCTGGAGAACATGAAGATATTCTAAGCTCCAACGCTTCCAAAAGCTTTGAGTAAGCTGTTGGACCAACTCAAACCGCGAGAGACGACTTGGTCTCACATCAACAAAGGGGTACTCAGGCAAAGCATTAAGTGGCTGACCAATCAAAAAATGACCCGGTGTGAGAACCTCCAAGTCACTCGGGTCTGAAGAGATCGGACACAACGGTCGCGAGTTCATTACGGCCTCTATCTTACAAAACACAGTTGCGAGTTCCTCAAATGTGAGTACAGACTCACCAATAACTCGTCGCAAATGTGCTTTAGCAACCTTAACTGCGGCTTCGAAAATACCACCCCAATGTGGGCATGCTGCCGGACTAAATTTCCAGGTTATACTACGACTGGTTAGTTTATTACCAATATTTGTGTGATTGCTGGCTAAAAAATCATGTACATCTTTCAAATAATTATTGGTTCCCTTAAAATTTGTGCCACAGTCCGAACGTATCAAAGAAGGCAGTCCTCTCCTTGAAACAAATCTATCAAGTGTCGCAACAAATGCCTCGGTGGAGAGGGATGACACTAATTCAAGGTGCGCCGCTTTAGTTGACAGACATACGAAGACACACAAATAGGCCTTGACTGTTTTACTGTTTCGTAGAGTTGAAGTCTTAACCAAAAAAGGACCTGCAAAGTCGGTGCCTACACCGGCGAACGGCCTCGATTCTCTGACACGATCAGAAGGGAGGTCACCCATCAAAGGTTGCATGGTACTAGCCTTCAGCCTGTAACAAGGCATGCAACGAAATACCACACTGCGAATCGTTCTTCGAGCAGACAAAATCCAAAATTCTCGCTGCAATATGGCTAATAAGGCGTTACAGCCAGCGTGAGAATTTCTAATGTGACGGTCCGTCACCAACAATTGCACAAAATGACCTTGCTTGGGTAACAATATAGGGTGCCGACTACCGTAGGGTAGACTAGAGTTTCTGAGGCGACCTCCAACACGTAAGACACCCGTGTTGTCCAAAAAGGGGCTCAACATACGCAAGGTTCCTGTTAGTTTAGCCTTACCAGCTTTCAAAATTTCAATCTCCCTTTCAAAATATGTATCCTGTACCACACGTATCCAATGGCAAAAAGCCTCCTGTCGTTCTTGTGGTGATAGAAAAGCCTCTAATTTTTTGTTCCGTAAGTGCTTACAGTTGTAATAGAAGCGCTTAATCCAAGCTGTTACACTTACTAATTTATCGAGGGAGCTATACCGATTCAATAAGACATTTGGATCGAATACGCAAGCACGCCTCTCAACAGCGAGCAGTCGCAATCCAGGCAACGGACCTACGTCCACAACCGGCGTCAGTGGCCATTCAGACTCTGAGCGTAATAACCATTCCGGTCCCCACCAAAGGGAGTGCGTTACCAAGGCGGGGGATGTACAACCCCGAGATGCACAATCAGCTGGGTTAAGCTCACCAGGCACATGCCTCCAAATCAAGGGAGTCTCAGATTTCTGAATTTGGGAGACTCGGTTCGCTACAAATACCTCTAAGGTGTGAACTGAAGCCTTTAACCAGCACAAAACAATTTGGCTGTCAGTCCACGCGTAAGTGGTGCTAATGTTCACAGTATGACGCAACAAATTCGACACGTGATTAAGAAGACGCACAAGCAGAGTAGCCCCTGCCAATTCAAGTTTAGGGATTGTCAAAGCAGTCCGTAGGGGTGCCACCTTGCTCTTCGCCATGACCAGTGAGATCTTCACTTGGCTGTCAGAACCCACCGTACGCAAATATACACAAGTGGCGTAACCCCGTTCAGAGGCGTCCGAGAAACCATGCAGAGTTGCCTGGTACTTTCCTGGAGGAAGCATAGAACGAGGGATCGATACCTCATTGATCGCAGGAAGTGAGGATACAAATTTGGTCCAGTCTTCCATCAAAGCTCCCCGAAGAGGTTCGTCCCAGCCTAGTCCTGCCATCCAAAGCCTTTGTAAAAAGCATTTAGCCCAAAATATGACGGGACATATCCAACCATTTGGATCAAATGTTCTTGCAACCGTGGAAAGCACCAAACGCTTAGTCCAAATGCGCGGCAACTCTAAGTCAACATTGTAAGTGAATATGTCTGGGGCTGGTTTATACTGAATGCCGAGAACAGTCATCATAGCAGGGTTCTCGATATTCTCGAACAAATGCGGATCTTGCTGATGTTCATCCGGAAGTCCCTTCAAAAGCGCAGGTGAGTTGGATATCCACTTCCGTAACTCATAGCCCGCGGTGGCTAAGATGCCTATCAATTCATCCCGTAGAAGGATGGCCTCTTTCTCAGAGGGTCCACCAGTACAAATGTCATCGACATACAAATCCTCTTTCAAAATCGCGGCTGCGCGAGGAAACTTTAAGCGCTCCAGGTCCGCGAGCTCCCACAGAGACCGTATAGCCAAATAGGGGCTTGACTTTAACCCGTACGTGTTTGTATTGAGCTCATAAACAACCATGGGATCCTGGGGGCTTTCACGCCATAGAATCAACTGATACCGACGGTCATCCGGGTGAATAATCGTCTGTCTGAACATCATCCTTATGTCAGCCACAAATACAACCTGATGTCGACGAAACCGAGTGATGACGTCACAGAGATCCTTGATCAATTTAGGACCAGCATACAAACAATTGTTCAACGATACACGCGTTGAAGTTTGCGCAGAACCATCGAATACTGTACGCAATTTGCCATTTGATGCCTTAATTACAGCATGATGCGGTAGAAAGAAGTGATCCACTGTTTGCCAATCTAATTTCGACACAGACATGTGTCCCAACTCCTCATATTCACGCATAAAATCAATGTATTTCTCCTTTAGGAGAGCATCTCGAGCCATTCGGCGCTCCATAGCCAATAGTCGTTTCTCAGCAGCAGGCCGCGAGGTGCCAAGTGGTGGCCGTACGGCGAGAAACGGCAATCGAGTCATAATCTGACCAGTACGTAGGCGACTCGTATTGTTTTGGTAAAACAATTCGCACTCCTCATGCTCCGGATCAGTGCGCGGAGCCTGTGGTGGTTCTTCCACTTCCCAAAACCTCTGAACCGCATCAGAGAGAGCAGAGCCTACCATCAAGCCAATGTCAAGACGGGTATCCGTGAGGACCGGTCCCATCAGTGCAGAGCCAAATATGGTCGGGATGGCTACCATGCCTCCTGGTTGCATGACCTGAATGCTACCCAAGAATATGTTTCCCAGAACATCGGCGCCTAGCAACAAATCGACCGATCCAGGTATACCAAATTTGGGGTCTGCCAAGTTCAAACCCGACGCTAAACCAATAGCATACGGAGACAACTGCTTCTCCGGATGGGTGCCCAAAATATTGTTCATAACAATGGCTGAACACTCAAACAATGGGCTTGACGAGTTTATAGGAGAGAACGCACATAATACTTGGCCTTCAACATTGGCCACAACTGCGTTGCCAACACCTCTAGTGACATGAGGAAAATCACGCATACTTAGGCGTACCTGCCCCACCAACCAAGAAGACGCTATACACCCCTGAGAGCCTGTGTCCAGAATTGCCCGGACCACAACAGAGGCACCTGTCCGTCCCCAGACCCTTACAGAAGCAGTGGGTAGGAGTACGGTTTCAAACGGGGGTGGTGCATGACGGGGGGAGGCGCCGTGTTCCTAATGTCGTCTAGGCAGCGGGTGATTCTCATGTTCACGGGAAGCGTCATCGAAGGTAGGTACCCGCCCGTGACGATACGGGCGCGAATCGTGGTTATCACTCTTGCCACGGGCTTCCGATGACGGCGAGCATTGACCTTGTGGGCGCCTCGCTGCGGCAGAATCTACGACGCGCGGGGGTGAGCGACTAGGTCTCGGACTGCGGTTTTCATACCGGTGCCTTCGCTCATAACTACCCGTAGGTGAGCCTTGACGTTCATGTTCACGACCAATCCCATTATTATTCGCACAAAGAAGTTTCAAATGCTGGCCTCCGCAGTATGTACATGGGCGAGGATTAGGGCAATCGCGCTGGAAATGGTTTCCCAAGCAAGAAAAGCACCAACCTCGAGCCTTAGCCAAACGCCTACGCGAGGCCACGTGCAGCGCAGTAAAATCTGAGCAACTGGCAACTTTATGACTCGGGGACTTGCAATAGGTGCACTCAGGTCGCGACTGTACAGCAGCAAAACGTGGTGGGTGACGAACCTCTGGCCTTCTAAAGGCGTGATTGCGGGTCGGAGCCGATGACCGCGGCAACTGTTGACCAAATGACCTGTCAACGACCGTCATGTCTACCATCCTACACTCGTCTTCCAAAAACTTCTTAAGGTCATCAAAAGCAGGCAAGTGAGTTGCATCATCACCTCCATATTTTTGCTCGAAACGAGCCCTAAGTTCCGCAGGAAGCTTTTTCAAAACAATATGCACCAGCATATATGACCAAGTGCTCACCGGAAGGTCTAACCTTTCCAGTGCGTTGATCGCAATCATCAATGGGTTCAATAAGTCGGACCTTAAAGCCGAGACCCTAGATACCACTGGCAGACCCAAGAGCTGACCAATGTGTGTATCTGCCAGGCAACGCTTATTTTGGTAACGCTTTATGAGAAGGTTACGTGCCACTAGGTAGTTTCCATCATTGATCTCCAGGTGCTGAACTAAACCTCTCGCCTCACCTTCCAACACGGAGAACAGGTAGGCCAATTTTTGAGCGGAACCTAAGTCAGAACGCGCGTGGACTAAGCTCTCAAACAAGTTTATGAAACCTAGCCATTGGTCCAAACGACCATCAAAACGCGGCAGGTCCAAAGTGGGCAGTTTACTCAATAAGCCCGACGTAGAAGGTTTCACATCCCTAGACGCGGGAGACTCACCCCTTTTCGACGCGGAAATTTCCCTAGCACGCTGTGAGATTCGATCTGCATAATCCATGATCTGGTCATAATCCGCGTGTACCAAGTCACGATACGTTTGTGGGTAATCTTCATCAGAAATATCTAAAATTTTTGTGTTGAAGTTACGGTACACATCATCAACAAATTGTAAGCGCGTATCCAATTTGCTGTACCTATCCAGGAGAGACTCATTTCGATCAGACCTATCAACCAAGGCGGTTGCAGTCGAGAACCATCTCAACTCAGAGCGCAGCTTACCTGCCGAGTCCTTAGCGCTGGCAAAAGCAGCCATAATAATCGAATAAAATAATTAAATTCCAACAACAAAAAAAAATATATATATAATCAACTAAATAAATCAACCAATTGAAACAACAATCAAAAAATACAAATTACAAAATTGAACAACAATTAAATTATTGCGCAAAGGGAAACGTTAATATTTGTCTGTATAAGTACCATAAACAAAACGCAAAATAATATTAAACTAATTGTCTATACAGTTCAAATCATTCGTTCATTCAATCACGAGACTGCACTACTCTGTGGCACAATGTACTACGCAAATTATTTTATTACTCTGTGGCACATTAAGTAAACAATGATATTCAAAATTTCAAATGTTGCAGTGAACTTATTTATATGATATTTTTAATAACTAATAACAATAAGTACACAAATGATCAATCACACAAATATTTAATGTGTATCTTTATACACCAGACTATTTATTAAACTGGGCCGTAATACGTAAAATTCAAGTAATTATATATCGATTTATTTTTCAACACGGGCACTTGTAGATATCAATACCAAACAAAATTACTAGATTCACTAGAACCACGCTCTGCTACCAGAAAGTATGTTCATTACCGTTCCCTACTGACCTAGGATGCGCAGTGGAAGGGAACACCAGGCCAGTGAGGGATACCAAATGGGTAATAACATTGGCTTGCGATTACGCAAGGCTATTTTAAGTTCTCCTAAATGATAGTACAAGAACAGATTTTAACACTTACGAGTAGATACCGCGGAGGTAGCTATAACGTAACCTAACTCAGCGTTCGGTCTGGCCAGACAAATAGAAACTAACTGAGGGGTTACTTAGCTTGTATCCAAAAGCGCGGTGATGACAACGGCCTCGTACACTTCAAGGACCCAGGCTTGCTACTCGTACACACAATTTAATGTTCACAAATATATACTTAACTCTAATTAACTCGCGTACATAAGCGGTACACAAAACAAAGGGTGGCGCGCAATATTACAAATACCACGATTTCACGGCTTTAGTCCACAAAAGACATAGCAATTACAAAATATGTGCGTACGCGACCGTTACTTCCAACGCAAGTCGATCCGCGAACAAAGCGAAAGTGAAAGTTAAAGTAACCAAAAGGGCGGAAACAAAACGACCCCGGGGCCGGCCGACGCGACGGCCCCGTGCCATCCGCGAACCAAAAGTCCAGCTTTAGTCCCAAAAGGGGCGGAAACAAAACGACCCCGGGGCCGGCCGACGCGCCGGCCCCGTGCCATCCGCGCACCAAAGTGAAAGTGAAAGTGAAAGTGGCGGCCGGCTCCGAGCCAACCGCGAACCACAAAAAACAGAACTACCCTACATGGATTTAATTATTAAACTAATATAAAAATGTTTGGTACCGAACAGCCCCGGACGGACCGGCCCACGGCTGTAGACAGATAACTGTCGACAGTGTGGTCCTACCACTCTTAGTATTAATGCATAATGTTTGTTAAGATGTCACGCTTTAGCTATTCAACTAATCGTCTTGAATTTTATCATGTACTTGACTCATATGAAAAAGGACGAAAGGCACATTCACAGGGAAAAAATTGAAGGTTTTTTTTTTGTTTCATTTTTTTTCATTGATGTTAGTGGCAAACGAACAAACAGCACACTTGATGGTAACTAATACTGTCGCTCATGGACCTTTGTTAGGGCGTTGCCTACGACCACCTCAATGTAGACTTAGACAATCCAATCTTCTATGCCTTGTGAACAATATTTTTCTAATATGAACAGTACATAGGGTACCTAAGTTAGTATTCAAATTATTATGATCATCATCTCAGCCCGTGTAAGTCACACTGTTGGGCTAAGGCCGCCACCACATTAGAAGAGATATTGACCTACTATATCGCGCTGCTGGCATAGGGTTTTGTGTTGAGTTTTCCTTCTCTTACATAAAGATTATCTGCATATCATATCACTCAGTCGTCTTTTACGATACCCACAGGTAAGAGAGGAGTGGTGAATTGTATTCTTACTCCGTCACCACACGGATAGTATTCAAATCAAATATTATTGATTACTACCAAAACCAAATTCAACTACTATCAGTTGTTAAGGTTTGAATTCTGTGTGGGACAAATACTGTTATTGGATTGGCACCTGCTTTCATATCTTGTTTTTTATGTGTACAGTTAAACCGTCGGGCTGAGATAGCAGTGGGACTGGTGACGAGCGTTCAACGCGGCTCGGAGGCTGCTCTATGCCGAGGAGCTCGCCGCGTGGTGCCCGCCGTGCTTGGGGCGCTTCGCAGCCCTCTAGCTGCCGCACAACTCGCTGGGCTTTACCTGCAGCTGCAACACGCCTTACTACCCAACCACGCCGCTATGGGTGACACGGTCGCCAGGCTCACAGTGAGGTAAGACTAGTGCAATATAATGTGCTATATGGTAGGAGCGCACTAACGACAGTCTTCTGTCTACAGCCGCGGCCTGTCCCTCTGGGGTTGTACCACATTCTTACAGAAAATCGACGTCTGAGTAATAGCAATTTGTTAGTGCACCTTTATTCGGTGAGCGAAAGAGTTGAAAACACCACTTTCCGAGGGTGTTTGTGTGTGGTGAAGTTTGGTGATGCATTTAGTATCACCGAACCTCACACACATTCACACTCCCTTCACGGTAGGCAGCGGCCTAGCAAGGGACCATGAGGCACCACTCTTTAATATCATATAATTATTTATTGTATTTTCAAACTAATAATACTGCTATGTTAATAAAAATACAGTGTAAACTCCATATAGCGACACTCAAGAGACTGAATTTTTTGACGTTATAGGAAGTTGTCGTTAATTGGAGTGAAAAAAAAATTGATATTATTTTACTATTCTAATATTTATTTACTAATATAGCGCAAATTTAACAAACGTAAAAACAACTATGATTAAGATAACATTTAACAACCTAACGACAGCCCAGTGGCCGAAGTAAACATGTGCCAGTTTATCACACAAAAAACAAAGAGAATTTTTTACAATGTTTCGTAGGTCAATTGAGGTAAACACGTGCTAGATAATAAAATAACAAAACAACAAAGCAAAGAACGTACACAACTGCAGTTCTTCTAATTTTGGCAATTAAGAAAGTACTGCTCAATGCTAAATAATGCCGTATTGTCGTCGTTATTTCGAGTGAACGTGATATTATATAGAGTGTATCATTGTATGGATAATATGACAAACCAACCAAAATGAAGTTATTTCGATGTTTTAAGGAGTTTGTCGTTAAATCGAGTGACGTTATTTAGAGTTTACACTGTGTATAATATGGAGGAGGTCTGGTCCCAATAGTGAGACTTCTGTAAAATATATGTACAATCATTAGTAGTGAACTTGCTACAACTTATATATTTTAATATTAATATGGATTATACATTTTATAGGTTATTGAAACCGCAGTGTGATCTAGAACCGAGTTGGGAGGACGACGAGCTAGCTGAAGCCACTAAACGCACAATCAACACAATACACACCATCACATCCACATCCAAATCCCAGGATGATGAAGATACTAATCAGAAGAGCAATCATCTCACAGGACCGGGCTTCTGTTATGTGTTCCCTCTGCTGAAACTAGGTAACATACACTTACTTAGTTCTATTTCTCTATATCTATTATTGTCCACAGGATTGCCCACCAAGGTTCATAGTGATAATATTCATGCTTGATAGATGACTTAGGGATCGCAATTTGCTGCTATGAAGAGGGAGAGATCGGGTTGAACTTATGGCACTGTCCCTGCAATTATTGCGTTATATTCTTAAATAAGAAATATATAAATCCTGGTTCGAAGGGTTAACACATTGAAGGTCTATGTCCAACACTGGACTTGAATCGTCATTATCATTAAGATCATATACGTTCCACCGTTAGCTGGAGTCTCCTCCACAATAGGAGAGAAATTGACATACTATACTATGTTGGTCAGACAGGTTGGTATAGGGTTTTATTTCAAGTTTGCCTTCTCTTATATAGATGTTATATGCGTACTATATCCCTTAGACGTCTTTTACGACATTTACGGGCAAGATATAGGATAGTGAATTGTATTCTTACTGTCACCACACGAGAAAACGAACTTCGATAATAATGATAATTTATTTATTGTGGTGCTTTCAGGTTTATCAAATTCGTCGGTGAGATCGGACGAGTCGACGATGTTGAATGGTTTGTCGGTGATATCTGCGCACGCTGCACTGCGGGTGGATGACGACATGATGCACCCATCGCTGTTCCCTATCGACCACATGTTTAGACTACTCATCGATCTTATCAGTTAGTCTATTTTTTTCTTTAAAAGATTAAACCTTGTACTGGGGAGGACGACACTGGCACCGTAGGTTGGTATCTTAACCTCTACTCCATCAATGCAGTCAAATCATCTCAGATCATATACGGGATGTATACTCACGAGACGTAAGCGTCGTTTACAATAGGAGGGAGATTGATCTACTATAGCACTCTGGTCAGAGGGCTTGGAATAGTATATACCTAGTCTTGCCATAAATACTGCAACAAAGAATTTTTTTGTTTCTATTGCTAATAACATTTATTACTTTAACAGTGTGTTAGTTTAAAACATAAATATAAAACAACTAGCAGACCCGGCCACGCGTTGCTATGGCTAATGTTTTTGTTATATTACATTTTATTAAACTATTTAAGTGGAACTGTAGGAGAACATCTGTCATGGAGGTCGTCATATTTTTTTACAAATGGCATCTATGTAAAAAAGCAAGTTAAAATAGTATATGACACGTTTGTAGGTTTGACATAGCAGCGCCATTTATTAATTAATTACTCAATCCAGTCAACAGATATCGCCATCTGTTAAAATCGTTTGGAGTTAACAGATAATTGTGAATGTCAAATAATAAGTATATATAGATAATACAAATAATTTGCAATAAAATAATATTGCGACTATAAATTAAGATATAAGCTATCTTATCTTTCAAGTTGAATCAAACTGTACACGGTGTGCAAATTTGATTAAAATCGGTTAAGTAGTTTAAGAGTCCATCGCGGACAAACAACGTGACACGTAATTTATATATATTAAGATTTAAAATATAAAAAGCATATTCGAGGTGGTCCCCATTGGGTGCAATACAGTCCTCTCAACGTTGAGGCCAGTTCTCAATAGAAGCACGCACTTTTTTCATGGGAAAATTCTTCACTGCCAATCGTATGGATTTTTAGGGACTCCAAATTATCATGGTGTTTAGTGCAAGCCATACTCTCTAAAATTGATCATAAAGCATAATACAGCGGATTAAGACTGGGACTAGACGACGGCCAGTCTTCAGCTTTGATGAAGCCCGAAACGAAGACCGAGCTTTATGACCCAGCGCCGAGTCTTGCTGGAAAGACCATTCTTGGTTATTGAACATGGTGTTATTAAGGGGCTTCACTACCTTCTCAAGAATGGTATCTTGACACACGTGTGCCTATGTTTTGATACCTTTTTCACAAAAGTATGGCTCAGTCACTCCTTCATAGCTAAAATCCCACCAAACCATCACTGAAGTCGGATAATACCCACGATGCACTCTGTCGGCTAATTGGCAAGCTTCCTTAGAGCTTTGGGCATAAATACGGTCATTTTGTTTGTTAAAATGTGGTTCAATTATAAAAATTTTCTCATCCGTTAGCAAAATTTTTCTGTAACCTCCCTTTGCGTACTAGGTATATACTATTCCAAGCCCTCTGACCAGAGTGCTATAGTAGATCAATCTCCCTCCTATTGTAAACGACGCTTACGTCTCGTGAGTATACATCCCGTATATGATTAAGTATATACCGATTTTTTCTTGCGTAATTTTTATATGCCTTATTTGAATTTATTCCTTCTTAAGGTTATATATTTTTAAGAATATATTTTAATAACAGGTAGTACGAGTGGTCGAGTTCAGACAGCGTGCACTGTAGCATTGCTGGAGACTGCGGAGTGCGCTGCGCGGGGCACGCTGTCACTAGATGACGTCACCTGCCTCATGGACGGTCTGCAGAGTCCCTGTGAGGTAAACATTTTCATCTGATCATTATCATTCTTTTACCTACCTATCTTATGTATACATTGGTTTTCTTCTTATGCAAGAACCTCCTATTTCTTTTATTTAATAGTAATGCATGCATTCATCATTTCAGTTCATACTTGTCCCACTGTTGGGCTCGAGCCTCCTCCACAAAAGAAGGGAAATTGACCTATATCACGCTGGTCAGACGTGTTGGTATAGGGTTTTATTTTGAGTTTTCCTTCTCTTGCATAGATGTTATATACATACCTGTCTTTTACGACAGCCACGCCAAGACATGGGTAGGTAAATTGTATTCTTACTCCGTCACTACACTGAAAAACTAAGGAATCATTTTTGTATTACAGAACATTACAAAGACACAATTTGCAAAAACGCCAACTACACCTGGATGCAGAATAATTTATATACATACATACCTATCCCATCAAGAATTGTTCTATTCTGGAATTGAACCCATGTAATTTGGCTTGTTGGCGGTTCAATATATGCGGTGTTCAGGGTGTATTGTGTTATTATTGAGAATTTCTTCCGTATGGAGACGGTTTAAAAATACATATCACCATTCCTTTTCTCATCCGTGGGTGTCGTAAAAGCCGTCTTTTAAGGGATATGGTATGCGTAATAACAAATGTGCAATAGATGGTAAACTCGAAATAAAAGCCTACATCACCATTTGTCCAGCGTGATATAGTTTTTAGGATATTTAACCTCTATTGTGAAGGAGTCTCGAGCCCAGTAGTAGCTCATATAAGTCCCACATATCAGTGGTCCCCAAAATATGGTCTACGACCCACTAGTGGGTGGGCCCTGAAATATAAGATAATTCAACATGAAATAAAAACAAACTCACTCCAAATCCTGAGGCTTGACATCGGCGAATATTTTCTGACCACAAAGACCAATATTTTGTACCGTTTTTTAAGAGAGATCAATCCCAAATTTGTCAGTTTTTTGAGAGGTCGAACCCCAAAAAACTTGAGAACCACTGCCATATATGATAATTATATGATATGTAATAATTGAGAATTTCTTGAGTGAAAACCATAATAACGTTAACTCAAGATTCAAAATAGGCACCTCTTGGTGTTTTCCGATATGTCTAAGAAGTTCTTTGGTTACAGGTGGTTCGTGATGGTGCTCTGCGTGCATTCCTATGTGTAGTGGAATGTCTTCCCAGTCTTCTGGAGGATCCTGAATGCGCGCTCACACTTACCAAACGGCTCTTAGTAGCCACTTTTGATGTTTGGGAGTATAACAAGTGAGTTTTACATAACTATACACTCTTCACTAAACTATCTATCTCAGGCCATTCACGTCTGAATGCTAAGCTTAAGCCTCCACCACAATAGGAGGGAAATTGACCTACATCTCAGTGGTTGGACTGGTTGGTATAGGGTTAAATTTCGAGTTTTCCTTGCATACATATCTGCATATTATAATCGCTTAGTCGTCTATTATGATATCCACTAGTTTCACCACACGGAAAAACTATGTTTCTACATTATTCTACATATTCTCGCTTCTATCAACTGCTTTACTTCTATGGTTAACTTTTTATCTTTACTGATATGCAGTTTTTTTTAAGACAACACTGCTCTGAGGAATAAAGCCTTGTGTTCTGAAGGACTTTACAAATTATTCAGACAAAGTATTGTCCTAGGTGGAACCCTAACTCGCGACACTTGACACAGTAGTTTGATATCTTAACCGCTACGTCATCTGCGTAATCAAATTTAACTACCAAAATTTGGTATTTAATATCTTGAATTACTTTTGTTAGAAGTTTCAGGTATGCCAATACGAACCAAGTATGTTACTTGGTTCGTATTGGCATAGTTTATGCATTTGCAGTACAGTTTTGTGGCCATGGCACATTAAAAATGGACTAAAGGCCTGACATTATAGACAAGTTTTACGGCCATCTTCAACCGGATATTCCTCCAAAACCATGGTTTTTCAAATTCAAAAATATCGAACAAAGTCTCTCCTCTTCAATTTGCCGCATGCGGTTGGGTCACTGTTGCTCTCCTGTCTTTTTAAATAAAATTAAAATAAGAGACCATTCCTTATGTGAATGTGGTCTTGGCGAAGGTTCCATAGATCATATTCTCTTTTCTTGTCCTAAATTGCGTTTTTCCCTTTATGATTGTCTTCCTCCTACTATTCCCCGCCCTACTAACTCACGTCTCTTACTATCTCTAATTTTCTCTCCTTTTCATAAAACCTTATCAAAATTTATAAAAATCAACAATATTAGATTGTAATCCCAAACCCATGATCAATTACTGCTTTTAGAAATAGAAACAGAGCCAATACATTTAATATAATACTTTATTATAAATACGGATCATCTTCTTATACCGATCAACTTGTGTCTCTCACTTTTCCCTCAATGTTACTCGACATTGGCAAATTTGTGGCAACCCTACGCCGCTGAAGCCATAATAAGAAGTTGAAGTTAAAGTTGACATTATAGACATGTATGTATTTTTTTATAGACCAAAACTATTAGCGTAATAAATAAATCCATCTATCTCGAACGACTTTACAGACATGTAATTTACGGACAAAAATTACATACAGACTCAGCACAATAATTTGTGGATCGCAGAATAAATTGTCCTGTGAATCGAATCCAGAACACTCGACACGAGGTTGGTCCATAGACCACACCGCTATCTGTGAAAATTTAACTTTCTAAATTCTAAAACATCATTGTAACAGGAAATTAGCCGAAGATCTGTGGAGTCAGTTACCACTAGCACAACAGTGGAGTCGCGAACCAGAATTGGTGGAGCTGATGCTGCAAGAGGTACAACATCCCGCTGAACCGATACAGCGCGCCGCGGCCGCTGCGCTCGCACACCTCGTCGAGAAGAGCACGGACACAGCAGCTCCTGAACATGTATTGCAGCGACTGCAGGATATATACTCAGAGAAATTACCTGTGAGAACACATACATAGCCTTCTGAGCACTCTTTTCTATTTTTAGTGTGGTGACGGAATAAGAATACAATTTCCCTATAACTCTCCTGCACGTAAGTGTTATAGAAGACGACTACAAGAAAAGGAAAACTCGAAATAAAATCCTAGACTAACCCGTCTGACCAGCGTCAAGAAAGTGAAGGGAGTGTGAATCCGTGAATGGTTCGGTAATACTAAAAGAATGAATAAAACCCAGCACATGCAAACACTCTGAGAAAATTGGGCTGTCTGCTCTGTCGCTCACCGAACCAAGTGCAGTAACAAATTGCTACTACTCAGATGACAATTCTACCCAGATTTCTGTGAGAGTGTGGTACTACCTCGAACAGACCGGCCCGCGACTGTAGACAGAATATTGTCAACAGTCTGCTCTGGCGTGGCTCTTACCACAGGTCAATTTCTACTCTATTGTGGAGGAGGCTCCAGCCCGCAGTGGGACCTACTCATATATGCGTTGAAATGATGATTACGCACAAGTTTCTTCTCTGACTCACTCAAAATCACTTTTGTTTTAATACCGTAATCGCTAGCTACAGTAGATGTTATACATTTCTCAATACATAGATACTGCTTACCCTCCTGATGAACCTCAGACGATTTCTATAACTCCCATGGGCTAGCAAGGGGTGGTGACAATTCTATTGTTGTCCCGTCATCACAGAGGGAGCTTGTCAACAACGGATTTATAGTTATATTTACGGTCTATTCAGCTCATATACGTCCCACTGGTGGTCTCGAGCCTCCTCCACAATAGGAGGGATTATTTTTTTTATGACCACACCCTGTACAGGAAATTAATCCTTGTATTGCGGGGGACTTTACAAACATATAATTAATGGATACAAATTACATCCAGACTCAGAACAACAATTTGTAGATCGCACAAAGTGTTGCCTGCGCGAGATTCGAACCCATTGGAGGTTGGCTGGACTGGCACTGTAAGTTGGTAGCTTAACCGTAGTAGTGGCCATTACTATAGACTATACTGGTCAGGCAGGTTGGTATAGGGTTTTATAATATTTTGATATTATTCTTTATTAATTGTTTTATATTATTGTCATATTGTATTTATTATTTAGTTAAATATTATTTGATAAAATATAATGTTAACTTATGATTAATATTTTGATACTATATTTTATTATTCGTTTATTGCCATATATATTACATGTCTTAATTTAATATTTAGTTAAATGTTATTTGGTAAAATATAATATTAAATTATGATTAATATGTTGATATTATATTTTATTATCTGTATAATATTATTGTCTTACTATATATAACTATATTAATTTTCTAATTTTACTTATAATATCGCATTAGGTTAAATGTCCTGTAAAGGTATTATAATTGCTTGTAAATAAATAAATATATTTCGAGTTTTCCTTCTCTTGCATAGATGTGATATGCGTATTATATCTCTTTGTTGTCTTTTAAGACATCCACGGACAAGACAAGGAGTGGTGAATTGTATTCTTACTCCGTCACCACACGGAAATATTGTCGTCTATATCACTTTTTAATTATCCGCCTCTTGGAGTGGCCTTTATCCAACAATAGACATTATCAGACTGATTTAAAATTTTTTGCACTTATGATATGTGTACCCTTTGCAGCTGATTCCTGCCAAGCTAGATCAGTTTGGGCACGAGGTTGAGGCAGCCCTGGACGAGTGGGGTGCTCGCCGTGGTGTAGGTCTGGCACTACGAGAGCTGGCCCCGCGCCTACCTGCTCATGCGGTGCCGCCTGCTATGCGCTTCTTTGTGGAGCGCGCTCTGGCAGATCGACATGATCAAGTACGAGATCAGATGCTCGCCGCTGCAATGGCTATCGTCGATTTGCACGGAAAGGTAATCAACCCCATTAATGTTCATACACTTAATTATAAAAGCGTCATATTATCCTCCATAAACTGTCTGTCTCTATCCTTACTAATATTATAAATGCGAAAGTAAGTTTGGTTGGTTATTATGCTTTCACGCTTAAACCACCTAACCAATTTCAAAAACTCTTTCACCAATGGAAAGCTATAATATCAGGGAGTAACATATATTTTGTCCCGGTATTCCCACTGGAACGGGAACTACGCAGGTAAGGCAACTGAAACCGAAGCGAAACGAGTGCGGGTTGCTAGTACATAATATATTCAAAATAAATATATCTACCAACGTGTTAATATTGGTATCTAGTAGTGATACAGAAGGAAACAACCGTTCGAGCCTTTGAAATTATAAGAAATATATAAAGATAATGTTTGAACGCATCCTATAAAATCTTCACAAACTATGGAATATGTATTATTTCATTGCTACATTATTTTTTAAAAAAACAACGCCCTTACCGTTGAATATGTTATTGCATTGTGGGGGACTTCACAAACATATAATTCGCATCGATAAAAAAACCGACAAATTAAATTTCACGTTCATATGTTTTAGGAAACTCTGAGCAGTCAATTACCAGTGTTCGAGAACTTCTTAGACAAAGCACCCAAGTCTGGCGGATATGATGCGGTACGACAATGTGTGGTACTGCTCGTGGGATCCCTGGCACGTCACTTAGAGCCGAAGGATCCGCGCATCAAACCGATTACCCTGCGATTGGTAGCTGCACTATCCACGCCGAGTCAACAGGTCTGTATTAATTACATTGACATGTGACATTCAAGTGTATAAAAATGACGTCTCTACGAAGACACAGTGCCAGTTCTAGCGTTATCAGTGACTTAACTGAAATTCAAACCCATAAGAAATCAAAGCAAAAAATATAAAGAATTTATTATTAATAAATAGCCTTCTACCACTTGTCGATGTCGTAAAAGACGACTAGAGAAATAATACGCACATAACATCTATGCGAGAGATGGAAAACTCGAAATAAAATTCTACACCAACTAGCATGGTATAGTAAAATCAATTTCCCTCCTGCTCGAGCCCAACAACGGGACGTATATGAGCTGAAATGATGATGAAGAAATAGCCTTGTATGTTCGTATAGAATTTTATGTCTAGTTTTCCTTCTCTTGCATAGTTGTTATCTGCTTATCATGTCTCTTAGGCCTCATTTACGGAGACGCGGCGCGTCGCGCGTCTCGATATGCTGCGCGGCCCGCACTAAATTCAAATGTAGGGCGTTGGATGAGTGCGTTTATGGAGAAGCGATTTTACACGCGTTTGCTTGAAATGGAGCGTGTTCTACGGCCGAGCCCGCGGATGGCATCGTCACGTCTCACGCGGCGTTTATCGCGGCGGCGATTCTCGATGAAGCGATGCCTGTGGCGGAACCTTCTGCCAGTCTCATTTGCTAATCGTGCAACACAGACGTAGTTACCGTCGCAACGGAGTATGATATGATAGACTTTTTAGAAGAAAATTGTATTTTAAAAAGTGAGTTATTTAATATAAAGAGTGGCCCAGTGTTTATAATAGCGGAACATGAGAAGTTTGGGTCGGATTAACGGAGGACCCCGCGTGCGCCGCAGCGATGCTCGCCGCGTGCTCCGCTACACGCTTGAGAATACCACGCGGGCGCAACGGCGGGCATCGCCACTCTACCCGCCTTGCGTCTCTATAAACAACATCCCATATTGCTATAAGTCTGTGTTTACGCGTGCGATGATACGTGCCGCTTCACGCGCCGCCGCTACGTAAACAATAAAAACGTCCGACGCGCCGCGAGACGCCACGCCACACGCGACGCGCCACGCCCCGCGTCTCCGTAAATGAGGCCTTAGGCGTCTTTTACGACACCCACGGCCAAGACCCCTGTCTTAAAAGAGGTAGTGACAATTTGTATGCTTAATTTTAGGTTCAAGAAGCCGTAAGCAACTGCTTACCACATCTGGTGGGCTCACCGGCACTTGAGAAAGAAATACCAACCATCATGAACAAACTTATGAAACAATTGCTCACCGCTGAGAAGTACGGTGATAGGAAAGTAAGTATAATTTCGTTTTGAACTCTCATTATGGTAGATATTAGGATTGTGGGTTGGTACCCGAGAGGGTAACACCTCAGGCGAGCTACTGAAGCCAATCCATCGATACTGGTGGTCCGTTCAATAGGCGGTCACGAATAGGAAGGCGGGTTGTAGGCTCGCCGCCGTTCTGCCGCCCCGAACGTACCGGGTAGAGTGTGACAAAACCGTAGTCTTGTCAAAAAAAGAGATATTAGGTTTTTACTATTGAAACCATATGAATCTTACAATTACACATTCTTATATAGAAGATATTTGTATTTTATGCTGGTAATATAACAAAAAAAACGTCCTGTTTGTTTGTGTTTTTACTTGTAAATATTTCATGTATTCATTCACACCAACAATAAAATGACATAAATGATTTTACTGGAAACGATTACAAATTTGCTTGTTTTTCTTAATGATTTAAGGGTTTTTAAGCGACTGCTAGTTAATAACTGCGTATAATAAACATATATATGCCGTAATCTTAATTAATGTTATAAAACAATTTTGTCTGTTTATGGCGCTTTCAAGCTGTCAGCTCATCTTCTTGAAACTTCAAATATATCTTGTCAGGGATACATAAAAGTTAATATGATATGCTTAAAATAATAACGTATAGAAGGTAAGTTCACGCGCAAAAAGTGAAGCATTTCAATTGGAGCCTAATGGAGCTTACGCCGGAACCGTTCTGTAATGTACAAGGTCACTGTACTGCACGTACGTACGCAACTCTTAAAAAATTAAAATGACGATTTGTGCATTCAAATGGTGTCACAACACATTTGAAAAACGTAAAAAGTATATTAACATTACTTTTAAAAGTATTTCGACGATTTATGTTAATAAAAACAAAATTTGATTTCATTATTTGTATAGTGGAGTGCGTGTGTACGTGTGTAATCGTCTGCACGCATGTAGTATTGTTTGCTTCATATTTTTGATGGCTTACGTATGAACTCTATCCTTCTATACGTTATTATTTAAGATGATACGTTTATACGATAATGTTTGTTACATAGCTAGTAATAGATAATAATTAAAATAGTTAAAATTTTGTGTAAAGTCGTACATCATGTTTGAGGTATCCTCTACCTGTCTTATGATGACTTAAAGAGATTGATGTATTAGTGTTGTGCATTATTTTCCCTGTAGTGACGGAGTAAAAATACAAAACACATCGCCCTATATTACCCAAGTGCTTCGTAAAAGACTTTGTAAATGTTCTTCATAAATTTTCGAGTGTATATTCATGTAGGTATATGTGTATTTGTATATATATATTTCTATGAGTATGTATTATATGTAAATATATGTAAGGTTTATTATTTTTCATATTATTGTTATTTAGATATACAGGTATATATTTTTTTAACATAAACTGAAGTAGTTATCTCAACAATTTTCAATATAAATGGCACCTACTATAATATTTCGTTATCACCCAAAGGTTGACTGGAAGAAAATGCCTATGGCATTAAGTCTCCTATGTACTTGTGCATAAAATTTAAATAAATAAATAAAGTCAAAGAACGTATTTATGTTTCACAAAGTGTACAATGGTACTGTTGTGCTAGACTACAGTTACATATGTAATAATCCCTCTACTAATAGTTTGAATTATTCGCATAATTCTTTTAATCGTCTTTAGTTTTATAACAAAAGTTAATTATGGTTTAGGGTGCTGCATACGGTATTGCCGGCATCATCAAGGGTCTCGGCATACTCTCACTAAAACAGTTGGACGTGATGGGAAAGCTTACTGAAGCTATACAAGAAAAAAAGAACTACAAATATAGAGAAGGTAAAGTATTTAAGATATTATTTTCCTCTAAAATATTTTATGATTATTAAGATATTCAATCTCCATGTGGTGACAGAGTAAGAATACAATTCACCACCCCCTATCTTGCCTGTGGCTATCGTAAAAGACCACTAAGGGTTATAAAATGTATATAATATATAGATATTATACATGCAAGAAAAAAAAAGCTCGAAATAAAACGTTGTATCAACACGTCTGACCAGCATGGTATAGTAGGTCAATTTCAATGTCAACAGTGGGACATATATTTGTTGTGCTGATAATGACGATGATGATTCTATTATTCCTATATTAAATTGTGTTACGAGGCGTTGAGGTATTCAATGACATTGAAGAGATGGGTTGCTATAGTATTTGATGTTAAATTTTCTTATCCTACGCAAAAATAAGGTTATTATTTCTTTCTTAACGTTTTTCACCTCTTTAGAAGCGTTAACATCGTTATTCTCAAGGTACTCTCAAATAAGGACGATAATGCAACTTAAAATTTGACCCACATTAGCCTGATTGTTAAGGCGGTTGGAACGGATATGCAAATAGATTTAGGTTGATGCCCTACGTGTGATTTTTTGTGTTTATTCGCAATTTTTTTTTATGCAATAATAGCTAACCCGTGTAAATTCGCCTGCGTTCAGCTTTGTAATATTAGTATAGATAACATGTCAAATATTTTAAAAATGTTTAGGTGCATTATTTGGCTTCGAGATGTTGTGCTACAAGTTGGGTCGTCTGTTCGAGCCGTACATAGTGCACGTGTTGCCACATCTGCTGCTCTGCTTCGGCGACAGCTCACAGTACGTGCGTGCCGCAGCCGACGACACCGCTAAACTCATCATGAGCAAACTGAGTGCTCACGGCGTCAAACTGGTGTTACCATCACTGTTGCAAGCGCTGCAAGATGACAACTGGAGAACTAAAGCGGGTTAGTGAAACATGTACAGTAATTAAATATTTAATATAGTTGTAAATTCTAGCGTTTTCACCCTCATATTTCTCTTTCTCGTGAGAATATAGTAATCAAAATATGGCCTGTTACTCGCTGATAATGTAGTCTTCCAAATAAACTCTCATTAGCATTAAAATATTAGTATGGAGAGTAGAGGTAAGGAGCATCGTCTCTATAGTTGTCACAAAATAAGAGGCCCGTTTTGACATTTGGTCCTACCGATGTAATTAGTGATGAACCATACGACTCGCTTCTCGATACCCACGATATATCGATTCAAGTTTGTATGAGTATATAATCGATTTGAATATGTATTGTAAAGTGCATTGGATTAAAGTTCTGATTTGAAAATTTTACTTAAACTGTGATATTGTAGGTATTTTGAAATGATACAATGTTACAAATGATTATTTTTCTATCATTTAATATTTTTGTTGCAATAACATTCACTCAATCACAAAAATATCGAGAAATAGTGACTCTTTAGTCAATCATTTTCTTAAGATGATGAGCCAAAATTGTTAGTTGAGCTATCGTCACCCATATATATATTATTTCATTCTCATATTGTCAATATTGACGTCCCGAATTTTCAGTAAAAATCACTACACAGCTGGTGAAATTCTATAATTAGTTGGTCTGAATACTAGTATTAAAATTAATAACACCGGCCAAGTACGAGTCTGCCTTAAAAATATATCTTGATCGATTTATTTTTCCTTAACCAATTATTAATAGTCTGTGGACAATATGAAAAAATCGTTATGCCACAGCACTTAGCCCAGTGGGCGGTACCCGTCAATGAAAAACCTTCAAAGCATTGCGATCGGTAAAAATAGAGAACTTCTTGGGCGTGAACTGTCAAAACGGGCCTTTTATTTTGTGACAACTATAGTATGAAGTGTCCATCAAAACACGTCCAACAATGGTGACGCTACGATACCATAGTATAAATTTAAAAAAAAAGTGCCATATGTAAACTTCAAGTCAATTAAACCTTCAAACAATCAGCAAACTTCGACCCTCCACTATACCAACGCCTCTTTATTTAATACTATTTTGTGGACACTGCGATAAAAAGCCATAAGAGAGCCCCTTGCCTCTACCCTCTATAAACATTAGTTAGGAATTAGTAAATTTAGTAATATACATACTGAACATCCAAAAAATTTCATCAAAATCAGTCCAGCCATTGAGGAGGAATTCTGTCATAGAAGAATTTTTTATTAAGATATATATTTATAACTATGTGGTGACAGAATACAGTCAGCACTCTTTACATTTCTGTGGATATAGTAAAATCGTTGAAGGAACTTCAGCAGATAACATTATCGCAACTGAAAAAACTTGAAAAAGAGACTTTTTGAGATAAGTCTAATTTCACTTATTTCGAGGAGTCTCATGCTTAGCAGTGAAACATGTATCGACTAAGAGGATAAAATGAATAAATATGGTAATTTACGCAACGTATTTCCAATAGCTAGGGCTCAAATCCTACACGCGGTAATGTTATTATGTATTTTGATTATAAATTTATGATTATTTGTAGTAAATTATACAATTATAGAGATGGCCTCTGAAAATTAAGTTACCTTATTATTTCAATAATTATTTAATTTTATATTTAATTGAATGTTTAATAGTTTTTATTTCTTGTAGGTTCCATCGAACTTCTAGGCGCCATGGCCTATTGCGCACCGAAGCAGCTGTCTTCGTGTCTCCCGTCCATCGTACCAAAACTCATCGAGGTGTTGAGTGATTCGCATATGCGCGTACAAGAGGCCGGAGCTGAAGCGCTCAAGGTTATCGGTTCAGTCATCAGAAATCCTGAAATTCAAGGTAAATATTGACAAAAAATGAATTAATATTTGCTAATTTCGTTATAAAAGTTTCCAACATATCCAAAAAGTAGTCCTTTACCCCTGGTGGGACTCGAACCCACAATCCCCGGCTTAGGAGGCCGATGCCTTATCCATTAGGCCACAGGGGCTGTTGAGCAATATTCTGAAATTATGTAGCGTATATTGAAGGGTATTTCTGCTGAATTTTTTTTTCAATTAAAACACAACACGGATTTCTAGTAATATAAAAAACATGCCTTACTGTAGTTTACTACTGAATTAACCATTATGGTTTAATCCTGCCTCGTGAATGCAGTCGTTGAAAAACTTGAGAGGATGGATGAAATTTTTGAACGAACACTTTATATCTGTGAAAGATTGGTTTTAATATAAGAATAACATACTTCGCTCTAACTGTTGCGGAGACTATTGAGTCTCCCGATTCAATAATGAAATGCATTGTGTAAAAAAATTAAAAGATTAAAAATTCAGAAGATGACAAATTCAGTAAATTTATACGACTTCCAAGTTAAAGTAAGGAGTGATTCGTTATCACTTGTAACCAAATATCTGTCGCAAGTGACAGTTTTTTGTATCGCATTTTGGTGGCAGCAAGCAACGGTAGGCAGTGACCTGGCTCTCGTGAGAAAAGTGCTCTTCTTAAACCTTTTTAAAGAAGGACATATCATAGCGCTATCGAAGTACCTTTCAAACGTGTCTTTACTAGTTGATCAGATTTCAATTAAAGAGGGAATAATAATGAAAGGTAATATAATGTTGTGTCTATCTTCTATCAGCCATCGTCCTCGTGCTACTCCAAGCATTACAAGATCCATCAAACAAGACATCAGCGTGTCTCCAGACCTTATTAGACACGAAGTTCGTGCATTTCATCGATGCGCCCTCCCTGGCGCTCATCATGCCGGTGGTACAGCGCGCATTCCTCGACCGCAGCACGGAGACGAGGAAGATGGCCGCTCAGATCATCGGCAACATGTACTCACTCACCGATCAGAAGGACCTTATGCCGTACTTACCTAATATTATACCTGGATTGAAGAGTTCACTGCTTGATCCTGTGCCGGAGGTTAGCATATACTATCCCAACACATCATCATTTCAGCTCCTACACGTCCCACTGTTGGGCTCGAGCCTCCTCCACAGTAGGAGGGAAATTGATCTTACTATACCATGCTGGTCAGACAGGTTGTTATAGGGTTTTATTTCGAGTTTACCTTCTCTTGCATTGATGTTGTGTACGTATTATATCCCATAGGTGTCTTTTACGACATCCATGTTCATGTCATGATAGAGGCAACTCATATTTATACATAGATATTACTAACAAATTCTCAAGGTTTCGCCCGCGTAGTTCCTATTCCTAAGGTACTTATATAGGCAGTTACCTGGTATCAAAATATTATCAATATTGGTACAGTAATTTTGAAGATTACCCAGAACAAACAGACAGACAGAATTTTTTGAAACTTATTTAGGTATATCTATCGGGTAAATAACCATGTCAGCATGAAATAAAGCTATTATTTTGATATTACAAACAGACATCATTTCGTCCCACATAAGTTTGACTATTGGACTATTACCTCCTCCACAATGGGAGAGAAATTGACCTACTACCGCGCTGGTCAGACGTGTTGGCATAAGTTTTATATCGATTTTGCCCTCTCTTAAATTTTATCTGAATGTGATATCCCTTAGTCCGCTTTTACGACACCCGTGAGCAAGAGAGGGGGTAGTAAATTATATTCCTTCTCCGTCACCACACGGATCACAGACACTTAAATTATATTTATTTGTATGCATGAAGAAATGAGAAAAAATTTGATCTTTTGTACCGTTTTAAAACTCAATGTAAGTAAAAAAATATCTATACCAATAAATAAAATTGGAGTGTCTGTTTGTAATATCAAAATAATAGACTTTTTTCATGCTCACACCGTTATTTGCACCACACCTATGCCTAAAATAGCAATTAAAAAATTTTTGTCTGTCTGTCTGTTTGTTCCGGGTAATCTTCAAAACGGCTGGACCGATTTCAAAAATTCTTTCACCAATGGAAAGCTATAATATCAGGGCGTAAACTAGACTATATTTTATCCCGGTATTCCCACGGGAACGAGAACTACGCGGGTAAAACGACTATAACCTATAACCGAAGCGAAGCGAGGGCGGGTTGCTAGTATAAAATATAAGTTGAAAGTTGAAAATCCGAAGGCTGCGCATAGGATTAAGTTTCCTTATAGGATATACCTTCCCTTTCCGTTCCAACTTGTTCCTTTTCCGTATTCCTTCCCATCTTGGGGTGTACAGTAAATCGATTAACCATAGAAAAGTTGTGGGTATCCTTTAGTCTAATTCAAAATATTAAAATGGGTTTGTTTTTGAATGTCTAAAATTATATTGTTATTGTTCATACGCAGGTACGTTCAGTATCGGCTCGTGCCCTTGGAGCTATGGTCAAGGGAATGGGTGAGAGTAGCTTTGAGGAATTGCTACCTTGGCTCATGCATACGCTCACGTCAGAGTCCAGCTCGGTGGACAGATCGGGCGCCGCGCAGGGCCTATCCGAGGTTGTCGCAGGACTTGGTGTGCATAAACTACATAAGATCATGCCAGGTAGGTTTCAAGAGGTTTGAAATTAACTGTCATTGATCGAATTAGGGAAAATTTGAAAGCGATTACGAGTGCGAGATTATCTGTGTGTGAAATGGTATACGTATTGAGGAGACATTTTCTTTTTAGTTTCTTCACAGGGGCTGGGTCATCTAAATACATAAAAATTTTAAACCTAAACATTTTACATATGCATTGCAAACTTTAAAATTGCAAAATTTAATTAATGTTGGAATTTACCTGCGTGTTTGTTTGTTTATTGAGGGATGTTGCAGATATTATCAGTCGTCATCATCATCCTGCTCTCATCCCAATTACTTGGGGATCGACGCATCACTCCTCGATAACACATCTTGCAAAAGTCAATAGTTTTATGACCGGCCGGCTACCTGACATTAACCTTCCATGGGAATATAATTGTTGAATATAATTGTAGACTGCAACAGATGGAGTTGACCCAGGACGATGTTAAGCTCCTAGTCGTTTTTTATTACACCCATGCAACGTAAGGGTTGATATTAATAGAAAGAAAAATTACTCAAACGTAGATTTTCTGCTGAGTATGGACTTCGGACGGAGCCTCCTACGGCTGTAGACAGACGACTGTCGACAGTGCTTCTTCCCCTTAAAAAATTAATAATTTATTTTTATGCAGATATCATAGCGACAGCCGAGCGTACAGACATAGCGCCACACGTCAAAGATGGCTACATCATGATGTTTATATACATGCCGGGCGCATTCACCGACGAATTCACACCATACATTGGACAAATCATCAACCCAATATTGAAAGCGCTCGCTGACGAGAACGAATACGTGCGCGAGACCGCACTCAAAGCCGGACAGAGAATAGTTAACTTGTACGCTGAATCAGCTATAACGTTACTCCTGCCAGAGTTGGAGAGGGGTCTATTTGATGATAACTGGCGTATAAGATACAGTTCAGTTCAGTTATTGGGTGATTTGCTGTATCGTATATCTGGTGTATCCGGTAAGATGAGCACTGAAACCGCTTCTGAAGATGATAACTTCGGTACTGAACACTCCCACAAAGCGATTATCAATGCTCTCGGCCCGGAGAGGAGGAATAGGGTATTGGCTGGATTGTATATGGGTAGGAGTGATGTGGCCCTCATGGTGAGACAAGCCGCTTTGCACGTTTGGAAGGTGAGTACTATTTGATTATTTTTTTTAGTTTTCAGTGTACAATCAAAAAACTCTTGAGCAATATTTTGAATTTAAATCGCCACGATAAGGTATAAGGTAAGTGGTTTGCTGATCGAAGTTGATGCTAGGATAAGTAAAGACTTACGATGACTTGTATTCTTAAGCCATATGGGGCTTAAGATAGCAACAGATCTTGCCTGAAAAGATCCAGCGAGAGATGTAGCAGGATTGATCTTTTCATTGGCAGTATACCACGTCGAATGTGAATTGACAAACATGACACAAATGTATGCCATATTCGTTGGTATTAATTAGCAACATAAGGATTTTATTCCTAGTGGAACTTGTTTTCTTCAAAATAATACATATAAATTGATTGATTACAGGTGGTAGTTACGAACACGCCGAAGACCCTACGTGAAATCTTACCCACACTGTTTGGTCTTCTGCTGGGCTGCCTTGCTTCCACCAGCTATGATAAGCGGCAGGTTGCCGCTAGGACACTTGGAGATCTCGTGAGAAAGGTGAGAACACAAGTACAGCTTTTAGCTGATCTTTACGCCCAGTATTTTTAAACATTATCAGTATCCATGTAGTGATGAAGTAAGATAATAGAATCTTTAAAAAGTTCTCGCTGTTTTTTTTAAACTTAAAAATTTTATTTAAAATATAAGGAACTAAAACGTTTTAATAAAAGTATTGCCCATCACTAGTGACCACTTTCTGCCATTTTTCTGGCAGTATACGAATTCCGCGTCGGAAACACAACTTTTCTTTTGACGATATCCAAGAATCGACTTATCTTTTAGTTTCTTCGTAAGAATGAAAACTCTGGTCACCTGAGCCATGTGCCATTTAACGGAATAGGTGTAAATCAGGAATACTCCGGGTGAGGTAGAACTTCCCATCGAAGCATTTCCAGGTTGGTTTTCACTGGTTTTGCAACATGAGACCGGGCGTTGTTATGTCTGTCTGTCGTGTCTCTTCTCGTATAGCGGCCGTTTTTCTTTTAGGGCTCAACTCAGACGCATCATATGAAGTCGATAGCAATCTCCCGTGTTAGCCTCATTCGGTTTGAGCAGCTCATAATAAATTAAACCCAACCTCATAATAATTTGACCAAATCCTGAGAAGCTTCGAATCATATTTTTTTTAATTTTGCGCGCGATTTCGATGCATGACCCATCTTACCCCATGGTTTTCTACGCTTTGGATTATCATAGTGTATCCATTTTTCATCGCCAGTCGCAGTACAGTGCAAAAATATTTTTCTTTTCTGCCGTTGAAGCAGTAGTTTACATGTAACAGAACGCCGTTTGATGTCTTTAGGCTTCAATTCTTATGGCACCCAATGTCCTTCCTTCTGGATGATTTCTAACATTTTTAAACGTTTTGAATCAGTTGATTCATCAACTTGTATTGTTTTTCCAAGTTCTGTTAGCGTCTGAGATAGGTCTTCATCGAGTAATACCTCCAATTCTTAGTATCTATCTTCATAGCATAACTTATTACATACTTGTAACCTGCCCTCGCTGCGCTTCGGTTTTAGTCGCCTTATCTGCGTAGTTGCCATTCACGTGGATATACCGGAATAAAAGGTAGCCTAAGTTACTTCTTATATAGACAGCTATCTGGTAGTAAAATATTATCAAAATCGGTCCAGCCGTTTTGAAGATTACCTCAAACAAACAGACAAAAATATTTTAAACCGGTTTTAAGCATAGTTATTGTGCAAATAACCGTATCAGCATGAAAAAGTCCATTATTTTGACATTGCAAACAGACACTTCAATTTTATTTATTTGTATAGAGTATAGATTTAGTTTCTCCATAATTTTCTTTGTTTTATTTTTGTTTCTAATTTGTAATGAACAATAGGTAGGTTTTATTAAGATGCTTTGAAAAAAAAAACAATACTTATTTATATTTTTCGTTTACAGTTGGGTGAACGTGTTTTACCAGAAATAGTTCCTATCTTGGAGCGCGGGTTGCGCTCAGAGCGAGCTGACCAGAGACAAGGTGTATGCATAGGCCTAGGAGAGATTCTCGCTTCAACATCAAGAGATGCCGTGCTCAGCTTTGCTGATGGACTAGTATGTACAACATTCATTATATTATCCATTGTGGTTTAGGTTTTATGATCTATGGTGTTAGTCATGCTCACTGAGAGACCTTTCTATCAATATGCTTCAGGAGAATGATGGCTTCTCTAATAATTACACTCATGATCGGGTGCCGGTTTTGGGACCTGGTTCAACTATTATCTCTTGCATTATTATTTAACTGCACAGACAGCGTAGTGGTTAAGATAGCGACCTACAGCGCCAGTGGGCGTGGGTGCGAATCCCATGCAGGACAATACTTTGTGCGATCCACAAATTGTTGTTCTGAGTTTGGATGTAATTTGTGTCCGTTAATTGTATGTTTGTAAAGTCACGCACAACACAAGGATTATTACCTTAGTGGAGAGTGTCTTTAAAAACATTAGATTTTTAAAACATATCGTAGCTGAGAACATCAAACTGGGGCTAATGCTTTTCAAACATGTTGTATACAATTTTATATAGTTATTTAAAATTTCCTGTAGTGACGGAGTAAGAATACAATTCACCAACCCCTCTTTTTTTTTTATGGGTGAGCTATGGTAAGCGCACGCGTGGTCCTGTCCGTCCGGGGCGATGAAAGGACGGCGTGCGGGACCATAACCCACCCGTACCCACGTCACCTCGTTGTTGGGCCGACCACCGGAGCAGATGTGACTTGTCATCAGTGGTCGGCCCGACGGAATACCCTTTCGGGTAACCTCACCTCTCGACGTACTGGGACGTCGGTCGCCATCGCGCGGTCAGCCTCTCTGCGGGTGACGGACAATTCCCCGGTCCGATCACCCGCGGCCTCGGCTAGGGCGGCATTAGGCGCAGATACTCGCGCCTGCGCCGCCCGAGTCGCCGGCGGCGGAACGTGTCGCCGAATAGGAGCTCTACTCGCACACGATCCGCCGCCTCCTTCCGTGAGATTACGGCCTCACAGAAGGCGGCGACCTTCTGTGAGGCCGACCAACCCCTCTCTTGCCCTTGTATGTCGTAAAAGACTACTACAATTATATATAAATCATACCAAATCTACGCAAAAGAAGGAAAACTCGAAATGAAACCATATGCCAACCCGCCTGACCAGCGTGGTATGTCAGTTTCCATCCCATTGTGGACGTAGCTATAAAAAAATAAATATATAGATTTAAAAAAAATTAAAACGGTAGACCGCTGAATTTCTGGTCGGATCTTCTCGGCTTGCATGCGCTTTTCAAAACGGTGCTAGATTATTAAATTCATTTCAAACAAAATGTAAAAATTTGCAATTACATATTAAAAATGGACAATATATAAGTACTCTCACTGAGATTGTATATAATAAATTATTTTAAATTCTTGTATGTGTATTATTCAGGTGCCGACTGTACGCACAGCACTGTGCGACCCGTTGCCCGAGGTGCGTATGGCTGCGGCGCGCACCTTCGACAGTCTACACGCTACCATAGGCAACAAGGCGCTGGACGACATATTACCGCAGATGCTAGAGGGGCTCAAGGACAGTGATCAACAAGTCGCGGACGCAACACTCGACGGACTGAAACAGGTAAACATTAGAATCTAAACATCTATCTGCACATATGGCGTAGTAGGCGGGTGACCGACCACCGGAGCAGGTGACTTGACGTCAGTCGTCGGTCCGACGGAATACCCCTTTGAGGAGTACCCTCTTCTCGACCGACGTCCCCCAGCCTCTCGGCGGGTGACGGACTAAGCTCCCGGTCCAGTCAGCCGCGGTCTCGGCTAGGGACAAAATTCATTCCTTGGCGCTCAATCGTGCTCAGTCGTTATGTGCAGACTTTAGATTCGTTTGGCATATCAGATTTCAGAAAACCCTTTAATATTTTACTGGTAGGCTACATGTATTAATTATGTAATCTATGAATACACAATTCCTACAATTTAATAGTGATAGGAGCACACTGTTGACATTTGTCTGTCTACAGCCACGCGTCAATCCGTCCGAGATAGTACCACACTGAGCAGACAATGGACTGCCGAGTAGTAGCAATTTGTTACTGCGCTCCGTTCGGTGAGCGAGAGCCCAACGTTCTGGGGGTGTTTACGTGTAGTGGTTTTAGTGATGGTTTTAGTAGCACCGAACAACATTGCATGTATTCACACTCCCTTCACTTTCTTCACGGTAGGCAGCGACTTTACAAAGGTCCACAAGTGGCAACAACGCATACTATCAAGTGTACTGTTTGCTCATTTGCCACAGTTTGCAATAAAAAACTAAAATAGAAAGGAAAGTGCGGCAAGCAATATTATACAAAACATTTTTTGAAGTGAAACTTCTTTAGAATCGTTGTGATTTCAAACCGGATGCAACGGAAAAAACGACAGATAAGAGACACAAATACAAAAATGTGTAGGATGAAGCCGGCAAAGAATGAGACAGAAATATATATACTATTTTATATTATTTTTAAATCCGTCTATAATTGACGGATTAAAGGATAAAGAAGTTTCACTTCTGACATGCGTACTTTGCACGCACGCTTTTTTTTTTATAAAGACACTGGCAACATATCTCATACGGCCTAATTAAATATTTCAATTCATTAAATTTAACGTATACGTGATTTTATGTGTGTTTGTATGTCTATAGATAATGGCGATAAAGTCACGCGCTGTGTTGCCATACCTGATACCGGTGCTGACTGGTGGTGGTGTGGACACTCGTGCGCTATCCGCGCTGGCTGCGGCCGCGGGCGGTGCACTCGCTAGACACCTGCCCCGGGTGCTGCCCGCATTGTTGGCGGCACTCACTCACGCACCGAGCGCAGCATCGCGCACAGACCTGGAACACTGCCGGGATGCACTGCTGCCGGTCGTCGACCCGCCAGGAGTGCGATGGTAAATATAACATACATACATATATAATACTAATGCTGTATGGTGGCTGTTACCTTCACTACGATTCCCCAGGAAAGGGCTAACACCGGTCCTGCAGCGATAACAAATAAAAAGCCGCGGTACCGGCCTCGCCGCCGAGGTCGGCAACCGTGCCGCGCAAAAGTTGTTACACTAAACGTGGCCATGCCCACTTTGGCTACAGCGACGCCGCAAGCCGAGGCCCTTTCCCCCGAGGGGCGTCCTTAGGCGATGTCGCTTAAAGTTTTTACCGGATCGACAGAGAACCGTCCGGAAAAAGCTGTGAAAGCCATCTGCTGCTAACAGCAAAGGTGACGGTTACGAATATTACCAGCCTTTAAATTACTCGTGGGTGTCGTAAATTACGACTAAGAATTTTACATAGATGTAAGCTGTTCCGTGTGGTGACGGATTAAGAATACAATTCACCCCTCCCTATGTTACCCGCGGATGTCTTAAAAGACTACTAAGGGATATAAGATCTGTGCAAGAGAAGGCAAGCTCGAAATGAAACCTTATACCAACATGTCTGACCAGTACGGTATAGTAGGTTAAATTCCCTCCTATCGTGGAGGAGGCCTGAGCCCAATAGTGGGACGTATGTGGGCTACGATGATGATGATGATTCCTAAGGAAGTTTACGTCAGATAGGTGGCCGCTTATGAAATAACTTTTGCAATATGCACAATGAAAGAATCATACATCAATGTGATATAAGAGTTCGACCTGAAGTAATTGGAATAAGAGTATGTTGATGATAACTATTTAATGCGGACAATTTCGAGAAGAGAGAAGAATAAGTTTGCTTTGTTTTGGCATTATTTTTCATCAATACTATAGTCTAACTTTTTATTAGCTGCAGTAAAATGACGTTTTGTGGGTTGCCGGTTTTTGAAGAAAAATAAATAGGGATGTAGCTAAATGAGTGAATCATAAATGAATAATCAGTTTGGTTTTTTTTTGAGATTTAATATTAAGTTGTAATGTATTTTTTTAACCTATTATTATTACTATACTAGAGGATTGATCTTTTTTAGCGGAAGTATAGGGAGGTACATTCAAAATGAAACAAAAACGTCATAATAATGTTATTTAATTAATCTTTTTCGAAATCACTGTCGCTGTCGCTTTCGGTCACACTAATAACAAATCTATCTGTCACTTCATCTATAATATGATCGAGGTGGCACATTTTATCTTCCTCTTTAATAGTGTGAGACACACAGTCACTCCACTTAGCCGGTGTCACTTCTTGATTCCTTCTTGAAATAAAGTTTTCACTTCTTGCATTTTATACGTCTTATTATTGTTTGCGACGTGACTCTTTACCTGCGCCCATACCAACTCAATGGGGTTCAATTCACAGTGATAAGGGGGCAGTCTTAAAAGTGTGATACCTTTTTGTGCAGCCATCTCGTCTACGGCATATTTCATCATGGTAGTCTTCTGTACCTTTCTTTCATCATGGTAGTCTTCTGTACCTTTCTTTGCTTCAAACATAAGAAGTCCGTCGACCAGGAAGCCTTCTTCTCCGCCTATGTGACTAATTATGAGTCGTTTGCCCTTTCCTGTGGGATTTTTTAATCCCGTAGTCAGGCCGTCTAAAAATGCCTGTCGAGAAGATTTAATACTTCCGTCAATCCAGGTTTTTTTTGTAGTATGACCTGAAAAGAACAAAAAAGAATCAATAAGTTTCGACATCAAAACAAAAAGGGAACAAATAGAAGAAACTAAGAGTTGACACGTACCAGCGTTGACCCAGGTCTCGTCTTGATAATATATGTATTTTCCCTCCCTACGATATTGTTTAATTAAACGCAGGTAGCGCTGGCGCCATGATATGATATCTTGTCTATCAATAAGCACACTCTTGCGTGATCGAGTAGCGAATTCGAAATTAAGATGCTTCATAATTTTTCTCAATGTCTCTTTCGAGAAGTTGGGCAATCCTGGGTCATCATTTACAACTTGCAGCGGGCAATCCTGGGTCATCATTTACAACTTGCAGCACCTAAAAATGATTAAAGTTATTACCTAATTGGTTAAGATTACACATGGGATGGGAGAAAACATACATAACGTATAATAAAAAGATGAGTGACGACATGTGTAAACTAACTTTTGCGATGGTGGGTATTTCATTTCTATGAAAGAACTGATGTACAATTCGTCTAACAGCAGTGAATGTGAAATCATCAAGTTTATCTTTAAATGTAAGTTTTGGGCTCGTTTTTTCGGGAGGTTTTAGTGATTCGCTGTCGTTCTCCTTGTGCTCCTTTAAAACGGAATAAACTGTGCGGACGGATATTCCCAAGACTTCAGCCACCTTGTTAACGCATTCACTTGTTTTTGGAACTTCAATGTTTGATTCTGAAGATTTCACTTCAAACACATATTTGTAAACGTTTTGGACCCAAAGTTTTTCAGTTGCACTTAGAGCTACACGTGGCCTTTTTTTCTTAGGAGATAAAAATGTGTCTCCATCTTGCGATGTGCTCGGCAGAGCATCCATGTCTTCAATGTATCAAACAAAAAAAAACTAACACGATTAACGAAAACAGGTAATGAAAAACAAACACAACGTAACATAAGTTTAACAATAATGATAACAAAAACAACGCGCAGTGGGCAAATCAAAGTTATTCATGCACTCAAAACAGAAGTATGAAGCCGAATGAGCGAATGACAACCGAAACAAAATGGCGGTCAAGCGTTATCGTAGCACCGTAACCAAAAACCAGTACTACCAACTTGAGAGAGCGTTTTCTTGAGTGTTACCTTGTATATGTCTAAAAGGATCAACGTTTATACAGCCTTTTATTTACATTAATATTAAATAGAATTTAGTATGATCATTATGAGTCAGCTATGGAACGATTAGATATTCTGTAAACTTTTGTGAACTGAATCACATCCCTATTGAGATTAGGCTGTCAACATTATTTTACGGAATGACATTTAGAAACGTCATTTTACTGCAGCTAATAAAAAGTTAGACTTTACGCTCTTATTGCTTGTAGCGTGATTTTATATATAGCCTATATCTTACCAAGCCTATCAAATGTACTATCCAACACTAAAATATTTTTTCAGTTTGAACCAGTATTTTCTGAGATTATCGTGTTCAAACAAACAAACTTTATTAAACAAGCTTTATAATGTTATTATAGAAATGTAGATTATAGAGTTCGCCTGATTTGACTGTGGGTGTCTTCAAAGAGGAAGATTTTTTTCTAAGATTATGTTATCCAGCTTGTATGATTTCATCATCATCATCGCAGCCCACATACGTCCCACTGATGGGCCTACTCCACAATGGGAGGGAATTTGACCTACTGTACCATGCTGGTCATCAGACATGCTGGTATAGAGTTTCATTTCGAGTTTACCTTCTCTTGCACAGATTTTATACACATATTATATTCCTTAGTCGTCTTTTACGACAACGACGGGCAAGGGTGTAGTGAATTGTATTCTTACCTCGTCACCACACGGAAATCACTTTTATTGCATTGATATTATTCGCTTAACCCTATTAATCGAATTCTTTTTTTTGTGATGGGATACGGTCGGCGCACTCCTCGCACCATTCTGTCCGGGGCGACAGAGGCTCGTAAGCACGCACACCCGTAACCCACCTGTATAGCACGTCGCCTTCGTGGTTGGGTCGACCACCGGTGCAAAGTTACTTGACTTCAGTGGTCGATGCGGCGGAATACTCCAGGGAGTACCCTCTCCCTCCGAACGCCGTCGCAAGGCTAACCTCTCCGCGGGTGGTGAACTAAATCCCCGGTCCGGTTAATCGACATCTACATGATGATCCCATTGAATTTACTAAAATAATTATATATTTCACAGTGTTATAGACACGTTATTGGAAACAATAAGAACGAGCGAAGGTGACAAGCACAGAGCGGCCGCCTCGTTACTATGCGCTTTCGTGACCCACACTCGTGCAGACCTCGACCCCCACGTACCACAACTAATACGCGGTCTCATACTACTGTTCGCGGACACGGACCCGGATGTAGTGCTTATGGCGTGGGAAGCATTATTAGCACTCACCAAAGCACTCGATCCAGAGAAACAAATAGCACACGTGAGCGATGTGAGACAAGCCGTCAGATATGTAGCAGCCGACTTCAAAGATGAATTCCTACCAGGCTTCTGTCTGCCTAAAGTGAGTATTTAAACTAACCTGCATTTCATCATTTCAGCTCATATGCATCCCACTGTTGGGCTCGGCCTCCACTATGGGAGGAAAATTGACCTACTATAGCACGCTGGTCAGACGTGTTGGTATAGCGTTATGTTTCGAGTTTTCTTTCTCTTGCATATATATTATAAGACATGCATATTGTATCCCTCAGCCGTCTTTTACGATACCCACGGGCCAGCATTAAAACGTACCAAATTTGACTTGCTATCGCGCCGGTCAGTCATGTTAGCAGAGTTATGTCGAGTTTTCCTTCTCTTGCACAATTGTTATTTGCATAACATATCTCTTTGTCTTTTACGACACCCACGGGTAAGAGAGATTGTGGTTGTCGGCGCACCGGAGACCACCTGACCCCATACGCGAGTGAGTGACGGCGTGATTGAAGGGGGAGAGGGACCGCACGCGCGCCGCGTTAGCAAGCTTTCTCTCTCTCGCTACACTCGGCGACGAGATCACGCGTATATCTACGGGCACTTCGCATAAATATTATTGTAGATATTATTTGCTGGAACAATATACTTATAATACAATCCACAGCTCTATTATTGACGTCCCGTTAGGGCCTAAACAGTGCTAAATTGTATTCCTACACTGTCACTATACGGGCAAATCTCATTGCATTGGGCATTGAGCCAAATTAATCTGCAAAGATATCTTCAGTACTCGTATACCAACTGCTGGGCTCGAACCTTCTCCACAGTGTGACCTACCATACCGCACTGATCACGTCATTGCTTAAAAGAACTGTTTGACTTGGACCACCGGGACCTATTTATCACCGTACCAAATGATACTGGAGCAGGGTTGAACCTTTTGATCTGGAAATGTTATGGTCTTCAGCTGTACGTTTCCAGCGAACATTTCTCCCACATACCTGGCAGATGCAATATGAACTACTAGGAAACGACATAGCTGTGCCCCTGGTGTTGCAAAAGTCCATTGCAGTATTACTAACCATTGGGAGTGCTGCTTATTCGTTTGCTACCATAGACGTTATAGTTTATTTTTAACTTCACCACGCAAGGGTATAAGGTTTAATTATGTTGAAATAATTGTTTGTTTATAGGGCTTAGCACCAATACTGCCACTATTCCGCGAGTCAATCCTGAACGGTCTACCTGAGGACAAAGAAAATGCAGCGCTGATGTTGGGCGAGGTGATCAAACTCACATCATCAGACGCCATCCAGCCGTCTGTGGTACACGTGACCGGACCACTCATCCGTATCCTTGGTGACAGGTTCAATTCTAGCGTGAAGGCGGCCGTACTTGAGACGTTGGCTTCGTTGTTATCAAAGGTAATATAACTGAATATATATTTGATAATTATTTGTAATTAATAGAATTCTATGACTGAACATCAACTCATCATAACTCATAAACGTCCCACTGTTGGGCACGAACTTCCTCTACTGTAGGAGAGAAATTGCCATACTATAGCACGCTGGCCAGACGGTTTGATATAAAGATTACTTTCAAGTTTGCCTTCCTTTGGACAGATGGTGTATACATATTGCATCCATTGGTCGTCTTTTACGACATCCATGGGTAAGACATGGAGTGGTGAATAGTATTCTCTTCCTATCTATTTTATCTATCTGTCTGGTGTCGGAGGAAGAATACAATTTACCACGCCTTATTTCGCCCGTGGGTGTCTTAAAAGACGACTAAGGGATATAATGTTCATTCAACATCTATACAAGAGAAGGAAAACCAAATAAAATTCTGTACCAAACTGTCTAACTAGATTAGTGTAGTGGGTCAAATTCCCTTCTATTGTGAAAGAGACCCGAGGCCAGCAGTGGGACGTATATGGGCTACTGATGATTAAATTCATTATTATAACGTTTGTGTTATTCAGGTGGGGTCAATGCTGAAACAGTTCCTGCCACAACTGCAGACAACATTCCTGAAAGCGTTGTACGACCCGAACAGACCCGTACGCATCAAGGCGGGCATAGCCACAGCACAACTCGTACTTATACACACGCGAGCCGACCCACTGTTCGTTGAAATGCACAACGGCATAAAAAGCGTTGACGACCCAGCTGTACTGGAAACCATATTGCAAGCGTTACGTAACACCATCACCGCCGGTGGTGATAAAATGTCCGAACAACTGCCACTAGTTATCCTGACAACTTTAATCGGCCCCATGCTCGGACAACCAGATGAAACACCCAGGTGTGCTGTCGGCGGTTGCCTGGGTGCTATCCTCCACTGTCTACCAATATCTCAGCGAGATGCAGCACTATCTCATCATATCCTAGGACTGAACACCAATAATGAAGATTGGTTGCTAACACACGGAAGATCATGTGCACTGTTTGTGGCGCTCAAAGAAACTCCACAAGTTGTCTACAAAGATCAGTTTGAGGAGAAAGTGGAGAAGACTCTGTTGGGATACCTCGCGAGTGATAAGGTCCTTATAGCTTGCAACGGTATCAGGGGTATCGGGTACCTGATGAGGTATTTGTTGGAGAATGACAGGCCAGTGCCGCATACCATTCTGTCGCAGTTCGTCAGGGTAAGTACTAATATATATCAAGTTTTTGAAATCACAAATATAATACACTAAGGCAGCTATACTCTAAGTGTGTTCCGCGGAACCCTAGGGTTCCGTGATACCTCTGTCGGGGTTCCGCAAGAATTTAGAAATAAAAAAATCAAAACACCTCTCTCTGGTCGCTCCGCGGCTGTGCGGACTCCGCGGCCGCGCGGAGACAAAACGCTATGAATGTTATTTATTTATTTATTTGTATTTGTATAAGCTTGTGTTACATTAGCTGGTACAATATCTCATAAGTTTGGTCTCAACAATTTTATACTTGTACAACGCGTTCGCTCTAAGTTTGCCGGTCTGTGGAATGCGCGTACCCTCCCCCACGTGACAACAAAACTTATAATGTGTCATAGTTTTACCCAAATATCTAACGTACACAATTTTTATTGTTACAATTAAATAAAAAATTTCGAACGTCATACACTCATACCTATCGCCAGCGGCAAACTTAAAACGAGCGGGTAGTATACTTGTAAGCGCTCAGTCTCTTTGATAAAAGCCGCCTCTGAATTAGACGCTATAGTTGTCAACTAGCGACTTTCGTCTCTAACTTCAAAGGATAAAGTCGATATTGTTTACAACGCTATTTTTAAATTTCTGTTTTTATTTTTGCTTTTTGTTTATCAAAGGTGCCGACTCAAGTATTTTCGAGAATATTTGAGATCGAGTCTAGGACTAAGTATAAAAGCGGCGATCGCGCGTTGGCGTCGTCAGTTGATGATTAGCGTTCGGAGCGATAAGTTACTACCTACTTACAAGCTCGCTAGCGAGAAACTAGTGTTCATTGTTTTACTGCCTGCTGTATTCTGTTGTCTCAGTTTTATACATTTCTTCCCTGTAGGTTCTAAATTTAGTCTCTTATACGCAGTAACGATTGTGCATTATTTAAACCCCACTATCCTGACTTGTAACATTATAAATAAAGAAGAATGGAACGTTGGCTTAAAGGTGTTAAACGTGTTCCAACAACATCTTCTAATGACGCTGAATGTTCAAAAGCAATGCGCGCGGAGAATTTAGCAATCACCGATCCAGAAGATGATGCCACGAGTGCCACGACGTCAAGCTTGACGGTTTCAAAGACGAAAAAAAGGAAGTATGATGAATCTTATATCAGTTTCGGATTTGTTGATTCCAACGGCTCACCTCTCTGCATGCTCTGTAGTAAACTGCTTCCTAATAGTTCCATGGCACCTGCCAAATTGCGTCGACATTTAGAAACCGTACACCCCGAGACTAAAGACAAGAATAAAGAATTTTTTGTTCGCAAAAAAGATCAGTTATTAGAAAGTCAAAAAAATATGATGCATGTAACACAAACTACCAACGAAAAGGCCACGGAGGCATCATACTTAGTTAGCTATCGCATTGCACAAGCAGGTGAAGCGCACACTATCGCTGAGAAATTAATAAAACCATGTGTATTAGACATAACAAAATGTATGCTTGATGAAAAATCTGCAAAGCATCTTTCTACTGTTCCGCTATCAAACGATACTGTTTCACGACGAATCCATGATCTGGCAAGCTACGTCAAACAAGAACTAGTTACACGTCTACAAAATACACGATTCGCTTTGCAAATGGACGAGTCGACTGATGTCGCTGGTTTGGCTATCCTGCTGGTTATTGTGAGATATCCATATAAAAGTTCTTTTGAAGAAGACATGCTTATGTGTTCATCGCTGCTTACAAACACTACCGGGGAAGAAATTTTTAATAAAATAAATATATTTTTTGAAGAACATAATCTCAGTTGGAACAATTGCATTGACATTTGTACAGATGGGGCCAAGGCGATGACAGGTAAAACAGCAGGAGCAGTGTCACGAATGAAAACTAAAGCGCCTAATTGTAGTTCCAGTCATTGTATTCTGCATAGACAAGCACTTGCGATGAAGCAAATGCCGTCTAATCTAAAATTAGTTATGGATGAAGCGGTAAAAATAATTAATTTTATCAAATCACGACCACTACAATCCCGATTGTTCTCATTATTGTGTGAAGATTATGGCAGCAAACATAAAACACTGCTGCTCCATACAGAAGTGCGATGGCTGTCTCGGGGAAAAACTTTAACAAGGCTATTTGAACTTAGAGCCGAGTTACAAATGTTTCTTTCAGCAGATACTTCTTTTAATTTGAAGGACCGTTTGTATGATAAAACTTGGTTGTTCCGATTGTCTTTTATGGCGGATATCTTTCAAAAACTTAACGAATTAAATTTATCGTTGCAAGGTAAACAGACAACAGTGTTTCAGGCCTATAATAAAATAACTGCTTTTAAAAGAAAATTAGATTTTTGGATCATTTGCATTGGTAAGAAAGAAATAGAAAGTTTTACGTTACTCAGTGAGTTTGTTAGCGAAAACGACTCAGAAATGTTTGAAGATAATGTGTTTGAAGAATTGGTCCAATATCTCAGTTCGATGCGCGCATCTTTTGAAAAGTATTTTCCCGAAGAACACAATACAAAAATTAAAGTGAACTCCTGGATTCATAATCCTTTTTTACCCAACTTGGAAAAGCCTGAAAACATGTCAAATGAGATATATGAATCTCTTTTAGAAATGTCATCAGACACAAGTATGGAGTCATTGTTCAAAACGACGCCTCTTAATGATTTTTGGTGCAGAATCCAAGATGAATATGCAATGCTTGGCCAAATGGCTCTGGATATTCTTCTCCCGTTCCCAACTACATATTTGTGCGAAACAGGATTCTCTACCTACGCAGCCACGAAAACAAAATATCGCAATAGACTGGACGCCGAAGCTGATATGAGACTCCAACTTTCTTCCATCAAACCTGATATCAAGCAATTGATGAAAAATAAAAAACAGTTTCATACCTCCCACTAGTTAGATTTTTTCTTTTTTAATGTTTTCTATTATTGTCCTTACCAAGTGGTGAAGTAAATAATAATTAGTAACTGATACATTGTACTTTTATTATGCTGATTAATATAGAATACACTTATAAAAATAATTGTTTTATTGTAGGGTTCCATCAAGTATTTTGCTTCCCAAAAGGGTTCCGTCATTTAAAAAGTTTGAGAACCACTGCACTAAGGGATAAAATAAGGGATCAAAAAAATCCAAAGTATTGAGCAGTTTATTTTTTTTATGCCGTCATTTTTGCATTAATGTATAAAAATAGTTTTTATAAACTGCACTGCACAAATGGCGAAGAGACTAAGACGCCCACAGTACGAAGAATCACGAGTTCGGTTCCTAAAACATTAATTTGTGCGATCCACAAATTTGTTGTTCTGAATCATGATGTAACATGTGTCCGTTAATTATATATTTATAAAGTTCCACGCACTAGAAGAAAGAGGCCTAATGCGGTGTTGTTGACACATCAACACCTAGCGAAACATGAAATTTTAGCAGTAGTTCCTTTTAATGACTTAAGAGACCAAATAAAAAAAAATGAAATTCAGCGTCAGAGGAAGTGCAAACGCATTGGCAAAGTTTATACAGAAAGTAAAACAAATCTATGTAACCTTTAAATGAAACAGAAATACACTTAAAATATGTTTCAACATTATCAACTTTCGACCTCTAAGTGTACAAAATAGGGATGAATCTCTTATTATTTGCACCTTACAACGCAAATAATGAAAATAATATTTGATGCCTGACGTACGCATGACTTTTACGCGGAAGAATGTGAGTAAAATCTAAGCTAGTAATAAAACATTGACAACTTTCTATGTGGTGACTGACAAATAACACTATTCACCACCTCATATCTTGTCCATGGGTGACGTAAAAGACGGCTAAGAAATATAACACGCATACAATATCTATGCCAGAGAAGGTAAACTCGAAATGAAACCCATACCAACGCGTTTGATCAGTGTGGTATAGTAAGTCAATTCCACTCCTATTGTGGCTGGTGGCGTAAGCCCAGCAGTGGGAAGTATATGAGCTGAAATGATACCAATAAAACATTGTGTACAGAGCATGAACCACACAAGTAATGAAGTGAAGCAGCTGATGGCCCGGGCAAGCACCCTGCTAGGTCGCGCCGGCGTGGTCGACGTGGACTCGAGCTGTGGTGCGGACGTACTAAGGGCGCTGCTACCAGCCCTAGTCAATGGCACCAAGGAGAAGAACTCGTACGTGCGCGCCAACGCAGAGATAGCATTACGGGCTGTGCTGCGACTGCACGATGAACAGTTCCACCTGGTCAGTAACACCAACAGAACAGTAACACAAACAACAGTCTGTTGACTGTTGTTTAGTATTCTCTTCTTAACAGATATATGTTCCATTATAAGTAAAGTTGCCACCTTTTTTTTGTGTAATTAAAGTTCAAGGTTACTAAAGGTAGAAAAAAATGTTTTTTTTTTTATTGCTAACGGTGGCAAATGAGCAAACAGTAGACCTGATAGTAAGTGTTGCTGCCGCTCATGGACCTTTGCAAGGCCGCTTCCTATCATGAAGATAGTGAAAGGAGTGTGAATGCGTGCAATGAGGTTCGATGACACGAAAGGCGTCATTAAAACCCACCACACGCAAAGACTCTCATAAAGTTGGGCTTCTAGCTCTCTCGTTCACCTAACGAAGCGCAATAAGAAATTGTGACTGCTCGGACATTGATTTTTTGCTCAGTGTGGTATTACCCCGGACGGACCAGCCCGCGGTTCTAGACAGACAACTGTGAACAGCGTGGTCCTACCACTAGAAGTAAAGTACTTAACTACATAATTTTGCTTTAAAATACTTTTCATTATTTTTAGTATAGTTATAAAATATGAATTTTAATAAATAATTAATTTTGTATATTGTTCTGAAGAATTTCTGTCATTATTCGTAAACTCTATTTTATACGTGGCAATAATTAGAAATATCATTCATTTATACAAATTTAATCAGGCATGCCGAGGTACCATCCACCCTAAATCACGGGTAGAAGGAACGGGCATTAGTCCGCAAATATTGTCTTGTTGCCCGGAGCGTCGAGGGAGATGGTGCCTTAAATGGTAAATCGTCGGACCGGTCACGGATCTTAAGGAATTTGTCATAGAGGCCTAATCGGGATAGGGAGGGAATCTCGGTAGCTCATGCAGCCGCACGCCGCCCTTCCGTCGCAGTGGACAAATTGGGCGGGGTGTGTTCATACCATAGCCTACCATAAAAAGGGGTTCGAATTCCATAGTGCACTATGGTATGCCATACCATGAAAAAAATAGTTTGAATTCCATAGATCGCATCTCGTAACTATTCTAAATTATGAATATTAAATATTCATGACAGTAATTTAAAAGATTACCTCATATAATCTTTGTAATGTCGTTATCATCATGTTTGTTGCCCTCATTATCATACACTTTCATTTCTATGTACAGATATATATCTGTTGATATAAGATTAGATTCATTATCTTTATACTGTAAATTTGAGTCAAGATTAATCTATTCATTGTAAACTGACAAGGTCATAGATAACTTGTTAGTTTCACGATTAAATTAATGCAAAAACAATGATTTCATTTTCTATTTTGGTATATTATTACATACATATATGCATTCGTGTGGTGACTGAGTAAGAATACAATTCACCACCCCCCAGTTCTACTTGCATCCTTAAGAGGGCGGACTCAATTTGGATAATACCATTCTCGCCGAAAAACGACATAATAGTAGTAGTAATTTCGGCGCGGGAGCCCGAGCACCAATCTTTTCCTATCTATCAACCCCTAGTCTCTAATTTAAAGTAGGTAGCAATTCAGCTGTACATCTGGTATTATTAACTCCATGAGGCCATTAACCCCTACCTAACATCAGTTTAAATCAGCCACCAAATACTTATATTTATTAAGAATCACAAATTAAAATCAGGTTTAAAAATAATCGCTATCAAATTGCATATATCAAGATCATCATCATTGCAGCCCACGTCCATCCCACTGTTGAGCTCGGGCCTCCTCCACAATGGGAGGGCATTTGACCTATTATACCTTGCTGTGGTATAGGGTTTCATTTCGAATTTTCATTCTCTTGCACTGATGTTATGTGCATATTATAACCCTTAGTCGTCTTTTACGACATCCACGGCCAAGATAGGGAGTGGTGAATTATATTCTTACTCCGTCACCACATAGAAAATATGTAATTGTGTATTTAACCATTTTATATTTATTATAGAAATGCATGGCGTTGCTGGATGAGGGGGCACGTGAGGCTCTTAGCGATGTGGTGGCCAGGGTGTTACGACGTACGCATGCAGATGGACGTGACGAGGACCTCGACTGCACATTACTCACTTGAACCATCAATAACAAGAATTGAGACTACATCTTTTTATTATACCTTGTAAATATCTAACTATTGACATGAGAATTTTTTTGAAATAAAATGTTTTATTGAATCTATTTGTTAAAGAAATTTAAAATAAAAATAATACTAATTATTAGTAACATTATGGCGGTATATAGGTACTTTACAATTGTCAAAATTGACTGTGTTGAATGAGTACTGATAATTACAAAAATCTGATGTTACATTATTCATTTTATTTATTGTATTATGATAATGAAGTAAGTGTTCAACATTTGTTTTGATAAACATATAACCAATAGCATTCCAGAATATAATAAAAACAGGATTGAATTTCGAAATGTATCTCTCACATAACAGATAATGGATGTATGAAAATAAACAGTCAATATGATATATACAATTGTTTTAATCATTTAACACACACCCAACTTAACTTTTAATGATGATATTTGTTGTTTATGCGAGTATTACAGATTATAAAACTATTTTTAATGATTTTTGATTGTCCGATGTTTCAAACACTTCAAAGTTCATGATCACGGGTGCACTAAGATACCTCACGCAAAAATAAAATATAAATGCCATAATATCCTTAAAATAGTTTTATTTATTAACCTAAGTGAGGTTCATATGGAAAGTGTCGAGGTACTGCTCTATTGTAACTTTACCTGAATCAAGCAATGTACATATATATACATAATGGAAAGTATTGAAAATTTCTCCATTCTATTGCACCTACTGGATAGAATAAACATAGACAAGATAAAAATACTTGTTTTAACATTTCTGATATAGTTCTCGTGGGGTGATGGAGTAAGAATACAATTCATCACCTTGTTTCTTGTCCATAGCTATTGTAAAAGATAACTAAGAAATGTGCATACAGTATTTATGTAAGAGAAGGTAAACTCTGAATGTAGTGATCATGGTGCTTAACAGTGCAAAAGTATTGGAAGCTCGTAAGTAATAAAATACATTATATAAATAACAGTATTTAAACATATTGTTATATCTCAAAGGCATTTTCCCTTCTGTTATTAGGAAGCATTTCTCCACAGTATTACATAAATAATATAAAGTGGCCGATATGACAAAATAAAAACATATGTTGAAATTAATGTTTTCATTCAAGAAATGGATTTTCTTATGTGTCAGAAACCTTAAAAACATCTTTAAATGTTATACTCTAGATTACAGTATCCATATATATCCATAAAAAATCCTTAACAAATAGTGCAAATATCTTGAAATGTATTTACATTACAATACAAAATTTAATGTGAAATTTTAATGTATGGAATGTGACAAGCTAATGTTTAGTAATGCCACTTTGAAAACATTTACAATTCTTTTTTCTCCTGTTCTACTTTCTTGGTAAAACCCCTGCTTTGGACTAGTTCATTGCATTCATCACGATTTAACTGTGATAGCGACAGACGCTCCAGTTCGTGGTCTCCTTCGCCAAGCAATACCAATTCAGGCGGCGCGCCACTGATGAATTTAACATCTAAACGATCATAGGTTGGTGCATCATTCATAACGAATTTTTTAACTTCAGGTAAACGATTCAGCGAACATCCTCTGCAGCTCTGGAAAACAAAAACGTAATTTAAGAGATAAAATAATGATACGCGCTTAGAATAATAACGTATAAAAGGATAGTGTCAGTACTTCAAACTTTAAAAATTGGAATCTAAAAATACTAATGGCGGGCAGACGATTACACACGGAAACCACTATACAAATTATGAAATCAAATTTTGTTTTTATTAACATAAATCGTCGAAATACTGTTAAAAGTAATGTTAAAAACCTTTTTATGTTTTTCAAATGTGTTGTGGCACCATTTGAATGCACAAGCCGTCATAATTAGCTATTTATTTTTTAAGAGTTGCGTACATTCGTGCAGTACAATGACTTGTACATTACGGAACGGTTCCGGTGTAAGCTCCATTTGAAATGCCTCACTTTTTGTGCTTGAACTTACCTTCTATACGTTATTATTCTAAGGATACGCGATTAATTGTAACAAAAGCGGAAAATATCTAACCTCTATCCTGGCAGAAACAATGTCCACTTGCTCATAAGCCGACGCAGCGATTAAAATAAAACAAATTGTTAATAAAAGTCGCAGCATTTTATAAATCTAGCGTGAACGATAACAATCCGCGCAACAATTAGATCTTTTGAACTCAGTTTATTATATTGCCGCACTATACAGCACAATCTTATTTTGACACAAATTACTTTATTCAACCAAGATGTACTTTTCAAAACTTAATAAAAGGCAACAAGCTCTATTTACTTTCTTGATAAATAGAATATTACTGCATTCATTTCCATTTGACTGAAAAGGATCAGTCAGATGATCAGCTATCCAGTTCAACCACCTCTTTTTTAGAATTCTACTATAGGACATTCTATTTTCTACTGAACTATTGAAAAATATCACAAGAACCTGAGGAGATTGCAAAAATATTCTTAATGTGAAACATCTATAGGCGAGGGTGAACCTGATCGTTGGTGTGGCGTAAACAGCTCGTGGGGAAACGACGTCATGCTATATGACGGAATATGTGAGGGTAAACCTGATTATTCGTTTGGCGTAACAACTCGTGGCGACAAAACGCCACGCTATATAGGTACGCAGTCCATACGTACCTATGTACGCGATGTTGTGCGCTATCTCTCTCGAACTAAGCTTACATACCTATAGTGTATACAAATGAAAATAAATGTTTATTGAATAAAAGTCAACATTATCTGGCAAAAAAATTGCAATATTTTATTAATATTTTATGCCATATTAGTTCCTGTGTAATCTGTTCTTTTATGCATACATACTTGTTTAAAACTTTCGATGTTTCACATCTGCCAAGCATCTTTTACGACGGCTCCCTTTTTTCTAATATATGTTTGGTAATTAGCCATGGCATGCTTTATCATAGTCATAGAATTATCAGTCATTCTCTTTCAAGCAAGAGTTTAGTGTGATAAAAAATGTTGTGACCGTCTTTCTAGTTTTCATGGTGACAGTTTTGATTCTACTTTACCTAGCCTTACAGCCAACAAGCAAAGGACCATAGCCTTGACTTTTATTCGTTTGTCGGTCTACCTATTATTTTGATGGTTATATCAGCAACCTGGCCCCATTTACACTGCTAAATATCTGATGATATGGGAAGTAACTTTGATTCATCCATCAGTCCACAACTTTTTTAATATTTGACCTAACCATGATAATGCTACTCAGGCCGATCTTGAGCTACCCACATTCAATGGTTAGTGGGGTAGCATCCTATGCTACGTCGCCCGATTCGTGGTTGCCATTCGAAAACCTTCATTCTTCAACCGTTATTTGTAAGCCTGGCTAATTCTTCTAGCAATGATCATTTAAACCATTTTTTAATAACTTGTCGTAACCCAGGCATAATACAGAGTGAATCCATGCTGAGTAACTTTGAGTTTAGGAATGACACCGAAATTAGCATTAGGTTTTAATATTGTATCTATAGTAAATAGCATCATCATCAGTCTTTTCAGTAAATAGCATCATCATCAGTCTTTTCAGTATATACAAATGTACTCTGTGATCAGTCTCATACGCACAAGATGGTAGCACTATGAGAGAGTTGGCAGCACTAGGTAGTAGGGATTTCAATATCAGAAAAACATCGATGTTAACTTCGAATCAAAAGTGTGAGTTTACAGTAAATATCGATTGAAAGACATCAATATTTCCAATAACATCGATGTTTTCGGTAATAAACCGTATATTATATTTTTATACATACTGTAAAAATTAAAGAAAAACATTAATATTCCCAATATGTTTTGGCCACACTATGTAAGAAAAATAACTTTGACAGGTGTTTTTCCTTTAGTCTGTTTCGTTGCTAGTATAAAAATTGGACCGCTTTGGAAAAAGTCTTTCTAAAGCTATGGATGTCTTTGTACAACAAAAATATTTAAGAGTTATTTTTTTTTAATTTGAGTACTTGGTAGGGTCTTGTTTTAAGTCGGCTACCGGGCATTTGACGTGACAACGTCTTATAATTCGATGGAGCCGGCTGCACACACGAAAAAACATGACGTATGCGGCGTTACCTCGCTCTGAGGCATTCCATTTAAGGCTTGATCCATACAAAATATCTATCAAACAAATAAAATTAAAATTTTCTTTTGAAAAATAAAACCATTCCATCAGTATTTTCTTATGACGTTGTCACGTTCAACTATCGTCAGTAAACCGACTTTACAGACTGATGAGGGGTCCGTGGAAGGAAGAGAAACTGTATATTATTATTTAAACTAATTTATTAATGTAAAACACAAACATTGTTTCTAAGCCTAAACGCCATCTTTCTTATGTATTATTGCATCATCCTATTTTACCAGAGCCACAGTCTAAATATGTCACAGACTAATTTTTCATTTACAGTATAACAACATATTAAGTTAACACCTCCTATTTTTAAGATTTTTATATGTATAACAAATTTTCAAAATATTAAACTTATTTTACAATTTCTGTAGTTTTATTTTACTTATACATCTTAACCTTTTCTTTTTATGTTATACAAAACTATTTCTTATAATTCTTATCTGATCTCTTATTTCAATCACATTTTACAATATTCTATTTTCATGTTATAACTTTCTCACAATGAAATTTAAACTTATTTTTATACAATGGTTTTGTAAACATATCAGCTATCTGTAAATCTGTAGGACAATATTTTATATCTAGTTTTCCTATCTTATAGTTCTCATGTATGAAATAGAATCTCACATCTATATGTTTAGATCTTTTACTAAAAGAACCTGATTTTATTAACTGTATTGCACTCTGGTTATCAATATTCAAACTAATTTTAACATTTTCACTTATTAATTCACTTATAAAATATCTTAAATACAAACACTCTTTAACACAATCTGCCGCTGCTATATATTCAGCTTCAGTTGATGATAAACTCACTATAGGCTGTCTTTTAGAGCACCACAATATAGGTCCTCCCGTAAACATTATTACATAACCTGTTGTACTACGCCTGGTCTTGGTACAATTTGCATAATCTGAATCACAATATGCATGTAGATTTCTTATATCTTCTCCTCTTTTATACATTATACCTTTAGATCTTGTCCCATTCAAATATTTCAATATTTTCTTAACTGATATTATGTCTTCTTTAGATGGATTTTCATTTCTTTTTACTTCACATCCAATGTAATTTTTAGGTTTCTCATACACTTTTATTTTAAATTCCTTCTCTAGATGATTAAGTACTTTAAATAATTTTTCTTTATCTTTTGTTATAGCTAATCCATCGTCCACATAAATTGCTATTATTATTGTTTTATCTTCTGTTGAGAATACACATTGATCGGTTCTTGTTGGTTTTAATCCATGTGTTATCATTGTTTCTGTAAATTTCTTATTCCATGTAATAGGAGCTTGTTTTAAACCATATAATGCTTTCTTTAAATGATTAATTACAATTTACAATTATTAATCACACCTTATTAGGCTGTTTTTCATATCCTTCTGGTATTTGCATAAAAATGTCTTCTGTTAATTCTCCATATAAAAATGCTGTTTTTACATCAAATGTTATCATATCATAGTCTTTTGAAGCAGCTATTGCTATTATTGATTTTAATGCTGACTGACTTACTACTGGACTATATATAATCTTGAAAATCTATATCCTTTTATTCAAAACCTCTTGCAGCTAGTCTCGCTTTGTATGTTCCGTCTTCTTTTATACAGAATACCCATTTATTTGTTAATATTTTATGTTCCTTTGTCTTCTCTAAATCCACAATTTCCCATGTGTTATTACTCTCTAATGATTCTTTCTCTGATTTTATTGCCTTCTCCCAATTTTCTCTTTCAGGAGTTTTGAAGTTTTGCTTGTGTACAAATTTCACATTTCTCTAATTGTTTTACTCCTTGTATTTTTATCCCTTCAACTACATTTGGTTATATTTCTAGTGTTTTATTTCCCGGATGTCCCAATCTTTTATGCCATTCAATAGCAGTTCCATTTTCCTTCATTAGTAATGATTTTTCTTCTATATATTGTTCTTTATCAATATTTAAATTTATTTTATATAAACCATTTTCTTTCTTTCCTGTTAATATTAATTGTTCGTTTTTATATATTTCAACTTTATTCTTAGTAAAAATTACTGTTCCTTCATTATTTGTTACTTGGTTCACCGATAATAAGTTTTGTGAAATATCTGGTACAAATAAAGTATTTTTCAAAATACATTCTTCTCCATTTATAGTACCTCTGCCTTGTACTTTCATTTTAGATTCATTCGCTGTCAATACTGACGACTCTTTATTTTCAAAATTACTTAAATTATTTATATCATTTGTCATATGTGCTGTGCAACCAGAATCCACAATAAATTCTGTACCTTTTATATTTTCATTTATTAATTTTGTTAAAAATGTCTTATCAGTTTTCTTCTCGTACTGAGTTTTATTTTTAAAGTAACAATTTTCTTCATTATGATTATTTTTCTTACATATTGTACATTGATTTCCTTTATACTTGCAATTTTTTTCTTCATGATTATATTTTTTACATAGTGAGCACATTTTACAGTCTTTCTTTACATGTCCAACTTTATGACATATAAAGCATTTTATTTTAGAACTTCTTTCATTCTTAATAGTTTGAAATGCTAACTGGTTTTCTACTTTATTTGATTTTTGTTTCTCCATTCTATTTTCCTCATTTAATAATCTGTTAGTTAAGTTTAGTAATGTTTTCTTATCTTCGGGTGTTGATTCCCACGCTGTTATAAAATATCTCAAATTATTAGGTAAACATGTTAGTATTTTTGACATTACCATTTCTTCATTAATGTTTTCACCAATCTGGTTCAATCTAAATTGAAGGTTCTCTATGTCTGTTATTAATTGTGTAATAGATCTGTTATCTAATTTAAAATTGAAAAAATCTTGCAATAAAGATGATTTATTCCTGTTCTGTGCCTTCAAATATATCACATAACTTTGTGTACATTTCTAACGCATTTTTGCATGATAAGATATGGCCTTTTAACTTTTTATCTATCATCATCATCATCATCATCATTTCAGCCTATTGCCGTCCACTGCTGGACGTAGGCCTCCCTCATATTGCGCCACAATGTGCGGTCCTGTGCCGCCTGCATCCAACGACGCCCAGCAACTTTCACTAGGTCGTCGGTCCACCTAGTGGGGGGGCGTCCTACACTGCGTCGTCCGATGCGTGGTCGCCACTCGAGAACCTTTCTTCCCCAGCGGTTGTCGGTTCGTCGAGCGATGTGGCCTGCCCATTGCCACTTAAGCGTGCTAATTCTTCGTGCTATGTCGGTTACACCCGTTCTTCTGCGGATTTCTGTATTCCGGATTCTATCTCGCAGAGAAATCCCGAGCATAGCCCGTTCCATAGCACGCTGAGCGACTTTGAGTCTTGATATGAGGCCTACATTTAGGGACCACGTTTCCGTGCCGTAAGTCATCACTGGTAACACACACTGGTCGTAGACCTGTGTTTTCAGACGCTGAGGTATGTTGGACGAGAAGATTCTCTTAAGTTTCCCGAACGCTGCCCAACCGAGTTGGATTCGTCGGCTGATCTCTTTCTCGAAATTGGATCTACCTAACTGGACTGTTTGTCCTAGGTAAACATAGTGATTGACAACTTCGAGAATCGCATTGCCAACTAGGACCGGTACAGGAATGACATGGGTATTTGACATGACTTTCGTCTTGTCCATGTTCATTCGTAGACCCACTAGTTGGGATACCCTGCTGAGATCATTGAGCATAGTGCCAAGGTCCTCCATGGATTCTGCCATAACGACGATATCGTCTGCGAATCGAAGGTGAGTGATGTATTCGCCGTTAATGTTGATGCCGAGTCCAGTCCAGTCTAAGAGCTTGAAGACATCTTCCAGTGCAGTGGTGAACAGTTTCGGAGAGATGACATCTCCCTGTCTCACGCCTTTCTGCAACTGGATCGGTTTCGTACTCTTATCCCGGATACGGACTGACATTGTGGCGTTCCTATACAAACACTTCAGCACTTCGATATAGCGATGGTCGATTTGGCACCGCTGAAGGGACTGCAGCACCGCCCAAGTTTCGACTGAATCAAAGGCTTTCTCATAGTCCACAAACGCTAAGCACAGGGGCCGATTATACTCCTCGGTCTTTTGTATAATCTGCCGAAGCGTGAGGATATGGTCTATGGTGCTATAGCCTTTTCGGAAGCCGGCTTGTTCGGGCGGCTGGAAGTCATCGAGCTTGCGCGTGAGTCGATTGGTAATGACCCTCGAAAACAACTTATAAACATGGCTCAGGAGTGAGATGGGTCTGTAGTTCTTTAAAAGAGCTTTGTCACCCTTCTTGAAGAACAGCACCACCACACTCCTGGTCCATGACTCTGGAACGTCGCCCCCGAGGATAACGGAATTAAATAGCTTCTGAAGGGCTATTAATACCGGCTTGCCGCCCGCCTTCAAAAGCTCTGCCGTAATTCCGTCATCTCCCGGTGCCTTACCGTTACGTAGTTGTTTGAGAGCCATTCTGATCTCGTACAAGCTGATGTCCGGGATTTCTTCGGTATAGTGCCGAGTTAGCTTGGATCTGGGATCTTGGACCAAGCCGACAACAGGATTTCGGGATGATTTGTATAACTGTCCATAGAACCTTTCGACCTCTCCCAAGATCTCACTTTGGGATGAAATGACAGTGCCGTCATCGGTCTTCAGCTTAGTCATTTGGCTTTTCCCAATAGACAGATCTTGTGCGAACACTTTCGAGCCACGATTCCGCTCTATCGCTTCTTTAATACGGAACGTATTAAATCGGCGAATATCGCGACGCACAGACCTGGAGATCTGTCTATTTAGCTGCCTTTGTTTGGACCAATCGGCTGCAGACTGCACCGTCATCTCTTTTCTCCGCTCCATGAGCTCGAGAGTCTGGTCAGAAAGTTTTTTAGGTCTATTAACGCGGTGAGCCTTGAAAAATTACGACCATACCGCGTGGACAGTTTCCACGAACCTGTTGTTCATATCGTTCGGAGATTCGCACTCGTCCAGACATTGGAAGCGATTATGTAGTTCGAGTTGAAAGTTTTCGAGGTTCTGGTATTGGACAGATGTAGGTCGGAGTGTAGACTTCATCAAGCGTGACCGCTCGACTTTTGTATGGATATTCAATGTGCCTCGTACCATCCGGTGATCGCTCCCAGTTTTAATTCTGCTGATCACTGAGACATCATTGAATATCTGTCGTTTGTCTGACAAGATGAAGTCTATCTCGTTTTTTGTTGAACCATCGGGGCTAATCCAGGTCCATTTCCTTTGTGGCTGCTTCCTGAAGAAGGAATTCATCATAAAGAGGCTTTCCTTCTCCAGAAAATCAGCCAGTTTCTGGCCCCTCTGGTTTCTCTGTCCATATCCATGTTTCCCCACTCTCAACTCATCATCACTCCCTTTGCCTAGTTTCGCGTTAAAGTCTCCCATAACCACCGTGAAGTGGGTTTTGGACGCGTGTATGGCTTTCGAGATGTCCTCGTAAAATGCCTCCACCTCGTCGTCGGAGTATGTCGAGGTCGGTGCGTATACCTGTATAACCTTCAGCGAATACCTCTTGGTAATTCTGAGTATAAGGTACGCTACCCTTGTCGACACACTCTCGATCCTCTCCACGTTGTCTATGAGAGACTTACGAACGATAAACCCTATACCACCTTGGGACGGGTGATCGCCCTCCCGGTAGAAGAGCAAGTTTCCAGACTGGAGGATTATCGTGCCCTCGCCCTCTCTTCGCACTTCTGATAATCCTACAATGTCCCAGCGGATTTTGCTCAATTCCTCTTCCAGCTCGATGACCCTCTCGCCAGTCCGTCAGTTTTATCTATAGAATTTATAATTAATTTCTGTACCTTAGCATCTTTTGTAATATACTCCTCATTTGTCTTTCTTTCTTCATTAATATTTGTTGATAAAGCCTCACTTAACTTTGATGCTTTTATGTATATATTAAATTCAAATTTCCATAATTGAAAACTCTTACTATCTCTTAATTTCTCTATTTGAATGTCTTCATCATACTTTCTATCCATTTCTATTTATATTTCGTATAATCTCGGCTTACTAAATTGACTTATTACTTTCTTTTCTAATAATATAAACACGTACTGACCTGTTCTTTATGTATGTTATTCTTCTGGTATAGTATATTTATGGCGACGGTTCTTATTTCTCTTCCACTGATTTTTGTTTTTTTTTCCCTTTGAGATTTTCGCGACACTGGTTTTAATTATTATCACTGTTCTGGTTTTTAACAAATTCGCGTCCCTCCGGGTTTTTATTTATCGATACCTGGGTTTTATTTAACTGCCCCTGAGTTTTACTTAACTGCCCCTGGGTTTTACTTAACTGCCCCTGGGCCCATAACCTGATGTGGGGTCCGTGGAAGGAAGAGAAACTGTATATTATTATTTAAACTAATTTATTAATGTAAAACACAAACATTGTCTCTAAGCCTAAACGCCATCTTTTTTATATATATTATTGCAACATCCTATTTTACCAGAGCCACAGTCTAAATATGTCACAGACTAATTTTTCATTTACAGTATAACAACAAATTAAGTTAACACAGACAACCGTCTCTACTCTGTGGAACAAAATAAATATTTTTCTTTCTTTCATTATCTTATTTACCAACGATGTTGAAAGCAGAACTTTATCAAATTATAAAAGAGCACAAAGAAGCGCCGGTTTATGAGGCTGACCAACTATTGATGAGTCATGGGCATAAAGTGGTTAGGTTTTTTTTTTTTTTTTTTAATATGTATTACATAATTGTCGTTGTTTTACACAATATTTAGTTTTCATTCATAAAACTATTCTATTTCGTAATCTTATTTCAAAATATTTTTATTTGAGTACCTTCAATTCATTTATATGTTTTGTGTTATGCAGAGTTATGTTTTGTTTTTGGCTAGTGTTTTTTGCGTAATCGATATACAAAAATGTATCTCTACTTTTTTCTTCCTTCATTAATTCTGAGACTGTTTGAGGCGAGATTTGCGCGTCCAGAAGATTTTCGGTGTCCCACCTTGCATTGCTGTGTATAGGGCAGTCAAATACAAGGTGCGACACCGTTTCCTCTACCTCCCGGTCGCAGGCGCAGGATGGGTTGTCGATGCATTTGAAACGGTGTAAGTATGCGGCATAGCCGCCGTGCCCTGTTAGGACTTGCATTTTTATTGGGTTAACTTCCAATTTCCGGATAATTTTATACGCGTCAATTGCATTAGGAAGGAACATTCTAGTTACTTCTGCTGTTACTCCTTCCTGGTACCTTTTATTCCATTCGTGGAGCGCCCTGTTGCGAATCCCTCTCTTGGTATAGGAAACGGGACACTTATCGTAGAGTGGTCTCCTTTTTGAGCGGAGTGCAGCATCCTTCGCCAGTTGGTCGGCGCGCTCATTTCCAGCTATTCCGATATGGGCCTTAATCCAGAGCAGCTCGATTGCCCTGTGATGTTCTCGGGCTTCTGCCATGTATGCTCTTGCTTTGGCGGCAAGTCTATGTGTGGAGTTGTTATTTGTAATAGCTTGCAAAGCCGCTCTGGAGTCACTGAGCACTGCGCAAGGCTCGTGAAATTCTTGTGTCGCCACCCTAGCGGCTTCGCATATCGCCAGCAATTCAGCTTGGTAAACAGTGCAGTATTTTGGCAAGTTAATCTTAATGTTCTTTAGTTCCGTGGCTCCCTTCCAAATTGAGATCGCTGCACCGACTTTACCCTGGATCTTACTGCCATCTGTGTATATATGTACTGCACTGCTTACCATATTACCGCTTTCTTGAGAACTACTAATTAATAAAAATCCTTGGTCGATATGTCCCGCTGGGTGTGGTCTTTCAACATATGGCAACGGTGTCTCGACCTCTCTGTCAGACATCGGCGGCAGCAAGCCCCTCCTAACTGCGTATAGGGAAGCATTTTCCCTAATACGAATGTCAAGAGGGAGCACTCCCGCCAGTACCAACGCCGAATTCAGAGACACCGTGCGATAGGCTTTAATCGTCCTCTGCGCAAAAAGCCTCTGTACCGTATTTAGATGCTTTTGTATGCATTTCTTGTTCGTAGCTGGGGCCCAGGCGCTTGCGGCATACGTAATGATGGGCTCCACAACCGCGTTATAGATCGTGCGTACAATCTCCGGGTGGAGACCCCAACTCACCCTGGCGGCTCACGACAACTGCTTGTAGACGCCCAGCGCCTTCGCACAAACGTTTGCAACGTGGGCACCGAACGTCAGTCTGCTGTCTATCGTCAGCCACAGGGTTTTAATCTCCTTGGACAAGGCTGCTCCCACCCCGCCCATGCTCAGCCGTGGAGTGTCGTATTTCAGCTTATTGGTCAGTACCATAGCCACGGTTTTGTGTGGTGCAAACCTCAACCTGTTAGCAACACCCCACTTCCGAACATGCTCGAGGGTTGAATTTCCCCGTCTTTCTATCTCCTCAGCCGTGTCCCCCGAGAAGACGAGAACGATGTCGTCGGTAAAAGCCTGACAATAGTTCTCCCCCTTCACGAGGTCCTTGAGTAGAGGGTTTAGAAGAAGATTCCAGAGAATCGGGCCTCCTATGAATCCCTGTACGCACCCCATGCTGGTGCTGTGGACGTGTTCGTGACCGGCGTATCTTACTCTGACTGTTCTGTCGTTCAGATAGCTGGTCATCGTCCCTTGCAGTCTACCTGGGCACTGCTCTTCCTTCAGTCTGACCTTGATAGCTGGCCACCAAACGCTGTCGAATGCACCCTCAATGTCCAGCGACACCATTGTGATCAGCTTCTTCTTACGAAGTTCGCTTCTCAAATGGGTCACCAAACTGTAGAGGGCGTTCTCAGTAGAGCGTTGGGGTATAAAGCCAAACTGACGGGGGCTGATTCTGGGCACCAGGTGATATGTCAGCCTTCTCACAAGCATTTTTTCGAACACCTTACCCATTATGGGTAATAGTCCGATGGGCCTGTAAGATTTGGGGTGCGTATAAGTGTCCTTCCCCGGTTTACGTAGCACGACCACGACGGCTTCTTTCCAGTCCTTAGGGAAATGTTCTAGTTGCCAGCATTTGTTGAAAAGGGCAAGGTACGTTTTGGAGTCATGTTTAATTATTTGTTGGCATATGTCGGCCGTTAGGCCATCGCCCCCAGGAGCTTTCTTGGGATTAAAATCGGCCACAGCCAATTTCAGTTCGGCTTCAGTAAAGTCCGGTTCATGTGTAACACTTGCCTGGAACTTTATACTGTTTGCCATTTTCCTGATCCGGCTGTGGTCGAGATTATCCTCCTCCTCCCTGTCTCTGGGGTAAAACGTCCTTGCCAGCCACTGGACTGATTCTTTGGGGCCCAACTGTACGCCGTTTCCGACCAACGGCACGTCCTCTTCTCTTTTCTTTGTTGTTCTGATCACACTGTATATTCCTTCCCCCATCCCTTCTCTATTCTGTTTTGTGCAGAAGTCCTTCCAGCTGGTAATCTGGGCTTTTTTGGCACGGCTCTCGTATTCATCTTTGGCCCTCAGGTACTGCTCGACGGCTTCCCCCCGAGGGACGCACTACGGATTCTCCTCTTACTGATAGCGACCCCCCGCTTGAGAGCCTCTAACTCCTCCGACCACCACGGTATGCGCAGGTTCTCGCTTGCTTTTTTCTTTGGCATCAGTTCTTCGCAGGCTTGGACTATTATGATTGTGAATTTGGTTACTATATTATCTATGTCTATTTTGTTTTTTATTTGTTGAATCCTGTCTTGGTTAATACTATTCGCCATTTTTAACTAGTCCAATTTGCTATGAAATTGAGCCCAGTTAACCTTTTTTGTATTAAATTTGCGTGTTGTCCTGTGAATCTGCATGCCGCGTGCCTTATGAAGGTATAACTTCAGTATAATACCGTTGTGGTCGGAGTCAGTTAGGTCCTCGGCTACCCTCCAGTCGGCTACCATGTTGAGCATTTCCTCGGTGCAGGCGGTGATGTCAAAGTGGTTAGGTTGCCCCCCTACCACTGTGATTTAAATGCAATAGAGTTTATGTGGAGTCTTTTGAAGAGACGAGTAGCTAACAATAATGTCGGCCAAGAAGCTGGGAATATAGTGAAGTTAACAGAAGAAGCTTTTTCATCTATAACCCCTCAGTATTGGCAGAAATAGTGTGAACACGTAAAAAAATTAGAAGGCAAATTTTATGAATGTGATGGCTGCATGGATAATATTACTGATAAATTCATAATTGAACTAGGCAATGACAGCAGCACCGATTCGGATACAACAGATGATGATAGTGACAGTGCCAGTGATATGTCTAGAATCGTACCTTTCGACCATAATTACTGTCAGAAAAAATGAAATCACTAAATAATTTAAAATTTAAATTGTCTCATCATTTACAACCTTCCTAGTCTTATAACTGTATATTATTTAAAAATAAGCAACTAAAACGTTAATGTGTGTTATTAACGTTAACATTATAATAATGTGTTGGTAATGGGGCGAAAAAGTTACATATATTGTTGGCAGCACCGTAGACAATGCTGCCAATTGTTAAGGCAGGGGACATCTTATGGTAAACGGTTATGGAGTGTAGAAATAAGGAGCACCATCTCGTATGGGGGATTAGTCGAAAAAGTGTCCACTTGTAAACAGCAAATTAATAGCGCTAGTGTAGCAAGTGGAAATGATATGAACTTAGCAGTTATAAACAGAGTTATGGAGTGAAGTGTGCTGGGTTGAAAAAATTAATATTTATCTTGACTTCTGTCGTTAAGAAATATGCAGTATTTAAAATCTCAACTATTTACGTAGTCAACTGTAATTTAGTAAATAATAACCTATGAATCTTAAGAGTGAAGTGTGCTGGGTTGAAAATTTAATATTTATCTTGACTTCTGTCGTTAAGAAATATGAATTGCGCTGTAACAAAGCGGAAATGTTTCTTTCCTTTTCTAATTTAGTATCCTACTCTAATAATTTGTGGCGCTCTATTTAAAATTCTTCCACTTGCTACTATAGCGCCACCTTAATTTGCTCCCTTTCAACGGACACTTTTTCAACACTGAGATGGTGCTCCTTACTTCTACACTCCATATAAACGGTCTGTATAATGTTCTCGAACCTACCGATTTTTTGGTATTTCTACCGATATGGGCCGCGCTCTACCGAAATGCAACGATTTTTCAACGATTTCCGAGAATACACGGCAAATTTCCTGATTTTGCGTTTTGACTTTCGAGAACACTGGGTCTGTAGTTGAAACATTCACTGTTAAGCATTATGCCGCATAATGCGCTCTAGTGCTGTAATTGGAAAACTACCTATAATAACAACTGCAGATTTATCAAGGATAAGGACATAGGTCTAACCTAACTTATAGAAATATAATTTATAATGACATTACAATAAATGAAACGGATAATATAAATTTTTTAGGAATAATCCTTGACAAATATATTACTTGGAAGCCACAGATAGATGTCATACGTATATGATGATGTCAAAAAGTTAACAAATTTGTCTATGTACTAACGAGATTGAGACAAACATCTTCACTTGCGACAACATTAATGGCTTATCATGGTTATATTAGTGCTATTCTGAGGTATGGCTTGGGGTAATTCGACTGACGCTTATAGGGTATTTCTGACTCAGAAGCGCTGCATCCGAGCCATAGCTAGTATTTCTGTTTATGAATCGTGTAAATCATATTTTTGAAAAATTTGGTGTGCTAACTTTAACCTGCATGCATATTTACGAAATAAGCACATTCGTAAAATGTAATAAGGACTTATTCTATACTGCAAAGGATAAATTGCCGCACAATACCAGAAATCTTCACAGATTAATTTTAGAATCTCGACCACGTAGTACCAAGTTCATGAAAAATTGCTATTCTATGTGTATATTAATTTATAACAAATTACCAGAATATATTAAGACACTTCCTCTTCCACAATTTAAAAAACATTTATTATTATGGTTACTAGACAAAAATTATTACGAATTATAAGAAATGTGTGTATATCCTTAAGGTCATTATTAGTGTTGTACTTATTATTATGATTGACAAAACCATTTAAAATGGTGCAACTATTTTCACATGCCTCTACAGGCAAGATAGATGAGCCAAACTAACACACTTAACATTTAATGTACTCTATTTTATGTGAAATAAATTATTTCATTTCAAGAAGAAGGTGGGTGCGCTGACAGTAGGTCTTTCAAAAAAAAAAGTGTGGTGAATAATATTTTCACTCCCTTAAGGTTTGTTCCGTAACTTTGTTATAGTTTGTTTATTTTATTTTTACCATGTAATAAGACTTAACGAGTTATGGTGTAATAGAGTAGAACTAACAGTACTGAATAATAAGCCTAAATATCTTTTTATTTTCAATATAAACCATATTTTCTTTTTTTCAACATTTAATCGATATCTTACTGTTGAGACTGACATAGTTTTATTATAATTTTTATAAATATTTTATATTTAAAATATAACAGATATTTATGCTGTCATAATAGCTTATCATTAGGGACATGGTATCGAATAGAAAGTATCGATTCTGTACTCATGAGGTATCGAAATAAAGTATTGATACTTCAAAGTATCGAGTACCGAATACTTTTCATAGGACTTAGGAATTGAATGTCTGTGAACGGATGTAAATATTTCGAGCCACGTTTTAGAAGGTTCATTACGTTTGAAATAAATGGCGTTACCACAAACATGAGCTGCAAGGCCAAGTTTAAAATGGATAATTTATACGATTTATTTCATACGATAACTGTCAAAAAGTACTTATTGAGTATGGAGTGTAGAAGTAAGGAGCACCATCTCAGTGTTGAAAAAGTGTCCGTTGAAAGGGAGCAAATTAAGGTGGCGCTATAGTAGCAAGTGGAAGAATTTTAAATAGAGCGCCACAAATTATTAGAGTAGGATACTAAATTAGAAAAGGAAAGAAACATTTCCGCTTTGTTACAGCGCAATTCATATTTCTTAACGACAGAAGTCAAGATAAATATTAAATTTTTCAACCCAGCACACTTCACTCTTAAGTTTCATAGGTTATTATTTACTAAATTACAGTTGACTACGTAAATAGTTGAGATTTTAAATACTGCATATTTCTTAACGACAGAAGTCAAGATAAATATTAAATTTTTCAACCCAGCACACTTCACTCCATAACTCTGTTTATAACTGCTAAGTTCATATCATTTCCACTTGCTACACTAGCGCTATTAATTTGCTGTTTACAAGTGGACACTTTTTCGACTAATCCCCCATACGAGATGGTGCTCCTTACTTCTACACTCCATATTATTGAGTAAAAGTACCGAATACTAAGTATCGAGTACAAAAACATTGGTATCAAAAGAATAAAACTCTATATCTAAAAGTATCTATACTTTTTTCGTGTCCCTACAAATTATTATATCACATACTCTATGGCACAGAGTAAGAAATCAGAAATCACTACGTGCTCTATGGCGCAAGAGTTAAGGTACCTACAATACGATATTTGGTACGCCCAAACCTACGCGTCAAACACGCGGAACACGGGACGCGAAACGCGAACGTCTACAACGCGAAACTAGATGTGCACACCTGCGCGTTTATCTTTTTTTCTTAAGTTCTTATATCCTGGATGTTTTAAATCGTATAAAATACTATGTTCTCTTACTTTTTCTAAACATCTCTGTATCTTCAATTGTAGATACTGTGGTAATTCTGGATTAATCATTTTCACTATTTCGGCTCATATACATCCCACTGTTGGGCTCGAGCCTCCTTCCCAATAGGAGGGAAATTGACCTTACTATACCATGCTGTCAGACAGGTTGGTATAGAGTTTTGTTTCTAGTTTACCATCTCTTGCGTAGATGTCATATGCGTAATAAATCCCTTATTTGTCTTTTGTGACACCCGCTGGTATGAGAGGGGGTGATGAATTGTATTCTTTTTCCGTCACCACACGGAAAACCTCCGTCACCATCGTGGATTATAATAAAATAATTATAATCAAGGTTTACTCGTAGAGGTAAACACGTCTAATTACTAGACGTGTGCGTCCCGCTCTACCGACGCGGTCGTCCCGCACCGTGGTTGCTTAGGTGTGCATGGTAGAGGTGTGTAGTTCCGGATCGTAATAGTTCCAGGAACTATGTCCACCGTCGGAACTATGTCGGTCCAATCCGCGGTGTGAAATTAAACAGTTCCACATGTCCGAGGAACTGTCATGTGCGCCGGAACGAATTGTCGAACATGTTACGAACCGACTACGGAGCCGACCGATTCCGTCCGAGTTATCACGAACCGACCAAGGACGAGTATAGTTGGAATGTTATGATACTTTTTATGTTATGCAATTATGATACACAATGCGAATATTACACTTTGCGTTAAAGACGACAATTGATTTATTCATATTTAATTTTAGTTTCTCGCTCGCTAATGACCTTGACTTCCGATAAGGGCTCCATTTCGTTTAAATAAGTGTTTCGTTAATTTTCATTATTTTGAATTTTAATTTATGTGAACTTTTTATATGTATAGTATAATTTCATGACGGTTTTAGTTTTAAGAATGTATAATGCCTACTTATTGTTAGATTTTTTATTTCAATTAAATCGAAGAAGAGTTTGGAACTATATAATTATCTCCACTGACACTGCTTATACAATCAGTGAACATAATTAAACAATTCCTGGACATAATTTAACCGTTCCTAGACATAATTAAATAGTTCCATAGAAGTCAAACATTTGAAGTAATCTGATCTGAACCTGTGGAACTAGATAGTTCCGCGAACATGATTTCCGGACATAGTTCCGATAGAGAAGTGAATCGTTCCATGTTCAATCCGCTCCAGGACATGGTTTGCGCATGTCTAGTGCATGGCGCTATAAGATATCATGGATAGCGTCCGGTAGCGTCTGTCGCGGGGCTGACGCTACCGCTTCGCAGTCACTTTGGTCGCGCAGGTTTGGCCGTACCTTAAAGGTGCGGCCAAACCGCGCAGGCAGTGTGACCGTTTTTAGTATATTCAGTACAAAATTGGTATATTTGGGCTCCGTAAAACTAATTTCGTTTTTTTTTGGTATCCTTTCATATTCTGGTATTTTTGGTACATTTCTAAATTTTCAACATTTTTAAACACATTATTGATATATTTTTGGGTTAGGCGGGCAACACTAATTTCCATTCGTTCATATTTTGTCCACATATTTTGTCTTTGTCTGATGTTTACCGCAACTGTATCATTTTGTCTCTTTCGAACGGTTAATGCTAATAAAACCGCCAATCGTGCTTTAGCTATAGCCTGTTTTTTTAATCTCAGAAACTAAATTGGCACATGCAAATGTCAAATTTACAAATAATGCTGTCAGCTTTTTTTGTGAAGTGGTGTACCTACCGTAGGTACACCACTTCACAAAATTACCTACGATACCGGAATATCGAAAGGCAAGATTTTATATTTAGTAGACGATTAACTTTAAAATTTTCTAATTCTAATCGTATCATTAAGGATCATATACGTAATCACAATGCGCTACACAGTAGTATAGCGCGTCGTATGGCATTGCATCCTCAAATGTTTCAATGCATTTAAATTAACAAAAAAAAATAATAACAGACGCCATCTGTGTTATTCGTGTATACGCTACAATGGCAATCTAAACCCACTTCTCTTCTAGAAAGCGTTGAAAATTTAAAAAACACAATGGTTAGAACTTGACAATACAGTACAAATAATTACAATTTTAAAAATAATTATATATATGAATCATATATTATGTTCTTTTTATTGAACATTGTTTTATGGTGCAGTTATAAAATGATATATGTAATTGGTAAAATTAAAAAAAGTACCTGATAATAAGTGTTTTAATTCATTTTTTTCTCTCCTCTACTTTTAATTTTTATTTTAGTATATTTTTAGTACCGTCAAACGGGGTGAATGGGCACAGAATTGAATTTCAAATAAATTTATGAATAGTTATACCAGAAATTATTATATCGATTTTGGTATCAAAACTTGAGTCGCAGCATGAGGATTCTTAAGAACTTTACACTAAGTTATTAAAAGCACCCAGTTTTAATTATTTCTTAAAATTATGGGTAATCCCTATTTAAACGCAAAATGGGACAATAGGGACGGGCAATGGCATTATAGGGAAAAACCATTAGGGTTGTCACAATTATATTAGGTAAGTGGGTATAAAATTCTTTAACTCATCTTTGCCCTCGGTGTTGTTCACGCCTCTGAAATTAGTCACCGTGCCATTGTCATATAAATTAAAACATATTTTCAAGCACATGCACTCATAGCGCCGTGCACTAAGATGAATTCAGGGATCTATAGGTATTTAGTGTTAAGAATGATTTAAGGTAGGTAAATAAACATGTAGTCTAGGCAACTAGGTATACTTTGAATAAAACTAGTATTTTATGAACATATAATATATTTTAAAATATTAAAATGAATAATGTTAATAGAATGAATATAATAGTGAAAATCGCAACGTTTGTCTTGATACCGGTTAGTACTATCTTATATTAAAATCAGAATATTAGTCAAACTAAAAACAGCCTCTTATAATAATAATAATAAAAAACCTTAAAATCAACAAAAATAAAAATATATCTAAAAAATGTCAAACTTTAATCAGCACAAACATAAACATAAATAGAAATGAATTTCAAACTATTGTTTCTTTTTGCGTCAGGGAATATAAATTAAAAATGTTACTGATTACATCGAAAGTAGGTATTTTAAATTACTTAATGAATCAAGTGGCAACCCTGTTCCTATAGTCCCTTCACTGTCTCTTGATAGACTGCATCGTCCCTATTTATTAGATTTTCCGTTCCTATTGACCTCCTAGTCTTACCTAAAAACCCCAGACGCGTACCGTAAAACCTCTTATAATGGAAATAAATTCTTTGTAATCATTAAATATTATTTTACGATTCAAAAAGTGTTTTAATTGTTACTTACATTACGACATATAGATTGCAAAAGACACACCAAACTCACAGATAGTCTTACGATACTAATTTAACCACTAAAACAAAGAAATTTGCTAAAAACACAAACACTCCGATAGCGGTTAGTTCAAAGCGAATCTTCAGAATGGCGTTTTGACCATTTATTCCTAATTTCACGTCAAATAAGTGGTGCCAGTTCAAAAAGTAACTATTCTATTATAAATCCTTACCATCTTATGGCTATAGTTAGTCGATTGTCAGATTTATCGTCGTGATTATTTCAATTCCGATTTTTCCCTATTTACCCCTTAATTCCTATTCACCCCGTTTGACGGTATGTGTTTTGGTATTATTTAGTACTGGCACCTTGTAATTTTAGTAGAGCACCATTTTTTAAAACGGTCACACTGCGCGCAGGTTTGGCCTTACCTTTATTATGGCAAATGTGTGGCAACCCTACGCTGTTGAAGCCATAATAAGAAGTTGAAGTTTACCTTTTAGGGTTTGACTTGGAGGGAAAATAATCGATTTTTTAAATAATCGATTTTCGTTCTTTAAAATAAATCGATTTTAAAATAATCGATTAATTAAATATAAATAATTGATTATCCGTGAGTGACAGAGTAAGAATACAATTCACCACTCCCAATATTGCTCATGGATGTCGCAAAAGACGACTGAGGGATATAATATGCACATAAGATCTGTGCAAGAGAAGGAAAACTCGAAATGAAACCCTATACCAACATGTCTGACCAGCATGGTGTAGTAGGTCAAATTCCCTCCCATTGTGGAGGAGGCCCAAGCCCAACAGCGGTACGTATGTGGGCTGCGATGATGACGATTATGAATTGATTATAAAATAATTTGATTGATTTTTCTCCCAACAGGATTATGATGACCTTTTTTTTTTTGGCAATGTGTGTTTTTTTAGGAAATCTGGCAGTGAAAAAATCGATTAATTTCGATCGAATGTCGAATAATAAAAAATCGTTTTTTTATTATTTTGATAATCGATTGTAAAAATCGATTATTACAAAAAAAAAAAAATATCCATTATTATAAAAATCGATTATTTTTCGCATTCCTATTACCTTTATTATTTGTTTCTCTTTTGTAGTTTTAGGTTATGATGATGTATTTTCTGTTGTTAAATATAATATTAAAACGTAGCCATTATTAGTTAATATATAATTAATGACAGATAGAAATATTGATAATATTATCGTATCTTCAACATGGAACAAGAACACAGACGAGTAATTCAAAATAATTTTTCGTCGTTGGTGGAGAGAACAGATCTCGATTCTGTCGTTACTTCTTTGTATGAAAAAGGTGTATTTTCTGAACATATGACTGAACCATATCGAGTAAGTTTTTATATACACATAGTATTCATTCTTCTAGCTATATATTAGAGCTTCGATTATCTGTATTTTACAGTTGGATTCGTTACGCCTAAATAGTGCATGTGAATTATATTGTATGAGTCATGCTGTCTCAATTATTTAGACCTGTATCCTCAAAACTATATCGCGGAGTCCTATCGTAACACTAAGACGCAGTCTGATTGATTCATAATTTATCTATACCAATAAATAAAATTGGAGTGTCTGTTTGTAATGTCAAAATAATAGGCCATTTTCATGTTCACACGGTTATTTGTACTATACATATGCCTAAAATACACTTAAATTTTTTTTTGTCTGTCTGTTTGTTTGTTCAGGGTAATCTTCAAAACGGCTGGACCGATTTTAAAAATTCTTTCACCAATGAAAAACTATAATATTAGTGCGTAAACTAGGCTATATTTTATCCTGGTATTCCCACGGGAACGAAAACTACGCGGGTAAAGCGCCTAAAACCGAAGCGAAGCGAGGGCGGGTTGCTAGTTGTAATATATATTCTTTGATTCATATTTAACACTCATTAAATATGAATCAAAGAAACGTATATATATATTATTAAAACATAAAAAATCATATATAATTAAACTCCTTTTATTTCGTACAATCTTCATTTGTTGCTATATTTCATGCTATACTAGTGAAATTGTAGTTTAGGATTTTGGGCTCAGGCCTGCTCCACAATGGGAGGGAAATTGAACTAGTATACCACACTAGTCAAACGTGTTGTCATAGGGTTTTATGTCAGGATTTCCTTCTCTCGCATAAATGTTATCTGCATAATATATCCCGTCTTTATGACACCCACAGGCAAGAGAAGGGGTGATGAATTGTATTCTCACTCTCTTACCATGTAGAACAGTCCAGTTAGTGTCAGTACAATTTCTAGGAAGACGTCAGCCGATAAATCTAACTCGGCTGGGTAGTGTTTGTGAAATTTAAGATCTTCTCATTCAACATACCTATGTCTGAAAATGCAGGTCTGTAACCAGTGTGTGTTACCAGTTGTAATATAAAAAAATTAAAAGTATGAGTGTTAGTTGTATAATATATTAAAAAAAAAGAGAATTGGTATATTTGTGAGATGTTTAATAATTTAGAAAATTATTATACATACCAAGTGGTCAGGCCTTCACCAAATAAAGTAGACTAAAAGTATGTTAATCGGGCGCCAGATGAAGCTCTTAAGTGCCGGACAAGAATCATTGAACTTTAACTTCTCGGGAGGGTCCAAAGGGGACAGTAAAAAAAAGCAACATGAGCCTTCCTTAACTTAATTTTCCTTTTGAGAGCAATTATGATACACTTGAAATTGAATAAAGTAATCTAATACATACTTATTTATAAAAGTTTAAATAACTCTAATGGTCATGTCTGCAATATGAGAGAAAATAACAAAATTAATTGAATACCTTTTATGCTGTAAAACCATTAATTAAATTCACCAATACCATGCAGCGTCAACTACGGTTACGCAAGTATACGGTTTCCAATGTTAAAGCGTTAAATGCTTGTTGAAATAGACCTATTTCAGCAAGCATTTAACGCTTTAACATTCGGCATCGCAAATGGCAGTTCCATGAATGTCGGTCGACATAAAGGCGAAAGAAGAATTTATAAACCACTGATCCATGGAATAATACACGAAATGAAGAAATATCCAAAGTAAAGAAAGAAAGAAAGAAACCGCTTTCTATAGCTGTAAAAGAAAAACTAAGTTTTAGTATTGGGCATTAAGGAAGCCACGACATTATCACATTTAACCGAAAATCTTACCAGTTTCTTAAAAAATATGGCATCACCCATACACCTTATGGGTGAAGCCATATTTTTTTTTATAAGCCCGTCCATAAATAAGTAACAATCTTTTGTATAAGGAACGCAGATTGCACTGTGAAAATGCAGATTTAAAAAAAATATGTTTTCGACATTGTAAAGGTCGGATCGAAAAGTAAGACATATTTGACAAGTCAAATGTCATTTTTGATATAGGCACAGGTAACCGCATACAGCCTAATGCATACTGTGACGAGACCGAAAGTCCAACGTCACACAGTAATGACTTACAGCATGGCAAAGTGGTCACTAAATGTAGGCCTCATAACCAAGCTCAAAGTGTGCTTAGCGTACTATGGAACGGGCTATGCTCAGGATTTCTTTGCGAGATAAAATCTGAGATATGGAAATCCATACAAGAACGGGTGTTACCAACATAGTATGGAGAATTAGAACACTGAAGTGGCGATGGGTAGGCCGCTTCGCTCGATGAACCAACAATGGGCAAAACAAGTTCTTTAATTGCTGGGTGTCATTGAATGCAGACAGCATAGGACCACTTTATGACGAAACATGAGAGGGGGGGCCGACGTCCCACAGTGGAAAGTGATTGGCTGAATAATTATGACAATGGTCAGCCCCTGGTGAATATACTTCACACTTGTTAGTGCTGTATCAAATATGTTTTCTATTACAGGATACCAATGAACCAGTCCGAGACAGAAAACGCAAACTCTATAGAGACATCACAAAGCGTGGGCCGCGAGCGTTCGCTCACCTTGTCGATACACTGTCCGAGCTTGGCTACTGGGATTTAGTAAGGGACTTGGATCCAAATAATCCTTTTGTCTCTATGCCCCGTTTACCAAATTCATCAAACCCTATACCACCCAGTAAGTAATTTTAACATTTTTCAAATTTAAAACTAATGGTAAAATCTCGAAATTTTTTGATTTTTAATGAAGAATGTACAAGGCTTAGAATAATAACGTATAGAAGGTAAGTTCGCGCACAAAAAGTGAATCATTTCAATTGGAGCCTAATGGAGCTTACGCCGGAACCGTTCCGTATTGTACAAGTCATTGTACTGCACGTACGTGGGCATTTTCATAAAAATGTACAAGGGCGTGTTCAGGCCTGTCCCTCTAAAACATTACCTTTTTTAACCCGCCAGTAGTCGCGCGTGGGTCGAAAAGACCCAGAGGGGCCTTGTTTGATCCATAATATTTTTATTATTTTCAAGTTGCCACGCTAGGTACCTTCAAGTGACTTCATAACACATCCGCACACCCCACCTCGGCCATTTCGCCAACGGCGTTCAAGCGGAACTGACGTCTAAAGTTAGTATGGGTCTTTTAGACCCTTATGCAACGTTTCGTGCAATTATTATTTTTATTGTTTAAAATTTTAATGTCATGACTTTTTGTTTACATAATGTCTCGTAGGCGCTTAAATATTGCCAATATTGAACAAATATTGATAGAAATGAAATTGAAGGCTAAAATTGTTCTGTAATTGAAGCTAATTCAGAATTTGTATGATCATAACTCCAATTCCAGTCAAAGTTCAGAAGAAGAAATTGTAGGGTTAGTTCATTCAGATCCTATAGCTACGCCTGATGATTTGTTTTAAAGAAGAACTGATCTTAGTGATGTATCATTGTCTTACATACGTCAGGGATATATCTCGAGAAATGGCGCAGAAAAATGGAACATTGTGGAACAACATTATCACACAGCACCTTGGACCAATCAACGAGGCCAAAGATGTTCAAACGTCTTTGCACTAGTGAAACCACAAATTGAAAAAAAAAGATATTTAATTACTACTTTGCCAAGACAAATTCGTATTAACATGTTATAAATACTTGGCAAAGAAGAAATTAGGCATTTGTCACAAACATCAGCGGTATCTACTACTCGTGGTCGTTGCTCACTCTGTCCTCCCACAAAGGAAAGAAAGATCAAAACGCAATGTCATTACTGCCATACGTCTATTTGCCGAGTCCATACAACATCTGTATGTAAAAACTGTGAATATAAAGAATAAGTGCACCAAAGTTTATCCGAGTTCTAAAAGAACAAAGATTATTTCCTATATTTTTGCCATGCACCTTGAGACTGATTATGTAATTATTTATAAAAGTCCGATTACTTATAATATATTTTTCTAAAAGAATGTTAATTACTTTCATAAAAAACTAAACCAAAATTATAGTTGTTTTAAAAAAAAAAATGTTTTCCTATCTTTCTGTTGTCTTAAGTGTTAAAAACTAAGAATTTGTAGACTATTTTTTTAAGTGTAAATATAGTTGGTTTTTTTGTTCAAATTTAATAGAAGCTTTTAATTATATAACGTGTTTTATTGTTAATTTCATAAATAATATATAATTTAGTTTTAAAAAAATATTTTGTGGCTTAAAATGTCTATATAATACCTGGGTATTTTCGACCCACACGACGGCGTCACTAAATTTAGCGCGAGTCCTGGCGGGTTAAACAATTAATTCTATTTGAAACTAGCACAAAATTTTACATTAGGTTTATTGTACATTTAAGTAATATTTTATAATATTATTTAAGCTAATTATAGTATAATTTTTCGATGAAAAAATAATATAACAACAGATTGCTATCATTTTATCATGTCCCTTTGTAGCCAGACGATATTTCAACACTGAATTTACATATTAGTTGTAATAATTTGCTTAGTGCCGTATTTTATTTTTCTGGTAGATAGTGTAGGGTCAATTTATTAAAAATATATATTAACTAGACGTAAAATAAATAAATTAAATAGAATTTGATTACCGTAGTGCGTTTTGACACATCAGTTTTGTTACCACATTTTCGCCGAAATACTACTCTTTTTGTAGATGTTTTATGTAATAATAACACGAACAGTCCTTTATTCAGCGGCTGATTTGTAAATATTGTTTAGTTTCTTCCAAAATTTCGTGTCAGGTGCACGTTTGATTCAGTGCTTCGCGCGGACGTACATTTTTTTGTCAACGTAAGTTACTAATATTTCTTAATGCATTAATTAGTAAAAATATTTTTGTGGTTATTTTCAAAATATTTATCATCTAATACAACTTATAAAACTCGTGATGAGTCGTCACCACAATCGTAAATTTTTAAATAATTAATCATCTTGCGAGGGTAAGATAGTGTTACGTCAGTTTTGTATGGTAACATATAGTATGACCTAAAAAGTAACAAAAATGACCATAAAGAATACTGGACATTACACTTTTTACCAACTTACCAAAAAATGTACCTATGTATGCTTACCATTTTATTTTATTATAGAGATTTTAGAACTTATTATTGGATTCTGATGAGAATGTAAATGTTTCTTTACAATTTTGTTACCATCAGTATTGTTACTGTCCCCCAAATATTTTAACTTAAATTCTGGCTATTTCCTATATTTCGGGCTTTAATACCGTAATTTAACTTAAGTTCAGAAATATGATAACTGTTTTATTATTATAATTATATTAAAAGAACCATAGCTTTGCATAAAAAAAAATTAAAGTTAAGTGTTCCTTCTGTTACCAACGGTAACACAATTTTGAATTTATGTGTCATATTTTTAGTATTTTTTTAAGTTTCTTTGACGAATCTATATGATTAGGTAGTTCAACCATGTTCTTTTCGTTTTTTATTAAAAAAAAGATATTCCATTTATTGTTTCATTTTAATCATATTATAAAAAAGTATCAATACTGACACCTTTTTGTCTGACTAGGTCCACATTTTTGCTTATTTTTAATAAATTATGCAATGAATCCAAGTTAAAAATTGAATTTCGTGAAATATATAAATTAGACCATTTCTAACATACATAATACCAACTAGAAATGAAAGTTAAAAAATTCACAAGTTTTTTTTTGTACTGCTTATTTTTGTGAAAATGTCCACGTACGCAACTCTTAAAAAATAAATAGGTAATTATGACGGTTTGTGCATTCAAATGGCGTCATAACACATTTAAAAAACTTAAAAAGGTTTTTAACATTACTTTTAAAAGTATTTCGACGATTTATGTTAATAAAAACAAAATTTGATTTCATAATTCGTATAGTGGTTTGCGTGTGTACATTAGTGTTGCCCAAATGCAAGACCAAGACGAGACTTGGACCGGTCTTGGTCTTGGTCTTGCAACATCACACCTGGTCTCGTCTTGGTCTTGGTCTTGCGCACCCGGGTCTTGGTCTTGCGCACCCGGGTCTTGGTCTTGCGCACCCGAGTCTTGGTATTGCAGCAAGAGTCTCGCAAAGTTTTGCAGTTAGAATAACGTAACAGTAATTTATCATGGCAATGAAAAATCCAACTAAATTAATCAAATATCCTATCCTATCTATCCATCTGTTAGCCTATAGTTTACTATTGAATACAATACTTACCACTGGAGAAAATTACTCTTCTATTCCCCTGGTGTTCCATTAGACAGCGTTACTACTCTTATGACAGGACTTTCGACCCTATTTTCTTAAGACGTCACCACACGAGGCAGTTGATTCAATAAATTTTATGTCATTTTATAATCAATGCGATATTTTACAATTAATGCGATTGTTTATATTCCCCTTCAAGTTAAGTGGTATGTATCTATTGTATTTCCAGTTTAGTTACTGATACTCTGGATACTTGAAAAAACCTGTTGCTCTATTGCCTATATAAATACTTTGGCCGCTGGATCCATGTAGCTCTTAATATACTATTTATTCAAGAACATATAAAACTGATTTAAAATTTTATGGTTTTAATACTTGTAAAATGTATGATATTCGTCGTCATCGTCACAGCTCATAAAAGTGCCACTGCTGGGCTTAAGCTTCCTTCCAGTAAGAGGAAAATTGATCTACTATACCACGCTGGTCAGACATGTTGGTACAGGGTTTTCTTTCTAGTTTCACTTCTCTTGCACATATGTTATATACACAGGGTGTATCAGGTTATGGGACAAATGTTCATGTATGTTGTAGTTCAACAGTCATAGATCATAATTAGAATATATATTACACAAAAACAATATAACGTAAAAGTTATAGTGATTACAAAAATGTGTGTCTAAGAGTTTATGCCTTAAATTTTATGCATTATGTAGGTATGTACAGACAGGATATATGTAAGCATGTAAAATTTCGACAGTATAAATAGGTATTAGATTTGCGCGAACCTTTCAATGATTACGTAGGTACAAAGGCGACTCATCAACGGTCATCGGCCGATCAGCTGATTTATGTTAAAGCGAAGTTTGTCTTGCTTATGCAAACGTAATCATTGATTTATTCAAATTCTAATGAACATTTAACAAAATACGAATATGTTGTAGATTAAGTATCATTCCTTTATACATTTTAATCAATTTACACGAAAAAACGATGACAAAATTGAGAATTTACATGTCTCTCAATTCATTAACGAATCGATATTTTTATTTAAATTTTTTTTCATGGGTTCCTAACACCATTGCCCGATCCGATTTGATACGACATCCACGGGTAAGAGAGTGGTGAATTATATTCGTACTCTGTCTTTTTTTTTTGTGTGTGTGTAGCTGTTGGTCGCAGATGACCTTGACAGCTTAACGCGGTCAATGGGTGAGCGCTGATGGCTCTCAACCCGGTAAGTAAGTTAAGCGAACATCGCCCGAGGGCTCCCCCCTGTGGGGAACGGACCTCGGCTCGGGGCGTCGCTGAGAGCAAAGTGGGCGTGGCCAAGTTTAGGATAATGACTTTTACGCGGCGCGGTTTTCGACCTCGACGGCGAGGCCGATACCGCGGAGTTTTATCTGTTATCGCTGCGCGAGCTGTGTAGGTCCTTTCTTGGGCGATCATAATAGCGTCATCTTCTTCTTCAAGAAGATGACGAGGACGTCGGACCGCGGATATTTTTGAGGGGACGTAGTTTACCGCCCCAACCACTAGTGGATTGGGGTGAGTCGTGGCAGAGGCAAAATAGCGCTGGGAGCAACGCTTCATGTACTGCCTGATGGTGATCGTACTGTCCCTACATGGACATTTATATAGATTAATTGTAGGCATATTTCTATGTCCAACAGTGAACGTCGTTGGGCTAATGAATAAACGGATATATAAATATGTATAATGGGCAAGAGCACTCTTGTGATTACGGTATTTTTGTCCTTAAGCCTTTCCGAAGAGTAATTCTGAAAAGCCAACACCAACATTGGGAATCGATTGGCCAATAGATGGATATCTCAAGACTGATTTGACTTGCCGTGTAGTGACGGAGTAAGAATATAATTCATCACCCCCTATTTTACCCGTGACTGCGAACCCACGACTAAGGGCTATAATATATAACATCGGTGCAAGAGAAGGAAAACTTGACATGTATGACCTGTAACAACACGGCCGATCACCGTGGCGATTCCCCTCCGGCCACGGCCGATTCTCCTCCTGTTATGTAGAAGACACGAGCTCAACCGTATATAAGCTGAAATGGTGATTTGAATTAAATGCAAGACCGCGAGACTCTTGCAGGCTCAGTCTTGGTCTTGCTCAAGTCTTGCAGGGCCAGTCTTGGTCTTGGTCTTGCAAAAATTAAGCGGTCTTGGTCTTGGTCTCGGTCTCGCATTTCTCGCAAGACCAAGACCGCAAGACCAAGACTTTTTTGGGCAACACTAGTGTACATGTGTAATCGTCTGCCCGCCATTAGTATTTTAGATTCATGTTTCGAACTTTCGAGGTATTGACACTATCCTTTTATACGTTATTATTCTAAGGTACAAGCATATTTATCATCTGTTGATGGAGTAAGCACATAATTCACTAACCCCTATTAGTTTGTGGGCGTTGTAAAATGTCATTTCCGTGCATCGCAGCTGTGCGAGATCGATCGCTTGCGACTGTCGTGTGCGGCCTATGCGATAATAGTCAAAGTATGAAAATGTATGGCGCCGTTTCTGTCGTTGGCCGCGCGCGGCTGTCGGCGTACTTCGGAAACGGCGCCATACATTATGACAGTCGTAAGCGATTAATCGCGCACGGCCGCGATACATCACGATTCACGGTAATAAACCTTAAGGTTTGGTAGTATTCGTAATCACAACCACACAGCAATAATATAGATATATAGACTGCACAGATGGCGTCGTGGTTAAGATAGCGACCTACAGCGCTAGTGTCGGGGGTTCGAATCCCACGCGGGACAACACTTTGTGCGATCCACAAATTGTTGTTCTGAGTCTGGATGTAATTTGTGTTCGTTAATTATATGTTTGTAAAGTCGCCCGCAATACAAGGATTATTTACTTAGTGCAGGGTGTGGTCTTAAAAAAAAAGAAAAAAAAAATGATAAGTATTAGGTATAATTTATAATAATTAGGTGTATATATTTGCTTCCAACTTATTTACGACTAGCAACTCGCCCTCGCTTCGCTTTGGTTACAGTCGCCTTACCCGAGTAGTTCCCGTTCCCGTGGGAATACCGTGATAAAATATAGCCTATGTTACTTAGGGATAATGTAGCTATGATAATGGTGAAAGAATTTTTGAAATCGGCACAGTAGTTTTTGAGTTTATTCATTACAATTATACACATATACACACAAAAATACAAATCCTCTTTTTAATATTAGTGTCGATTTAAGATAGTTCACTTGGCCTGCATAAATAATGTCAATTGCCCTATCAAGGCGAATATTCATTAGAATAATTTTGTTTCCAGAGAGAGAACTGAATCAACGTACGAATGATTCTTTCGTCAGCATCAGCGATCAAAAAACGAAAACAAAAAATGAACTGAAGAAAAGTTAGTCATTTTTATTAATAGTTTTGAAACTTATCTAACAATAAGTAATAAATATTTTCCTGGTAGTGACGGCGATGTAAGAATACTGTACACCAGTCGTTCTATTGCGCGCAGGTGTCATAACATTTTATATAAGAGAAGGAAAACTCGAAACAAAACTCTATGTCAACACTTCTGACCAGCATGATAAAGTAGGTCAATTTCCCTCACATAATGGAGGAGGCCCGAGTCTAACAGTGGGACATATGCAGGCTGAGATGAACAAATATTATATCATTCATCATCATCATCATTTCGGCTCATATGCGTCCCACTGCTGGACTCGAGCCTCCTCCATAATAGAAGGGAAATTGACCTCACTATGCCATGCTGGTAATATTATATACAGGCACTTTATTTATTTGTTAGCTATTATATTTATCAGCTTGCTTTTTATCAAGAACTTCCCTACGGCTTTAACATAGTGCTGCCACTAACGATTTAAATCAACTGTATGTATCTCTCGAGTTTCTATTAAAATGACTACCCACCGCTGCGTTAAACGGTTTTGCCAGTTTTTGACCCTTCTCATGCCTGTGTAAGAGCAAGAGGATTGTTACAAACATATGGATCACCCAGACTCAGGACAACCAATCGTTTCGGGGAGTGATTAAATACGGCAGTTTATGGGGCGCCATATTGCTCTTTTGTCGCCCTGAACTGTTGCTGGGTTTAGGTCGGATCATAGAAGCTAGTACTTTCTCAATAATATCGCTTTCGACATCAGTTGTGTTGGGTTGCTAGGTCGCCAAAAGCTGGATAGACTAGTCAGTTTAGCGCGACATTTAGTTAAAGAGGCCGGACACCTTACATTATTGAGGATTTTGTGTCTCAGTATTAATAAATACGACCAAAAAATTGTATATAATATCAACTTTTTTTTATTATTGCTTTAAATCTTGATAACTTCTAATGAAATACTACAATGTAAAAAGCCTAACAAAGTCTGGACAAGCCGGACACTGCTTATTTTGGCCGGACACAAAAAGCCTATGTCCGGCTTTATCCAGATGCCAGGCCATTGTCACTTGTGTAAGGATATATAGACGGTCTATCATCATATCGTGCACCGTAGGTACTGTTCACTTTTTTATAGCAAACGGTGGCAAATGAGCAAACAGTACAACCTAATGGTAAGTGAAGCTGCCGTTCATGGACCTTTGCTAGGCCGCTGCATACCGTGAAGAAACTGAAGGGAGTGTGAATGCGTGCGATGAGGTTCGGTGATATCATAGGCATCACCAAACCCATCACATGCAAACACTATTCGAACCGCTCCGGCTACACTATTGGAAGTCTAACGGACATTAGTTTAACTTTCTAGCCTTGGAGTAACTATATTGTGGTTAGCACCAGCTGATAAGTTGTGGTCAGTTTTATAAAAAGATCTTATCATATAGTTACCTTTAACAAACTTTTGTGGCTCCTCGTTTGGACTTGTTATTATAAATAATACATAAAATATTATACAGGATGGATGAAGTGGCGACAGGTCTCGGGAACAATTTGTGATGCACGGATGCCCCTTAAACTTAAGGGGAAAATATACAAGAGTGTCATCAGACCTGTTGCTATGTATGGATCTGAATGTTGGGCATTGGAAAAGACGGATGAGAGAAGAGTGCATGCCACAGAGATGCGTATGCTAAGATGGATGTGTGGGGTCACAAGGTTAGATAAGATAAGAAATGAGTATATTAGGGGAAGCCTGAAAGTAGCACCAGTGATAGAGAAGATTAGGAGCGCGAGGTTGTCTTGGTATGGACATGTGATGAGGAGGGATGAAAGCCATGTGATAAGGCGGGTTATCGATATGAATGTGGATGGACGAAAGAAGCGTGGGCGACCCAAAAAGAGATGGACAGACTGTGTGAATGAGGACATGCGTATGAAAAGGGTGAGTGCAGATATGACGGCCGATAGGAGGTTATGGAAGGTAAGTACATGTTGTGCCGACCCCACTTAGCGTGGGATGAGGGCAGGCAAATGATGATGACATAAAATATTATACAGGTGTATCAGGTTATGTGGCAACTGTGCGAGTATGTTGTAGTTTAACGGTCATAGATCGTAATTAGAATGTATATTACACAAAAAACAATATAACATAAAAGTTATAGTGATTTCGAACATGTGTGTCTAAGAGCGGCCGCAGACATACAATTGTAAGTTGGCCGACTAAATTGCAAGTAGGTGTATTAGGCGTAGTTACTTATGCTAGCCCGCACATCGTCTCCAACTAAATCGTCCAACTAATTAATTGGACACCGATCGTATCAGAATCACGATTCCCTTCCGATTAAAAAGTTATCCAACTATCGGGCAACTGCTTGTTAGCATGGTTATCCTATGCAAGTTCGCACACTATCCAACTTAGTTGGACAGTGGTACGGCAAAATGCAAGGTGACCACACACGTGCGCGTGATTTCCCCACGCTCGCATCTTCGTCGACGGGTACGATGTCTGTCTCCTGATCACTTGTTGCAAACGAAAAAGTAGAAGAGCTCATAGAGGAAGTTCAAAACAGGCCAGCGTTGTACAAAAAAGACTTGAAACAATTTATTAGGGCAATATCTGAGTTTATATGCTTCCCATATTGTAATCTGTTACTTAATACGGGATGCGCCCAAAATGTTCTCTTTTGTTTTCGTCTTCTTTTTATTAATAGAGTAATTAAAAGGGTTTTGTCCTGCATTTTCACGCACACGCACCGCGCTGGCAATACTGGCACCGACTAAATTGGTTAAGTCTGCGGCGTGTAACCAATTAAATAAAGTTGGCCAACTAAATTGTAAGAGCACGCAATTTAGTTGTACGATAGTCGTCCAACTTGCAATTGTATGTGTGCGGGCTCTCTAAGAGTCTATGCCTTAAATATTACGTATCATGTAGGTATATACAGACAGGATACGCGTAGGCATGTAAAGCTTCGGCAGTATAAATAGGCATGATTTGCGCGAACGCTTCAATGGTAGCGTAGGTACAAAGACGCTTCGTCAACGGTCATCGGCCGATCAGCTGATTTAAAGCGAAGTTTGTTTTGCTTATGCGAACGTAATCATTGATTTATTCAATTTCTAATGAACATTTAACAAAGTACGAATATGTTGCAGATTAAGTATCACTGACTTTATTCAATTTCTTATGAACATTTAACAAAGTACGAATATGTTGCACATTAAGTATCATTGATTTTATACATTTCAATCATATTTACACGAAAAGCGATGACAAAATTGAAAACTTTACACGTCTCTAATTCATTAACGAATTGATATTTTTACTTCAAATTTAATTTTTATTGGGTTCCTACCACCATTGCCTAGGTCCCGTTTGACCTTTTGCCCCATAACCTGAGACACCTGTATATTTTTTTTTAAATTTAAACGATATTTAGTTAAAAAAGAATCAAGATTATATTTAGTTAAAAAAACCATTGATGAGAAATTGCACACTTTCATGAATTGTACTAGCTGACCCGGCGAACTTCGTAACGCCATTTTTTTTTTGTAAATACATTTTCTAAATTTCCGAATATATATTCTCTAATGGAGGAACCATTACGGCTTTGTCGAGAAAGATTCGATCGTCTTGGTCTCGCCATTGTTAATGATGATTCAAAGAGAATACAAATTACTGATGATTGATTTCTGAGAAAATTATAATAATCAAATTTTAAACCATACTTAACTATAAACAAAATTACGTTTAGCTGTCATTTGCGTTTTGTTATTACATATCAAATGCGTTTTTGTTATCCTACGTTTCATAGTGACTTGTATTCTCTTTGACATAAGTTTCGGTGCGAATATGGAAATGTCATGTTTAGCTCTTGTATTATATTCATTTTTTTAGTGTTTTATAGTATTACATTGAATAATTTTGCTGATATTTTATGTAATATAATACAGTTAAGGTATGTAAGGAATGTGATATAAGAGTGGTTTACGAGTATTTTCATATTCTACCGTAATTCTCAGAGAAATGAGAAATCAAATAATTAGGTTTACAGCGGCTAATTAATGGTAACGATTTGATTTACTGTCGGACATAACTATAAATGAGCTATTCTATATAAAGAAATGTTAAATAATATGAAGAAAATTGTATCAGACTTGGCTGTATGGTTTTTGATTCCTTTGCCCGTCCGAATGGACAAACAGAAACAAAATAAAATCTATTTGACATTTTATGCCATGTCACAGGGAACGCGATCGAACGGGATAAAAAGTAGCTCATTGCCATTAAGAAGAAGAAGAGTGGGATAAAATGTATCCTATGTCCGTCTCCTGGTTCTAAGCTACCTCCCCACCAATTTTCAGCCAAATCTGTACAGCCGTTCTTGAGTTATAAGCATAGTAACTAACACGACTTTCTTTTATATATATAGATTGTTATCACTGAATGTCATTACTTTGTATAAAGCAGGAGTTAATTGATTTTTTTTTCGATAAATCAACATTTATTTGCATTCGTTTCTCTTCTACTCGTACGCATCGGCCGATGGAGGCAATACATGATGATGATACCAAATACAAAACTACCCTATTATTAATGTCATGATGATACAATTAGGTCCAACATTTTTAAGATCGTAACACATTACAAAACAAAATATTTTTACAGAAATTTTCCCGACACCGCCAGATTTAGACAACGCGGCGTCCAGCATCACTGAAATTCCGGAATTCAATGTAATCAAAAGTACCAAATTCATTGAGGAGGACGACAATAATGGTAAATAATTTTATTAGCATCCAACAAACAGCCTATCGACGTATCCTGTTAAACATAGTATATCATACCTTAGCAATTATTCCACCCATTGAAGTGGCAGGATTCGGTGATCGCAATTGATTTTTTTAAGTTTTCTAGGAGGGTGTTGCAGTCGGTTTTTACGACTCCCACGGGAAAGGTAAAGGCTAAAGAAATAACATCGAGGTCTGCGATTCTTTCAGATATAGACAAACAATATTTATTTATTTAATATAATATGACTATCTTTTTACAGGCTATAAACCCAATGCGATAGTACTATACTAAACTTAATTATAAGCTTACTTTTCTAATTTACCATCATATAAATTAAAGACTAAAAAAAATTTTTTTATATGGTTTTATGAAACTGTGATACAAGTGAAACTTTTTTCGGATCTTAGGCATTTAAATGAACATTTTCAGAAAGTTATTCTATTCTATATCCTTTCTATTGTGGAGGACGCTCGAGCCCAGCAGTGGGACGTATATCATCCGAGATGATGATGCGATACCTAAAAATGTTACGTATTATAATGATTTCTGATGTTTACGCGAGTATTATACATTTTAAATAAAACTACTTTACGGATTTTATCGCGTTTGTATTTGATTTTTGATTACCCGACGTTTCGAACACTTTACAGCGTTTATGGTCACGGGTGGACTAAGATATCTCACGTCCAACAAATCATCGCTACTGCAGAAAATTAAAATTATCTGTGAACATAGTCAGGACCGCGCCCCCCATAACATCAGGTTTGATAAACCACAAATCCTCGCAAAAGAACACCGATACCTGCCTAGAATGGTACGCGAGGCTATTGAGATTAAAAAACACAAAAATTTCAATAGAGAGGTTGGCTGGGTGTTACCATCAAGCTGGGATCCTGTTATAAACATTATTAAAAACAAATCCAAAAAGACCACCACAAGACTGCAAGACACTGTGAGCTCATATTGTATAGATTTGACCCACAATAATAATAACTAAAGATAATTTTATAAATTAAAACCTTTTAGTAACATAAAGTAAGTAGTATACTAGATTATTAGTTAGTTTTTTAAATATAATTACTATTAATTTTAATGTTTAATTATTACTAACCATAAACAATATAATTTTTTCATATAGAATCATTTTCTTCTTACACTGGCAATAAATTTTGTATCAAAATGTGGGTCAATATTTAATAACTAATTTCTGTATCGGGTAGATAATTATAAATTTTCTGCAGTAACGATGACTTGTTGGACGTGAGACATCTTAGTCCACCCGTGACCATGAACACTGTAAAGTGTTCGAAACGTCGGGTAATCAAAAATCAAATACAAACGCGATAAAATCCGTAAAGTAGTTTTATTTAAAATGTTACGTAGTAGATTTTCAAAGGCTTCCCATGAATAAAACTGCTTTGCGAATTTTATCGCGTTTGTATTTGATTTATGATTGCCCGACGTTTCGAACACTTTACAGTATTCATGGTCACGGACTAAGATGCTTGACGTCCAAACAAGTCGATGTTATTACAGATATAATTATCTAACCGATACAGAAAATTAGTTATTAAATTTTGCTACTTTTTGCTACAAATTTTTTGCCTGTACAAGAAGAAAATGATTCTATATGAAAAAAATATATTGTTTATGATTAGTAATTATTCAACTACCACCGGATCAGAGAGGGCTTCCCATAAGTTTCATTTCAAAAAATCCAGTTGATTGTTAGTGGAAGTATGACATTAATCTTAAGTCAATATTTGTGTTCCGTTGTTTCTTACAGATCTGAAGTTGTATAGGACGCATGGGCGTCACCGCGGCGTTCTGGTAGTGTTCAGTTACGTGTGTTTCGAGAACAATATTGATACATTCCGTACCGGCGCCGACATTGACTGCGCTATGCTCAAGAAACTATTCTCGGGGATTGGCTTTCGTGAGATATCATATTCGAATCTTAGTTACGAAGTATGTATACTTACTGCATTTCTTTTATCACACTGTTGCATTTGAGCTCCTCCATAATAAGAGACAAAAATTGAAAAATAGCGTATTTAAACTAGACAATAATATGTAAAATTTTAATAATAATTTACTACTAAAGCGAGGAGTACAATCGGGCTCTGTGTATAGCGTTTCTGGACTATGATAAATGCCTTTGGTTCACTCGAAATTTGGGTGATGCTTCAGTCGGTGCCACGATGGTCGACTTACATCGAAGTGTTTGTATAGGAACCCTATAATGTCAGTCCGTATCCGGGGCAAGAGTACGAAATCGATCCAATTGCGTGAAAGGTGTGAGACAGGGAGACGTCATTTCTACGAAACTGTTCACCGCTTTAGAAGATATCTTCAAGTTCTTAAACTGTACCAAATTCGGTATCAACATTAACGAACGACGCAATGTAGGTCGCCCCCTACTACGGAGGATTCACGACCTGGTGAAAGTTGCTAGGCGTAGTTGCATGGGACCGCACTTTGTGGTGAAACTTCAAGGAAGACTATGTCCAGCAATACTGATGTTAATGAGAATTGGGGTTCTCTTGGATACGCTTATAATAACCAACTTGAACTCCTGAATGTAATACCCTTATGTGATCGTAAAGGGTGACTAAGGAACAAGCAGATAATAACATTAAACAAAACCTATACCAACGATCTAACCAGCGTGGTATAAGAGGCCACTTGCCTACCACTGTAGAGGAGGTTCAGGTTCAGCTGTGGGACGTAAAATAGAGCTAAGATGATGATGAAAATATCGAATCGTCTAGTATGACGACGGCAGGGAGGTGCCTTAACCTACCGTTTTACCTCTTCATAACCTTTGGGCTGATCACCGGCACCAGCACCTTGAGTTCTGTGGCTCACCTTGTGGAATACTTCTGAGTTACCACTTAGGGTTACCCTTTCATGTATCCTTAATAATTTCAATGGTGTTGTTTGTTCGAGTAGCAAACGGTGGACACGCTGACGGTGCTAAGGGACGTGCTGGTGGATGTTGAGAGCGTGTTCATAGTGGTCTCCTCCCACGGATACGAGAGGCGAGGCACAGCCGACATGGACATACGATGCAGCGATGGAAAACTCATCACCTTCTACAAGATTATGTCATATTTCAACAATAACACAATGCCAAAACTCATCGGTATACCGAAAGTGTTCATATTTCAAACTTGTAGGTGAGTACAATATACCGTCCGTGTCACCAAGTAACAATACAATTAATTACTCTCTTCCTTACCCGTAAATGTGGTAAAAGTAGTCTAACGGATATAATATAGGTGGGTCGACAGTTAGTCTGTCACGCGCCGAGAGGTCGACCGCGTGAGGAAAGACCGACGATGTCGGTCATGGGAGGGTACCTCTCAAGGGGGTATTCCGTCAGGCCGACCAATGATGTCAAGTCACCCTGTTCCGGTGGTCGGCCCAACGACGAAGGCGACGTGTCACGGCTGGGTTACGTTACGTGCTTACGTCCCTCTGTCGCCCCGGACGGAGTGGTGCGAGGAGTGCGTCGACCGTAACCCACACCTCCCAAAAAAAAAGGTAACACTTTGTGTAATCCACAAATTGTTGTTCCGAGTCTGGATGTAATTTGTGTCTGTTAATTTGTGTTGGAAAGTCTCCCGCAACACAAGAATTATTTCCTTAGTACAGGATGTTGTTTAAAAAAATATCCATATAACATCTATGGCAATAAAAAAAAAATCAAAACTAAGTTCAACGCCAACATGTCTGACCAGTGTGGTTTAGTAGGTTACTTTCACTCCTGTTGTAAAGTAGGCGTGAGTCCAGCGGTAGGGCGTAATGAGTTGTGTTGAGGTGTATACAGATTTTTTTTTTGTAGGCTGTGGTCTGGACACACTCCGCCCATTTCGTCCTGGGCAACGGATGGGCGGCGTGCGGCGTCATAACCTACCGTAAACCCTCCCCATCGCCATTGGGCCATTCGACTCTCACGCGGTCAGCCATAGCGATGAGCGTAGAATAGACGAACCCGTTAATTCAACCGTCGACAAGCAATAAACGAATGGACGGTTCATCAACGATGAACGGACTATAGTTGAATTGGACGGATAGTAGAACGGCTAATCTGCAGTCTACATAATATTCATAGACTGTCAACGCGACGACGACATGTTAACATAGTCGGATAATGCGTCGTCGACGGTGCCCAGTCTACGTCTACAAGGATCAACATACCCTATTATCAACTCATTAGCTGTAGATTTGAGGTTTAATTTTGTTTGCATGGACGTATCAACGACGCTCCGTTGAAATGACAGTTCATGCAAATAAAATTAAACCTTAAATTTGGAGTATATGAGTTGATAATAGTATTGGATGTCAGTGCGAAGACGAGTTAAGTTTGCAATTGTAAAACAAAACTGTCTGTGCCACTGATTTTGCGTTGAAAATAACACTAGGTATATTCGATTTGTTATTGACGTACCTCGCGTAACTTTTTTGGTCAAAAGATTGATTGAATGTTTACGAGTGTAAATAATAGTTTATTTTGTACATACATATATTTAATTATTGTGAACAGTGAAGATTTATAAAGACGTTTAGAACTTTCTTTCTGCTGTTTTAGTGAAGTAAGATACCTACTTAGTACGTATTAATATTAAGTAAACTTTTAAGTGCAGCTAAATATAATGGCAGGACGAAATTCAAGTGAATTGTGGCATCACTTTGAAAAGGATGATTCTAGTGGAAAGGCGATTTGTAACCTATGCAAAGAAAAATTGGCGTATAAATCTACTACGGCAAATTTAAAAAGCCATTTATAACGTAAGCATATTGCTGTTTACGCAACTCGCTGTTTCGCAATTTCATTTAGCTGGACTACATTAAACAACAAACATCGAAATAATCGTCGCGTCAACGAAGTACGAACGTCCATAAAGGAAATAATAGACCGTCTAAATTCATCAACTAGTCGATAAATTTAACTAGTCCATCGACTAGTCCACGGATGAAAATGGACGGTCTAGTTTCGTCTACGTTAAATGCGTCGACGACGCACCTCTAGTCAGCCACCGGTCTAATTCACGGTCCGTCCACGCGCGCCTGGTGTATACAGTCTGCCTTTTATGTAATGATCATTTGAAAGCTAGTGGTTCACGTGATAGCAAATTGTCTAGCCATTTTGGACATAGATCTGCTTAGAGGGAATGATGACTTAGGACGGTCTTAGTGATTGAGTGTCCATACAAATTTCTGTGGGCTGCCACACTATTTATTGTTACTGTAGAATCTAGTTATACATACAATATCTGACCGGGGATTAGTCCGTCACCCGCCGAGAGGCCGACCGCGTGAGGAAAGACCGATGTCCTCCCCTAAGGGGGGACGTCGGTCGATGGGAGGGTACCCCAATAGGGGGTATTCCGTCGGGCCGACTACTGACAACAAGTTAACGCTGCTCCAGTGGTCGGCCCAACGACGAAGGCGACGTGGTTTTTGGGTGGGTCGCGGGAGTTGCGTGCTTAAGCCCGCAATCTCTGTCGCCCCGTATGGAGTGGTGCGGAGGCGCGCCGACCGCGACCCACTCGCAAAAAAAAAAAAAAAAATACATACAATATCCATTTATTTACTATTTACCAGGGGTTTTTCCGGGCTTCAACAATTCATTACTAAGGGATTAATTTGCGGATAACACCGATGCAATAGAAGAAAACTAAAAATAATGCTATATGCGTATCAACACGTCTAACCAGCGTGGTATAATAGGTCAGATTCTGTCACACAATGGAAGAGGCCCGAGCCCAACAGTCGCATATATACGGCCTGAGATGGTGATGATACCTTTATTGTTGTCCTTTGCAGGCTTTGCACACAGCTAGGAATTATGATTTTTTTATATCGGTTTCTCATTTTACAATCGGTGCTTTGAGGAACTATACAAACATACAATGGAAGACTTAGTATTTTCCTTCCTATAGTTCATCTGATCTAAGAAGTGCATTTTGACGTTTCGCATTTTTTAATACACAATAACTTTGGCCAAACGTATACACATGATCGCAAACAATAAATCTTAAATTTTAAAGAACTATTAAGTTATTTATATAATTAACGTTGAGGGTAACTTTCTTGTACAATAATCTAATGTTGAAACTCGTAAAACCAATTTAAAATAGAAGCAACATGTAAAACAGTAGTTGTTATTAACGATGTTACAATATCACGTCATGACGTTCTAAACAGTAGTGCTTGACCACTTCCAATTCACGAATATCTAAAAAATCGGTAAAAATATTAGAATTAAATAATTAATCGAATAGACTAAATTCTCAAAATATTCGTATTGAAACAAAACCGTGATTCTACATTGTCCTTCAATGGCTGAATTGTAAATTGTATTGTTCGCGACGACGATACTTCAAGTAATAGTATTGAACCTGAATAAATAACTATTTTCGAATCCAGTTTTTGTTTTTACTTAACCCAATCCTACTAAATATGATGAATAGATTTTATGCTAAAAGAATTAAATTTATTTAGTATTAATTTATCCATTTCGTTTTTGTTAAAAGAAAAATAAACCGATTATTAAATAAAGAGAATCAATATCGATTTCTCACTAAAATCGGATGTTTTCGATAGCGATTATTTGGTTCACATACCTAGACAACTTACTCTGACATCTGTCAAAATGCACTTCTTAGATTAGATAGACTACCTGATCATCTTCTTATACCGATCAACTTGTGTCTCTCACTTTTTCCTCAATGTTACTCGACATTGGCAAATTTGTGTCAACCCTACGCCGCTGAAGCCATAATAAGAAGTTGAAGTTGAAGTAGATAGACTATAGGTATCTCTATCTACCCATGATATTGACTAGTTAAGACTACAGCGCCACCTGTAGTGTCAATGTGTGTAACCGTAACGATTGAGTTTGTGTATCGCTTCAGAGGTTCAAGTGTGGAGTACGCGTGGGTGGGGACGGCGGCCTCACCACAACCGATGCCGGGTGGCACAGTGCAGATGGACGGCACACCCGAGGCGCCCGGGACTACAGTTGCCACTCGCTACGCTTACCACAAGCCAGTTGAAGTGCCGCTATACTCGGACATACTGATTGCGCACTCCACTACACCCGGTGAGTGATATTTTTTTTTTATTTTCATTGTCTAGCCATGCTTCTATCAAACGTTCCAGGAGGGGTGTGAGAAAGGGAGGGTACCCGAAAGGGTATTCGGCGCCACGGACGTCAAAGAGCTCGATATCGGTGGTCGCCTCAATGGAGAAAGCGTTTGTTAACCATAGCCTACTAAAAAAAAAAACAAACCACACTTCTACCAAAATGGCAAGGCTATAGAAGAAAAGCATGTGATTCCATAACCTTATTAGCCCTCACAACGAATTAATCAGGCGACGGCAATCATTCTTATTTTATCCGAGTGGTGGCGAAGTAAGAATATAATTCACCACCTCCCTTTCTTTTCCGTGGGTCCATAAATCAATCAATTCATCGTCATTATCTCGGGCCATATAGGTCCCACTGTTGGGCTCGAACCTCCTCTACAATAGGAGGGAAATTGACCTACTATACCACGCTGGTGAAACGTGTTAGTATAGGGTTGTATTTCGAGTTTTCCTTCTCTTGCATAGAAGTTATATCACTTAGTCGTCTTTTACGACACCCACGGGTAAGGGAGGGGGTGGTGAATTGTATTCTTATTCTGTCGCCACACGGATTCAATCAATCAATTATCTAAAATTAATTGTAATGATGTTTTGTTAGGTTGCGTGTCATTTCGTGACAAGGCTCACGGCTCGTGGTATATCCAGGTGCTATGCGAGGTGTTCGCGAAGTATGCACACAACACGCACGTGGACCAGCTGTTCACACTCGTAGACATCGCCATGAGGGACAGGTTCCGTATACAGACCTCATCGGTGGACCGCTGGGGTTTCAACAAACGTTTGTACCTTCACCCTGGACTATTTGAATGATAATCTGCCTCTGTGTGTGTATGTGACTATACGTGGATGATACGTGGATGGATGAACTTTTTTGGGGAGTTTATGCTTCGGTAATTATTGCCGTTTTAATCGAATGAACTTAAATTTTAGGTGACACCTAAGTCAATATAAATGAGACAATATTTTAATTAATCAATATCTTGATTTTAATTTTTTATTATTATTTTGCATAACGTTAAACATTATATACTATTTTATTTAAAATAATAAACATTTTATGTAACGTCTATAATAGGCAACATATTTGATATGTAACATTGATTTTGTGTTATTTATTTTGCTTTAAGTGTTATTTTAAATTTAGGGCACGTTGGTGAAAATGGGTAATAACGTTTTTGAATCGAATATATCGTAATTAGCTGGTAATCGATTCACCACAGATTGAATCAGATGGAGTGCGCCATAAGATCGTCATTGAAGCCAATGTATTGTGCGTGAGTGCCTGGTTCGATTTATTTGTAGAACAGTCCTTTATGCGATTTACAAATAATTATTTTGAGTTTGAATGTTATTTGTGTCCGTTAATTGTAAGTTTACGAGGTATGATTAATTCCTCAATGCAGTCTTCAAAGAAATACATAAAAGTAATTGCGTGTCTCGTAAAATAACTCGTCACTGACAGTGGAAGTGAAACTTCTTTGATATTGTAAATCACTTGCTAAGACTTACATGCCATCTAAGGCAAAAAATATGCAACCATAGCAGATAGATAAAAAAGTCCGTCCCGTACATAAAAGTCTACCCGTCCTTCTTCGCATCGCAATCGCATTTTAATGACCTATCGACCGTCCATCCCTCCATGTCTGCGTATATTTCTATAGAAAATTACTGTCGTAAAAAGTTTTACGTTTTAAATAATTTAGTTATCGCTTTAGTCGACTTTAAACAGCTTTTACTTTACAAAATATCTATGTGTCAATTAAATACATTGCAATCGCAATTATTACATATCAAATAATAACTAGCATATTTTTTTAGATTTTCTGATGTTTTTATATTATTATATAGGCCCCGTTTTCCCCAAAGAGTAAAAAATAGATATTTGGGTGTCAGCCAAAGCTTGAATCATCAAGGTAGATTAAATTTGATTTGAGATACTTCTATCTCTATGCAAGTCTCACTGAATGTCTGCGGTGGAGTTGTGGTTTCCAGGATACTCCGGACCAGTTAGAGTTATTACAAGGTAATGTCTGTTAGAGGACATCAAATATCGCAACACTTGTGGTATCAGGTCTGGTGGTGGATCCAGCTCAATCAATATTGTCACGTGCTGCTGAATGTATTGGTAAATTGGTTGTTCTTGAGCGCTGAGTCTTCTCTGACGTATGTTAATACAACTGCCAATCGGCTGGATGCAAAAAGGTGTACTCGTAACTCCAGTCGGCCTAGCGTCTGAAAGGTCTCTTCTAATGAGTTCTTCCGGAGATATTCTAGCAGAGCTTTTGATCTTGGTACATCGTCCGGCTGCTGCCGGGAAGTCCGGGACCAGTCATTGTATTGACCCGGTATTTATCGAACTGTGATATGACAACTTACCCGTTGATGGAATTCCAATATTTTCGTAAGTGTATGTAGTAAAATTATTGACCCCGTATCACCCCTCTTTCATCATTTAATTTAATCTACACTTGGCCGATTTCTAGTCTATAGAACTACTAGATTTTCCTTCTAGCCTCGAGTCTAGGCGATTTAGAATCATGTAAACTGTCCCTAGTTCTTTTTGGTTGCTGTGCCATTTTTGTTAGGTATGCGAACAATATTCGCCGGAGCGTACATTTTCTGCAATGACGCATATTATTGGTTGAGAGTGGTAAACGGTAGACGTTTTCTGTCAGCCCACCAGATTAATTCTGCTACGAATATTTTGGGGACTTGGATGTGGTGAAAGTATCTGGCTGTACAGCACCTTTTCCTCCTCTTTCTTTATTCTTGTAAGTGTGCATCGACTCGACTGATGGCAGTAGCAGCACACACTCGGTTTTCAACTTGTGATATCGGAATAGTCACCGCCATTGATCTTCTCCTGTTCAAAAAATGACATATTTTTAATATGAGAGTTCTTTCTTCTCCACGAATAGTTTTTTTCTTACCCATTTTTAATTTAACAAATTATTGTCAACAAAAACAATTAGTAACAAATAAGCAATAACAAAACAATCAACAATAACAAAATAAACTATAACAACACACACAGATTAAAGTTGCGTGACGTCGATCAAAGCTGTGTGACGTCGACAAAGCTATGTGACCAATTAAACCTCTGTAGCCAAAGCTGTGTGACCAATTAAAAGCTGTGTGACCAATCAAAGTAACCCTATCCCGTACTCCTTCCAATGTGGTGTGCGGTATATTGATTACCGTGGGAAAGTGGTGGGTCTAATTCCTACCTTTCATTTTTTTTTTAATTAAAATTAAATGGATTTTCGCTTATCGCCTAATTCAAACAATTATATAACAACACAGTGAAAAACATATAATAACTAATTGACAACGAAAACTTCAAAAATCACTAAATACATACGAATTATCACTGCCGAGAGCGAATACACGAGTGTGTGTGAATCGCCGCGTCACTAGGGGAAGCGCTGGGACGGCGCAGAGGTGGGGCTCGGGCGTCGTAACCGCATTCCTATCATGCGCCTAATTGTTTTGGTCGGGTAGGTACCTTTATTTATTTTGAAATTACGACGTAGCATTACGAATAAATCATTTATGTTTACAAAGCGCATGCAGCATCCAGTACCACCGGATGACGCTTTAGGGGGCCAAAAGGTATTTTGGCCCCCTAGCATGAGAATCGAATAGCCAATATATATTATTGCCAGATATATTTCGACGTGCAATAGCAACGGAAAAAGAATTACACGTGAAAATGCCATAATGGTAATCCCTAAAGAAAATTAATAGAGCATTTTCCAAATTCGGGAACCCTTCCTCAGACTGATCTCTAACGATATGTCCACCAATCGAACTATTGCTCTGCACATTTAAATTTACCCAGCTCCTGTTGAACAATAAGCGGGGCATAAATTCTTTCGTAGCTAAATATTCAGTATTTTGTTCTCTAGGATCGGGATTTTGTCGTGCTAAAATGCATTGACGATAGTATGCATCTCTATCATTACGTAGTCGACATTACTCACTGTCCATGTAATCGGGTCTGATACTCTAAATTCGACACAAGCTACAGCTGCGACGCCAGTGTACTGCTTTCCACGAGAGTCCATACCAAATCGGTCATTGCGCTGGTGAATAGAACCACGTAAAATAGAGACATTGTCGTTTATGTTTACAAATCTGTTGGGCTGATTTTGTGGAAATTGTTGTTCCATTTACTGGCCCTCATCAGACTGTACTTGGACATTACCACGACCTACATAATTTTCAGCAACATGTACTATCTCTGATATATTATAGTCTAACATATTAGGAAAGTTTGGTATAACGTTGCGGTACAGGTTGTTGGGCAATAATAGCCATTGTAAAGCCGTCTTTACTCTTGCCATGTCTATATTATATTCTCTGTGTTTTTGCAAGCTCTCTCGTGTTTCTACCACGCCTACCAATCCTGCACTACAGAGTGGAAGTGGTAATTGCTCAGCGATTTCTACTATGTCTTGTGCAAATAAAATCACTTGACCTTTGCACCAATTTTGGTTGAACCTATTTTATACTTTAATCATCATCATCTTGCTCTTATCCCAATTACTTGGGGTCGACGCAATATGTCATCTGTTTTGACATATTGCAAAAAGTTTCGGCAATGACTTTTATGACCGGCCGCCTGCCTGACGTCAACCCTCTTTGGGAATGTAATCGTTGACCCAAATAGTACCAGATGGAGTTGGTCCGGGTCAATCTAGGGCTCTTAGTCGTCTTTTACGACACCCACGAGCAAAGCAAGGGTTGGTAGTATTCGAAGCCGCTACCACACAGCTATTTTATACTTTAATAATTTTAAGAAATGGAATTATTCTTGTAATTAGGCGTTGCTCTACATCTAACAAACTATCAATTTCGGGTGGTATTGGCGCAACATCCATTTTATTCCAATACGCTTGGGAAAGCATTTTACGTTTCCTCAGGTTAGTAGAACATCGCAAACATATCACAACCTTGCTCATTTGTGCTAATTCACCAGGCAATAAGTCTTCTCGACATGAGGTTTCCAGCTGGCATCTCTGCTTCGGATCTAGTAGATTTCTACATACACCGCATGGAACATCAGCAAATTCATTAATGGTAGATAGAAAAGTATCTTCTCCGATATATTTTTCATTTTTTTTTCTGCTAAAATGGCGTAAACTCTTGTGTGCAATAGGGCGGAATATCTGTAGCGGCCTTCAAGAGTAGCATCATTAATAAAGGCAATACCATTTAATCTTGCTGTTGCGCCGTGCGTTTGCTCATCGATTGGTTCGTAACCCAAAAGATTGTGATTTGGTACTAAATTTCCTGCTATCTGATCTTGCGGAATTGGGTCATAGACTGGTTCATTAACTAGAGAAGCAAGTACCTGGTTAGAAATGACCAGTGGTGAGATGTAGCATTCATACACGTTGTGTGACTGGGCATTCAAAGGCCCGAATGATCCGCTAGGCATGACCATGATGTTTTCAACAAATATAGGTCCCTGCGGTATGTCTATCTGTGGTAGATTTAGCCTTATCTCCTTTCCATCCTGAGTGATAACCTCGGTGATGTGTGAGATATAGTCAACTATGGACTGTGGTATGACTTGATAGTCCGGTAGGATTTCTCTAGCATCGGATCTCAAATTCAGTACATTCTGGCCGGCTTTCCTGGCTGTTTCTAGAATTTCGAGGTTGAGGTGGGTAGACATCGCGTGTGTAAACTTTGAAAGTGGAAGTCGCTCGTGAAGACGAGGATCCACACCTCGCATCTTCTCATAGGTTTGGTTTACTAGAGGAATAAACCCCGAAAATTCGAAGTTTTGACTGTACACGTCTATATCCGGAACAAGGGTAGAGTGTGGGCCAATATCATAAAGAGGCTCGTCTCTTGCGCCTTCATCAGATGTTTTTGGGACTACGGTCTGTGAAGCAGACTGGTCCTGGGCCGGTTGTTTCTTTTGCCCCCTCCCCCGGAACTCCTGGGATCGTTGGGTTGGCCGTCGGCTGATATTCTGTTCCCTCCTATCATCGTAGGGGGCTGGTTCATACGACCAGTTTTCTAATTGCTGGCGATTGTTAAAGTGCTGATATGCACGCTGAGTGTCGCGGGCTGCTCGGCACCGGAACGTTACCGCCGGAATGGCCTCTGCCACGTGGTGTACCACGATTTTGGTTATTGTTGTTCTGCATCTCAATAATGAGGAAAAGAAACTCAAAAAAACGACAATATATCGATTTCTGCGGGAACTTACCCGCATATTCTCTAAGCGTTCTCTCCCTTGCTCCTCATTTACTATTCGCCTTACCTCAAGATTTCGTTGTCTCATTAAATTTAGTCTTTGAGTCCGTTGGTAAGGAAGTTCGTTCCTAGTACGTTCACGCATAGCATCGACTCGTTCGCGTTGTTGCGGGGAAACGATGTTCGCGTTGTTCCGGAGTTTCATTACTTAGCCTTTCATGAATAACAACGTAATGATGTTCGCGTTGTTCCGGAGTTTCATTACTCAGCCTTTCATGAATATGAGTGAGACAATGTTCGCGCTGTACCGGAGTTTCTTAATTTAATCGTTTTTTGATAACATCTAAACGTTGCTGGTGTTATTCTGTCGTCTCTTGAGATAATTGAGAACTTATATAACTACTCATCTCAGATAATCTCACTTACCGAGCCAGAGGCGACTCTTGGGATGGCGATATAGCATTTCGCTTGCAATTCTTGAAAAGACGTTTCTTATTTTCTGCAATACTTTCCTGGCTACGATTTGCCCTCATTCGGGCTGCAGCCTTAGTGGGTCTACCCATGATAATAAAAAAATATAAATACCTAATAAGTATTATCAAACTCCTTCAACAAAGTACCTATTAATAACAATTATAGCTTCCTAATAATATTAACAATTTGACAAATTGACGTTGTAATTAGTGACTATATATTAAATAAACTGAGACAAGTCAATTGAAAAGTCCCCGGCCTACCATAGTAAAACACATTTTTTTGGCAAAATTAGTTTTTTTTTTATTCAATCCAGCGAGCATTCTTTTGAGATCTGAGAACAGGCAATAGTCGCTGAGGGCCAGATCTGGCGAACACGGTCGATGAGGAAGCAATTCGAAGCCCAATTCATGGATTTTTGCCATCGTTTTCACTGACTTGTGACACGCTGTATTGTCTTGGTGAAGCAGCACTTTCTTTTTCTTCAAATGCGGCCGTTTTCGGCGATTTCGTCCTTCAAACGCAATAACGCTATGTAATGGGCGCTGTTAATGGTCCTTCCTTTTTTAAGGTAGTCAATGAAGATTATTCCATGCACATCCCAAAATACAGATGCCATAACCTTGCCAGCCGACTGTTGAGTTTGCCCACGCTTTGGAGCGGGTTCATCGTGTGCAGCCCTCTCGGATGACTGTCTATTGGGCTTCGAAGTGAAATGATGGAGCCATGTTTCAGCTATTGTCACATTTGGACGCAAAAATTCGGGTTTATTACGCTTGATCATCTCCAAACAATGCTCCGAATCATCAACTCGTCGTTGTTTTTGGTCAAAAGTGAGCTCGCGCGGCACCCACTTTGCACAGAGTTTTCTCATACCCAAATATTCGTGAATGATATGATGTACACATTCAGTTGATATCTTTAGAGTGCCTGTTATTTCATTCAATGTCAATTTACGGTCATTCAAAATATGAAATGTGTTGAAACACCACTTCATCCACATGAAGCACATATGAATTTTCACCCGACCAAAAACGCATATTTTGCTTATTGACGAACCCATTGAGCCAAAAATGGGCTTCGTCACTGAAGATAATTTTACGATGAAATTGATCATCTTGGCGCATCTTTTCCAGAGCCCAATCGGAGAACGTACGTCGCTTCAAATGGTCCAGCGGCTTCAATTCCTGAGTCAGTTTGATCTTGTATGGGTATAAACCAAGATTCTTATGCATTAATTCGCTACAAAGTGGTCTGAGCAATGCCCAACTCTTGAGAACGCCGTGGAATTGATTGGTTTGGATCATTTGATATGGACGCTTCAACGGCAGTGATATTTTTGACACTTCGACCAACCCGTTGTCTCACTGGCACGGCAACATCACACAACGAATATGTAGACTCAAATTTTCGCACTAAACTTGTTACTGCCTGTCTACTAGGGCGAGAATTACAACCGAAAATCGGAGTTAACACTCTTAAAGTAGCGGTCACCGACTCCGAATTTCTGTAGTAAATTTGTATAATTTGCAGACGTTGTTCGTTCGTGTACTTTACCATGATTAAAATGTTAAGTTTACTGAATAAATTGACGGTGACAGTTCGATGATTAGTGAAAATTGTGAAGTCCCTATTGGAAAACCCCTTATAAACATGGGTGGAGCATAAACACAAGCAGCACTCATTCCACAAACAACAATAACTGATTTTCCTCTCGCCCAAAAACTAACAGTACCGACTCGTTTCTGAACTGGTTTAGCCAATTTTTTTCCTGGTTCTTGTACGGTAGACATTCCCGTCTCATTCATATTAAATATTTGATGTGCTTCATATTATTTTTCCATAACTTCTTTAATTTTCTTCTAGAATAGTTCTACTACTTCTTTTTTAAATCCTTCAATTAGGGATGTGAGATTAGTGAAAAAGAATCGATTAAATAAAAATTGCTTTTTTATTGAATATTAATGTTTTTGTCAAAAATTGATTTTAATAACAATAAATCGATTTCCACGAAAAAAAACGAGTTTCTATTATTTAAAAATCTACATGATTTCCATATTCTTCTAAAAACCTAAGAGATTCTTATTAACAATATAGCAGATTAAACATCAAATAAAATGATATAAATAAAAAATAACCAATTCAAAACTAAAAATCAAAGCGAATGTTCCTTTAAACTTTCAAGGTAAGGAATAAGGAAACTAAATATTGATAGAAATTTACAGTATTAATAAACTTTTTATTAAAATAACAATGAAGTATGCAACCCAACAAAATGCCAACCTTTTTGACTTAAAACCTAAAATAAACGCAATAAAAAAGAATTAACACATCGTCGGTTTGGAAGAAGACTATAATATCTCAAAAAACGGCATTTTTCAGGAGAGCCATTTAAAGTTTTCATATTGATTTTTGTTAAAATGCTCAGTAGGTAATTTCATATTTCTATGATTCAATAATCAGGAGGAACAATGTGAAATGTCTGCCGTGTTTGGATTCTTGCATGTCTAAAAACCTGCCCCTTATCTGCCACTTTCATTCCCTCTTCTTAAATGTGATAGTATTCCCCAAAAAGAAATTCAAATACTTTTGAAGATAATATTTTGTTACAACAGGAGTTTGATAAAAAAAAACTAATGAATTAAAAAATTTTTATTGTCTAAATCACAGAAAAACATTGTGTTTCATAATAACATGATTGTTTACAATTTTTTTTTTTAACCAAATTGAATTACAAAATCATTCTTTGTTCTCTCCCTGTAGATAAGATTACAATTTATTTTTGCAACTTTAAAATGTTAATGATAACATTATTATAGACTAGTGTAAGAACCTTGGTAAGATGATGTTAAAGCTCAAAGTTAGTCCTAGAAATAGTTAAATTCAAATTCGTAACACAAAATTCTTGTATAATTTTTTGAATTATTGATTAGTAAGTTGTTGACAATCTTCTAAACAAATTAAAAAATAATGAAAACAAACATGTAGAAAAAAATGAATAGTACAACTACAATAACATAACCTCACTTAAAAAAATAAAATAAATATAAGCAATTATAAGTTATCAAAAAACGTTTTATAATACTGAGGCATGACAGCGACAGATTTTTTAGTCTTAGCAAAAAGAAAGGTTTGTTGGCTAACAAACCTTTCTTTTTTTTCTCACTTATTCCCACCTTATTCTTGTAAGCCCTTTTCAAAGGTCCAAATGTACCCTGTTCAGGAATTGAAGAAACACGCTTGCCACCACGCTTTTTCTGCTGCAAAACATCTACGCACATGAATTCCGATTGCGCATACGACGTTTTAACTAGAAGATGTCCAGGGTTTGCCTTGGTTACCTTAACAACGCTCACATCAGCAATGCAAATTGTTTCATTATTCTCGTTTTTAAAAATTTCCTTCATTCCCATGTCCTTTGACAATTCTTTGAAATCGAAAAAATCTTCAAAACCCATTTCATGGACAATGTACGGCTTATCATTCTTTTTAGCTTGCCTGACCAAGCTTAAATACTGCTCTAGTACGTAGATGGGAGCTCTTTTTTTAAACTGCCTGATTGACCGTTCAATTACAGAATGAATGTGATCCCCTTCATTTTGCGTGTGCCCGGCTACAAGAAATTTGTGCGTGATGGAATTTATATTTTCCAAAACTGAAACAGCATTGATATACAAAGCAAAAATATACCGATTTTTGTTTTGCCCCACACAATTATCTGAGTAGAAAATAATATCTATTTTTCCAGTCGCTTTTTCGTTACAAGTTTGCAAATAGGACCAAACGCAGGAACCTATTTCAATGGCCCCCCTGTTTGCAAGACCTTCATGCCACATGTAGCAGAAAGCGTCAGTCGTTTTCAATTCATAAATTGATAGATTGTAAACGTTCAATTTTGATACATAATAAAATGAAGAGGAATCACTTTGTGGGCATGGAAGAGCTGCTTGTAAATCGTATACTGCCACGACAGCATTGGGTGATTCCTTGTCAGTTGACTTCTCAATTCTTGCTAGATCTTCCTCTTGTATGTGTTTGTTATAGTCTTCCAGCAGGTTTTGTTTCTCTTCTTCTGTGCAATTTCGAAAACCTTCACAATAGTCACAAGCGTCTTTTTTGGGAACGAAAAAGGAGATATTAAACTCCTCCTTGAAAATCTTATAATACATCAGGTAATTGACATGTGGTTTCTTCACTTCTTCACATAACTCCACATAATCTCGATGAAGGTCTCTCACAGTTTTCCCTCCTTCTATATATTCTATCTTTGATTCAGACCGGCAGTAATGACTTTCCATTCGGGGGATAGAGCGAATGTGATTTCTAACTTCATCTTTAATGGTGTCAGAAAGAGCCTGATGGTTATTATGTTTTCCTCGCTTTTCAGGTTAAATTACACCAGCCACTGATGAACTCTTTTTCTTTAAAACAGTCTGAATCACTTGCGAATTAATTCCCAATGTTGCCATGAAAAAATATTTGCAAACACGAATTTTTTCTCCTGATGAAAACGTAAAATAAAAGGCATTGTTTAGACCACGACTTTTTTGTTGTTGTGTAGGGTATATATATTTTGGATTTATCCTATCTATGCAAGACTATGAACATCCTTTGTTGTTGCAAATCTGCCATTGCCCAGTACTCTCTGAAGAGTGTCTGTCGTTGTTCATCTGATATCTTATTCGCACATATTAAACGGCATTTTTCAACATCACAAGGTGGGCGCATGGTTTTGGCCTTTCTGGTTACCAATGTTCGATCTTTTGTACCATCTGCAAGAATTGTGGTTTTTATTGAGGAATAAGATTGACCACTATTCCTCATTGTTTTTGCAATGTTTTTCATCCATTGACCGGGATTACGTTTTACTCTTCGAACATTTTCTCGTGGATGATGAAAGTTTTTGACAAAATGATGTTTCTTCTTGTTACCTGCGTTGTTTTGTTTCACACCTTCATCTAGAGAGCCAGAGCTAGAGGATGAAGAACTACTATTTGAAGAATAATTTGGGTCTTCGCTAGTATCATCTACAGAACTTAGGGAAGAATTACTTGAGCTACTACAAGATGAACATGTCGAGCACGAAGAAGACGAGGAACTTGATAAGCTTCTGTTTTTGATCTGCTTCGCTTCGTCAACACTAGGGATAGGGGAATTGTTTTTTTGTTGGGAGCTGTTGCTTACCTCTGTAGGATTAATTAGCGCTTGATTATTCTCCTTTTCAGATTCAAGATCAGGTAAAGAAATGTTGCTCTTTGCTTTTTTGATCGTAGGGATTGCTGTGTCATCCTCAGTAATGCGTTTTCCGTAGCCGCATGTTGTGGGTCGATCCACAACTTCTTGATGACTGTTGTCGTCAATAGGAAATGGCAGTTTCACATTCTCATTTTCTATATTTTTGACGGAAGGACAGTCATGAACTTGATCATAATTTTTTCTCGCCAAACTGACGAGGTAGTGTCCGCGGCTTCCCTTCATTTCCTGAAAAAGTACCAATATTTGCTTACTGGGATGAAGATTAAAGTAATCCTAAAATTATGTTATTTGTTAATTTTTAATTTGGGGACTCCTAGGTAGGTGCATTTATATCATTACAACATTGGAATCCCATTTCTAAAAGAAAAAGAAAAAAAAAGAAAGAAAAAAAAAATTGAAAAAAATACAGCAGAGTCGCGCTAATCCGAAAATCCGGTTAATACGAACACTATTTACTTGTGGAGAGAAAAAAAATGCGTCTAAACATAATAAAATTTTGTTTCAAACAGTTCAAAAAAGCAATTTTCAATGTTAAAGGACGTAAAGAAAAGATGTTTTATCGTGGATTATTGTTGTGAAAATAAGGAAAGTAAAAAGAATACGGCTACAAAATACAAAGAACTGTACGGAACGTTAAAGAGTTAAACTTAATTATGTAAATTACAACTATTATGTAGTGTATAAATTTAAGTAATCTTAACGTGTTTAGTGAGAAAATTCGTTAGTCACAAGTAAAATACGGTAAAAAATACTTTCTGAAGCTTCACAATGCTAACTGAAATGTAATGGTCTTTCTCAAAACTTGTCAAAAGAGAGGGGAGATGTCATAGTTTCAAGCAGAGCGCCCTGGCGGTTTGAATAAAAGTACAAGTTAGAACCGTGTTCCACATAATTTCTCACACGATTTTGAGTTATTCTATCGATAAAACATAAAAATCACATTTTTGAGATGTAATAGTCTTCTTCCAAACCGACCACATATGTCCAGTACTGTTCTACATTTAACTAGTTTTAAAATAAAATACTTGAAAACAATAATTAAAAAACTAAACGACTACGTTATGGTCTCAAAAACTAAAATATAAAATAAATCTTTCGTTATTATATTTTTTATGTTTAAATAATGACAAGACGAAAAATAATTATTGGCACTAATTTACAGTATAATAAATTTTCAGGGAAGCAGTTGAAATTGCTCCAATGTCAAAAGATGGAGGTCATCTTTCATGGATGAATCGGCCTTCATTTCTAGAAACTCTTCCTGAACTTCTTCTGGTATCTGTAACACATCGACTACAAATGGATTTCTTGTCATGTGCCATATTGGTGACTCGGAATCGATGTCTCGATAGTATCGGCGAAATTCGTCTTCCAGCGCTTGCAAATGAGCTTTTATGTCAGCTTTCAAATTTGCGTCCAGTGTGTTATTTTTAATTGCTTCGAACAGCCGAGAAAAAGATAAAACATTTTCAGAAGATAATTTTTGATTCCAAAGTTGAAGCTTTGCTATGAATTCCTGAATATAATCACAATTGTTTATTATAGTACCGTTTCTGCCCTGAAGTTTCAAGTTTAGCTCATTCAAGGCACCAAATATATCATATAAATAAATATCTATCATCAAGGCATCAGATATATCATATCAGTTAAATAAGCCAACTTCCATTGAAACATGTCATCTTTGAACATTGTGAGGAAATCGTGTTTTTCTTTGAACTCAAGAAAAATAATTACTTCTTTCAATTCATAAAGGCATGTTGCCTTTGGACAGCCAGCGTACTTCTGTATGGAACAGAAGAACTTTGTGATCAGAATCGAGATCCTCGCAGAGTAATGTAAATAAACTACTGTTCAAAGCGTTGCTCTTGATGTAGTTGACAATTTTTATAGCTGAGTCCGAAGTCTGGCGTAATTTCTGTGGCAAAGTACTGGAAGCCAAAGCTTGCCTATGAATAACACAATGTGTACTAACCATCGCGGGATTTTTTTCCTTGAGCTTTTTAGCTAAGCACGAACGTACACCTATCATTGCAGGTGCACCATCTGTGCAAAGTCCAATGAGCCTATTCCAATCCAAATTATTTTTTTCAACAAAATTTGATATTGAATTAAATATATCTTCAGATGTAGTGCCTGCTGTTAAAGATTGGGAGTATAAAATCTCTTCTTCAATTATATTTTCGCGGATATAACGAACATAAACTAATAACTGTGCACAATTAACGATGCCGGTGGATTCATTGTAACTAATGGCAAAAGTGGCGATAATTTTACTTTGTTAATTAGTTGTGACTTAATGTCTGCTGCAATGTCATCGATTCTACGCTTGACTTTGTTATTCGAAAGAGAAATAGACTTCATTTTTTGCTCTGCATCTTCGCCTAAAATTATCTGCGTGGCTTTTAAGATACATGGTTTTATTAATTCTTCACCGATAGTATGTGGTTTCTTTTGCTTTGCTATCATAAAAGCTATTTCAAATGAAGCTTTAAGACGCTGCGATAAGCTTGTGTGATAACTTCCCGATTTATTCAATCTCATCCGCTTGAGTGATTCTGCTTTAGATGAAAAAAAAACTCTTTTGTCTTCAATACCAGGGTAGGATGTTGTTGCTTCAAATGCCTTTCAAGGCGATTGGGCCTCATGCTATGTATCATTAATACTTTCATACATATCACACACTGAGGCCACTGTAACTCGTCTTTTTCTATGAAAGTAAATCCAAACTTAATGTAATCTTCGGAAAACTTTCTTTTTTTCGCTGACATCTTGCACCTATAACAATAAAACAAATAATAAACAATCAGTCACAACGCCCGATTTAAGAACGCGTCTCTGTTACAAATTTAATAAATTAAATAAAATAGTGACTGAAGTTCATAAACAAACTTACCTTTTAACACAATAATTTTGCACAAACTGATTTTTCAAATTTTTGAACAAAAAATGTACACCGATACGTCAAATTTGTCGTAAGTTTGCGGAAATGAATTTTACAGATGCTCATGCAAGTCCGGTAGGCACACAACTGTTTCCTAAGTGATGAATGCGGAGCGGGTGCTCGCGGGTTTCATGTTGTGACTTGTCGAAATTTGTATAAACTGCGATTGAAGACGTTGGGTTTTATTAAAACAATGGTTGACAGAAAAAGTGAATAGATTTACACACATAAAGTTAATGAAATAATATCATGTTTAATTTCATTAACTTTATGCGTGTAAATCAAACATTACATGGAAATATTATTTGTTAAATTTTTTGTTTTTTTTTTGCCTGTTTGCCACCTCAGTGGTACATAAAAAGAAATTACAAACGCTTTGCGCCCCCCTTGACATCTCTCTACGCCCCCCTTGGGAGACGTGCCCCCCCTGGTTGGGAACTCCTGCACTAAAGAGACTGTTTATCAAAGTATTGAGGTATTTTGACTCTTGAACATATTTTTCTTTATAATAATACAATGCCTCACGAAAATAAGAAATTTGTGCGAAATTATTAAATTTACATTTATGTCATGGTTGTACAATGTTCATCGCAAATAGGGCTCTCAAATACCGAATATTTTCTAGTTTTACGACGTTTTTTAAATTCACTTGGTAGGCAAGCATAGTCGATCCCAGATATGTGTCGATCTATGGAACGATCTCCAATTTGCGTCTCAATATACAAAAGAAACGATCCTTCGTTGCGTAATCTATGGATTTCAATGAAACCGCTTCCCTCTTGACCGTTTCGTTCCATACAGAATATATATTTGATAACGATGACCATTTCTAAGAAGCCAAACAGTTGTATTTGTCTTTTTAAATTTTTATTTTAGTTATAGACTGATTTATTAATATAACAATAAGCGAAACAAAGTTGTCTGCATTACCAATTTACTGGTAATCATTTTTTTTTTAATTGCGTAGTATGAAACCTTCTTATTGTTATACACGCCGTGGACAGGGACATCTTGTGCAGCTAGGTTTTGATTATCTTCACCTGTATTTGACATAATATCTAAGTCAAGCTCCGAAGAAACTTTTTCGATATTATTGTTCCTACGTATATTGTGCAGAAATGTAGTAGCTATGATTATTGCCTGGACAACTGGCAATAAAAGCCGCATAGGTAGTGCCACAACTGGGCATCGTCTCTTCCAAATGTTAAATGTTCTGAAAACATAAGTGTGGTTAGATCATAATAACCTGAAATAAAGAAAGTGCAAAAGAATGTAATTTCCCTGAACAATAACCTTTCAACAATTGTATTATTAGTTCGGATGTGAGCTTCATTATATCTCTCTTCAGCTTTAGTCCTTGGATTTAGTAGAAGTGTAAGCAGATAGCTTCTATTTGGATAAGCACTATCGCCAAAAAGCCATCAACCATCAAATTGTCCTGCGTCACATTGAGCTGTTTGTTTACTTTAAATTTATTGATTGGTTACAAAAAAAGTAGCAAAACAAAACTATAAAATATAACCTCTGAGGATAGAATTAAAGACCATTGCATCATGGGTCGAGCCAGACCAGCGAGCAACTACATTCATTAATTTTAGATCAGCATCACAGACTCCTTGAACATTCAGGGAAAATAACCCTTGCGATTTGTAAAGTCTTCTCCTATTAAGTAACCTGAAAAGTTTTATGTTATTAATAACGATAAACTATATAATTATAAATCATTACAGTGATATATAAGGTAATTACATGGTGATTGTATACGTATATGTGTGCAATCTATTGCTCCAAGAACTCTAGGAAATTCAGCTATTTCATAAAATTTCTCAGCACTTCTATGATAGAAAAATATATTTGTAATAAAAATGTGCAATTACATATGAGTTATCTATAACAATTCTGCTTGCTGTTGCCTATGATGCTCCAACAAAATCAGCATAGTGCCTAATGCATCAAATCTCAATGTTAATAAGAGTTGATGCAGTGGTGAAACGTCATGACTTTTGTAATAATTAATAAAGTGCAGTTTAGTTTTTTTAAGTTTTGGCAGCGGCCTGGCTGTGCCCCTGGTATTGCAAAGGCCCATGTGCAGCAGTTTCACTTACCATCAGGTGTGCTGCTTGCTCGTTTGCCACCGTTGCCAATAAAAAAAAAGTTTCATTATAAAATGTTTTTCATCAGTCATCACTCATTTTGTGTTATAGCTCACCTTGTTGAAATAACACGATTAATAATAATGAATTAATAATGAATTAACTGAAATTTTTGATAATCTAAACCTAAATGTAAATTCAGCATCATCCAAAATTTGCATGTAATTCACTCTTGTAATTCTTCGTGAAGAAGCACGCAGGGCGTTACCTTTGTTATCGTTACTGCTGCTATCCGAGTCTAACAATGAAGCTATGATGTCCATGTCACTGTCGCTATCACTTGAGAATATTGATAAATCCATTTATTCAAATATCTTGTGTACAAATCCTTAAAATCAATCCTAAATCTGAGTAAATTCACAGATTACAACCACAGATCGTTTTCACCGATCGAAACAAATGTCAAAAACGAAAGTTATGTTATTGATACACCCAAACTGTCAATTTCAAAAGGAGGCCGATCTGTAATGTATTTTCTGTCCTCCCAAGGATAGATTGGTTTTAAAGATTGAGATTTTGATCTATACATTGATTATTGATACACTTAACTAGGAATCTAGATTACATTTGCGATCTTAAATCTGTAGATTTTGGAGTGGATCGATTATTAATTTCGGTTACAGTGTTTTGCCCTCAGGGATATTGTAACATTCTAATGGTGAAAGAATTATTGAAATCCGTCCAGGAGTTTTTGAGTTTATTCGTAAGGAACGTTTCCTCTTTATAATATTAGTGTAGATTACACCCTTAGAGGGTGAAAATTAAATAATGCTGAAACACGTCTAAAGAGGACTTGCAGGTGGCACCAGCGATAATAAATGCACGGCAGAAGATTTTAAATTAACTTATTTATTTTATATGTAGGCAGTTACAATTGTTTGCGCTTAGTAGAAGTGCGCGTCGTTCATGGAGCGGATAGTATAGACGACTGACTCGTAGATGGTTCCTCCCGTGCCTCATACTGCACGCCGCGCACTTCCAGTTAACAATATTTTAAAAGTACCTTATATCTAAATAATAATTAATTACATTTATAAATATATAACAATGTGATCGCGTCGCTAACACACGTCTTTATTTATTTTTACTAAAGAGTATTTTTGGAGAATTTGGTGAAAATCGATGTAGATTTTTTTTTCTCCCTATACAAACTTTGTTACTGCGGTTTACCCCCTAGGGGTTGAATTTCAAAAACCCTTTCTTAGTAGGTTTCTACGTCACGCAAAGAAACTAATGTCAAAATTTCATGTTTCTGGCTTCAGTAGTTTCGGCTCTGTGATAAGTCAACTTACGTAAACTGACATCTTTCTACCTATTTTACACCCTTATAGGATGAAAATGGACAAACGCTGAAACACGTGTTTATTTATTTGTATTAAAGAGTATTTCTGCTTAATTTGAAGACAGTAGCTAAAGATTTTTTTTCTTTTCATACAAACTTTGCCGTTGCGTTTCACCCCCTTAGGGGTAGAATTAAAAAAAAATCTTTGTTATAGAGTGCCTACGTCACGAAATAAAACTACTGTCTAAATTTCATTTTTCTAGCTCCAGTAGCTTCGGCTCACCCTGTTCCTTTATATGTGTATTATTCTTAACTCCCCCGCAACACCCTTTGCAGGTGGAATTTCGTAAAATCCGTTCTTAGCTGACCTCTACTCGACGAAAGGAATATTTCTGCCAAAATTCAAGTCTGTACGCCTTATGGTTCCAGAGATATGGTGAAGAGTCAATATATCGTTCGCAAAACCTGCCTCTCCTATAGGTTGTCAAATATCTCCCTTCCGCTTTATTGCTCTTTATTCAATGCTTTATAAAAAGTGTTACAGTGATCGGATTTAGTTCAAATATGCACCGTTTTGTTCGATAATCTGTTTCCATCTAGACGGCAACTTCATACTACCCCCCCTCTTAGAAGCCCCCCTCCTTATTTGCGAAGAATTCGGACAGCCACTTTTCACAAGCCTCTTTTGAGTTCAACTTTACACCACCAAGGGCGTTCGCCATGGACAGGAACAGGTGGTAATCACTTGGCGCTATGTCCGAGCTATATGGTGGATGTGATAAAACATCCCATCCGCGCTCCCGTAGCTTCTGACGAGCCATCAACGAAGTGTGTGGTCTGGCGTTGCCCTGGTGGAACACTACACCCTTCCTGTTGGCCAATTCTGGACGCTTCTGGTCGATCGCCTGCTTCAAGCGGTCCAGTTGTTCGCAGTAGATGGTAGAATTAAACGTCAGGCCATATGGGAGCAGCTCATAGTGGATGATTCCCTTCCAATCCCACCAAACACACAGCAAAACCTTCCTGGCCATCAATCCCGGCTTGGCCACTGTTTGGGACGATTCACCGGCCTTCGACCACGACCATTTTCGCTTGATATTGTCGTATGTGATCCATTTTTCGTTCTCAGTCACCATCCGCTTCAAAAATGGGTCGAGTTCGTTCCGTTTCAGCGACATATCGCAGGCGTTGATTCGTTCCAGAAGATTTTTTTGCGTCAAATCATGCGGCACCCAAAATCAAGCTTTTTTTTGTATCCAGCCTTCTGTAGATGGTTTAAAATGGTTTGGTGACTAACTCCCATCTCCTGGGCGATGTCACGAGACGCCACGTGCGGGTCTAACTCGATGTTTTCCATGATTTGATCGGTATTCGTCGTCACAGGTCTTCCGCCGGCTGGCTTATCCATGGTGTCGTTTTCACCGGCTCTGAATCGTCGAAACCATTCCTCCGTGGTTCGAAGTGATAGAGTACCATCTCCCAAAACACCATTAATCTCACGGAACGTTTCTCTAGCGGATTTGCCTTTAACGAAGGAAAACTTTAAAATAGCGCGAATTTCTGCGTCAGTAAACTCCATGTGTACACGTCTATAACTATTGAACGCAATATCCAAACTAATCATGCATAGCGTCGTTTTGTAGGTTATGTCAAGACCTTTCAAATGATGTATAGTATTGCCAGATACGAGCTCTGTAGCGCTTTGTACATAGCCGCGAAATTCAAAAGACAAAAAGGCGGAAGGTAGATATTTGACAACCTGTTATATATATATAAGATATATTATTAAGGATTTTCAAAAATAGAACATAACTTGTTTCTCTGAAAGTACAAAGAAACAACATTTAATGTCCACTAATGTCACCTCCTCAATTATATCCTCTCATTTAAATAAATACAAAACAATCTCTCAATATTATCCGCCATTTCTTCTAGCGTCACCTCGACCGTTGCGCCGTCAACCAACTTCCCCTGACAACTTATGCATGCGCGAAGCGCGGCAAATTTGATTAATGAAATGACATTTCATTACATATACACTCATTTGCAAAAAAAAACGGGCACCTAAGCAATGAACCATTTCAAATGTTAATATTTCTTTGTTTGATAATTATAGGTAGTTTTATCCACACAATTTGCTAAATTAATAAGAAAATAATCGTTTTCATCAGTATTTCATAAAATTTAGATACAATTTATGGGAAATAATGCTAAACCTCGCTAGTAGTGTATATTCGCTAGTAGTGCATATGCTCATGAAGTAAAAATAAAAAAGTTTTTTTGTTTGTTTTTCTTTAATAAAGTAAAAGCAGATAAATGTTTAGTATCGAGTGTGACCCCCTCTAGCTAAAATCACAGCTTGAATTCGTCTGGGCATGCTAGCGAGTATATCCCGGATACTTGCTTGCGGAATACGTTCCCACTCCGCAGTAATCACATTCTTCAGCTCTCTGATGGTCTGCGGAGCCGGGTGTACTGATCTCACACGCCGTTTCAGAACGTCCCAGACATGCTCTATGGGATTGAGGTCGGGACTTCGAGCTGGCCAATCCAAACGACGAATGCCGACCTCTTGCACATACGCATTAACATCGCGGGATCGGTGGGCGCGAGCATTGTCGTCCATAAAAATCGAGTCTTCACCTAGAGCGGCCAATGCGGGTTGTGCATGAGAAATTAGAACTTCCGTTATGTATCGATGCCCAGTCAGTGAGCCGTTTTCAATGAAGACTAACTCTGTACGATCCATTGATCCAGGAATAAATATTCCTGCCCAAAACATAACAGAGCCCCCACCATAAGGTGTGATTTCTTCGAAACATGCCTCTGCAAAGCGTTCTCCTTGTCTTCTTAGCACTCGCCGACGTCGATCTTCACCGAACAGAGATATCCTGGCTTCATCAGAGAACAAAACCCTATTCCAATCGTCTTGAGTCCATGATTCACAATTTCTAGCGAACCTAAGCCTGTGAACTCTGTGCTCACGGAGTAATTTGGGGCCGCGGGCCGGGCGGTGACTGCGTATATTGGCAGCGAGAAGCCTCCTCCTGACCGTCCATAGACTAATATGCACATTTCTTACTTCTTGGAGGTTGTTCTTAAGATCCACATACGAAGATTTGCGATTTCTCAATGCGCGACTCACAAGAAAACGATCATCCCGTGGTTGGGTACATGGTTTTCTTCCAGAACCAGGCCTTCTCTCGACGGAACCAGTCTCCTGATATCGCTGCCAGGTCCTTTGGACTGTCGAGCGACTAACATTTAGCCTCCTAGCCACGAAACATTGGCTGCAACCCTCTTCAAGCAGCGCGATAATTTTGGTAGCTTTTACCACTTTATCTACCATTTTTGATACAGCCAAACAGCATTAAATAAAGCTTTGACAGTCAAGGATATGAAATTAATCGATAAAAATTGAATAAAAGTTATGAAAGTCGATGTTAACTTCTGGAACTTCGCGCCAAAAATGTAGGATAAAAAGGGGTTTTCTGTAAAAATGAACATCAAATGAAAAATTGAATTTAGAACGTACTTTTTTAAATACCACAGCATTTTTAAAACCGGCCAGTAACGTGTACAAACGATTGAAACCTTTTTGGTATTGTATCTTTTTAAATATGAATGAAAATCAAAACCGCCCGTTTTTTTTGCAAATGAGTTTATATAGATATAATTTGTTTTAAAATTTATGTTTTACTTAGACTGATTTCTTAATATAACAATAAGCCAAACAAAGTTGTCTGAATTACTAATTTACTGGTAATCAATTTTTTTTTTTAAATTGCGTAGTTTGAAACTTTCGTACCGTTTTACACGCCATGGACATCTTGTGCATCTAGGTTTTGATTATCTTCACCTGTATTTGGCATAATATCCAAGTCAAGCTCCGGAGGAACTTGTTCGATATTATTGTTCCTGCATATATTGTGCAGAACTGCAGTGGCTATGATTATTGCCTGGACAACTGGCAATGAATGCCGCATAGGTAGTGCCACAACTGGGAATCGTCTCTTCCAAATGTTAAATGTTCTGAAAACAAAAGTGTGGTTAGATCATAATAACCTGGAATAAAGAAAGTGCAAACAAATGTAATTTCCCTGAAAAATAACCTTTCAACAATTGTATTATTAGTTCGGATGTGAGCTTCATTATATCTCTGTTTAGCTTCAGTTCTTGGATTTAGTAGAGGTGTAAGCAGATAGCTTCTATTTGAATAAGTACTATCTCCAAAAAGCCATCGACCATCACAGTGTCCTATGTCACATTGAGCTGTTTGTTTACTTTAAATTTATTGATTGGTTACAAAAAAGTAGCAAAACAATTATAAAATATAACCTTTGAGGATAGAAAATTAAAGACCGTTGCATCATGGGTCGAGCCAGGCCAGCGAGCAACTACATTCATTAATTTTAGATCAGCATCACAGACTCCTTGAACAATCAGGGAAAAATAACCTTTGCGATTTCTAAAGTCTTCTCCTATTAAGTGACCTGAAAAGTTTTATGTTATTAATAACGATAAACTACATAAGTATAAATCATAAAATTGATATATAAGGTAATTACATGGTGATTGTATACGTATGTATATGTGTACAATCTATTGCTTCAAGAACTCAAGGGAATTCAGCTATTTCATAAAATTTCTCAGCGCTTCTATGATGGACAAATATATATTTGTCATAAAAATGTGCAATTGCATATGAGATATCTTTAACAATTCTGTTTGCTGTTGCCTTTGATGCTCCAACAAAATTGGCAACAAAAATCAGCATAGTACCTAATGCATAAAATTTCAATGTTAATAAGAGTTGATGCAAACACCATGACTTCTATAACAGATAATAAAGTTTAATTATAAAATGTTTGTAGCTTTTTAATATATATAGAACTAGCAACCAACCCTCGCTTCGGTTCGGTTTGAGTCGCCTTACCCGCGTAGTTCCTGTTCCCGTGGGCATACCGGGATAAAATATAGCCTATATTACTCAGGCATACTGTAACATTCTAAAGGTGAAAGAATTATCGAAATTCGTCCAGAAGTTTTTGACTTTATTCGTAAAAAACATACAATGTTTCCTCTTTATAATATTAATGTAGATAATGTCATAGCCCATTATTATGTCTCATTTTATGTTATGGCTCACCTTGATGAAGTAACACGAACCAAAGGCATAATTTCAGTTAATAATGAATTAACTGCAATTTTTGATAATCTAAACCTAAATATAAATTCAGCATCATCCAAGCTTTGCATGTAATTCACTCTTGTAATTCCTCGTGAAGAAGCACGCACGGCGTTATCTTCGCTATCACTACTGCTGCTATCAGAGTCTAACAATTAACCCTAGAAAGATAATCATATTTTATTGTGCTTAAAAGATAATCATGCGTAAAATTGACGCATGTTAAAAAACCTAGCTGTTATGATATAAATTCCATTTTGATTTATTAAAAAAGGGATATTTACTTTAAATAAGTATATTTATTATAAATAAAATACAATTTTGTATGAATTTTCATTTATTTTAAGAAAAAAAAAAACAAAATCATGAACTTCTTCATAAAATCAACAAAAATTAAGAACTCTTACGTAGGTATTAAAAATTATGAAAAAATATGCTTCTAATCAGTCATTTTTACTCTTATACTAATTATTATGAAATTATTATTATTTAGGAACATTAAAAATAATTTAAATGCAGTTTTGACACATGTCAATATTATGTTCTCGGCAAATAACTTTTTTGCATTTGGAGCACGATGCACTTGCCTTGCGCCTTTTTTTAGACGGGCAATTTGTACAATAAGTACTTTTTTTTTGCCACGGGCTCCTCTGGATTTTCTTCTGGGGAGTCAGAGGCAACTTTTGGTAACTTCGTAGAAATGCTGTCTCGCAAATATCTCTTTAACGTAGGTGCTTCTAAACGCTTGCTCATAAACGGTGCGGTAAGAGACTTGCTGAGTACGTTCATAAATTTTTTGCGATTCATAGGCTTATCGCCTTTGCAGATAGTATTGTGGCAGTATATAATAAAAGCATTAAGGCAAGCAATATTTATCATTCCATAAAGTAAAGCCATAGGCCATCTGTTCGTCTTTCTACTACTGGACATCTGGGAACACATTTGATCCAGGGTGTCTACTCCACCTTTTGTTTGATTATAATACATAATCATTTCAGGTTTCCCGCTACGATCATTTATAGAAGCGTCTTCATCGCAGGATGACAATAAGTAAACCATTTTTGATGGCTTATAAGAAACTAAGGTTAGGGGCCCATCAAAAGAAAACATCGATGTTCCTACTGCTCTAGACTGAGTGTTTTCCATTTCTTCAGGTATCTCGCGCTTGTTCGATCTTATAGTTCCCACCAAGGTCAATTTATAAGGCTCTTGAAGTAAACTTTTCGCCAAAGGGACTGAGGTAAACCAGTTATCACACGTAATATTAGGATTACTTCCAGCCTCGGATCTACGATTTTTTCGAACCGGGGCAAGAATTTGACATAGCGCCCCCTCTCTTGAGCGTTTGTTTAACACTAATATTTAATAGGTGGCATTTTTTGTGATCGAAAGAATATTCTTTAGTAAATTTGTAGGTACTCTTTATTATCTATTAGCTAATCACTTTTTCTTTGGTGTGACATCAAATTAAATATAGCAATCATATAACAAGACAACACAATCAAGACATTTTTTAAAAAATTTCTTTGTTTTTTTTTTCACTTTTATCGTACTACAGCTTTACACGGCGTGCTTTCTTTTCGCCAAGGAATCGATTAGCTCATCAATGTCCGTCTCAAAGGCAGTTTTATTTTCAATGGATAGAATCGCGAGGCCAGATAAAAGTTCTTGACTCATTGAACGCAGATAGGTTTTAGATAATTATTTGCAGTTTGCTGAAACTTTGCTCACAGCTTGCAGTTGTGTTGGTAATGTGCAGTATATCCTTAAAGCTATACTAACATTAGGAAACGCTTCTTGCAAGTCATTCTTACATAGATGTTGTAACAGGTCGAATGAACTTAATTTTTCATTAATTTCCGTTACTAAGTCTTTGAATACAGCAAGTTCCTGGCAAAAATAAATTGCATTCAAGTGTTTTGAATATTTTCGAGCTAGATCAGCTCCATTTTTCTGCAGATCATCAGTCGACATATTTAAAAACGTGGCCACTGAGGAGGGCAAAGTTTTCATTTAGACTCTTAGCACTTTCTACCATTGTTTCTATTTCTGTTAAAATTTTGTGAAATACCTACTTCTTTTATGTCTTTGGAAAATAGCCCATTCGGTTCTAGAGTTCTTGATTCGTCTTTGCAGAATTCGTCGTGTTGCCTGTTCTTTTTGGAAATTCGTTTATTTTGAAGGACTGGCTCGATTTTCAACTTTTTTGATATATTTACAGCTTCTTTGATCCAATGTTCTATTGGTTTTTCTCACATTCCTTGTATGATCTTAACAAGACCTTGCATTATCACCACGGAACGCGAAATGATAACATCCTCTTTTTGTATTTCAACTTTAATTCTATTAATATCTCGAAGAATGTTATTCCAAATTCATAAGTTGAGGATAAATTTAAATTCCATCACCGCATGTATTACAAGACCAGCTTCATACTTTGAATCTGCGGCTGAAGAGGATTCTTCAATTTCTTCTAGAGCTTTGGCAACTTCCGGTAAATTATTTAATAGAGCAGTACCAGCTTGGTATTTAGCAAGGCAAAGCAAACAAGGTACAAACTCTGCCAGTTCGTTCACTTGCATAACCCTGGGTTGCACGCCTTTGTATACGCTAGCCATATTAGATCCGTTGTTGTAAGATTTTTGCAATTCCATTTTTTGCATATCCATTTTTGCATATCCAAATCAGCTTCTAGTTTTTCTAGAATTCGCTGTGTGATATATTCTCCAGTTTTTCCAACTATGTACTTTAATAAAATCCATAAAACTTTTCTTAATATAGTACAACCAGTTTCTGTTATTTTTATGTATCGAATAACCTGGCTCATTTATTCTGAATGAGATACATCTGGAGTGCAGTCAAACATGATGGTAAAGTAGTTGGTCTCCTTGATCTCATTGATAATGGTATGTCGACCTTTTGCCATCATATTGATTATTTAATTTTGTATTATTTTTGACAAATAGGATATTTGTCCTTTTTTGACGTGGTCTGATACTAGAGAGTAGGATCCTGCATGCCTGTAACCATTCAGGAGGCGATCAAGGGTTAACGTCATAAATTGCTCCAAAATCGCTTCTGCCGCAGGTGCGTGTGTAGAAAACCTTTAGTATTCGTTCATAAATCAAATTACGATGTGTTCAAATGTCAACTGGGCGTTTAAAATCAAATGAATAATCGATAGAACTACGTCGCACTGGATGTTTCGTGAAACAATTTTTGAAGTAAAACTTCGTGAGGCGCAGTATGTATGAAAGCGGAAAATTTGCTACAAAAATCGTATTTTTAACAAATTACATTATGATTTTGGCGCCCCCTGAAACTGCCGCCCGGGGCAGGTGCCCCGGTTTGCCCAATAGATCCGGGGCTGATTGCTTCCGTGTATCGGTTTTGATAACTCTTTCACATAATATTCTGCTAAAGGTACACCACTGGTCTGAGTTCCTCTGCCCAAGTAAGGTATTGCATTTATCATGTAATAAGTACTGCTATCACACATCATGAGGATTTTCAAGCCGTACCTGCTTGGTTTGTTAGGTATGTACATTCTAAAAGGACACCTCCCACGAAAACCTAGTAACTGTTCATCAATGGTTATATGAGCCCCTGGAGTATAATTATTTATACACTGAACTATAAAAAGGTCCCATATTTTTCGAATAGGAGCAAAAACATCACTGGCGCGAATTGTTGGACGTACTGTTTTGTCATCCATTCTTAGACATCTAATCAAAACGATCCCGACTCATCACAGAAACATATAAAAATGAAGATTCTCGATCAAATAACTCATCTGTGGACATATAATTGTCATGCCTCATTGCAGTTCGAATCAGGATGCCAATCAATGCACGGATTTCATCTTAGTTTGTGTCCCGAAATGTAGCACTAGTCACAGATTCCCACCGTTTCAGAGATATCTCAGCATTAGTCCATCTCACGATTTCTAAAATTATTTCATCCGTGAAAAAAAGATTGAAGCATAAGTCGGGATCATATATATTACGACACATGCGTATAGGGCCCCTCTGAGATCTTACATTTAAATTAAATTAAATCTTAAATTTAAAAAAAAATAATAAAAAATAGACAATCCCGCTGAGTTTCTTGCCGGATCTTCTCAGTGCGGTTGCGTCCCGATCCGGCGGTAATTATAACTTTAAGAAAATTGTAAAAAAAATGACAATATGTAAGTGCCCCCACGGGGTTTATACATAATAAATTATTTGAATTTGAATTAACAATATTCTGTGAGGTAACTCGGCCACGTCTTGTTGGCTTTGTTGTCGTCCAACAATGCTTATTCTTACCTCTAATTGTTCTTTGCGGTAGCGTAATTATTCGACGAGAAGCTGATGAAGATGCAGGTTCTTCAATAATTTCTTCGTTGGGAGGTGGTTTCTCGATGGGCACAGTCGCTCTGTACATCATCTTCACTTTCGTGGTCTTCCACCTCACTGTCGGTGTCGTTACAAATAGTTTCATCTTCACTTTCTAAAAGCGCTCTCAATATACCCTCGTCTTCTAAGTTCCGACTCCCCACGATAATGTGGGTTGTTCACAATACCTGTAAAAATACAATAACAATGTAATATCAACATAAAATTATAATTCAATAATGAAAATAAACCACAAACATTCAAACAACTTAAAATCTTACAAATCACTTAAATGATAATCATGCGTCATTCGACTCACACGGTCGTTATATTTCAAATATGGCGTCACTTTCCTCAACAACACAAGCGCCCCTCGGTTGGTCAAAGCGGCGACTGAGATGTCATAAACGCACGACGCGAAATCTGCATAATTTAGAGCGAGAGAGCAATATTTCAAAAACGCATGCGTAAATTTGACGCAGATTATTTATCTTTCTAGGGTTAAGCTATGATCTCCATATCACTGTCGCTATCACTTGAGAATATTGATAAAGTCATTTATTCAAACATTTTGTGTACAAATCCTTAAAGTCAATCCTAAATCTGAGTAAATTCACAGATTAAAACCACAGATCGTTTTCACCGATTGAAACAGACGTCAAAAACGAAAGATATGTTATCGATACACCCAAACTGTCAATTTCAAAGGGAGGATCTGTAATCTATGATCTGTCCTCCCAAAGATAAATTGGTTTTAAAGATTCACTTTTGATAAGAATGTCAAAATGCCATGTAGTGCTTTTAAATTTTATTCATTATTTTTAGTGTTTTATAGTTATAGTGTTATATTGAATAATTTTGCTGATATTTTATGTAATATACTGCAGATAAAATTCTGAAATGTTGTGAATTTAATATAATAGGGAATTACGTGCATTTTGACATTCTGCCGTAATTCTCAGAGGAGGCTTGACTTTGTTATCAGCACCAAATCATGCTAATGACTGACTAAAATACGAAAACTAAAGACCTGAATAATCAGTATAATAACTCGACACTGACACCAATAGCTCATATTATTGTAGCTCGTTACCATTAAATAATGGAGAAGAGATTTCGATCTATGGATTGATTATTGACACAATTAAGAATCTGGATTATCTTGATAACATACATAGCAATATCCTATTCTTATTCTGTCCACCACATTCGTCGGCCACAAGACGTATTCGTCTTAATCCCGTAAAGACGTATTCGTCTTTTTTTTTTTTTTTGGGTGGGCTATGGTAATCGCACGCGCCGTCCTGTCCGTCCGGGGCGATGAAAGGACGGCGCGTGGGCCCATAACCCACCCGTACTCACGTCACCTCGTTGTTTGTTGGGCCGACCACCGGAGCAGATATGACTTGTCATCAGTGATCGGCACGACGGAATACCCTTTCGGGTAACCTCACGTCTTGACGTACTGGGACGTCGGTCG